>OY720450.1:48848745-49381245 GCA_963082715.1 Harpalus rubripes | reverse complement strand
CAATAAATCAATAAATCAATAAATCAATAAATCAATAAATCAATAAATCAATAAATCAATAAATCAATAAATCAATAAATCAATAAATCAATAAATCAATAAATCAATAAATCAATAAATCAATAAATCAATAAATCAATAAATCAATAAATCAATAAATCAATAAATCAATAAATCAATAAATCAATAAATCAATAAATCAATAAATCAATAAATCAATAAATCAATAAATCAATAAATCAATAAATCAATAAATCAATAAATCAATAAATCAATAAATCAATAAATCAATAAATCAATAAATCAATAAATCAATAAATCAATAAATCAATAAATCAATAAATCAATAAATCAATAAATCAATAAATCAATAAATCAATAAATCAATAAATCAATAAATCAATAAATCAATAAATCAATAAATCAATAAATCAATAAATCAATAAATCAATAAATCAATAAATCAATAAATCAATAAATCAATAAATCAATAAATCAATAAATCAATAAATCAATAAATCAATAAATCAATAAATCAATAAATCAATAAATCAATAAATCAATAAATAAATAAATCAATAAATCAACAAATCTATATGACTTATTACCCGTTGCTGGGTGTGCCAACTTGCTTTGTACACAGATATCGGTAATGATGAAATATTTGCATCGTGCGGGCGCTTACGAGGTGTCACCTCACGTGCTAGTGTGGAGAGTGGACCACAGGGATCAATTTTGCGCCATTTAATATTCGAAATATTTGGCGTCGGTCGCGGTCAAACCCGGTTTCCCAGATTCGCGACATCACACTCAGGCACGCGGCCACGAGATCCCAGAACACATTATAAATAAATATAATTTTAGTTTTCCGGTGATTTTATAGTCGCCAGATCAGTTAGATGGAAAACTGAGTCAATATGAATAGAAACATATTTTCCTCATAATAAAAATAGTATATTGCAGAAATATTGAAGTATGGTAGTAATTTATATAGACCGTAATTATGTAGTTATAAACATACTGTACAAATAATGGCCAATAAATATCAAAGAACTTCCTTGATTTTTTACTACTCGTACTTAACGTTGTTATAAAGTATGAAAAATAAAGAATAAAGTTATTTATTTTTTCCATTAATTTTATTATTATTATTATTATTATTATTATTATTATTATTATTATTATTATTATTATTATTATTATTATTTGGTAAAAAATGAGAAATGAAGTAGTAAAGAAGAAACAAGCAATCAGACCCTCAAAACCGCGATCTCTTTACCAATTATGTAACTGAAGTAGGCCCACATGAACATAATGAGGACGTAAAAACATGCTGAATATTACAATGTTAGTGAAAACAAAAACTACGAGAACTAATCTTCAGAATTTAAACAATATAAAAAAAATTCAAATAATACAGGATAATATTTATGAAACTATCTTGCATCAAACACTATAGGTGATCTTAAAAAGAATGGATAAAATGGAATAACATAACAAAAATTCTGTGAGTAATTTAAAGTCAAGCAGGAAGAACAGTGCTACACAAAAAAGACAATTCATGAAAAATAGTCTTAACTCATCGCATGGAATGCTAATGGTTTGTCAGGTCATCAGCAAGAATTACAAGTAATCCTGGATACTGAAAAATAGACATTTTTTGTCTGATTTTTAGAAACCCGCTTTACCAGAGACAGCTATATTAAATCAAGAAGCTATCAAATTTATCATACTATCCACCTTCAAAATACTACAAGAGGAGGAAGTGCGGTAATAATAAAAGAAAATATGTCTCATCACAACGAGCAGAATTATCAAACAGAAGGAATTCAAACATGTATAATATCAAGATCAGAAATTATGCCTTTATAGTTGCAGCTATGTACTGCCCACCACAGCACAACTTAAAATAGATAATTAAATTTGTTACAAAGTCTTGGAAACAGATTCATAATATTAGATTTCAATGCTAAACATGCTCAATGGAGCTCAAAACTCATTACAGTAGAATGCAAAGAATTATACATAGTAGTGAAAGAATACAGATGCGATTTTAAAGCCACAAGTAAACCAACATATATTTCTTAACAAAAAATCTCCCATAATTTCCTGTTGTAATTGCGTTAGCTCTTTATGACTAGCGTTGTAGATTTTTGTCGCTCGTAGTTCTATATGTAGAGACGATATGGTTAGCAATCTGGTTCGGGGTTATTGCTGGTTCGATTTGAACGGGAAGGGTGCTCGAACCCAGTTTTCTCAGAAGGCTCCAAACTTTTCTGCTCGAGTGCTGAAAGTCTGCGTTAGTTACAGTTTGGGACCATTTTTCTCGGCGAGTAATATATAGGCTGCATAGTATTTCGGCTGCAAGCTCTGTGTCGCCGATGTTTAAATACTCCTGATATAGCCATTCACTGTCTTCTCTCCAACCAGGGATATAGTGTTTCTGGTATCCTCTTGCGATGCTTTGTTCTGCAGCAGAAATAACTGCGCCGCAAAATCTTTCGTAGTTTGTGGGTTTGGAGCGATCCAGTGCACAGAGCTGTCGAGGATTTTTTGGAATTTGTCTCAGTTAGCTTTGGTGAAGTTCCACCTTGGCTGGGGTATGGAACTAATGATTACAATTACAAGGACTTACTTAGAATTATAGATATAATTGAGAAAACTTTAGAAGAGAAGAAAATATGCTACGTAGCCTTCTCAGACGTTGCACTGGCTTTTGTCCGGCACGACGGTTTAGAAAGCAAGATAAGAAAATTATTACCAAAACATTACACTGACCTCCTCAAAGCATATATGTCGTAAATATATTTTCGAACTATACATGGAACAGACATACAAAACTGAGAGAAATCAAAGCTGATGTGCCGCAAAGTAGTGTTCCGGACCCATTCTTATATTTATTATATACCTGCGATATGCCTCAAATAGAGAATAATACAACAGATATGTTTGCTGAACCGCAATTCTGGCAGTGGGTAAAACCAAAGAAGAATCCGCTCAAAAATTACAGCATGCAGTCAATAAAATTAACACCTAGAGCAAACAGTGACGCATGAAATTGAATATAAGTCAGTTCGTGTGAACTTTACTATTAAAAAAATAATAAACCACTTACCGGTAGAGATTAACAACAAAATTGTTCCACTCAGTAATACGGCAAAATATATAGGAATAAACCTGGATGCAAACTGAAATGGAAAGAGCACGTGAAGGAGAAAAGAGAAGAGTTAGTAATGAAATACAGAAATATGTATTGGCTCATGTGACTGAAATCCGAACTGAACTTACATAACAAGCTCATGATTCTCAAACCAGTCTGGAGTTACAGAATACAGTTTTGGGGCTGAAAATAAAGCACTTAGATACATTGTGAATGCTCATTCGTGTATTAGACATACAGGCCTGGTGACAAATGTATTACAAAAGTATGTGAAGAAAAGTGAAGAACGACTTCTAAATCATACCAATGCAGAAGTAGTACAACTAACAAATAACAGTCACCTGCTACGAAGACTACAGAGAACTAAACCCTTTGTGTTAGTGCTGTGAAATGAGTGTGGTAAAAATAGAGCAATAGTTTTAAAAGAAAAAAAGAAACGCTAATGAGTGTATTCTTATTCCTAACTAATGTGTAATTTGGGAGTGACGCTAGCAGTAGTATAGAGGAGCCTTGAATAACCAATATTTGTTAGTCTACAATTAACAGCCTTTTTATGTTTTAGATCTCTGATCTAATCTGACCTGATCTATAAGGAATATACGGCGAATTGTAAAGCCTATTTTAGTATATTTACCTTCACCCAAGCATTAAATATTTTTACTTATTAACCGAGAAATATAGTACAACATACTTCACCCGAACCAGCTTGGACACAGACTGACTGCATCTCTTATTTGTACCACATATCAATAATACAGACAAGCAAAGTCGGCGTTACAAAATATAGAGAAAGCCTAAAGTCCAGTGAACTTGAGATAATTCCTTAGTAGGTATAGGACATGTTAAACTTTAACATAGTATAAACTTCTTCATGCCTTTATCTCAGTGAATTTTCATTTGCGATCTCTTATTAATGTGGCGCCAAACACAATATTATTTCCTTAATATTAGCGTTGTTTCATTGTTAATGTTGATTGCAAAGCCAGTGAAATCCCAATGAGTGGTTCTAATTATGAAATCGTTCTTATTGCTCATTAAATTTATAAGAATTTTAAATTATATAAATTATGTAAAATAACTAATAACACACATTAAATATTACGTTTAAACGTGAAATAGGTAATTCCGAAATATGGAGAAATAACAGACAAAAAATATTTAGCTATTTATGATAGTAAATGCACACTAAGCACTTCCAAGGTCGATTTACGTATATTGAATATTTTACGATATCTTATAAATTTAAATGCACTTTATTTGCTTTACTGCACATCAGTTCACTGCTATTTCACCACCGTATTTAACAAGAAAACAAAATAAGCCTGAAAAGAAAATAAAGCGAAAAAAAAAAGGAAAAAATCCTAAAAAGTACCGTCTATATATCAGGTGGCGCTCGAAATCCGTTTCATAGCCATTTAATATGGGAAAATAATTTTCCTTGTGCGTTGCTTCCCTAATTATTTTAGAAATAAATACTTTAAATAAAAGTTGTAGATCATGAAACTCTGCATTTGAATGAATAAATAAAATTAATATTGCATACTTTGTAACGTCTGAAATTTGATATGAAATCGTAGAAAATTACATCAAAAATGATAGCCATGGAATTAAAATTTAATTTACTCTTAAAATTAGCATTTAACTGTTGAAACTTTGAATATTTTTGTCTTCTTTTTTTAAGTCCACGGCTAGCACTATTACACTGATATTTTAAAAAATTTCATATTTAATTTCTCAAGCTACTAAACTTGCAAAATGAATTTTGTTTACTATTTACAAGTAGAATTTTATGCTCTACACCTTTTATTTGAAGATTTTTTTCTAAAATAATTTTGGGGGCAATGCGAATAAAAAATCTGTTTTACCATGTTAAATGCCTATGTAACAGATTTCCATTGCCACCCGGTAAATTAATGGTAATATAGAAATGATTATAAATTCGTTATACATACTACATGTTATGTAAACATCAATATTACATTTGTGCATTTCTTTTACAAAAAATTTGTGAAAAGTTCAAGCTTAAAATGTCGTAAGTACAATACATCGATTCTTTAAAAAAATTAAGTGTTTTCAAAAAAAGTTAAAAAAATTATGGAAAGTGTTTCTGAAGATGATGACAACTGTCAAGATATCAAGAATGAAATTATACTACAGTATGCAAAAACGGATCAAGACAGAAGCGTTTCGTCGCGACCACGGTTACTAGTTCCTAACAGTATTTAATTCTGCCACTACAAATTAAACAGTATATAGTGGAATAACCAATACATCTATGAAAAAACCTGTGAACAGTGATCGTCTTAATATTATACATGGCTTTCTGTTGCTTTTATTATTTACTTGTATGGGATATTTATGTAATTCAACACGATTAAATAAATAAGTAAATAAATAAAAATGTATAATCACCATAGCAACTGTGCAAAAATTATTTTTTTGACTAGTGCAGAAAATATATTTAACATTTCTACAAACTAATTATTTTTGTATTAGGTACCTGAAAATATACAAACATTTCTTCTAAATCTAATACTAATAGCAAAGACTTTCTATTAAATTTACTGAAATAAAATTGTAAAAGTTATTTCCAAAATCATGGAAAAACGTTTTTTCAAACCGTGCGCGAAATACCCATGATTGCTAAGGTAATGTAGCAAGTATGGCACTCATTGATTTTTCAAATCATACTGCTTAAAATAAAAGATATTGACCGTGAAAAGTATATAATACACAAATTATCGTATGAAAATAATTACAAAGATGGCAGAACACTTCGCGGCGTTATTCAAATTTCAAATTAATCTCTCGCCTGATAGCCGGCGCGCGTGCGTGTTAATTGTAACCAAGGTTGTCAGATTGGGGGATTTTCCCCTGTTTTTAAGGGATTGTATCTCTCGTAGGGGAAAAACAGGGGAACAGTTTTTCTGGGAGATTTTTTAGGAGCGACTGACAGGATCTATAATTTTAATATAAAAAATATATATGTATGTTTCCTTATAACCAAAGGTCAGAAATATGTACTAAATGTATTTAAAAAAATGACACTGTTACGGGTGCGTCATGAATCCATATGGAATGAAGTTTCTTCCAAGGAAATTTCCCCCTCCCGTTTCTTATACAATGTTTGTATTCCCAATTCCGGGAAGTCTTTGACAGTTGTAGCAGTGCAACTCTGCTTGTTGCTATGCAGTGTTTCGTATATCGTGCGAAACTTGGTATTATATACAAACACCTTAATTACATTATTGTAAACAATTTAACGATTGATCAGCAATTTATGTAAAACTTAATTTTTTAAAATGTCTAAATTTTTACAAAAGCACAAGTCGAGTAGGAGATTTTTGCGTTTACTTAAAGCTAAATATTAGTAAAATTAGCTTTATCAAGGTTATGTACTTTTATTTCAGAATGGATCAGATGTGTACCTGACGATCCAACTAAAGCATACTGCAAAGTTTGCGAATGTCTTTTACTAGCGCATAAAAAGGATCTTGTTCTTCATGAAAAATGTAAAAAACATATAAATACCTAGAAATTATCTTCTGCAGGCCCAAGTCGAAAAATAACTGAATTTATCAAAAAAATCTTCCAGATGAAAGGTAAATAGCCAAGTTAAAAATCGCTGCATTTATTTGTGAACATTGTTCTATAAAAACAGTGGATCATTTGAGTGTAATGGTCAAAGGATTAGACAGTAAATCATTTGTATTAAAGGACATTGCGTTGCATAGAACAAAGTGCACCGGTTTGATTTTGAATGTTACAGTTCCATATTTACTTCAAGATTTAATTAGTGACTTAAATATCGGCAATTGTTTATTAATTATTGACGAAAGCACAGCAATAGAGACAAAAAAATGATGTGTGTACTGATCCGTTACTTCAGCACAAAATTATCAAAAATTGTTTGGTTTGCATTTAGTTGCAAAAGGCAAATTGACTATAAAAAGCTATATGAAACATTAAATGAACACTCATCAGTTAAAATTGACAGGCTTTCTGGAACTAAATGGTTAGCCAGACATAATGCAATAAATAAAATATTATAGCAATGGGATGAACTAAAACTAATTGTTTAAATTGTAAAAGAAAATGAACGATGTTATGTAACGCGAGGGGTTGATCACTTGGGAATTAGTTGTACACTTGAGTAGGAATTGGCAAGAATTAGCTAGGAATTAGAGGAATTTACATGGAATTAAAGGAATTAACACAGAATTATAGGAATTCCCTAGGAATTGAAGGAATTCACTAGGAATTGAAGGAATTACCCAGGAAATAACTAGAATTTTAGGGAATTCACTAAAATTTTAACAATTAGCTTGGTTTATAGCCTAAATATATGTTCTAGACAGAGCCGTAACTAGGGTTTTGAGCGCCTGTGGCAAAATTTTTATTTGCGCCCCTACATATCAAGAAAATAAGAACAAAATAAACTTCTCATGAGCGGTTCGCGAGTTACTAACAACTTAAAATTACATGAACATTTTCTAAAATTTAAAACATCTGCAAATCGGCTTAGTTCTCATATTTTCATCTAAAATTTTGACACGATTAAAGATAAACTATTTTACGTACGTATTTAATACGTGTCGAAATTTCAGATGAAATAAGATCTAAACCGATTTGCAAATGTTTAAAATTTTAAAGGAATTTCATATAAGTTTAAGTTGTTAGTAAATCGCGAACCGCTTAACGGCAAAAATCGTCTATACTCTGTTCCTTTTAAACCATTCAGTAGATGGCGCTTGCATCAGCGCCAGTTTTAATTAGCCGAAATTACATTGGGTAAACTTGTTTCTTGTCTCCAATTTCAGCCAATCAGAGAAGTCAAAACTATTCCCTATTCTCTACAATACTGAATGGCTAAAATGGAACGAGATATAATACATGACATGAAGGAGAATTTCATGCTGAATTCAAATTTTCAAACCGCGTTTTCGTATCTTTAATCGGGTCAGAGTTGTGGATGAATTTGTAGGAAGGAGCTGAAAAAAATTATTCAAAAATCATCAATAATAAACTGTTGGTTATACATAGTAAAACCAATACCTATTATACTCTGTTCTATTTAAACCATTCTGTAGATGGCGCCAGTTTTAAGTAGCCGAAATTACATTGGGTAAGCGTGTCTCTTGTCTCCAATTACAAGCAATCAGAGAGTTCAAAACTATAATACTCAATGGCTTAAATAGAACAAGATAGATACTAAGTATTAAATGTCTAATATTGTTCATTTTTTGAGTTATTTAAATTTTTATCATAAGTTGTTATTCTGGTTAACTATTTTTTAACATAACTCTTTGAGAGATCATCCTAGGCAAAAAATGTAAGAACCCTTTTATGTACAGGAAATTACGAGCTTTAATTTTGTATTCTTGTAAAAAATTTACCCAAGATGGCGGCAAAATCCGGGCTCGCTAGAGGGTGCAAAATTAGTATGTCTTTTTGGAGGTCCCAATAAAGGAAATAAAATTCACGCCAGCTTGTCACCAATTATTTCCACAATAAACACCTTGCCGACTGGCCTATCTGTAGATAATTATTTGTTAAATTTAGAAAATAGATTTTAGAAATATTTGATCTTAAACTACGTAAATGATAAAAATTTTGCGCCCCTAAGAATTTTGCGCCCGTGGCGTGCGCCACCTTTGCCACGCCCTAGTTACGGCACTGGTTCTAGATATCAATATATTTTTCACGTTTTTTAATCCATCTGAGTTCTAAATTTAAAAAATATAAGGATTTATTAATTAATTGTAACATATGAAAATAACTTTAAAATTTAATAATAAACTATAATAGGTACGTTCTATTGGTGTCAGAAATCTTCCTACTTCTTCTAGTAGAACATCAATGGTCGTTCTTTTGCGTCAAAAAAATCGAAATATACCTACGAATCATTCCAACTTCAGAGTTGGAAGCGTTGGTAGGAAGATATATAGCGTGGAGATAAATTCAAAATTTTACTAGCCGACTGTCGCGCGTACATTTCTGTCACATTTGTGAATGTTTAGAGTAGATTGTGCTCAACAAAAATATTTCCTTTACGTTTTTATTATTTAATATATTTTTATATAATTGTAATCTCTGTAATATTTGCATAGCAACATTTCGAAGATCCAAAATAAACATACAAAGTTATCTTTAGTTGTTAACTAACAATAACACATACCCACTGCCACTGTTCTATTGTATTTTTTTACTTGACAGCACTTGACAGTTATTTGCTACTGAGCGTTCTATTGCTTTAAGAAAATTCTTATTCTAGTAGGAATATTTCTGACACCGATAGAACGTACCTAATAATAACAAATCTAAAATAATAAATATTTATTTATTTAAAAAAAATTATATTTTACAAAATTTGGTACCTAGGGGTTTTCCAACATACCCGTTTCAACTAAAATATTTTCAAAACAATTATTATTCCGGTTTAACCGGAAATGGTCCTAACTTTCTAATTTAAATATTATACCAAATTTTTATTTTGTCCTTGAATTCAGCAGAAATTTCTACATATGAAACAATAGAAACATTTTGCCATAATCAACCACTTTCTAATATAATTTTAATTTTTACTATAACATTAAACAAGAGGTGTTTCCAATGTATACTTAAACAATAAGAGCGTATTAACGCAAAAATGGATTAGATACCATATAATTTTGAAATTACTAAGAATAAAAGTCACAAAGTACGTATATAATCAAGGTATTGATTATCAAAAGTTATAGGAATTGGATAGGAATTATCTGAGAATTAGGGGAATTACCTGGGAATTAGAGGAATTACCGGGGAATTAGTGGAATTACTTGGGAATTAGTGGAATTACCAAGGAATTAGTGGAATTAGCTAGGAATTAGAAGAATTAGTGGAATTAAAATTGAATTGTACGCTTTCTTCTTAAGTGACCAACCCCTCGATGTAACGGATCAGTTATATCTGATGTTGTCTAACCAACAAAATTATTTATTGAAGAGTGATGCTATAGAAGCGTGTAATTAAAGTATTACTACTAAGATAAATTGTGTGCGAGAGAAAAATTAGCTGACGCCGGGGTTCGAACCCGGGACCTCCAAATCTCTAGTCTGGAGCTCTACCAACTGAGCTACGCCAACCCTAGCGTCAACTGAAACATTATCTCTCACTTGTATAGTAAAGTCTAAAGTGGCATCGTATCAAAGACTTCTCTTTAAGAGCTATTGACAATGATTACGTCCACGAGCGACTTTGATAATTTAAGGATAATTATACCGATGGTTAAATTGAAGAGTGATGCTATAGAAGCGTGTAATTAAAGTATTACTACTAAGATAAATTGTACAAATGCGAGAGAAAAATCAGCTGACGCCGGGGTTTGAACCCGGGACCTCCAAATCTCTAGTCTGGAGCTCTACCAACTGAGCTACGCCAACCCTAGCGTCAACTGAAACATTATCTCTCACTTGTATAGTAACGTCTAAAGTGGCATCGTATCAAAATGCATAGAGTTTCTTATTGAATTATGTGTCCAAATTCAAAAACGAATTCCAGAAAATATACATATTTATTGCAAAATATCAATTTATTTACGCCGGAATTATCTACGTCTCAAATGAAGCAAGCAGATATTACGCAATTAGCAATCACATTTCCCAATTTATGTGAAAATGTGGATTCCGCACTTTCAGAATGGAAGTTGATACCACATTCTCAGTGGACAAATAATAATAAAACAGTTTTTTTATTTGGGTGGAGGTATCGAAAGTTAAAAACGCTGATGGTGAACTGAGATATGATAATATATCCAAATTAGTCTTAAATGTGCTCTCTTTGCCATTTTCAAACCCGCAAGTAGAAAGAGCATTCTCGATAATGAACATACTAAAAAATTAAATTAGTAATAAAATGTCAGTTCCAACATTAGATGCAATAATGAGAGCGCGATTCTACTTGGGCACATACTCTGGGTGTATAAAATTTGAACCATTCCAGAGTATGTTAAAAGAAATTAACAAATCCAGAAAAATTTTATTATGCAATTTAAATTTGAAAACGACAGTGATCGTCAAATTGCTAGAATTTTAATTAGAAATAATGGTGTTATATATCTTTCGGATATATGGATAACAAAATTAATTGAATGGGCAACTTCATTTATGTCTCCATTGATTTTCACGCTTTCCGCTTTAATATCAATTGATTTTTCGTTACTCTGTGAATGCACATGTTCAAAAATATATAAAATTAAATGGAACACAAATATCTTGGGGATGCCGGTCCAAAGATTAAATAATTATTTTTTTTCATCGAGGTTTTGGTTTCTTTATCGTTGAACCTTAAAAATGATTAAAAAAAATACAATAGATATAAAATTATTACAGTTTTATAATTATATATTATAAAAGTCAGCAATTAAAATTGAAAAGAGACTTCATAACTGATGTGTACAGCTTCGCTGCTAGTTTTCGTGCAGTACACATCAGTTATGAAGTCTGATTTTGTGCGTTTGCAAGATTATTATAACCTCAGACTAAATATAATTAGACGTCGCATATTACCATTTGTTGTGAAGCGGGAACTTAAGTGGGCGTGCCAAGCTAGCTAGCGGCGTTCATGAAATGCGGGTTGCATTTGCAATAGTTTGAAAGTGACAGCAGCACCTATTAAGCGATTTTGGTTTAAAAAAGAAAAATTATATTTACAATGATGGTATCAAATATTTACATTTTGATTATAAATAAATCATTTCTGAAGAAAATATAAAAATTGCACTATAATATAACAGAAATATAGTATTAGTATGTAGATAAAGTGTTATTTTTATTGTTTTGAAAGACGAAGCATTGAGCAACACAAAATTAATTTTTGAAAAAAATTACTTGAACATAGAAATTTAAGATTAATTGAAATACAAACGAAAGAGTTATGTGAATTAATAAATAGATAGATTAAATAATACACACTTATAGTTTTTATTGAATCGACAGAATAAATAATACAGGATTGATAGTTTTCCACGCCTCCTTATCCTTATCATCAAATGTCTTGCTGATATCAAAAAAGATGAATGGTTGCTATTAGATTTATTTGCTCTTGTCGATGGAGAACAGTCTATTTCACGAGGTGAACTACAATAGAATTCAATAATAAACATTTACACGTACCATTTTTTTTTATTTGTTAGGTTTTTAAAAATATTACCTTTGTTCTACTGCTGCAAAAACTTCGATATCGCAGGAAATATTTTCCGCAGAAATCCTTAAATACGTATTAACATTAATTTTTTCTATATTAATTCAATAATAATGTCTTTCAGAGATTGACCTTTCTACTATATCCGAATCTATTGCTGGTTCAATAGTAGACTCGATTCCAGTCCTACATGTATAAACAATTTATTAAATTTCTTTCTAATCAAAAATAATTGCAAGTTTACACACCTAGATGGTGAAGCAACAAGGAAAATATCGGTCGAAACTTTTGTCTCCTGGATCTTCATTCTGAAAACATTTATTTTGTTTCATTTATTTTCGAATGTTAATTTCAATTTCAAGTACTTACTTATTCTGTATTTGTTTCCTTATTGAAGAAATATTTGGTAAATCGAAGATAGTTGGAACCGCATTTTCTTGTAGTCGATTACCAAGGAAACTAGGCTCTTCAAAATGCCGAGAACAGACTAAAGAATATTTCGACGGGACCCGTTTCAAAATAATGTCTTGTTGATGTATAATATTCAACCATTCGTCTTTTTTATCTGTATCCTTTGGCAACCTACACAATCTTTTGTAGTAATTAACAGATCTATATTTATAGGAAAACTTACCGATGGAAGCTTCTATGGAGCTTTTTGACATTTGATAGTTCATCACATATCACCTAAGCCCTCACCAAGGGAAGGAATGGCATCGCAACAAACCATTGCGCAGTATAGGCAATGCGGCGTCTAATTATGTTTAGTCTGAGATTATAACCTTATTTGTCATTTACTTGCTGATTTCGTCCCAGTGTTCACTCGGAGGACAGCGCACTCGAGTTTAGTGTTTAGTTACAATCAGGGTTGCAAGATGACTGATACTGATTTCCCCCAAATGAAATCTGAAAATCCCCTAAATCAATAAGATTTGAAAAAAAATACCCCAAATAAAATTTATTTATTTAACACATCTAGCTCTGTATCCGATGTTGAATTTCAGGTTTACGTCAGATAAATGCAAATCCGAATGGCAGACTAACGACATCCATTGGTATGTAGGGGAACACTTCAATACAATAAAAGTGAATTATATAATTCGATTAAATATGATGCTTCAGATTAAATGTTAATATTATATTTCACAAAATAGAAGCTAAGAAGCTATTTTCTGACAGTAAATTTGATATTTTGCACAAATTATAGCAACGAACATGATTTGTTTAATTAGTGCGCGACAACTTCAAGGCATGGAATACTCCTGCAAATCCTAAAATCTAATTCCTAAAATCCTAAACAATTACGTATTTTAGGGCATATATATATATATATATATATATATATATATATATATATATATATATATATATATACAGGGTGTTAATTAAAAAGCGGGCCATGGGCGTTTAACATGGAAAATCAGTTTTTCCTTGCGCAAAGGTTCCCATTTAATTTTAAGCATTAAAGTTTCAAATAAAAGTTGTAGATAAATGTATTGCACGCCTAAATCACTAAACAGATTTAATTTTGCACGTTTGGTATCCTGTAAAATTGAATTTGAAATTCTATAAATATTGCTTATTTGTGGCGATAGCCATGGAATAGAAACAATGTTATGAAGAAGTGCATTTATTTTGAACTGTCAGAAATTCGATTTTCGAATAAAAATTACGTGTAATTATATTGTACACCTAAGCCACTGAACACATTTGTTTTTATAATATAAATCTAAATCACTGCAAAAATTTTATTTAAATTTTATTTTGTAACCTGAAAAATCGAAATTTTGACAATTCAAACGATATGTATTTCTTTGTAATTTTGTTAAAATTCCATGGCTATCGCTACAAATAAGCAATTTTTCTACAAATTCAAATTCGATTTTACACGTTACCAAACGTGCAAAATTAAATCTGTGTACAATTTAATTATCTACAACTTTTATTTGAAACTTTATTGCTTAAAAATAAATGGGAACTTTTGCGCAAGGAAAAACTGATTTCCCATGTTAAACGCCTATGGCCCGCTTTTTAATTAACACCCTGTATATATATATATATATATATATATATATATATATATATATATATATATATATATATATATATATATATGGGATGTAGATATTAGTGTGATAAAAGTGCAATATCATGCACAGCCTAAAATAAAACATTACAAAATAATACAACCGTTATTATTCTAAATTAAATATATCAATAATATCTACCTCGTTTTCTTTACATTTGTAAATATTTTCTGATTTAAATTTTTTTAACATACTCTGGGTTGGTTCAAAGTTTATACACCCAGAGTATGTGCCCAAGTAGAATCGCGATTCAGTAAATGTATTTGATCAAAACTGCTCATTGCTAGGTGTGCTAATCTTCTAATGATGACCTCACGGGCACTTATTGCTGGCGTGGAGAGTGAACCACAGGAGTCAATTTTATATAAATTGCACAACTTTCCTATTTTATACATTAAAAGAATAATTCATATCGACATAGACCCTTAATTATATCTCATGATCGCAAACTTTCTACCTATATAAATAATTGTAATGTTAATTACTCTGTATAAGATAATGTGTAACTATATAATTATAACTTTTTTCTGATTAGTCGTATTACAAATAACATTATATTACTTGTAGCAATTAAGTCAGAGGAATGATATTTTTCATTGTTGGTTTATAGTTATTAAATCGTGAAGTATTTTATATGACAGTGTGAAATTCTTACAAGTAGTAATATTTTTTTTAAATTATTATAATTGTTACCAATGAGGTATTCTTGACACCAATCCATCACACTGCAGCTATTAAACAATTCAAGTGAATGGCCTTGGAAAATAACAGAATTGTTCCAAAGTGAAAGAACTCTACTTCTTTACTATATCAAAGAACCAATTTCTTGTAAATGAGTATTAAAAACCGTAGGTGCTAAGTGGCATTCATGAATATGTAATTATTTGTTTCCGCGTAATACTGATATTCTTAAGAAGTAAATAATTATATCTACTTAAATTGTAACTTTCATGGTAAGCATAACGGAACGGACAAAGATTTGTAATTAGTAACTGGGAAGATATTTCGTTCCACTAACCGCCTGTATATTTGCGACGTCTGTCAGAAAAGTATCCGACCTTATTCGGGAAAAAAACTGGCATATGTGGAGCGTTGGAAACCTAATCACCTTCAAAGCAGTCTCCTTGGGACTCCACACACTTTTCCCAGCGGTGCCGCCATTGTTGGAATCATTCCCAGAAAGCCTCTTTCGGAATGGAATTTAATTCGGCTGTCGTGTCAACCATAATGTCCTCTCTTCTTTGAAATTGCGTTCCTTTCAAAAGCCTCTTGAGTTTGGGGCACAGCCAGAAGCCGCAGGGGGCCATATCAGGAGAGTAAAGAGCCTGTATATATATATATATATATATATATATATATATATATTTGGTATCGATCGGGATCGTACCGGGTTGCCCGCACGCGAGTACGAGACCTTATAATATTTATAATTTTAAATGGCACAAAATTGACCCCTGTGGTGCACTCTCCACGCCAGCAATGAGTGTCCGCGAGGTGACGCCTAGTAAGCGCCCGCACGGTGCAAATATTTTATTATTACCGATATCTATGTACAATGCAGAGTGGCACCCAGCAATGGGTAATAAGTCGTGATGATATAATATATATATATATATATATATATATATATATATATATATATATATATATATATATATATATATATATATGGGGTCTTGGAAATAGGGGCACATGACATTCCTGGGACCAAAATAAGACGATTTAACTAACCTTACCTATATCCGACAGTGCACAGTTTAGCCAGTATTCTACTTAAAAATCCTTCTAAAAAAATTGAACGAAACGCTTTGTTCGATTAGAATGGTATGACAATCCGTATGGATATAATTCATATTTTAAGATGGTATTTGTTATTGTTTTCGTGAACCACTAGCGTATGAAACCTGGGTGTCGCGACCATGATTAGACCATTACTCTTTCATGGCATCGCCAATAATGTAAATTTACTGTTTTTCAGAAAGATACATTTAATAGTAAACTTTCGTGTCTCTACGTAAGTTATGATATCTGTAACATTTTAATCAGAAAAAATAAATTGTAAGTGACTGCGCCGTATAATTTTTAAAATAAATTTTATCCAGCAATCTGTTCAAATGTCAAACTACTAATTTTTAATAACAAAAACAATTTTTATGAGTTGTCAATTAAACATAATTTCTAATAATCGTCTTATTGTAATAATAGCAGTAAAATACTATAAGGCCGAACAAACGGATGTTACTAGTTTAAAATATAGCAAAGGCAATTTTAGACAACCCATAAACAATTGTTACTGTCATTAAAAATTAGTTGACATTTGGAAAGACGGCTATATAATTTATTTTTAAAATTACACGGCGCAATGACTTACATTTTATTTTTTCTGACTAAATCGTTACAGATATCATAACTTACGCAGAGATACGAAAGTTTACTATTGAATATATCTTTCTGAAAAACAAAAATGGCTAACCACTTCTTCTGTAAAAATTCACTTCAAGGATATCGTAGAATTCAGGTTTGTTCGAACCGTCAGTTCTAGTCAGTTCGGAACTGTTCCAGAATTAGGAGTTCTGCGCATGGCATGTAGAAAAACAAATTCTGAACTGTTCTCTCTTGGCCAGGTTCGAACGCTCGCATAGATTTAAGTTTGGCGGTGCAGTATATAATTTGGCACATGCATTTGTTTTGACTTTTGAATAACCTAAATTTATTTTTAAAAATGAGTGGTCATGGACAAGGTATGCATAATGAAATAATAAATTGTTATTAAGTAATTATAAATACATATTATATTTTCAGGTGTAATTATTATTGTGCATACCCACAAAAGGAGTATAAAGAATGGACAACAAATTTAATTTGTTCTTGTGTAACTTATAAGCTTATTTTTTTTATAGAATTTTTTGTTTTTTATATTTATCTAGCGTACAATACAATTTCATTTTTTGTTTCATAATAAAAAAAGTTTATTTTTATTTCAACAAAATCTAATTTTATTTTAAATATTTAAAATTCCTTAACATACAAGCCTAAAATAATAATAATAATAATAATAATAATTAATAATAATAAATAAAATATATCATCACGGCTTATTACCCATTATAATAATAATGATAATAATTAATAATAATAAATAAATAAAATATATCATCGCGGCTTATTACCCATTATAATAATAATAATAATAATAATAATAATAATAATAATAATAATAATGATAAAAATAATGATAATGATAATAATGATAATAATAATAATGATAATAAGAATAATGATAATAATAATAATAATTATAATAATAATAATAATTATAATAATATTGTGATACAAAAACACAAACAAAAGTTAATTATCTCTTCTATTAAACAGCAGTTCTGCTATATAATTTTTTCTGGCTGCACCATCCCTATCATCATTTATTTTATTATAGTTTTTCGAGCGTAAATCCTAATAAAATATCATTCAACATTGATAATAAATTAATGACATTACACAAAAAACTTACCTTAAGAAAAATAAATAACAATAAAAAATGAAGGAAACTAGTACGATACATTAATCTAGCTATTATTTCCTAGCATTCAAGCTTCGGCTTCTAAATCTCAAACAAAATTCCTATACTTTTCATTGCGCATACTCAGAATTTGAAATACCTGCTCTCTAGCAAGAACTGGTAGAACCGTTCCATGAGAATTTGAATTTAAAATTCAACATGTCCGAACGCTGAACTGATAGTTCTCAGAATTTCGAATTTAAGAACTACGGGGTACGAACGCTTTTAAGTGAAATGCGCAGGCGCACTAGTTCGCGAACTGCTTAGAACTGACGGTTCGAACAAACCTATAATTTTACGTAGATTCCAAATATGTAAGAAAATATAGGGTATCCCATTTGAAATATGAATGTCAATGTCACGTTCGGTTAAACGTGAAGCTCTAGCATCATGCCAAATACCACGATTTGTGAGCCCCTATGCCTAGTATACAAGCATTAAAGAAAAATTTTAAATTAAAAAATTATTTTGAGTCAATCGAAAGGGAAAAAATAGGCATTTTTCTAAAATAAATATTAAATATTGCTTCCATTTAAAAAAGTTTGTGTTATATCTCGAAAATGTACCGATAGAAAAACTATTTTCGTACACCAGTGGATAGGCAATAAAAATGTATAACTTTTTTATTTGAAATATTTTTCTCGATTACTGACAGACCAAATTTAGTTTTGTGCCATTTTTTTGGTAAACCTATGAGAATTTTTGTCAAAACAAAAGCATATCTTAGAAGTCGTATCTCTTATAGTGGCCTTCGAAATTCGGACTCTCTCTCTCTCTCTCTCTCTCTCTCTCTCTCTATATATATATATATATATATATATATATATATATATATATATATATATATATATATATATATATTTATAGTTTTGCGTATAAATGATATCATTATTGGTCCTACGAGTATTTTCTCCGATTGTTGCTTGAGTAATAAAGTATTATTATATTTTGTATTATATATAAGAATACGAAGTTGGTTAATTTATATAAAAATTATTCCCTTAGATTATTTTAATTTTGCATCATTATTTGGAGTAAAACCATTTTTAAATAGGCAAAAAAGACAAAAAAAATACTCTTCTTGGTGAATTTGTCACTAAAACTTTAACATCATAGCTCAAAATTCTACAATAATAAAAGGAATTAACAGATTTCGTATGTCTTAAAGTTCTCTTACTAAGCACGTTATTTGGTAAACAAGTATACGAAACATTTGATCACACTGGAATCCACCGACGTGCCCAGTTTTTTGTTTGTCTTAATAAAATTAGTAATGGTTTTGAGGTATCACTACAATCGCATTGGTTACAATAGGATTCAGAAGTTAAACAACTGATTTCAACTACCTAACTACAAATAACGCTGCACAAATCGAACATGAGCCAAATGTCTGTAGTATTGATGATTAAATAGCATCAATTTTTAGTGTGTATTCCACATTATCTACTAGGGAAGTAATTCCTACGTTTTAAAAATGCGATTATATTGTGCAATAATCTTTATTGGTAATATGATGAAATTTAAGAAGAGGCCTCGTGGCCGAGTGCCATAGTGTCCAGTCGTGAATCAGAAACAGATTCAAATCCGACCGACGCCAAAAGAAATATTTCTAATTTTAAATTACACAAAGGTGAACTGTGGTGCACGCCAGCAATGAGTGCCCGTGAGGTGACGCTCGGGAAACGCCTGCACGGTACAAATATGTCATCATTATCGAAATTTGTATATTAAATAGATTGGTACACCCAGCATTGGATAATATGTCGTGATGATATATGTATTTTTGTACCAGTATTCCGTTTTATTATTATCAGAAGCAATATCACAAGACCTCCTGATTTTATCAATAAATGTTTATTTTACACGATTTTTTTGCTTAGCAACAAACACGAAAGCAAACTGCATGGTAAATCACGACTCCAAAGGAGGAGAGGTTTTACCTAAAGTCATTTTGTTTGACAGATTTTGCTTAAAAAAAATGAGTGCTTAAAAATAATAGTTTATTTGATGAGATAAATTCCAAAAACAATGCAAAATGAAACGATTTAATTATTATTATTTTATTTCACACTGACAATTATAAACAATAATAACTGTTTATTTACTTCGTAGCAGAAATTTATCAGAGTAACGGTGTTTTATCAGTATAATAATGTTCCAATTGGTTGAATTTTCAAGTGTTTTGCCCCATGATTGGTTATAAACTAGTCGTTGGAATTTATCATAACAATTTAGACAAGCATAATCACACACTTAGATCTTCGATGTATTTATTTTTAAATAAATAAGTACACACTTTTGCATAGAACTGCATTAAAATACACACCTACAGGTAATTATACCTAATCTTACAAAAGTGTTTAGGAAAACGGCACTAGACACAACATTCCTTATAAGGTAATTTTAAATAAAAAGAGAAACTGGTTGAACTAACAAGCCTACGTAAATAAATTACTGTTCTAGTTCATCTTGTTAAAAGGTTGGAGGTCAGAATAACACAAAACTTTCGCCAACGAACAACCTCTACAACGGACATCTGAATTCAATCTAGAAATATTTAATTACTGAACTGTAAGTGTAAGTTTAAAACACAACTTACATAATTAATTTAGTTGCATGAGAATTCTTGCTTTTAAAGTGTCCTCATTTCTAACTATTTATGATTTTGTGACATGTGAATGAGATTGACGTGATCGCATTTCAGACTGCAACAAATTATGTCGTATGTATAATGTGTTCCAGTTTAAAAATGAAGAAATAAAATGAGAAGGCGATTAATTAAAATTTTAAATTAATTGTACGGTAACTTATTTAATTTATAATTTTTTGTGCTAATATAATGTAATATGGAATTTTGTAATAGTATATTTCAAGAGAATTTCAAAGATCTCAATATAATTTATGGTAACAATGTCTTAATCTTGTACGTTACATTTCAGAAAGGTCTGTAGGAATGCCCTTGTTATAAAATAATAATATTGAGAAGACTTCGCATAAGGTGTTAGATTTACAAATAGACAATGAAAAGCTAGAGAGAACTTCATTTTGCTAACGTTTAAATACGTAGTAAACATTATTTAAAAGTTAATAGAACTACGTACTTCAGAATTTAGCCTTTTCATCCTACGTAATTTTACTCATATCTGTAGTGTGATACATGCATAAGCATACTAGATCTATTACAATATATAACTAAATCATAGAAAGTTACTACTTGTATTTTAAAATAATTTTAAATATAAATTACACAATTAAAATTGCTTATAATAATACAAGTAAATGTTAAAAGTAACATTGTGTAAACAGGGTACGAGTAATTGGTATTCAAGCCATAGTTGACTAAAATAGAAATTCGAGCATTACAGGGAGGATGTAAAATTTTTAATATGATTACACGATCTTATATCTACATAAAATATGATAATAATTTTTCAAACTGGTGCAATGGAGATCAGCAAAGTTCCGAATTTTAATATATTGTGTATGTATTATTCAACCTGTTTCCACTACTAACTGAAATGATTACATTCTGCAGTTACCAATGAAAAATATAGTAGTATATATATATATATATATATATATATATATATATATATATATATATATATATATATATATACATATGTTGATGATTTTATATAAATAAATTGTTCATATTACATGTGCTTTATAAGAAGCTTGAAAATCTGATTCTTTATGTGACATAATAGCAAATTCAGTTGTTTGTTTTTGTTGTCATAAAATAATTGCATATTGAGATAATTGTGTATTTATAACCGTTTACAATATTATGTCCACCGAGCAATCTCGAGCCGATTGGCCTACCGGAAAACTATCAGGTGTTCCATTGCCATAGTGTGTACACAGAAATAAAATGTGAACCTGGTAATACACTAGTTTGTTCAAAATAGCACTTCACTGTTCTAAATTAGAGACAATAACATTCTCATTATGTTTAAAAATTATTTGACATTAAGAAAAATTATTTTCACGCAGGTTAAATTGTGACAAAAGAGTTTAACTACCGCAGTTTTAATAACTCTCTAAATTTTCTTTACACTATTTCACTGAAAGTTTTCTAATACCTTATCGATAAATATTTACGTGAAAATAAGTCAGACATCGGTCAATAATCCCAAATGTAGTCGAATTTTAGTGATTACAAGGAATGAATCTGGAAATTCTAATTTGACAGGTGAAAGTGATAAATATAATCACATAATTAGAGTGTCTTTATATTCGTATTTGTAAATATACATCATTATTATTCTTTAATTTTGTACTGCGATTCGTTGCCGAATGCGTTAAATAACCAATTCTCGATTTATTAAAATAAATATAAATAAATATATCATTACCCATTTTTGGGTGTGACAATCTGCTTGTATTGGCAGATTTTGGTCATAACGGTATATTTGTACTATTACGACGATCACCCAACGTCAAACGTAACATTATTTACAATTTCCAAATAGCGCAAAAGTGACCCCTGTGGTGCATTTTGCACGAAAGATTTGAAAGCTTGAGGTAACGCCTCCGTAACTGTACAGATATGCCGTCATTACCGATAAATAAAAGCAGATTGGTACATCCAGAAATGGGTAGTAAATTGTTGCGATTTATTTATTTAATTATTTTTTTTTAATAATCATTTATATTAACTGCCCTGTCACTAAAATACAAGAAAAATAATAATGACGATTTTGTTTTCATTTCGTAAATATCAACATTATTACGAAAGAGGGGTTCCAAAAGAAAGAATAATTGGACCAGCAGTCTTTGGTGAAATTATTTATTTTAAGCCAACGTTTCGGCTAAAACATTAGCTTTCCCCAGAGCACTATAATGAAATATACAATAATATATACAAATGAAGTAAAGAAAGCAGAATATAATTTTTTTCCAAAATAATTGGAGGATTTTATATTATAAAAAGTATGATGATTGCTTGGTCATAGCACCAAGAGATTCTGTTGATGATATCTTGAATTATTTTAATAATTTTCACCCCCGCCTAAATTTTACTATCGAAATGGAGGAGGATAATAAAATTAGTTTTTTAGATACTACCACCATAAAAGAAAACAATTAAATTAAAATAAATTAGTGGCAAAAACCGACTGCCTCTGATAGATATCTTAATTTTTATTCTTACACCAATTTAAAATATAAACGCAGTGTTGTTTACACCCTTGTAGACAGGGTAATATTATTGTCCCACCCAAGATACCATCAACAGAATTTACTCCATATTACTAGCACCCTTTTGCATAACGGTTATCCAGTCCACCTCTTAAATAAAACTATTAATGAGAAATTACACTATTTAAAACATAAACAACAAAATAGAACTCCCACTGATGGTGGAGTGCAGACACAGCAAGAGAAAACCGTTTATGTTAAAATTCCCTGCGATCAATATTTAAATAAAACATTTCAAAAAATAATAAAATAAATAATGGATTTCTCGGCGGTGATTGGCAGGAATTATATTAATAACCCATTTTGTTGTTAATTTTATTTAAAATTCCAATATTTCGTTACTGATTTTGTAACTTCATTAGGGAATACTAAAATGTACATTTATATTGTATTACTTGTTTGTTACATGTTGAAGTTGTAATACTTACAAATATGTTTAACAGTTTTAAATTGGAAAATAATCGGACGTAGAAACATCTATCTTCATTAAGTTTTTGTTATGAACATGTTATTTTTAAATTTGGAAAAGTTTTTTTGTTACGTATTACACAGTTTAAAATAAACACTTTAAAAGTTATTTTACTATTTTTGTTTTTGATTAAACAAAAACATCAATTGTCTTTGGTATAAAATTCAAAAAGATAATTGTTACTATCCCTTCCTTTTATTCTTCTACGTATACACATTTATTCAATATATGTCTAAATATAATTTTTCCAAATCAGAACTTCACCAGCTGCCTAGCTTCAAACACGTTATTTGCAGAGGTTCCAAATAAGTAATATGCTCAGTGTTATAGATATATTGTAATTTAACACTGTATTTTTACAACATGTAACATTTATGTAAAACTTCGAATTTTACTCTCGGTGAGTTATTTATTTAAGTTTTTTATATTCTACCTTTATACTTATTGTATACTGTGCTTTTTAAGCTGATGATGTGCGGATGTCGCACGAAACGTCCAATTTTTGTATTACACAACATAATTGTTGTAATAAAAACCAAAGGAACTTTAAGGCCTCCAATTCTTATCCTACATTAAAACTGGATGTTCCCAATTTATTTCAACTTTAATATAAAATTTTAGAATACAAATAATGAACAAATACTTACTTTTATTATAGTGCCCTGAGGAAGGCTAATGTTTTAACCGAAACGTTGGCTTAAAATAAATAATTTCACCAAAGAATGCTAGTCCAATTATTTCTTTCTTTTGGAACCCTTCATCCATTCTACAGTCGACTATCGCTCAAGTTCGTTATTACGGAACATTCTAATGGTGTATTCAAATTTCATTGCACACTAGCAGAACGTGAGTAAATTGCTTATGGGAGTGGTTTTTGAACCTTTGCGAAAAATCACCGTTTGACATTTGATACGCTTTTGTGGTTCTTGTGTTGCCAAACGGAAGCGTTGGGAACTATATAGAATCGTGATTCCCTAAGGCTATGTTACTTTTGTAATTATTAACAACAGAGAAACGTATTGGTTTGATCCGTTGCATTTTAGGTGTACATATTCGAAAAGGTAATATAAGAAGTATGTAGTGTAAATGTTTAGAAATCTCAGTTGAATGTTGAGTTATATGTATGTATTGGTTATTGTTTGAAATTATATATTGTGCATTTACAAACAATACATGAATCAGGAATTTGTTAAAAGGTTATGTTTACGATACAAGTAACAGTTTAATGTACAGTAATTGCAAAGTAGTACCTAATCATCTTGAATATGCGATTCACGCCAAACCTAGGTCATAGTTTCAAGTAATATTAACACAATATTTGAAAAGCTTTTATAATTATATCATTGTAATAAGCCTTTTCTACTTATTTATGATTCAGGCTGCCGGTGGCCCTAAAACTTTGGATTACAATATAGTTACTTTTTTTATTAATTTTGTAGCAATTCGTAGTACTAGTAGTTTATTCTCTTTAGTTTATTATTGACTAAAAAAGTTAATTTGATATATTTATATAATTTTGGTTTATATCCAGTATCATAAAAAATAGTGAAAGACCCCATTGAAAAAACACAGTATCAAATTGACTTGGATTCAGTCTGAACAAAAAACGATGTTTTGCGTAAAATAACGTGTTTTTTGACAAAAAAATATTTTTACAAAATTTATTAATTCGCATAATAATAAATACAATTAAAATTTTATCCGCACAAAAAGATTGATTTATAAAATACAGTTGAAAAATTCATAATTAAATTACCCAAACCGGTTTACGGAAAATTCATCGCAGGAAAAAAATTATCACAATAAAATTCATCGTAGAAATTACACGTAAGAAAATTTAATCACAAAGAAAATTCATTGCGATTTAATTAAATACTCGTACCTAGAATATTTTCTAACATCTATTTTTAGGGAATTGCAATTTCTCTATACATACCAATATTTCAGCTAACCTGACAAAAAATTCGCTGTTTCTAAACTTGGGCCTAACTTATATAATTTATTTTAACTAACACAAAACTCGATCTCGCTAATCTCGATCCATTATAGTACAAGAATCACAATTAATTTTTCTTAAGATGGAATTTCCTCTTCCCGCGATGAATTAAGTAAATATGTGTTAATAATTACAACTGAAATGACTACAGTCTGTTGTTTCACAGATGAAAAATAGGAAGTACACTATTGGAAATCTTGAGAATAATTATTAATAGGAAGTGAATGAACTAGATTTGAATCTAATATAATCTGCCCACATCGTACTTACTACACGTATAATATCTGATGCTATTGTGAGAATGAATTCTAATGTCTTTCTTAATGCAGTGGTATTGTTTGAATTTGTCAATATCGTCGTTATTCATTTCGTTTTACGTGCAAAATGTAATATATAATTAAAGAAGTTTTAAAAAGTTAAATACGTAACAGTCTCACTGTTAAGTTGTGTGTCTGACTAGATTACAGAAACATTGTTAAATAAAAAAGCAAGTTATTTATATTCGGGATGAAGAAGTATAATTTGCATGTGTAAATAAGTTGGTGTGTGAAGTATTATCATTTTTTGTAAGTTATATACTCCATTAAAGCCTGCGTCCACGATGCTAGAAATCGTTCCGAGTTCCCCATTACATTTTCTGATCATAAATATTGAACTTGTGTGACTATAGATGTCAGGTTGGTCGAAGTAATTATCTATAATATAAAAAATGAGTAGAATTAGGTAATATTTTATAACCTTATCATTTTCAAGCTTATCAAACATCAAACGTCAAGATTTTAAATTGGTAACATGGTAAATGAAATTAGCAACTTGTACAAAAAAATTGGATAGAACGTATTTTTCCATTCTAGTTTTCTATTAGATCTTTACGTCCGAGTTGGTAGTGTCCACGATCCGACTTATCGAATTGTGGACTATATCCGTGAACTCCGATCAATTTCTAGGATCGTGAACACAGGCCTTTAGAGGCAGAGAATAAATTAAGATATGGAAGTTCATTCAGAGCAGAGAAAAAACAAATAAAACTATTAAAATTAAAGTTTTTTTTGTATATAACATCATATATTATTCATTTATTCATTATTTTTTTATACTAAAGAAATTTTAAACATTGCACAAAAAATTGTTCTACTTATACCTTTTACCACCATATGCGGGAGACATGGGAATCGTGCTAAAAATCATATATAAAGATTGTTTGTTAATAATCATATTTTAATGTTCGGATTTTAACATTTTTTTCTGCATGCAAAATATATCATTTCTACACAATTTATTCATGTAATTTAAACAACGTGATTAAAAAGAATTTTATAAACTATTACATTCCAACAGTAATTGGGTGAGTAATTACTACTTAATTGGGAAAAATGAACCGATCTGTAGAAAATATATTTTTGAACAGTATACCTTACCATTATATTTAAAGTAGTCGAAAGAATTTAGTAGAAATTTTGAACCATTTGTGTCGGTTTTATAATATGTTGAAAATGTAAACCGGCCGAAATATTATGGGTCTGGGTTTGTATACGTATTTAAATTTCCAGCAATAAATAAAATTGAGAAGAAAACTATAAAATAAAATGGGGATCTATTTGGTAGGTACTTAATGTGCCACCCGTGCATTCATTATCTGATGTCACTTGACGTCAGAAATTTATAAATACGTCCACTTATATCTACATAGATAATTTATCATAAGGCTATTCTCTTATAGTTATGTTCTAATTAATTTGACCTATTGTGTGATGGTCACCTCGAACGTGATAATGGAAAAATGCTTGAAAGTGGGACAGTGTAATTTAATCTTGTTTACTTAATTGCAGGAAATAATTTTCTTGAGAAATAGAAGTACTTACTGTAATAAAACGCTTGACAAAGGGTGTCTCTTTGACCCCTTATGTAGGTTTTATTTCAGCCTCTCAGTATTTTATTATTAGTCAATTTATTTGATGCATTAAAATGCATTAAACTACTTCATAAAATTTCTGACGCAATACTGTTTACTTAAGAAAACATGCATGCTTTATATTTAGAGAAAATCTTATTACCTACATCTCTAGAATATAACCATGTTATTATATTGCTAATTTTATTAGTATTACGTATCAGTTTGAAGTAATAAATTAATCTTTTATAGTCAAGAGAAAAAATGATTTCTTACACGATACTAAAAATGTATAAAATATTTTTATTAGTAGATAATCAATTTAGGTATGATACCTGGTATTTTCTTATATATGTATGTTTAATTGTTTTCCTATATCACTAATATGACACGAATTATCACATCTGTGGAAACATATAGTAGGATATAATTTAAACTACATTAGGTTGCATCAATATACATTAACCATATGTTTAATTATTTAATTTAACCCTTTCACCTCACTCATAATAATTATAGAACAAAAATATGTTTCATTTTAGTTAACAGTAGGTTGTTGTAAAGTGCATTTCACGTTTATACCTTTCTAATAAATTTAAAAATAAATTTCTAATTTAATCCAATCATTAAATTCTTCTACATCTTTCGGTTGTAATTTTTGTTGTTAAGCGGCTACCCATTGAAATTATTTCTATTCTGAAACCAGACCGGGGTCCATTACTTAAACAAAATAAGGCAATTTATTTTTATTTTTATATACTTTTTTTAAACATTCGTGACAGATATTTCTCAATTACCTATACATTGTCATAGGTATAATCAATCAGAATTATAAAATAAAATATTTTATTTATTTGTGCAGAAATGTCATTCACATCAATCTTCATACCACGAATGTAATATTAAATGTATTTACAAAATTTAAACACTTTTATTTTGATGGAAATAATATAAAGCTGATTATTTTTTAAAAAAGATGTTTCTTATTTCAAGAAAGAATTATTGAAAGCAACATACAAATCTTGACGATGTTATACTTAATTCTGTGAAGTTGTTAATAAAATTACTCCGGTATTAAATAATTTATTTACTAAATAACTAGGAAAGTTTATTAGAAAATGAAAATCATAAGTCATATCTGAATATACTACTAAGGAAACCGAATGAGATATTTAAATGTTTATAATTGACAGATAAATTTCAGTGTAAAGAGTAAATAGTATAGTTTGTGATAAAATTGTTCTGGAAAAAGTGTAATATCTACGGTCAAAAAATATATTTAAATGGAATTATACAGTATGTCCCCGGATCGAGTTTCCAAGAGGAAAAAAATTCTTATTTTTAATTTTTCGAAAAAATGCCATGGGAAGAAAATTTTTGGTTGATTTAAAACGAATGATTCAGTTATTAAAACTTTTAATTAATGTAAGGTTCTTTTATTATGACGTTTTTTATAGTATTTTGTTCTAATAATACAGTTATTACATTAAATCAAACATTATTTTAGTTAGCTTTGATATAATACTTATTATCTTTCAAAATTCTTTGAATGTGTGATTTGCTGATGCTTAATTGGAGAGATCGTCTTCATGAAGACAATTTTGGATGAGTTCGTACTGAATCTTATATTAGTAATGTGAACAATACCTTCTTACTTTATGTTAAGAATTACTTTTGACATTTAATGATTTATGAATATTTTATAGCCAACTAAAATAGTGTTAGATTCAATATAATAACTATATTATTAGGACAAAATAAGAAAAAAACGTTATAATAAAATAACCTTGCCTTAATTAAAAGTTTTAATAAGAAACATGCGTTTTTTAAATTAACCAAAAATTTGTCTTTCCTTTGCATTTTTTCAACAAATCAAAAATAAGATTTTTTTTCCTCTTCGAAACTCAATCTGGGGACATAATGTATAGCTCCATTTAATTATATTTTCTGACCGTAGATAGTACAGTTTTTTCTAGAACAATTTTATCACGAACTATACTTTTTAATTTTTACACTGAAATTTATTTATCAATTACAAACATTTAAATATCTCATTCGGTTTTCTTAGTAGTATATTAAAATATAAGACCCGTGATTTGCATTCTCTAATAAACTTTCCTAGTTAGTAAATAAATTATTTTATACGGGAGTAATTTTATTAACAACTTTACCTAGGTAATAGTTTATGTTTTAAATAAACGTATTTCTAAGCTAACTTATGACAATTAGGAGGTTCAAATAAGATTTAGTATCTAAGTACATTTATTCTAAATTTTGTTAGGAGGTGGAAATCACACACCTATAGCTATCTGTAGAAGTTATACTGATGAATATAAATTTAATAGATAGGGGAATTAATAAGAACAGTACAACTTTTTTAGTTTATGTTCTGCATTTTTATTTAATTCCCGACGTTTCGGCAGCATATACTGCTGCCTTCTTCAGGGAATTTAATGTTATTTAATATTTGTAAAACGTAATGAAAATTGTCAAAAAATAATATTTAGATACAGGTATTTCGTTAAGAACTATTTACTGCCTGAAGTAAATTACTTCTTCCTGTTATCCAGTATTACCAAAAACTAATTAACCATTCCCGTCAATGCAATATAAGGAAAGTTTCGAATGTTTTAGTTGTATAATATCTGAGGAATTGTCCTGGCAAAATCATTACGCATCATCACCATAAAAATAATAAAATTGGATTTTAGGGACTCTAAAACGTGATTTTCTTTACTAAAATCTCAATAGATATGCGATTTTGACATAATTATTAAAAAAATACTAGGCGTCACCTCTACACTACTGTCATTTAAAATTCGACATAATTTTGGCGTCAGCCGTAACCGAACCTGAATTCCGATATTTGCGACTAGTGATGTGCCACTAAAAATTCCAGGAATGAATTTTGTTCCCGGGAAATTCCCGCAATTACGATTTGCGGGGAAAATATCTTGACTTTTTTCCCGTTTTTTTTTTTGAAATTTTATTTTCGATAATTTGCCTTGACACCTTTTCTTTTGCTTTATATGTTTGTGCCTTATGCCTGCTTGTTACATACTCTTACTCCGTCAACAAATATTGAGGTGCTACACAAGATTCGAAATGACTTGGGAAATCCTCATCATTCAATTTCGGGAATTGACCCATCACTATTTGCGAGCAGGCACTCAGGCACACGGATACGAGACCCCATCTACGGTGGTAAGAGGTAAAAAACGTGTTCTGAATCCCTGTTGTCTAGACACTGGAAAACAAGGAACCAAACCAAATGTGGTATTTTATAGTCGCGAGCCTAGGGTTTCCGACCCCTGTTATACGAGAAGATTTTTTTCTGTAATAAACAGTCGATCATTTGCAATAATTTCTTAAAAGACAATCAATGATCACAAACTATTTACTTGATTTTGTTTCTTGAGGCTTCATTTAGTCGGCGCCATTGATAATATATTATTATAGATGCGAGAAGAAAAATTATATGCAATATAAGTTCATAAATTTACATAGCAGCATATCAGTACATACATCAATGAGAGCATGGTAACATATATCACAGGAAATTTCTTTTTTAGTATTCTATAAAGGTGAAACGTTATTTATGCCTTATTCTATATTGGTTTATATATTATATTGAAGCTGTTGGTAATGACAGAAAGAAATGAAAAGAAGTATGAAAGTTCTTATGTATGTATGTATGTCTTTTTTTATCTGAAGCTAGCATATTAGTATACAAAACCTTTTAAATTTAAAATGGAATCACGACAGACCTCTGTAATATTTTTTTAAGTATGAAAAAAGTCTTTTAAAGAAATATTGTTGTGATATATTTACGGTTATAAATTTCTTATAAATCATTTTTAGATATTAGTAACACAGTCAATCATTCTTTTTTAAGCTGATATGAATAGATTGTATAACTACAAAAAATATAGGAAAACAACTCTTGCATTACCTACGGTTAACACAAAGCGTGTTGATTTGATTCCATTTTTAATATTTTAACTTTTAATTCTGATTATTACTTCTAACATTAATAACTTGTGGCGGTCAGAATTCAAGCGGTCCAGTAGTCACCGCGTCTTCCTATCATCATACGGTCTCGGGTTCTATTCCCGGCCGCCGCAACTTCCAGCGTCTAAGGCACGGCATGTCTTACAGCCTTACTGACGGTCCAAGTAAGCAATGCCCGGGACGAAACGTAACTCGTTTCTTTTCGCAGCTCTCACCTCAGCGAACTTGGCACACCTTCGCTTCTCTTTCCAACTCTCAGTAGGAGTCAAAAACTATTTTTTTATTTGTGATATTTTCTTTATAGAGTTTATATTAATATAAAAATTACGGAAATTTACGTAAAGTAAACTATCGCATCCATTAACTAAGGTTAACAAACCTATTTTAGTGGACAAGTCGTAAATTTTAAACTTGTCAGTCGTTATAATTCCTGTATTGTCAAAAACGGTTATTCTATAAACCGATTACAGCGGTTTACAAAAAAAAAACTGGTTTAATTGTTAATCGGTTAAACAGATCCGATGTTGTTGGTTATTTTAATTCATCGGACAGCGGATTATTGCAAAATGCGAATAATCGGATAGGTGGCTATTGAGTATAATGAGTAAGATGCAAGTATTAGGTTTACTGATTTTCCACTTACAAACGAAGTTTTAATGAAATACATTAATTATAGTTACTGTTAACGTATTAAACCTCACACGAGCGCACGCACCGATCTGAGGGACCATTCGGCTAAAAAATGAGAAATATGGCCTTATCAATAAAATAAACTCCAGTAATTATGGAAGGATTATAAATTAACTGTAAAGTTTTTATAAATTGTCAATGATATCTTCTTTTTAAATATTCGATAGATAGGGATATATCATATTTGCTAAAACGCTATAATTACACTTCTTTTATGTATAAAACGTTCCTGGTGCCTTCTCCTGTCTTCTAAGTATTTATACGGATCGTCTTTAAGCCAAGGGGAGTTCCTAAACTTTAATTGATTATCCTTTCGGATGCTCTTGCATAAACTGGCAAATTTTGTCTATAATATGGAAGAATTCCCTGCCTTATATACCTGTCAAGTACCGAAAATCACGATATTTTTGCATGTTTTATGGTGCCTGCATCTGTTTGGATCATACAAAACCATGGAGCATCGACTGCGCAGAGAAGTTTAATTAGCGATGTTTGTAAATCTACATTTTGTGCTTTATTTATGTTAACTGAACGGTTTACTTTACGTTTAGGCATTTTTTGTCATTCTTTTAATTTCAATGTACGATTTTTTTCTATGTACTACGTGAAATATATTGTTTTTTTTACAGCTATGTGTACAAAATAGACCCGGTTAACAGTAGAATATAACAAATTCATCTTATTAGTATATTATAAGGGGAGGAATAAACGTCAAAGTTAGGGTCTGAGAGACTCAGCCCATCGAACGGTGCGATTTTTAAAGCACCCGTCAACTGGAGGGATATAAGTTGCCGGTATTAATAGTCTTGGATAACTGATAATGATCATATAACGGAAAGGTACTCGTACGGTGGCACGACACTTGTAATTACAGATATAGAAATTTTAACTATTGTTATATATTCCAAATTTTAAATGGCACAAAATTGACCCCTGTGGTGCACTCTCCACGCCAGCAATGAGTGCCCGTAAGGTAACGCCTGGTAAACGCCCGCACGGTACAAATATGTCATTATCATTACCGAAATCTGCATACAAAGCAGATTGGCGCACTTAGCATTGGGTAATATGCCGAGATGATATATTTATTTATTTATTTAACTATTGTTGGTCCCTGCGACCGGGTGCGTGCATTGAAAGGTTAAACGGCTACTATTTTTTTTAGTTTCCTGCACTTTTATCTTCCAAGAAAGATATTTAAAAATGTTCTTAATTTTTAAATTTTAAGGTTATTACAGTGTTTCCCAAACTTTGTTGGCCCGCGGACTTCTTTTTTCCCTCAGAATTTACGGCAGACCTCTCTTGTCTTAGATTTAAAATTTTAATCAGGCCAATAGCAAAGAAAAAGAATCAGTCCATTCAACGAATGCTGAAAAATGGGTTGTAGACAGACTTTTGTGCGCACTTTTTTGACTTTTGGGCTGTGTTTGGAGGTGTTTGTAGATCAGTAAACCAAAAGTCCTGGGGTCTCCAAGGAGAGCTAACTTCAGGCCACAGCAAAATGTGCCATTTTTCTTGTTTTTCACTAATAATTTGATAATGACAAAATACGGGATAAAATAGTTCCTATTAATTTTTAAAAATTCCTAACCGTTTTTAGTTTCAAGCTGTTGAAAATCGTTGTTTCCAAAAATAATTTTCACAATCTCATTTGTATTTTTTATTCATATAATGATCATTTTCGATAAATTTATATATTTTCCCTCTTTTTAATATATTTCCTTCTATCTACGAAATTCCTACGGATAATGGAAATTCTCCCCCATCCGGAAATACTGTTGAAGATCGACTAAGGTGTGTTTCTGATCATTTTTGCTCTAAATATAATGGTTTGAAGGTACAAAACATTATATAATATGTATGAAATATATTGTGAAAAATTGTCAGCCATCGGGATTCGAACCCGAGACACCTATCTTGTCGGGACAGTGCTCTAACCAACTAAGCTATTGGCAGCCAATAGCTTAGATGGTTAATATTATATAATATGTATGTTCAAAAACGTAGTGTGAGAATTATTTTTGGAAAAATAACGATTTTCAACAGCGTGAAACTAGAAAACAGTTAGGAATAAAAAGACGAATAGTATATATTTTATACCGTAATTTGTCATATTTAATTTTGTGTATAAAGACGTTTTCGCTAGGACCAGTCATTATCGAGTTATAAAAGAAAAAACAAAAAAGGGACATATTTTGCTGTACCCTGAAGTTAACTCCCCTTAGAGACTACAGAATTTTTAATATATTTATCTCCAAACACATTCGAACACAGCCCAAAACTCAAATAATGTGCGCATGAAAGTATGTCTATGAAACATTCCTTGACTGGATTAAATATAATGTAATTTAAAAAATCTGTTATTATTTATGCAAAAGCTGTTTAATATTTTTTAAGCCTATATAGTACTTCTCTTAAAAAGCCTATGAACCCCAGAGGAATAGGCTGCCAAACCCGTGGGATCGTCGGACCACAGTTTGGGAAACACTGGCGTTAATATGTAGTTTTAAAATATTAATATTGAATCACATTATGCGCCATGTCGTCTTACAGCTATCTTGTTAGTTGAATATTAACTATACGGTCGCATAGGCACTAGGTATTGCATATAAAATATTTTGAGGATTCCCGATGATTAATTTGTAAGTTTATTTTTTAAATTATTTTTTAGTGTACAGAATTCTGTTAAATAAATAAATAAAAATAAATAAATATATCATCACGGCTTAGTACCCATTGCTGGGTGTGCCAATCTGCTTTGTACACAGATATCGGTAAAGATGATATATTTGCACCGTGCGGGCTCTTACCAGGTGTCACCTCACGGGCACTCATTGCTGGCGTGGAGAGTGCACCACAGGGGTCAATTTTGTGCCATGTAAAAATGGAAAATATTTGGCGTCAGTCGGGATCGAACCCGGTTCCCCAGATTCTCGACCTAACACTCAGGCACGCGGCCACGAGACAGATTCTAGTTTGTAATATGCCGTGGGCATACAATTGTTTTATTTTAAAATATTTTTAATTCCCGGTTGTAATTGTTTGTTTTTATTTGGATATAATGTATAAAAATTACTGAAATAAAAAAATACTCAATAATTTTTTTTCCTCCCGAGATCTTATTGTTTCGTTCTTTACCCTTGTTTGATCATGGGAATATTTGGTAACCCTAATCATATATGTACTTACATTTCTATTTAAATTATGTTAAAGTATATTTCTGCAAAAAACGCAATATTCATTCTCATAATTCATTACGCGACATTATTTAATAACCTTAGAATTATGTAAAATTACAAATCTTGCAACAGAGGCGATGCAGGTCGTAAAGCAAGGAGTGTAATTTGAAATTGATCACATTAGCCAGCTGTCGGAATCTTCGTATGTCGTGTTATGTGATACAGATCTGCGAATCTCAGGGGAAAGTGCTCAGCTGGGCGAGGTCGCTTCGGTCACTAGGAAGAGTTTTTGTTTGCTTTTTTCTTTGTTTTGTCCAGTGTAGTAAAGCTTGTTGGAGACTAGTGATAATCTACTAATTTTATATACGGACATGTTCACAGATGAAAATGCAGGAAGTGTTGAAACTACCACTCTCTTCGATTTCAACCCATTTTGTAACATTTTTATTTTTTAATGATAATTACTTGATTGACAAGTGTAATATTAGTAATTCGGCAACTTTTTAATTCTTTTTTGCCTCATTTTTTATCATTTTAACTAAAAGTTATTATATAAATATACATTGCAATTATCTCTGACAAAATGATAAACTAGGTTTATATGTAATAAAAATATAATGAGATATTTTTCCTTTTATATTTTATAAGTATGTGGATTCAATCAATCGTTATATTAACTATGAATTGTTACATAATCTTCTTTATTTCTATTAAATGTTTTGCATTATATGAAACATATTACTAACACTTTTTTTTATTTTACTTCTTACCTCTATATATAGGAAGCATTATTAATTTTTAAAGATAAATTATGACATAATATTAAATATATTTAGTAAATCTGTTCAGCGTCATATAAATCGAAATTGTTTTCCTTGTTTTAGATTAATAACACTAATAATGCCGCGTACTAATTAATTTATTGAAATATTTATTTGCCATATACATAAATAAATAAATGTATATATATATATATATATATATATATATATATATATATATATATATATATATATATATATATATATATATATATATATAGGATCCGACTTTGAAATGACCGTCTTCGATATCTCCCTTGTCGTTAGATATAGAGCATAAATTTATTAAGAGAATTTATTCGTCTACTCAAGGAGTATAACATAAAATTATTTTCACCTATACGGAGTGTTGCAATACGGCTCGGCGAGAATTGTTACTCTTTTTTTAAATGGAATACCCGATGTTCCGAAAACAATAATAAATAAAAATTGTAATCCAGTCTCGTGAAAAAAAAAGAGAATATATATATGATTTGATTGACAAACTTATCAAAACTAGATGTAATAAACTGAAACAGAAAAAGTTTTATTTTCTTTTGTGTAAGAATCCAGTGTTTTCAGGTAATTTATCAGCGAGATAGCACAAGCATATAGTTTCGAGAAGGAACAACGCAGCCTTCGTAACCCCCTATATATTTTCATATATTTTGAATTGTATTTTACGCACCTATACGCACATATAAATTTTTTAAATTTCCCTCGGCTTTGTCAAGTTATTCCGTTTTTCCATCTAAAAACGACCTAATACACGCATTGCTTTATAAAGGCGTACTAAAGTTATTTTAATAGCAAAAATTAAGAAAAACTTTTTCTGTACAGCTATAACTATACTCTATGTTCTCATATATCTTTTTAGGGTGTTCAAAAAAGCCAATCAAATTTACTCAATTTCAAATGACTATAACTCGTCATTTTTAAATGGAACAGCCTATATTTTATTATTTAGTTGGGTTTCTTTTTATGTTATCTTTCTATGCTATTAAGGGTATCTTAAGCCTAAAACCAATAATTTCGGAGTTATTCACCATTTTTGTCTAATTTTACTTAAATTAAATCTACTATACTATGGAAATTAGGTTTTTATTAAGAAACAATTGGAATATGGACAGTAGTTTGCAATAGCCAATAAATAAAAATGTTTGTTATTAATATTTGTGCGACTGGGTATTCATAGTTCCTTTTGCGAAAATTTCATATGAATAAATTATTATTATTAGTATTATTATTATCATATATATATAATTACGGCATATTACAATGCTGGGTATGCCAATCTGCTTTTTTCACAGATTTCGGTAATAATAATGATGACATATTTGTACCGTGCGGGCGTTTATCGGGCATCACCTCACGGGCACACATTGCTGACGTCCAGAGTGCACCATACTGGTTAATTTTGTGCCATTTAAAATAAGAAATATTTAGCGTCGGTCGGGATCGAACCCGGTTCTCTAGATTCACGACCAGACACTCACGCATGCGGCCACGAGACCCAATACACAAATCACTACTACATATTAAATAGTTTTTTTTTTATTTTTTAAGCTTTTTAATCCATCGTTAGGAATATTAACTGAAAGTGTAACTTAGATTAACAATAATTACAATTTGAATATTGTTAAAATTTATAATTTATTCATAATGATAAATTTGGTGCTGCATGTCACCAGAAGTTTATTTCGTTTAACACAGGAATCTGCGGATAAAATTATACCGGTTGTCTTAGGCCGACCGACACATGGGAGATGAAAGTGTGAAATCAGTTAATTGCGAATAGTATCTCCCCTGTATAAGATATTGAGCTGAAATTTTGTGTACTTCTTGGAGGATATTAATTACATGGATTAAAATTAGTAAATTTAAATGTGCAAATTTAGAAAAAATAAGAAAATTTGTAGAATTTCCAGGATTATTTTTCGTATACCGGATAACATGGTTACTAAGTAACTGTACAAATAGCATAGTGGTAACGTGTGCGCTTGGTAATACACAAAACTAAAAAAGATTGGGTTCGGAACCAGCCAGCAGCAAAATTGAATTTTTAGTTTTTACTATTCAAAATAATTTTTATTTTATTTATTGATTTTAATCTTTTATTGACTTGTAATAAAATATAAACATTATTTAAAACATAAATTATACGTATTTTGTAAAATCTGAATTACTTTGATTACAACATAAGAGTTAAATAATTATAATAAATATTTATAAAAAAATAACGTATCCATTTTATTAAATTTGAATAAAAATTTTTTAAAACATTGACAATAAAAACTATTTTGTGAAGTAAAAATTAAATTTTGCTGCTGGCTGGTTCCGAACCCAGTCTCTTTGAGTTTCGTTTATTATCAAGCGCACACGCTACCACTATGCTATTTAACCTGTTACTTGGTAACCATTTTTTCCGGGATACGAATAATGATCCTGGAAAATCTTCAAACTTCCTTATTTTTTTGATATTACACATTTAAATTTACTAATTTAGACGGTAATCTATAGAAGTAGTATCCTCCAATAAGCACAACAATTTTTAACTTAATGTCTTTCATTAGGGAAGGTACAATTCTCCATTAACATATTTCACATATTAATCCCCCATATGTCGGTCGGCCTAAGACACCCGGTAGAATATCATTGTTGAAAAGATTTTTATATTACATAATGGAAAATAATATTATATTATGTGTAATATTAGAAAAACACATATTATTTTCTCGTTAAACTTTCGACATTAAATCATACTCAATTAGTTCTAACTTACTGCAGATATTATTTTAATTTTATATCAACCAATTTATCAACATTATAAAATAGTAATTACTGTTACCGAGATTTTAACTCACATCTTATTTATTGTTTATCGTCAATCAATCTGTGTATAATAAATAATTTTACTCCTACGAACATATGTTGTGTACGTACTCGTATATGCAAAAATTCATATTATAACACAGTGTAAAACTTTAATAGCAAATTAATAATCTCGTTTCATTAAGGAAGTTGGTGAAACGAAAGCAATGTAAATCAAGAAGGCTTGAATAGTTTAAGCATATTCTGCATTGAGTATGAGAGAGCACTTTTCCGGAAAAGGTTTTAGGCGGTACGTGAATAATATAGCTCTTCCTGTGACACTTGCAACGTACATACGTATAATTTAAACACAACGAAAGTTAAATCTGTTATTTTATTTCTTGGCATGTAAATTTTTATTACTTTCGTGAACGCATGTGTTTGAACAATTACTTTATTCTGAATCCTTGCACATTCAAAATATTACCATAGAAAATAGGAACGCAGTTGATTTCGAATTTTAGATTGGCGCGACTTGAAGTTCTATCTCATTTCGGATCGATTGTCGAATCGGGCCGAAGCAATGTTCTTTTTTCAAGACAATTTATTCGAGCCGTGCTAAGTGACGATCTTTGGCCTGGTTCGAGAAATTAAGCTTTTTGGGCTGATCACAAGAAAAATATTAGAGTTACATATATTAAATGTACAATATCCTTAGTATTTCAATGAATATACATGGTTTTAAAACAGGGTTAAAATGATTTAATAACATTATCTTTTACAACCCAGTAGAAAAAGACAACAGTATCAAGTTACTTCACAGAAAGTAAATATACCCATACGTAAAATATATTACAAAATTTGTTAAAAAGTTCCATAAATATTTAACCTCTTCGTAAACAAGGTGTTCAATACTTAAAAAGCTAAAACTAGAAGCGTCTTATTTTTAACAACTTGAACAAAGTTTACCTATCTGAAGAAGCATATTTTTCTATTTTCTGTATTCCTCGGTGAACATTAATGATGCGCTAAGATTATAATGAAATTCTAACAGGATAAAAGTTAAACATTTCTCTTCATATGAAAATCAAAATTATAAAAGATTTAAAAAAGGGTAAAAATATATAAGGGTTTATACATTTCAATGTGATAATTCTCAATCAAAATATTTTTTTCAAATTTCGGAAAATTATATCTTTTTTTTATTAAATTATTATGAAATTTTTATTAAAAAATATGAATTATCTAATCACGTACATACGCTGAATAGGAAATAATTATTACGAATTAAGTTGTTTCCTATTCAACGTCTTAGTCTCGGTTTTTACATCTTTTGATAAAGCGCCAGTTAATGTATCTGCCAGATGAAAGAAAAATATCGCATCATATAATCGGCGTGTGTATAATTTTGTCAATATACGCTGTAATATCGATGCGATATTTTTATTTTATCTGATAGTTGACTGAAATTTCATCCAGAGGCCATATATTAATATAATTAATTACTATTAAGGTGAAGCCTGACAGACGATTAATTTGTTTCTGATTCAGTAGATGTCTCTGACGCGTTTATCCGAGGCACAAACCATTATTGTAAACGCCAACCAAAATTATAGATGTCTGTAAAAATAGTTGGACAGAGGTAAGACTGTTTTAAACGGGAAAAAATATTTTAGAGGGAATACTTTTATACGATAAATGATGAATTTATTTCTTGTATATCGGTCAAATTGATAGATACAGTATATAGTTACATTACATCTAAACAACGAAAGTTTTGATTGTTATAAAAGGTGAAGAATGCAAGAGCCATATACAAAATTACATTTCGGTTTTTATTAGTATGATAAAAGATAAAATAATTGACAATAAAATAATTTAAAATAGATAACTTTTAACGGAATGAAGGAAGAAGGGAAGAGGCGGAACGCAGTATCAAAATGTTTATTTCATTTTAAACCAACGTTTCGATTATACAAGAATCATCTTCAGGGTTGCTACAATATTATAAAGAATACAATGTACAATAAATCATTAATAAATTATAATAACATACTATCACGTCACAAGAAAATATTAGTAACAAAACGTTAACAAAAATGAATAAAACTTATGTTGTGTATTTACACAACGTTTATACTATCTAGGGAACCGGGTTCGATCCCGACCGACTCCAAAATTTAATTTTAAATGGCACAAAATTGACACCTGCGGTGCACTCTCTACGCCAGCAATGAGTGCACGTGAAGTGACGTCTGTTAAGCGTTCGAACGGTGCAAATATTTTATCATTACCGATATCTGTGTACAAAGTAGATTGGCATACCAAGCAATGGGCAATAAGCCATGCTAATATATTTATTTATTTTATTGTATTAATTTTTGTATCCTTCCTCTCACTTCTTAGATGTTTTATCAGGCCAATTTCGAATGGGCATGCTTCTTTCTTTTCTAGAGTCTACAATTTCAGGGGCTAATTCATTTAGATACAAATTTTGCAATTTTGTCAACATATTCTGAACGAAAGTTTTGTTAATAAAAATTGTCTCAATTTTGTTGGATTAGGTCTAGGAAAAGATTTAATCAGATTCAGGCGTAGTTGTAGAGACAATAGTTTAATACACGTAGAAAGACAAACTACATTCACGAACGACACGAATACAATACAAATATGTCTTTTACATTTCTTCGTATGATGCTGTCACACTGCTGACTGTGTGTGTGTCGCGTCAGGGCGTTGGCTGTGACGTCGGCTGCTGCGTTCGTTGTACCGTCTCAGCTGTAGTGCGTTTGTTATAACACTCCCCCTCGGGACGACGGACGGACAAGCTGAGCATGTCCATACACTTTTGGTGCTTTGGCCTGTACAACCCTTTCGTGAAGATATCCGCCATAATATCGACTGTCGGAACATGACTAAGTGGTAAGATGCCGTTCATCATGGCTTCACGAACGAAATGGTAGCGAATATCTATAAGCTTACTGCGAGCATGATGAACTGGATTCTAGTATATGATTTACGATCTACTAGGTTCCCACCCCAATCAGCGTCTACGTATCCTGATAATTTGTCTTCTGTAGGACGATAAGTAATGCAAACTTCAGCAGAACCTTTTAGGTATCTTAATACGCGTTTTTCTGCAATCCAATGGGATTTATCGTAGCAACTATTGAACTGTCCAAGGAAACTGCAAGCGTAACTTATATCTGGACTAGTAGCGATCGCTATGTAGTTCAGAGCACCGACAAGCTCGCGATACGGTAATTTTATGTCTTCTTCGCTAGGTTCAGTTTCGGGCTTTGACAATTTTGCACTAGGATCCATCGGGGTCGCAACTAGTTTGCAATTGATCATGTTATATCTTCTTAATAATTCATCTATGTAACCGCGCTGATTCAAAGTAATACTGCGTCCTTCTTTTTGGAATTCGATCCCTAAGAAGTTTTTTCCCCTAGGCTCTTGACTTCGTAATTCTGGGACAATTTTCTTTCGATCTCAGCAATAATCTCGTCGTTATTGGATACGATTAATATGTCGTCAACATAAGTAACGACAAAAGCTACAGCTTCCCCTCGCTTTAGTTTGTATACACATGGATCGGCATTCAAAGAACGAGCTCCTATTGATTTCAGAACTTCATCCAGCCTTTTATGCCAACTTCTGCCAGCCTGCCTAAGACCATAGAGAGTTTTCTTCAGAAGTAACACCTGAGCACTAGACTCTAGATCAGTTAAAGCTATTTTTGCTTTTTTTCATGATTTTATTTCCAAATTTCTTTGATTCGGAAATTCGTTTCAGGGCTTCTTTTAGAAACTTTGGAGGTTCCATTTATAACTCTTCTTCAAGGTCTTCATTAAGGTAAGCTGTTGAAACATCGTATTGTCTAATTTTCATATTCATCTTTACAGCTGCTGCAGTGATTAATCGTACGGAGCTTAGTTTCGTTAAAGTGTACCCCAGGTTGTTGTAGAAATCCCTGAGCGACTAGACGAGCTTTTCGTTTTTGGAGTGTTCCGTTAGAATTTATTTTATTACGGAGGACGATTCGACTACTAATAATGGTTTTGTTCTTCGGACGATTAACTACCTCCCAAGTGTTGTTTTTGAGAATCGATGCAACTTCGTCAGCTATTGCATTCAGCCACTCTTCGGCGTGAGGACTAGAGATGGCTTTATCCATCGGTATTTCAGACAAGAAAATACCATGTTCTCCTAAGTGTTCTGCATTTTCTTTTAAACTTTCTTCTTTTGGTTGTGGACGAATATTATATTCTTTTATTGGTCTTCCGCGACGACCACTTCAAATTATTTTTGGTCTTCCTCTACTTCTTATACACTCGACAGTTTCTCATTTCATGTCTTCTTTGACGGGTGCCGGGATCTCTTCATGACCAGCTTCTTCATTCGCTGTACTTTCTTCACGTATTATGACTTCAGAATTCTGTGGTTCATTTAAATCTTCATGGATGAATTCGTCGGGAGCAAATTCCTCGTAACTTGATTGAAATTTACTATCTTCTAAGAATTTCAAGTCTCGGCTTATTTCGACTTTATTTTCTTTAGTAATCCATACTCGGTAGCCCTTTGAAGTATCCGAATATCCCATCAGAATTCCTTCTTTGGTACGGGTTTCAAATTTCCCCTTATCCGGTCTTGTATCAAGACAGTGTACTCTACAACCGAACTCTCTGAGATAGCCTACGTTAGGCTTATGACCGTACCATAGTTCGTATGGTGTTTCTCCGTCTAAACTAACAGTAGGGCATCGATTTCTTAAGTAGTTGGCTGTGTTGATCGCCTCGGCCCAAAATCTAGATGGTAGATTAGCTTGAATAAGTAGGCATCGGGCCATTTCTAATAGTCCTATTCTTTCGTTCCGCGAGGCCATTCTGTTCCGGGTGATATGGGATCGACAGTCTTCTTGATCAGAAACTCGTTGAATCTGTTATTTATATACTCCGTCCCATTGTCGCTTTGTAAATACTTGATTTTTGTTCCTTTTAAATTCTTAAGTTTTGACTTCACTTCTTTGAATATATCAAATACTTTGTCCTTTGTCTTTAGAAACCGCACTTCACACCACCTTGTAGCTTCGTCAGTAAACGTTAAAAAGTACTTGGCTCCGCCCAAAGATTCACCGCGCATTGGACCGCAGACATCCGTATGAATGATTTTGAGAACTTGTAGATCTTTCGGATTGTTCTTAGGAGAGGGTGCTCTGGTTAACTTTCCTTTCAGGCATACTTTTGCAGTTGAGTTCAGAAGTTCTACCCTCGATATTCACACCATCATACTTGTCATTCGAGTACGCATTTATTAGGCTTTTGACATTTAGGTGACCCATCCTTCTATGCCACACTGTAACGGGTAATTTCCAATTATTCAATATATTCGAGCTGTTTCGTACAAAAATGGCATCTTCTGATTTATTCATTACACACATGTAATGTTCGTTGCCATTAGGTTCACGTGACGCATGCATGAAATGTTGGTTGCCCACGGATTCATTCGGTACATGCTTGTAGTGCTGGTTGCTTTCTGATTCACTCAATTCGCGCGTGTAATACAGGTTGCCTATTCGGTCAGCATGCAATTTCACGTTTCCATCGGTATCCAGAATTTCAGCTACATTTTGTTTAAACAGTACGCTGAAGCCTCTATCTGTGATTTTCGCGACTGACATTAAGTTAGTTCTTAGCTCGCGAACATGCAATGTGTTATTTAAGGAAATTTTTCTTACTTTCGGCTGTACCTTTGGCAGCAATGTGGGTTGTTGACTGATTTGCCATGTTAACAGTACCAAAATTCCCTCTTTGTAGGTTCAATAACACGTCGCTATTCTTGCAAAGATGAGACGTGGCTCCGCTGTCAAGACACCACCTGGAGACTTCTTTGCTTCGAATTTGCAGTGCTGCTTCATCGGCATAAAAGGATATATCTTCCGCATTTTTAGCTGAATCTTTTCGTTTGAGTGAACAGTTGACTTCTTTATGCCCAATTTGACGACATTTATGGCATCGGAATTTAAACGATTCATCATTTATTTTCTCCGATTTTGTCTTCTCAGTCGTAGCAGTTGGTTTCCTAAACTGATTCCGTTTATTCTGATTCAATGAGTACATAGCATTTTGACCTATGCTACGTGTTACATTTTGACGAGCTTCGTATTCTTCAGTAATCTTCATACGTAACACATCCGGGGCTGGAAGTGTGTCACGGGAATCGATGGTACACCTGAAGTTTTCGAATTTTTCTGGAAGAGAGTACAGTAGCATTACTGAGAGCAAATCTTTGTCGATTCTTACTTTCATTTCTTCGAGTTTGTCCACTACATCGAAGAATTTATTCAGATGTTCCTTCACATCTCTCCCATCATCCATTCGTTGAAGAATAAGCGTTTTTAGCAAGGTCGCTTTCCGTGCTGGACCTTTTGACTGGTATATACTTTCCAATTTAAGCCAAACTTCCCTCGAAGTCGTACATCCTTTAATCTGCTTGAGCTCTGAGGGACACATTAAAAGTATTATGTCCGATTTCGCTTTATTATCGGCTGTAACCCAAGTATTCACGACTGCTTGATTAGATTCATTTCGTTCCGGTTTTGGTATTTCACCGTTAACATAACCAAACGCATTATTTCTTATAAGCAAGGCTTGCATTTGTAGTTTCCACGTATCGTAATTGGAACTATTTAAAAGTTCGACACGCACAACGTTAGAACTAATTGTTAGTTTTCAACAATATTCAGTTCAAACATAAATTTCGAACTCGACGAAACACAACTGCGCACTTTGTTTTTATAACGTATATTTTGCGACAGTCTGGGCTCATAACCTGTTGGATTAGGTCTAGGAAAAGACTTAATCAGATTCAGGCGTAGTTGTAGAGACAATAGTTTAATATACGTATAAAGACAAACTACATTCACAAACGATACGAATACAATACAAATGTCTTTTACACTTCTTCGTACGATGCTGTCACACTGCTGACTGTGTGTGTGTCGCGTCAGGGCGTTGGCTGTGACGTCGGCTGCTGCGTTCATTGTACCGTCTTAGCTGTAGTGCGTTCGTTATAACAAATTGCCATTCCTTTAGTTGTCCAGACCATAAAATCACACTTTGACCGTTCAGTAATAAAAAGTTGCCCTTGGATATGGTAATAATAGTTGTGATTTCTTTTTAGCACAAGTCTACCATCAACCAAATCACAATATAATGTTTTCATTTTTGCTGGTGCTTCTTCCAGCTTCAAATGTCTGACTGAATACAAGAATTTAATTTCAATAATTTTGTTTGTCCCAACTAGCCCATCAGGTGACGCTCCTAAAAATCCTATTTTTTTGGTGTGTACAAATAGACCACATTGCATAATTTTTTTTCCTGTGTGCATTTCATATGTAGCAACCGCAGCTTGTTTCTGCATTTTTCCCCATTCTATAGCAGGCGTTTGAAACGAATGTTGGTATAATAACCTTTGTACTAGTGGATCAGCTAAGGATTTCCGTTTACATACTTCACCAAAATGTGAAGCTGTTAACCGGTATTTTCTCTCAAGCACCCATTTTTCGTTTAGAGACTGTCCTACCGTTTCTCGTTCTATCATTTTACTTTCTTCAGCTGTCACACATAGCTTTTGAACTAGATTTTCAGTTGCTTTTTGTAAAATATCTAGGTTCATATCTGGTTTTTCGCAGTTTTCGCCATAATCAATATTAATTTTGGAAGTCCCACATGAAACATTAAATTTTCTATTTTTTCTTACCCTTTCTCGTAATTTGCTTAATTTATTTTGCCGACGTTTTAATATGGCCTTTGTATGCTTGCCTGGACTAGCCCCAATACCATTTTTCCAAACTTTTGACACCCATTCGGGTCCGTATTGGTAAGATAAAGCTGCGTCGTAACATCTAACATTGTATGAATTCCTCCTACCGTAAAAAAATTGTTTTCCTCCAGTAAATTTACTAACTAAATGCATGTATGGCTCCGCCCTATTACTTGTCATGTGATGCAATAATGAAGGAGAACTGTTAATGAGTAAATTCAGTATAGTATTTAATCGAATTTTGACATCTGTGGTAATATATTATATATATTATCATCAACTTTTTGTACATACTTCTTTTCTGCACTGATCGTATTGCCCAAAACAATGTTAGATCACATTAGATAAATCATATACTAAATTTTGTTTTGATGGATTGGTTGCTTTGTTGTTTAGGCCTATAATTTTATTGCAATATTTGCAGACTGTCGTAATTTTCTCTTTCGTTAATATTTTTCGTATATTACTGGCAGTATTTGAATAACTGTACAATTGCTTCTTTACCCGTTTTACTAAGTGATTGGTACATTCTATCTTTTAAATTTGAGCACTATATGGTATATTTTTTATAATTTTCTTATGTACACTTGAGTCACCATCTCCAATAAATTTTGTGTATCGTAACTTATACATAAACTCACTATTTTTAAATCCCTCGACAAGAATATTAACTTCCATTGCTGGTGATGAACCGGACCAATTTGCGAAGAATACATGAGTTGACGTTGACTCATTTCTTACATTTGCAATTGCGCAAATACTGCGATACTTATTTCTGATTCCCAAAAATAGAATTTGTTTAGTGTAGTATCCTATAATGATACCAACGCCGGATTTGGCAGAATAACTGTGACCGCAACTTCTGTGACCACCCTCCGTCTACTATAACTGTACACATACCAATATCTTCACGCATGTTCCCACTCATCTTTGGCAGCTCGACTCATTGTTTTAGCTAGTTCTTCCAGCCAGATGTTTCCAATTTTTTTTATGACAATTTCGATATGTTTTCTAAGACGTAACAGGAATGTCCATAATACCAATCATATCCTCAATACTATGTAAACCTTTACCAGCATTTATAGCTCCCCAAACACATTCTTCATTGATTGTTTTTCTGTCCTCAGTTGAATCAGTGTTAATTATGCTTAATGCATTGCAAGAAGTACATTTGAAAACTAGGAGACTTTTTAATCTTTCTTGTTTTTCATGGTCGAATGAAAATATCCTTTTGATTTTGCTGGACATTGATGGTCTTCTAATTTCCTACATTCTGTTATCAGATGAGCGATATTAACAATGCATCTTCTATTCAAATTTCTAATGTTGGGGTCAAATCCAGCGGGTCGAACAAATTCAATTTCATATGGCATCTCATGTGTAAAAGAATTGGTTGACATTGTATCATCAGATGAAATATCTTCGTGAACACTGTCGGTAGCATTAATACTACAGACTTCCATAAAATTCATGTCAGAAAATTTTTCTATAATCCCGTCCATAGTCTCATTGAATATACTTCTGTAATTTCAAAATAAATAAAAAATAATACCTAACAAAATTTAAAGTAATCATGACATACTTGCTGCACCCGGCTTCCGGGGCTTTCGCTTCAATTTCAAATTGGGATTGTAAATTTCGCATACGAGACATAAGAACTTTTTTCTTTTTTTCCAAAGTTTCTGGTTTCGCTAAATTTACTCCACGTTTAGATATTTTCTTAGGAACAAATTTCTTCATGTTTTCTAAATAAGAAATAAATTATATAATAAAAAGAAACTTATCGTGTACTACCAAATTATAGTGGTACCTCGCTATACGAACTTTTTTGTTCTATAATGAATTATTCGTGCGTGTGTGCGTACGTGTGTTTATGTGTGTAAACCACGTAATATGAGAAAATTATAAAATTTTGAATAGAAAATTTTTATATTTTTTAGTTATGTACAAAATTATTAGCTGTCATTTTGACATGGGCCTCCAAATCTGCTTGCGTAGGTCAACAAAGCACATGACTGCTCGCGTCGAATCGAAAGAAAAGGACCTAAGTTAGGTCTACTTAGAAGCTATAGATATAAGAAAATCGATAAATCCTCAACGACCAGACTGACTTTCACAATTTGTCCCTAGTAACATTCTTAGAAAAACAATAAATTATACAGCCTCTTTTCACAATTCACCTCTTTGTTTTTGTAATATAACTTTGGGATTTACGCTTTGTTCGGCTGTAGTGGTTCGTGTAACAGGTAAAACTAAAAGATACACTACAGAACAGAGCGGATTTTAATATTCTGATAACAATAAAAAAATATATATTAAGTTGCAGGCAACAGTAATTAGTCTTGTAATAATGTAGGTAAATACTTTTCAAAATCAATTACTTTTCAACTATTTTCCAAAATTGTGTACAATTATTTTTTTACAAAACTAGAAATAAGTTTGTGCAAAAAAAATAATTGGTAATTAATAACAAAAGTTCTGCGGTTAGGTGTTAATAATTCCATTTCTAACTAATATTGGTAAACATTATGAAGAAATTACAGTTTAGGAAAAGCATCGAATTGGTGATTGTAATATGTATGCGAATTATCATAATATATGTTTCGTGTAACGGAATTCCATTATACAATTATTACATTGTATTTTAAGATCTGGGGACTAAGAAAACGAAATAGTTCAAAATATTAATATATTAATAGATTAATATGAATGAATTATTTGCTCCTCTATTAATAATTTAAAACAAATTAATTCAAGCTCAGCAATAAGTTTAATTTAATTTTTATGTTTTCGATAGTGCGTAAGCTTTGGGCATTTTAGTTGTCAATTTTATTCACATTAATGTAAATGTTAAAATGAATTTAAATTATATCAGAATTTAAAATAATTCAGTCCCAACGCTGATAACAACTAAAATTATATAATAATAAAAACCTTTCGTACCTGTAATCCAAATACTTCTGGTAGTATATAAATGGCGATAAAAATACACCAACAACAAAAGTAACAAAAACAATGAAAATAACGAAAACAACCAAAATAACAGAAACAACTAAAGAAATACAACAATTAACGAAGTAGCAGAACAAACAAAACAGATAAAAATTTAAGAGCGCTTGAGATTCACAGAACGACGACGTTTCACGTACCGAGTTGAAATAAGAGTGAATAACAAATTGTTATTAACAATAATTTGCCATAGTGTAACAAGGGCTTTACCGATATAAGACATACAGGTTTAGTGTTTAGTGTAACAGCTAGAGGCAGCACATATCACAAATTTAACATTTTACCTGCCAATTTCTTGTAAAAATTAAATTTTCTTATTTAAAACGGAATACTTTACATTAATTCGTTCTTATATGCAAACTGAAATACTTGTTTGACTTTTCTTAAAATTATTTATGATATACTGGACCATATAACGTTTATGTTTGAGATTAAAATAAATACTACCCCTAACGTTAACGAGTTACTTCCCATTTTTTAAATATCATCCTGAAAATTTTAATAAAAAATTCATGGAGATATAAAAATATGTATACATTATAATAATTTTTTTCAGAATTTTTGAACTTACAGATATTTACTCTAAAAAAACTAAATTTTACTTATTTTCAGTATCTTTTAGAAGTTCAATTTTTTTTAAATTTGCTGTGTATAATCTATGAATAAAATTCTATTATACATTTTCTTTTAAAAAATCTCTCGGGTGGAATTTGTGTAATTCACAATTTTGTATTAAAATTGCAATTTTATTACATTAACTACAAATTTTTATAATAAATTTTGACAAATTTTAATAATATTGTTAATATTACAATATATTTGAGTTTAGTTTACTAAAAATATCATACGATTAAAAAAATATTTCGATTTTAAAGTTGCCCTAATCGATGCAACCAGCACTGCATCAAACGGCAGTCAGGTTTCACCTTAAGTATTATACATAAGGTATTGATCGCAATACCGGAACATAGGAATTTAACGTGTAGAATCGTAATTTCGTAATATCCAGCTTCCCTAATTATTTTAGGTAAAATAAGCTTCAAATAAAAATTGTAAAGCTTAAAATTTATAACTTAAAGATTAACTTATTTTTATAATTTCTGCTGAAGTGAAATATTATGTATGTAAAACAATATATAATTGTTTACTTGAACAGTGCTGTAACGTGGAACGCCCACCGTCGCCGCCGCGTGGGCGAGTGTCTATTTTTAGCGATGACACAATAGCCTCGAACCGTCGTGCGTTGTAAACAGATCTGCCGAACTTGTTTAATTGTTCGGGTAAAGTAATCTATTGTATTTGTTGTTGTTATCTGGAATGATGTTCTAGTAATTTCTCTATTACAAACGCCGGAGTATATAAGCACTGTTAGCAAAGGCATTGGACAGTCTGATATAAAAAATCGTCGTGAAACGAATAGTTGGTGATATAAACACATAGTCGACAAGTGGTGAACATAAATAAATAAAGGTATGTAAATAAATGAGTTGTATATTGTTTAAATATACAATCTTGTCTTTAAGTGTTTTATAATATTCTTAGTCTTAATTAGTGTTTAATATTTGTTTAATCATAGTGTAAATTAAATTTATTGCCTTTTAATTATCTTTTAATATTTATTTATCGTTATAATAAACTTTTATTTTAATTAATAATAATTGTCTAATATTTACACTTCACCGAAATAAATAAAAACGTTACAGTTTTATATGTTTCGGTGTCGTGGTCAACACTCTGCAGTTGTTTATTTCAGAGCAGCGCCGTTATGTCGTATTTATTTTATCCAAGAGCATTTTCATTAATTATGTATCAATTAGAGGTACATTTTCATCATTACTTGAGGTTCCCGGAAAATTCATCGCGGGCAAATTGATCGCGGTAAATTTATCGCGGAAAATTCATCGCGGGGAAAATTCATTGCCGGTAAATTGACTGCCGGAAAATTGATCGCGAGGTAAATTGATCGCCGGTAAATTTATCGCGTGGAAAATTGATCGCGGAAAATAATCATCGCCGGGTAAATTGATCGCGGGGAAAATTGAACGCTATATAGAGTATAACACCAAATCACTAACATTGCTCATACATGATAGGTAGTTTTATATTCCCCATTTAATCCTTTGTTTTTGTTTTTGTTTCTGTGTATAAAATATATAATTTGTCTAAAACAGGTCTAGTGATATGGTAAAATATTTAAATAGGTAAGTAATTTTAAACTAAATTATTAATACGAGTATATCTTGTAAAAAAATTAAAAGTTGTTTCTTGATGGGCTGTGTTTTGTCTGCTCCTACAACTTTTAGTTTTTTATCAGTTTTTTCTGTGATAATTATCATGTGTGTTATATAGTGCGCTGCATTTTTTACTGACGGTTACAATAGTGTTTTCAAATTACTGTGATTCTTTACCATACGTGAGTTTTTGAACTTTTAAACTATTTACTATCCACGTTTTTATACTTTTGTCAAACCAATTTTTAACCTGTGGCTGTGCGCCTATGAACAAGCCTTGAACTGTTAATTAAAAAATTTTGTTTCAATTTTAAAAACCAGTGACACTAAACATTTTATTTTTTAAACTTAATATTTTTTATAATGCAACATTCTTTGTTATCCAACAATGCCTGAAGTGTGCAGTAAATGCAATTTAAATAAAAGGGACAGTTTTGTAGGCTGTGAAGGTTCCTGTAACAAATGGTTCCACATTTCCTGTGCCAATTTCACTGATGCTGATTTTCAACTAATTCATAAGTCCAGAAACTTATATTTTATGTGCGACGCCTGCAAAATTAATTGTGCTATCCTGGATAAAAACAAAATTATTAATATTGAATCTTTATTCACTACAATTAATTCAAATGTATCTAAACTATCATCTGAATTAAAAGAAAATTCTATTTCCTCGCAGTTCGATAACATAAAATCTGAACTTAATACTCTTTTTAATTCTATTTTCCAAGCACTTAAGAACGAATTAAACACTTTAATTGAATCTAAAATCAGTGATCTTCTAAAACATGAATTCTCATCTTCATCCGCACATAAAACATCGTACTCAACTGTAACACGTAAACCTAATCCACCCGTACTGATTAAACCTAAAACTTCAAAGCAATCTTCGTCTAAAACTACATCAGAAATTCTTCGTACTATTGACCCTGTAGCATCTAACATTGCACTAAACAACGTCCAAAAGGGAAGCAATGGCGCAGTCATTATCACCTGCAATAATCCGGAGGATCTTTCTAAATTCAAAGACCTCACTCATAATAACTTAAGTGCTAAGTACGAAGTTAAACAATTGGCTGTACTCAACCCTCGTGTCCGTGTTGCGGGAATGTCTAAAAATTTCTCTAAGGAACAATTTAAAATTTTTCTTATTAACCAAAATAAATCGTGTCTTGTTGATGATTACAAATGCGAAATTCTTGATATACGACCCGTTAAGAAGAAGTCGGATGTATTCCAGGCCCTTGTTGAAACTGACCGAACCTCCTACCACAAAATTATGGAATCCGGTAATTTATTTATCGGCTACGGCTATTATCCAGTTTATGATGCGATTGAATCTAAAATCAGTGATCTTCTAAAAAATGAATTCTCATCTTCACCCGCACATAAAACATCGTACTCAACTGTAACACGTAAACCTAATCCACCCGTACTGATTAAACCTAAAACTTCAGCGCAATCTTCGTCTAAAACTACATCAGAAATTCTTCGTCCTATTGACCCTGTAGCATCTAACATTGCACTAAACAACGTCGAAAAGGGAAGCAATGGCGTAGTCATTATCACCTGCAATAATCCGGAGGATCCGACTAAATTCAAAGACCTCACTCATAATAACTTAAGTGCTAAGTACGAAGTTAAACAGTTGGCTGTACTCAACTCTCGTGTCCGTGTTGCGGGAATGTCTAAAAATTTCTCTAAGGAACAATTTAAAAATTTTCTTATTAACCAAAATAAATCGTGTTTTGTTGATGATTACAAATGCAAAATTCTTGATATACGACCCGTTAAGAAGAAGTCGGATGTATTCCAGGCCCTTGTTGAAAATGACCGAACCTCCTACCACAAAATTATGGAATCCGGTAATTTATTTATCGGCTACGGCTATTGTCCAGTTTATGATGCGATTGAGCTGCGCCGTTGTTTCAAATGTTGCGGTTTCCACCACTTCTCTTCCCAGTGTAACAAACAATTAACTTGTCCTCTGTGTGCCGGTAATCATCAAGCCAAAGACTGCAAATCATCTGATCGTAAATGTGTCAATTGTACGAAATATAACGAAGTTCACAAAACTTATATTAACACTGCTCATCCTGTATGGGATCCTAACTGTCATGTTTTCATTGAAACATTGCAAAAATTTAAAACTAACATTCTTGGTCATCAATAGCAATTACAGCAGAATAACCGTGTTCCCAATACTTCTAATCTAAATTGTTATTACCAAAATATTCAAAGTCTTCATATGAAACTCGATAAATTGTATTCTCATTGTTTATCATGGGATTATGATTTAATAGCTTTTTCTGAAACCTGGCTAAGACATGATATTTCGGATTCCGAGTTATGTGATGGCTCATATAATGTCTACAGATCTGATAGAGACTTAACTTCTTGCAAAGTTACACGCGGGGGTGGTGTTCTCTTACTCATCAAGAACACTATTATTTCCCATTACGTAGACCTAAGTAATTATACCCATATTCTTCCTAGTAATGTAGACATTGTATGTTCCAAAGTTGTAAATAATAAACCATTATACATTTTTGTGACGTACATTCCACCCGCTCTTGACACTGCTCATTATAATTCAATATTTGATTTCTTTGAGAATCTTCCATTTCTTTTTACGAATAACTTTGTAATTCTAGGTGATTTCAATTTACCCGATTTGATTTCCGGTACTAACCCCCCCCCCCCAAAGTCAATATATTTAACGCTTTTTTAGAATACACTAATGCCAAACAATACAATTCAATCTTAAATAAAAATAATAGACTTCTTGATGTTATTGTTTCAAATATAGAATGTACAGTTACCCGTGCTACAAGCCCGATTCTTGACGTCGAATATGATCACCATCCAGCTCTTGATTTTCAAATTATGTCTGACAGTGTTATGAGAAGAACTAAAGTTAAATACATAGGTCATTCATACAATTTTAAAAACGCTAACCTTGCTAAATTATATCATCGTATAGATGGGTTTAACTGGAACATTCTTAGTCAATATAATGATGTTAACTTAGCTTGCGATTTTTTTTATAACACTCTGTACACTTTTTTTGATGAATGTGTCCCACTCAAAAAGTCTCATAAAAGACGATTTCCACCTTGGTTTACGTCTGAAATTATAGCTGATATTCGTCGCAAGGAACATTTCCGCAAGCTAAGCAATAAGCACAAAAATAATTTATACTATGTCAACTGTTATTCCGAAATTCGTGCTAAACTTAAACAAAATATGAAGAAGTCTTATAATTATTATATTGCGCAGTGTGAAAGTAATGTTCAAAACGATCCAAGTTCTTTCTGGAAATTTGTAAATTCAAAACGGAATACATCAACATTTCCCGAAAATATGTCATTGGACAATTTTAAATTTTCAACACCTGAAGATATAGCAAATGGTTTCGCTTCTCATTTTAAATCGGTCTATACATTGCCTTCGACTAATCCTCCTCATTCCTCCAATACTCTTTCACAAACCCTCATTTCACTTAACCATGAGAGTAGAGACAATGGTCAATCCTCTATTTCAAAATTAAAGTCTAACTTTTCGTGTGGTCCTGATCTCATTCCTAGTTTCCTTATTAAAGATTGCGCCTACCCGCTGTCGAATGCTCTTTCCCATTTATTTAATTTATCATTAAAAACAAATACATTTCCTGATAAATGGAAAGTTACACGGATCACTCCCATTCACAAATCAGGTGATACAGATGACATTAAAAACTATCGTCCCATTGCCAATCTATCGAATTTCAGTAAAATATTTGAAAAACTCATATATGCAACTATTTATAAAAAATTTAAAAATCTTATTTCATGCTCTCAGCATGGGTTTATGGAAAAAAGATCGACAACTACCAATTTACTATATTTCACCCATACTGTTTCTTCTGTTCTAAATCTTAAAGGCCAAGTTGATTGCATATATACAGACTTTTTCAAAGCATTCGACAAGGTAGACCATTCTATTTTAATCAAGAAACTCCATGACTTTTCTTTATCATCATCATTAATTGATCTTCTTTCATCGTACCTGTCTCATCGCCAGTTATTTGTTGAGTTTCTTGGTCGCAAATCCTCACCCTTCATTTCTTGCTCTGGTATTCCCCAAGGTTCCAACCTAGGCCCTTTGTTGTTTTTATTATTTATTGATGATGTTACACATATTTTACACTCTAACAAACTGTTATTCGCTGACGATTTAAAAATATTTTATCCAGTTTCTTCCGCTATTGATTCTCAAATTCTTCAAAACGATCTTAATAATTTATCTAGTTGGTGTTCAATAAATAACTTAAGCTTAAATTTATATAAATGTTCAGTCATGTCTTATACTAGGAAATCTTCTCCTCTTTTATTTTCTTACAGCATTAATAACCTCCCTCTAGCTCGCTGCTCTTATTTTGATGATCTAGGCGTTACGCTTGACTCTAAGTTCACTTTTGTGAGTCATATTAATCGTATTTGCAACTCATCCCTCCGTATGCTAGGTTTTATTATTCGTACAACTCGTTCCTTCCGTGATGTTACTGCTATTTTCTCACTTTATTATGCCTTTGTCCGCTCCAAACTAGAGTACTGCTCCATTATCTGGAATCCCATTTATGAAAATCATCAGGACCACATTGAATCTATCCAAAAAAAGTTTTTAAAATATATATATTTCAAAATTAATAGAAGTTATCCGGGCTATTCATATAAATACCTAGAGCTGTTACGAACATTTAAGCAATGCTTAGCTTGCCGTCATGGCATTCACAACGTTTTCAAGGTACTTTTATATTTCTCGATAAAGTGTCGGACTTCATTTAAACAATGTATCAATAAATATTGTAACTTATATAATTAACATGTAAAGCACTACACTTTTATAATTTCAAATGCTGATGATGGACAAATATTGTGTCCGAAACGGCCACTAAATAAATTTATATAATTATTATATTATATCATTTATAAAAAAAAATTGAACCTAAGGCCTACTTTTCCTCGTGGTCTAATCATCGTCACAGTTCCCAAATTTCAAGTTAAGAACATTTAAAATACATAGCCCAATTGATCGTCGTGACATCCAACTTGTTCATCATCTCTCTAAACTAATCCACGGTGAAATAGATGATCCTACTTGCTTAAACCAACTTCTTTTCCACACTCCTTTCATACACACTCGCTATTTTCAAACCTTCTATCTTCCTACTCCACGCAGTAATGCCTTATCTCTTTCTCCTATATACCGAATGTGTCAAACTTATACAAACAAATTTTCGAATATCGATGTATTCCGTTACTCCCCCAAATAATTCATAAATATTCTTAAGCACATAAAGTGACATCGTTGCATGTTGTTCTTTTTTATTATTTTTATTCATTAATCGTTGTGCAGACATTTACTCATTTTTATGTAATGCATTTCATGTATTTTTTTCCTGTCCTCTTACTGGGTCTTCACCTGTTAGGCATTGTACTGAAAAAAAAGTAAAATGTACTCCATTGTTTTGTTATAAACAATATTTTTTGTATGCTTATATATCCTAGCGATCAATTTTTCCCGGCGATGAATATTCCCCGCGATCAATTTTCCGGCGATGTATTTTCCGGGCGATCAATTTACCGGCGATGAATTTTCCCCGCGATGAATTTTCCGCGATAAATTTTCCGCGATCATTTTACCGGCGATAAATTTTCCGGACACGTTATTTGATGATACATTAAATTCATACTTTTGTAATATTCAGTCCCTACTTATTTTAGTTTTGTTATTAGGGATTCACCAAGCCAAGCTACTTGGCTTGAAATAAAAAAGCTTGGCTCGGCTTGAATCTTCAAGGTTTTTTTAATGTTAGGCTTGGCTTGATCTTGATGGAAATAAAACTTAGCTTGGCTTGAAAAATTCAAGCTTTAAATATTTTATGCTTGGCTTGACTCTCAAGCTTTATTAAGCTTTTTTAAGCCTTTTCAAGCTATTTCAAGCTTTTTCAAGCTTTCAAGCTTTATAAATGCTCATGCGCACAGTAGGTATATGGGTCTTGAAAACCAGTAGCAGCTGTTCGGTATCAAGATTTTAATAAAAATATTCGATGTGAATTAAATTAAAAATATCGATACACGGATAAATTCGATATATCGATGTATTGGAATATTGATGCATCAATATATCGATATGTTATGTCGATGTTTCATTGTATCGTAACGATGTATAAATCACGTTTTGTTTTACATAAATTTATTGTGGTACAAATCAAAATATCTTCTTATGCGTAAAGATAAAGAAAACGATAAAATAAAATTTATGAAACTTACACAAAGTACTTTTTCTTTTTAATTATTAAAATATAAAAATATTGAAATGTATATTTTATTCATATATTTTAGTTTGTTAGTACACAATCAACATAAATTTATAATCTTTTAATAAATATAACCCTTCAATTTTTGTTTCTTTTATTATTTTTGTTAAATGCATTCAGTCATGTAGGCATATGCATTAGTTAGACTTTATTATATTTTAATAACTAAAATGAATAGGACTTAAGTTCATAATGCTATTTTTACACGAAATGACTTCCCAACAAACTGTTTGTCGTACTATATAGTAATATTCACTCTGCGCAAATAAATAAAACTCAAACACGCAAGAACAGTTTTCAAATAAATACATAATTATTTTGGAATATACAATGGGATGAAACTGACCTGAGACTGATCTTTTATACATACTTCAAATACACCTGGAAATCATAAAACCCTACAGACGGATATTTCTTCAAAATTTTGTTTGTCCGTGACATAAATACCTACTCGCCTTTTCCTATGAAATTTGTACTGATTTTTGAGTACGGAATCATGTAAGTTAAATACATAAATATAATTACAGTAACTATGTCGAAATTCAAATATCACAAAAGTAAATACCCTCAACGATACCGATATGTTGTTATTTATTACCGAAATTTGTGAATAAAAGCAAATTAAAAAAACCCCAGAACTGGGTAATAAGCCACGATTATATATGTATTTGCTTATTTATTAATTCATATGTATAGAGACAATGAAAACTTGTATGAAGGAATATTTAAAAGAGAATGCTCTCTTTGTCGGTACATTGTTATTGTCTATTTATACATGTCACAAACAAGATCGGTTTATTAGGGATACATTAAGGGTTGAGCTTAAAATAGCATTAAAATCTTTGTAAATAAATATACATATCCACAAACAGAAATTGTTTCGTCTACATTGTATAAAATGCAACTTTAAAATGCAATAATTATCATCATCATACGTAGTCTGTCACTCAATTTACCTTGCGGTGTTAAGTATATTATTATTTTTTATAATTTTTATTCTGCAGCAAAATTATCTATTTGTAGCATTCCTATAAATACGTGTAATAAATATTGCGTTGAAGCTTGATGCTTGGTATTTAAAATAAAGTTAGTTAAAATTTTAATTAAAATTGATTAGGTTTATATGAAATCTAATCAAATAAATTTAATACTTATTTTTTTTTTTGGTTTGAAAATCAAATCTAATTAAAGCTTTGAGCTGATAATTAATTCCAGTTACTTAAAAATTTAAGTATTTAATTAATTAATTTATAAACAAAATATGTTTAACTTGACAATAATAAGTATTAAAAAATAGTTGTATGTGTAATGATTAACCTTTGCAATAAATTTTGTATTATCAACATACGAAGTTTTATTTAAAATACACCTCTCGAATCTCTCACCGAGACAAGTGAATTCAAATATTGCACGATTTTGTACTTACTGTAATAAACCAGGCCATGCATTCTTTAATTGTCGAAATCGTCAATATCAAAATACGAGTACTCGTAACTCTTTTCAGAATAACCCTACTCGAGCGCATAATATGAGACACGTTCAGCATATCCAAGCAAGTAATTATAAAAATCAAAATCCTAATTTAATGAAAATTCTAATAATTACAGTAGCAACATTCAAAGAAATTCTCAAAACCAAAACTCGCATTCTAATTTCAAATTCTGTAACTATAGTAAAAATAAAGGACACGTCATTAGCGAATGCCGAAAAAGACAATTCAATAACAATCGACGTCAAAATAACACATAATCAGATTCACCTAGTTCTACTTCTCAAAATTCTCAAATACAACATATAACTCCAATACTCTTCAGAGGACACCGGCTACTCTGAGAACAACACAAACTCTTTTGGCCGACTCAGAACTATAAATTGGACAGGAATAACAACATGTAAAGTTGTAAAGTCAGGTATTTTGGTGACTGTAAAAACAACCATTGGAGCAGCTGGCAAGCAACATGTTTTGTTATTATTTAATTTAAAGCTAAAAGATAGCTATGTATATTTAATTTGTTAAAAATCACAGGCATCTATAAAAAAGGAATGCAACAATGAAAAGCTTCATAGCGATGAAAACATTTTATAACAAAAATAAAAACAAGTCGGTGCCGAGCCAAAAAATGGTTCGGACGTATTTTCGTTTAGCTCCTTAAATCTTTCATCATTTTCATTTATCTACTTCCTTTGGGCCTTAACATTTTCTTGAATCAAAATTAAATAAATTTCTATTGAAATCGTGTTGTTACTGAGTAGTGGGGACAAAATTTATATTTCAGAAAGTGTAAGTGTAAAGTGCATTTGTGTTTGTGTTCCGAGACCGCTGTTGTACTAAACAGCGGACAACCCTAGTCAAGTCTACGGATCGGACCGACCGTGCTGTCGCCACTTGGCGGCTTTCATCCGGCGAGCTACGCCACACTTCTACATTGTCCTCCCCTCAGCTGCCTCCCTGGTTGATCCTGCCAGTATCCAGCCCTGTGCCCTTTGGTTTCGTCTCTTTGCCAGCCTCACAACCAAGTGAGGCCTGCTTCCTGAATTTCCTGCCTTCCTGAATCTGGCCGTTATCGTTTCCAGACCAGTTAGGTCTGTTATTTATCCTGCCGTCGAGCACCGTCTGCAAGATTCATCATTATTCAAGACCCGTCGAGCTCCTGCCTCCTAGTCATATTCCGTTTCTTCTAGTCAAGGTCAGTGCTTCTTTTAATTGTTTTTATAGTCACCAAAATTTCAACTTTTGCGAGCTTTCGTTTATTTTCTATATAAAAACTATTGGTCTTTCGAGCATTTTACATTTATACACACTATATGTTACTCTAGAATTACCCCAACTAAACAGGAAATATAAATTTTTAATTGATATACGTGCAAACATTAGTCTGATTAAATAAACACGTCTAAAATCAGATATATTAATATACGAAGATAATCCTATAACTCTTAAGAGAATTGACGATGTCACAACACATCAGAAAACTCTTTGTTATTTCCTTTTAGATTTCAATTTATCAGATAAAAATTCACATATTTCAATGTGTTCACGACAATTTCCCTATCGAATTCGATGGTTTAATAAGTAATGACTTACATAAATCTTTTAATGCGTCAATTAACTATAAATCAAATATATTAACAATAAATAACTTTGACATTCCCCTGCAACTAATTTCTCAAGAGATTTCTAGCCAAAAACTAAACGATGATACGAGTATACATTCAAATTACACTAACAAATCTGCATCTAAACCCGATATTCTTTATAAAATAAAGCCTAGATGCGAAACAGTAATAAAAATTAATATTGTTACTCAATCTTCTGTTCCCTTAAAACAAGCTATTGTTCCAAATCTCGAAATTATTGAAGGTGTTTATTCATGTTCGAGCCTAGTTAATGTAATTAAGAATAACACTGCTATATCAACAATATTAAATACCACAGAGAAAACTGTAAATATTAGACAGATTGACGTTATCGCAGAACCATTAATTTACGACGAAAACAACAAATCTGACTCAAACATTCATACAATACATAACGCTAGTTCAAATTACAAATCGAAAAGACTTGATAAGATAACTAAACTTCTCCGCACTTCTCATATGAATGAACAAGAAAAATCTAGTATTATCAAAATTTGTCATGACTTCAACGATATTTTTTATTTGAACGGTGACAAACTGACACACACAAATCCAGTCATGCATGAAATACCTACCACATTCCCTAACCCTGTTAACACAAAAATTTACCGTTTCCCTGAAATCCACAAGGAAGAAGTAGATAAACAGATTAATAAAATGTTAGAACAAAATATAATCCCCTCAAGTTCTCCTTGGAATTCCCCTGTTTGGATTGTTCCTAAAAAGATGGATGCTTCAGGTGAGAAGAAATGGCGTATGGTCATAGATTATCGTAAACTTAACGATATTAGCATTGGTGACTCCTATCCTCTCTCAAATATCACCGAAATCTTCGATCATTTAGATCATTCCAAATACTTTAGCACTATCGACCTTACTTCCGGTTTCAATCAAATCGAAATGAATCCCGACGATGCTCCTAAAACTGCTTTTTCTGTCCCTTCAGGACATTATCAATTTAATAGAATGCCATTTGGGCTTAAAAACGCTCCAGCAACCTTTCAGAGATTAATGATTACCGTACTTTCAGGTATTAAAAATCATAGATGTTTTGTATATCGACGATATAGTGATGCACGGTCCAGATCTAAGTACTCATAACAAAAGATTAATCGATGTATTAGAAAGACTATGAAAATATAACTTAAAGATCTCACCAGATAAGTATGAATTTTTACGAAAAGAAGTGATGTACTTAGGACATCTTATAGCAGATTCTGGAATTAAACCAAATCCTAAAAAGGTTTTCGCTGTCGCTAATTACCCTAAACGAAGTTCAAGCAATAAACCTTTCACAATTTTGTGTGGAAAAACATTTTGAAGTTTGTGGTACTTTGTGGAGACCAGTTTCCAACAGCCCTATCCTAATATTATATATATATATATATATATATATATATATATATATATATATATATATATATATATATATATATATATATATATATAAATGAAACTGTTATAAGCCGTATTTGTTTCAGATTCTAGATACACATCACACCACGATTCATTAGAAAGGTCATTAATAAAGTTACTTACGTTTTTCTCGTTAAAAATTCTCCTATATTTTTTAATATAATCAGCAGAATCTTTATTTGTATTAGCGCTAAGTAGAACTGCGCTATAGTCAGATATAAAATTTTTGTCTACTTCTGCGTTGCAGTTCGTAGAATTAGTATAACAATGATCTAAAATATATATATATATATATATATATATATATATATATATATATGTTACCACAGCCCATATAGCTGAGGTTGCAGTTCCCAGGGTTACACCCGACACCGGAAAGCATAAACTATATAAATTGTAACTTTACTTATTTTTAGTCAGTCTGATGTAACCATTCATAAATTTCACACAAATAAACTTTAAATGTAATAAAATTAAATAAATAATATATTGTAACTTGTGACATAATAAAAGATTAGCGAATATAATCTTTTAACTTACAATAAAAAATCTTTTTAAAAACCCTTCCGCGAACCTTAAAAATATAACTGGCGCAGTCGGTAGGATTTTTCGGGCGATTTCCGTGAATAGTGAAATCCGCGTTCGTTCTCAAACGATTTACCGAATATCGGAAGGCTGAAGAAGAACGAAGAAAGAAGACGTCCCGTGCCAATCCAAGTTCATCCGCATCCACGAACGTACATCGTAGACGCAGAACCAGGCCCTGACGAATACAGAGCAGCAGGAAGCAGCACGACCCATGGACAAAGTCATCATTCTTCTATTATGAGTTGCACATGTCACATAGTAATCAATACCACTCAGACTCAGATTCTGATTTAGAATCAACTAAAAATAATAATAACTCATCTGACTCAGAACCAGAATTCCCTTATCATATAACTTTTAGCCCAAATTTAACTAAGAAAAAATCCACAAAAATGGCACAACCACAAACACAAACGGAAGTACCATTAGTACCCCCACCAAAACTTGAAAAAATTTATTTAGACATGATCCCTGATTTTCATGGCGACAGTAAGCTATTATCCAGATTTTTGGAAATATGCGAAAAACTTGTCAATAAATTTTATAATTTGGTTGATCTTAACGATTTCCAAAACGAATTTTTGATGTCAAGCATCCTTTCGAAAATTAAAGGTGATGCAGCAGTAAACATCGCTAGCACCACAATTACAAAATGGGAAGATCTAAAACAAGCCCTACTTAACACCTACTCAGACAAAAGAGATATGTACACATTAAATATCGAAATTACTGAATTAAAACAAGGGAATGAAACAGCCTTTAAATTTTATAACCGTGTATAAGATATCTTAAACTTACAAATTTCCTATATAAACAATCAAGTTACTACACTCGCTAGACCCGTCTTAACCGAATATTTCAAAAACTATGCACTTAGAATTTTATTACGTGGACTTAAAGATCCCCTTGGTACTCTCATGAGGACCAAAGATCCAAAAGACATGAACACTGCATTAAATATGTTAACGAACGACTTTCAACTTGAAACACATAGTCGTACACATATACATGTTCAACACAAAAATAATACACAACATTCTCAACCACCTAGACAAAAACAGAACATACACACGCAATATAAACAAACACAACACCCACAACTAACATATAGACCTTTTCCACCCACTAACCAAATTTTTAAACAAAACAATAATCAATTCCCTACAAACCAACAATTTAAGAAACCATTCAACACCCAATACCCTAACAATCAAATATCTAAACAAAATAATCAATTCCAACAAAACGTCTTTAAACCAAACCCTAACTATAAAGCCCCCAAACCGACACCTATGAGTATCAGCACTAGGCAGTCGATGACACCACGCGCGACATCCAATCCCTATCGTCCACAACAATTCTACCCGTCTCAAAACAGACCTAACTACATAGCAGAGGAATTATTTACAACCGAATTAGACGATTATGTAAATGTAGAGCCAGAAACTGACGATCATAATGTAGACTATTCCGAGAATGATTTAAACCCCAATTACTACGTTACTGAACCCGATCAGGACGAGTTTTTTCCAACACTAGCCTCGGAACAAACATCGAACTTATGAATGTTATCCATAATCATAGCGAATTACCATTCGTAATTTTCCCTGAATTAAACTTAAAAGCTTTGATCGACACTAATAGCACGCGTTCATTCATTAACCCAATTATTGCAAATAAATTTTTCAAGAATCAAATTAAAAATGATCCATTTAAAATTACTACAGCTCACGGAACATCAGTTGAAAATTTTAGTATTGTAATACCAGCAACAAAATTATTTAATTCTCCAAATATGTTACTAAAGTATCATTTATTCGACTTTCATAAAAATTTTGACATTCTTTTAGGACTAGACAATTTAAAACTATTAAATGCTAGTATCGATTTGGTAAATGACAAAATAACTACACCAAATCAAGAAATCAAAATTCATTATCACCAAATTCTCCCTAAATCTCACTATATAAAAATTCCCCCTAATTCCGAAAAATTATCGAAACTGTTTATTCATAAAATCGAAAATGGCGAAGTGTTTATTCCAGAAACAAAAATAAACGACATAACTATTCCCGAAGGTTTGGCTACAATACAAAATTACCAAATTATTTACCCCATTATTAACTCAAGCGAAAACGAAGAAATTATTAACTCTGTAAATTGCGTACAAGTTCACTCTCTAAACAATTTTGAAATAAACAATCTAAATTTTAATCAAGAAATAGAAAATAATAATTTTGATATGAGTAAAGTGAGACTCGACCACATGAACGAGGAAGAGAAGCGCGAGATAACAAAACTGCTGACGGAGTACTCTGAGATCTTTCACTCCGACGATAAGACATTGACATTCACTAATGAAATAAAACACTCCATACGTACAAAGGATGAAATACCTGTCTACACCAAAACATACCGATACCCCGAAATTCACAGACAAGAAGTTCAAACCCAAATCCAAAAAATGTTAGAACAAAATATAATCCGTCCCTCTAACTCTCCATGGTCCTCTCCTATTTGGGTAGTCCCCAAAAAACTAGATGCATCAGGTAAACGGAAATGGCGTTTAGTTATTGACTACAGAAAAGTCAACGAAAAAACTATTGACGACAAGTACCCCTTACCTAACATAACCGACCTACTTGACAAACTAGGACGCTGTCAATATTTTTCCACACTAGACTTAGCATCTGGCTTCCACCAAATTGAAATGAATGGAAAAGACATCCAGAAAACAGCTTTTAACACCGACAACGGACACTATGAATTTTTACGGATGCCATTCGGACTAAAAAATGCACCCGCCACCTTTCAGAGAGTAATGGACAACGTTCTTAGAGATTTATTTAACAAAATTTGCCTTGTATATTTGGATGACGTAATTATATTTAGTACATCTCTTCAAGAACATATTCAAAATTTAAAAACAGTTTTTAACCGACTAAAGAAAGCTAACCTAAAAATACAACTTGACAAATCAGAATTTTTACGAACCGAAGTAGAGTATCTTGGACATGTAGTAACCCCAGAAGGTGTGAAACCTAATCCTAATAAACTTAGCGCTATTCAAAATTATCCAATCCCCAAAACTACTACACAAATAAAGGCATTTTTAGGACTCTTAGGATATTATAGACGATTTATAAAAAACTTTGCACATCTAACCAAACCCATGACCAAATGTTTAAAGAAAGACTCCAAAGTAAAGTACAAAGACCCTGAGTACATTCAATGCTTCAATACTTGTAAAAATCTCCTGATGAATGAACCAATACTCCAATACCCAGACTATACAAAAACATTTAACGTTACTACAGATGCGAGTGACTACGCCATTGGCGCTGTCTTATCGCAAGGCACTATCGGTTCCGACCTTCCTATTGCTTATGCTAGCAGGACGTTGAACGATACTGAAAAAAATTACAGCACAACTGAAAAAGAATTACTTGCCGTTGTATGGGCCACTAAATATTTTAGACATTACATTTTTGGAAGAAAATTCAAAATTATTACCGACCATAAACCTTTGCAATACCTTCACTTATTAAAAGATCCACATTCCAAACTAATGCGTTGGAGAACTAAACTTGAAGATTACGATTATGAAGTAGTATACAAAAAGGGCAAGCTGAACACAAACGCAGATGCTCTTTCGAGAATAGAATTAAATGTAAACAGACTAGATGCAGGCACTCAAAATCTTCTTGATTACATTGAAAACTTTAATAAAAATTTTAACCCTAATAACGACACACAATCCTTAGTAGTCAACCCCGATGAAGAGGAACAAAAAGATCCCGAAACTGACCAAACAATCCATTCAAACCCTGAAAACCCCATTGTTGGCATAACAATTACCGAATCATCACCCCTAATGCTACATATTATCTCTATTTTGAAAATCCCATTTATGAACAATTCAGTAATGCACTTCAAAAATATTTCAAAAATTCAGAAATTAAATTTATCAAAAGTAATACAAAATTAATAGATATAGAACAAGAAGATGAAATTCAACAAGTCATCACGAATTACCATGAAGGAAAAACAATTTATGTTCAGAATAAACAAAAGGTCAATAAAACAAAAAATCCAAAATTTAGAAAAAAAAAATGAAATCAATTAATAAAAATTTAAAAATAGCTGAAATCGATACAGAAAATAATGACAAAAAGCAAACTAAAATTCATCTTGCTAATATTAAAAGACCCAGAAAAATAATTAATAAAAATCCCGCAATTCCAGGTCCATCTACTTCCCGTGCTCATACGGAATAGATGTGAAGGACATTACCCTCAATCCAGGACTTTTAGCAATTAATCTCGGACCTGCAAAACTACAAAGAACACAACACACGTTTGTACACTATTACGATCTACATCCACTTAAATCACAGTATGAAAACTTAAATAAACAATACACAAATCTTATAGAGACACTAAACATAGACAAAATAACTATGAAAGACTTCGAAAATAACAACAAAATTATAGAATATTTAAAGAACAATATCAATGAAAAATTCAGTCATTTATCCACCCGCACTCGGATAAGACGAGCTATAGTCAATGGTTTAGGAACTGTTGTAAAAGCCATTACAGGAAATTTAGATGAAGAAGATAACAAAAGATACACAAAAATTTTAAATCACCTACAAGAAAACCAATTTAAATTAAATAATCAAATTAAACATCATTACTCCGTTAGTCACCAAATAATAAAATATTTTAACAAGACTGTCGACACTATCAGACAAAACGAAATCACCCTAAAATTAAAAATTGAACAGCTCATGCATTTGGCTATTAGCGCCACAAAAAATGACGACAAATTATTTATTAAAGATATTTATAATCAACTAAACACTTTGTATACATTAACATTTAACACTCTTCAAGACATTGAAAATTCTCTCACATTTTGTAAACTTCACACTATACACCCCAGTATAATAAAAACACATGACCTTTATGAAGAACTAAACAAAATTTCGAAATATTACAATGATGAGTTGCCATTTGAAACAAATTTAGAAAATATTTCAGAAATCGAAAATTTACTATCAGTTAATTGCAAATTGCAAGATAACAAAATTTTATATTTTATTGAAATTCCAATAAATTATGAAACGCATTTCGATCTAATTCATTTAATTCCAACCCCCACAAAACATGATTCTAATTTCATTACTATTATACCCAATCATGATTATATTCTGAAGTCTGAAACTGGTCAAATAAGATCTCTATGTGGTACGTGTACCCGCAATAAAAGAAACGTATTCCAATGTCCAAAAAAAATCAAGGAAATAACCAAAGACTCCTGTGAGACTAACTTCCTAACGAAGAACACTGTCGAAAACTGTCATTTCGTCAAACTAAATATAAGAAGTAACCATCTCGAATATTTGGAGGAAATCAACCAATATTTGGCCATATTTCCGCACCCCGAAAAATTGGAAAGTAAATGCAGTCACGCCGATAATATAAGAAGCCTTCAAGGTATAATTCTCATCAAAGATGATGGATGTAAATTGCAAATTCAAAACAAAGAACTCGATTTCAAACAGGGTACATTTGGCAAACCTACCGTAATTGAGAATTACGAAATAAATTTCAACACACAAATTCCCAAAACTACAATTGAATTGAATAGCATCTCCGAACTCAGACCAATAAACAAGGTAGAAGACATCCTGTACGACGATATAACACCATACGAAGAAGATGGCACCAAATACCCCGTTTTGGCATTATATGTTATAATTATTATTGTTGCTATTATTTCTGTCATAGTCTATCTTAAAAGGAAACTTCCACTCAAATCCACGAGAAGAAACCAGTCCCCAGCCAGGGACACTGAACTTCACCAGACAACTTCAACCCCCAGGTCGCCGCTGAAGCTTCCTGATGAAGCCCAATTCTAAGGAGGGAGGAGTTACCACAGCCCATATAGCTGAGGTTGCAGTTCCCAGGGTTACACCCGACACCGGAAAGCATAAACTATATAAATTGTAACTTTACTTATTTTTAGTCAGTCTGATGTAACCATTCATAAATTTCACACAAATAAACTTTAAATGTAATAAAATTAAATAAATAATATATTGTAACTTGTGACATAATAAAAGATTAGCGAATATAATCTTTTAACTTACAATAAAAAATCTTTTTAAAAACCCTTCCGCGAACCTTAAAAATATAACTTATATATATATATATATATATATATATATATATATATATATATATATATATATATGTGTGTGTAACACATGACTATATTCGTTATAATCTCTTACTGGATCCTAATTGAAATTTCCGCATATAAAGAAATCATAATCAGGTTTAAAGATGTTTTCTAAAACAATATTTAAATTAATACAACATATTTTACAAACAGCACTAGGTGATTTATATATATATATATATATATATATATATATATATATATATATATATAAATCACCTAGTGCTGTTTGTAAAATATGTTGTATTAATTTAAATATTGTTTTAGAAAACATCTTTAAACCTGATTATGATTTCTTTATATGCGGAAATTTCAATTAGGATCCAGTAAGAGATTATAACGAATATAGTCATGTGTTTCACATACTCTCCTCTTATAATTTATTAAATAAAGTTAAATTCCCAACCAGAGGACGTTTTATTTTAGATCATTGTTATACTAATTCTACGAACTGCAACGTAGAAGTAGACAAAAATTTTATATCTGACCATAGCGCAGTTCTACTTAGCACTAATACAAATAAAGATTCTGCTGATTATATTAAAAAATATAGGAGAATTTTTAACGAGAAAAACGTAAGTAACTTTATTAATGACCTTTCTAATGAATCGTTGTGTGATGTGTATCTAGAATCTGAAACAAATACGGCTTATAACAGTTTCATTAATATTTTCTTGTATATATTTAATTAAAAAATTCCTTTCCAAAAAATTAATATTCACAGATGTGAAAATAAATGTTGGGTAAATTCAGACATAATAACTTCAAGTAATAATCTAAAATCTTTATTTTACTTAAAAAGTAGTTATACTGAGCTTATTCCTGTGTATAAAGAAGCGAAACGAAAACATTAATTTCTAATGACTAAAGCTAAAAACAGTTTCTTTCAGAATAAAATAATTCATTTGGACAATAAAGTTAAAAGTGCGTGGAATATCATTAATAATTCTAAAAATAAGATTAATTATAATATAAAACACGGAAATAGTAGCTAATATATTTAATAACCATTTCAAAGAAGCACCCTTAAATATTATAAAACGTATTCCCGTAATTAATTCAGATGCTAATTATCGCATAAATGATAACAATGGGAATTGTAGCTTTTTTATTGAAACAGAATTACTCGAAATTATTATTAATAAACTTAAAAACAAAAAATCATCTGGTTTTGATAATGTGCTTAATTTTGTTATAAGGAGTGCAGCACATGTGATAGCAGCTCCTTTAACACACATACTCAATTTATCATTTCAAAACGGAAATTTTCCTGAAAAATTTAAAATTAATAAAATAATACCTGTTTTCAAAAAAGGAGACAAACAAAATACGGATAATTACAGACCGATTGCTCTGACCTCTGGGTTTTCTACATTTTTTGAATACTGTTTAATAAGTATATTTGACGGTTTTCTAAAACAAAATAATATTATTATAAGCAATACTCAGTTTGGTTTTAGAGAAAATATCTCGACCACTGATGCTTTGCATTATTTATATAGAAAAATTATTCATTATATTCATAACGGAGAATACCCAGTCGGTATTTTTTGCGATTTTATCAAAGCTTTCGACTGTGTCGATCATTCGCCGCTGCTTAATAAATTAGAACTTATGGGTATACGTGGCGTTGCGTTAAACTTGATTTCATCTTTTCTAACCAATAGACTGCAGTTTGTTCGATTAATCATTTTAATAATACATCAAATAATATTGGTAACTCCGATTTAACAAAAATTAACGTTGGTTTGCGTCAAGGCTAGCTCCAATTTTCTTTATTGTCTTTATTAATGATTTAAGTGCCGTTTTAACTAATGATTGTGATCCTATCATGTACGCCGATGATACTACTCTTTTAATCTAACAAACACTACGATTAAATAAATATTAAACACTAATTAAGACTAAGAATATTATAAGGCACTTAAACACTAAGATTATTTATTTAAACAATATATAGATCACTTATTTATTTATACAATTATATTTATTTATATTCACCACTTGTCTACTCTCTGTTTATACCACCAACTGTTTAACACGCAACCCTTATTTATATCAGACTGTCCAATGCCTTCGCTAACGGTGCTTATATACCCTAGCAGAAAATTCGAGAACTCACTATAACACTTCTAGATAAAACACAATAGGTTACATCAACTGCGTAATTAAGCAGGTTCAGACAGGTCTGTTGCGTCATCGCTAAAAATAGACACTCGCTCGTCCCTGCGACAGCGGCGGCGACAGCGGGTACAATATTAATTCCCAGAATCTGTCTAGTACATCTTCTAATATGATGACCACAACAAAAAATCTTGTAGTTTCAATTTAATTGGGAGCTGAGGGTCATAGTTCATTGAAAATAGTTTCAATAATTTCACTGTCAAAATTTACAGTTTATATTGGAAATACTCTTCTCACATTAGTTTTCTTGTTGGGAATTTCTATGTGAAAAATGATTATATCTCTGAAATCTGGCACAGATTTTCTTTTGATTTACGCTATCAACATTGGATAGTTTTTAATTTCTATCTTCTTGTTCACATTAAATATTTTCACTTTGCTTCTTGGCGTCAAACTAACAGATTGTCGTTACAAAACACATATGAAGTTAGTTGCTTTGTATAGCATGTTACTACATTGGCGATATTACATCGGTGTGTTTCGAATAGACAATTATTCAGCACTTTATTTTTTCTACTTACAGCGCAATATAAGTTACATCATTGCAATAAATGTAGCCTTACATTGCTGTAGTTTAAAATCGATCCATTAGATTCTGAGGCCTGAAGCAAACTTTAATTGAATGTACATCCGCCCCTGGCTACAAATGTAGTAACAAAGAGACAGAAATTAAGTGAAAATGATATACTAACTATCACCAAAGAAAATAATTAAAAAATATCACCCAGTTTTGCATGTTACTACCATTAAAACTGGAAGATTTTTAAAGATTTAATTTCGGTTTCACGCCGGTTTCGAGCTGTTTTATGAAAATATGATAAAGAAATTATTTGTCTCAAATGAAGTTAATTATTATCATAATTTTTATTTATTTCTTTCTTTATTTTGTGTTTGAATTTATATAAATCTAATAAAGTAAGGTATGCTATGCTTACCCTTCTGGTTCTGGAAACGCAAATAAAACATACGTGTTTACAATTACTGAAAACCGATGTTTTTATTTCCATTATTAGAGTTTCTATGAACCATAGTGATAACGGCAACGTTTGATAACGGCTTAGATCATATAGCTTACGATCTAGATGTAAGTAGTTGGGAACGCTTAAGAGTGAGAGAGATAGATATTTACATAGCGCAAGCATTTTGCACAAACTTACGAGGTGTTGTTGAATGTCTTCTCCACAGGCGTAGTGAGTGTAGCTTAAATAGTGGGTTTCAATTATTTTCATTTATTTTATGTCGAGGCGTAGGTTAAAGCAGATTGAAAAATCATTTGTGCGCGATTTGTGTAGTGCGGAATAAAAATAAATCTTCTTTGATTTTATTTCTTTTCCATATTTATTTACTGCACTATGAAAAAAGAACAAGTATGGCTATTCTATATATTAGCGTTTGCGCAGTTACCTCATGCTATGAAAGTTGTCTCTCTTTCTCCTACTTACCATAATATATAAATCTATCTTTCTTAATCTTAGACGTTCCCTCCATATGCATTGTGTAGCATAAGGTTTCTTACATCTAGTTCGTAAGCTATGTAATCTAAGGATAACGGACGAGTTACAGAATCCTACCCAAGGTCATATAAAGCTACAGTTGAAAAGTCTCGATGATTATGAGATAATGGAAATTACAGTTTACATCCATGTCCCAGTGGAATTCAAACTCGGACCTTTTTTTGTGAAACGACATCGGTTCCCTACAGTACCTTTGCGGCCTAAATATTTTATTTTATTTTAATCACTCTACAGGAATCAAGTTCCCAATTACAGAGGATTAATACAAAGAATATTATAAATTGTAGCACAAAAATTAGACAAAGACTACAACATTTACATAAAAAGGTATAATACATTGATATATAAATATCAACACTGGTATACTAATATAATTTTTATAAATGCAAGAGATTCAGCAAGTAACTAGGTATAATTTTTTCTTAAATTTAGGGAGCGAATCACCAAAAAATAACAAACTCGATGAAAGTAGTAACATCATATATGTTACACAACTGCCTAATACGAGATCTGAATCTTATAAACAAATATGATTTATATCTTGAGGAACACAGAAATTATTGCAATTATTCTCTACCGTTTTAACTTTAGAGTGATGTGAAGATAGGTGCAATTTGATCTTGTTGTTCCATTGAATAATACCGGGATATTAACCAATCAAAAACCAAAATCATACTGCACCTTTCTTCTCACCACTCTATAGTTAAATTGATATTAAACATCAATTAACCCATTTATTACTTTATATAAGAATAGACAAGATTGGTTTTTCCTACGGGAATCCAAGTTAACGACACCAGATTCTATTAGGCAGTTAGAACAATTAAAATAATTTGAAGAATTCAAACAAAATTTATAATAACAATAGAGTATGAACTTTGTTTTCAATAGCTATTGCTTGGCTGTTATAGAAAGGGTTCTATATATGACAGCAATACTCAAGTTTATTTCTGATATATGAATAGAAGAGCATCTTAAGAATGTGAGGTTTATAAAATGATTGGGTATTACATATTAAGAACCCTAGGTTTCTGTAAGACAATTTTAGAATATTATTGTAATGAGGAATAAAGCTTAACTTTGGATCGAAGACACTCCCCCAATCATTAAATAAAATTACACGCTCCAAAACAATATTAGTCATACATTTACATTTATAATAATTTAAATTTAATTTGGATTACAGAGATCAATCCAGAACATTAACTATGTCACTTTGTAATAAGGCACAATTATTATCAGAATTGATTATTCTGAAGAGCTTTAAGTCATCTGCGTACAATAGGATCTGATAATATTGGACAGCATCAGTGATGCGATTAATAAAAAGAAAAAATAATAATGGGCCAAGGTATATTAATTTATTAGTTTATTTTTCGTTTCCAAACCATATTTAATATACATAAATAAATAAAAATACACAATAATAAATACACGAGTATAATATATTACAACAAATATTCCTCACTTCTTACAAACTGAAGTGACCAATTTTCGGTAGCGAAATACCGCATCCGAACCAAAAAAGTGAGTCTGTTGAGCACTTGTTGCTAAAACCATATAAATAGTCAAATTTGGATATCATAGACCTGTTGCATCGCCCGGTATAAACTAGGACGGAGAGGATGTATCATCTCCGGATATTCTCTCCTTATGTCAGAGGAAAAATCGTCAGCAAAAACTAACGCAGAATTGGCCTTGCTAAATAGTATTCTTTACATATATATTTTAAGATAATTTACAAAGTATACTGGCTCCCTTTGAAATGACCGTCTTCGATAACTCCCTTGTCGTTACAAATACAGCATAAATTTATTAACAGAATTTATTCGTCTACAACGAGCATAACGTAAAATTATTTTCACATATGCAATAGAACGCCCTACATATTTTCATATATTTCAATTGTATTTTATTCACCTATTATACGGCCATATGATTTTGTTTTAGTTTTCCACGGCGCTGCCAATTTATTCCGTTTTTTCTCTAATAAAAACCTAATATATGCATTGCTTTATAAAGACATACTAAAGTTATGTTAATAATAAAAATTTAAAAAAAGTTCCTTTATAACTATAATTATACTATATGTTTTCATATAATTAAAAAAAGTATAATTATACAGGGTGTTCATAAAAGCAAATTTAGTCAATTTCATACGACTATAACTCGTCATTTTCAAATAGAACACCCTATATTTTATTATTTCGTTGTGTTTCTTTTTGTTATATTTATATGTTATTAAGGGTATCCTAAGCCTAAAACTAATAATTTCGGAGTTTTTTGCCATTTTTACCTAAATTTATTTAAATTAAATCTAGTATACTGTGGAAATTGTGTTTTAATAACAAACAATTGCAATAATGGACTGTAGTTTTGCATTAACTAAAAAAAAAAAACTATTTATATTTAATGTTAGTGCGATTAGGTATTAATAGTTCTTCTTGCGAAAGATTCATATGAATAAATTATTATTACTTAATTGCACTAATATAAAACAAACAGTTTTATTTATTGGCTAATGCAACCTACTGTTATTAAAAACACAATTTCCACAGTACAGTAAAATTATGGAAAGATATGTATCTCTCTTACAAAAAAGCATATGCGATAAGGATGAATATAACCCGTTTGTCTTTTAAAAATTCATATTATTTCGACTAAGTGAAAAGATTCCATTTTAATACGATGCTCGTTGTTGACAATACTTTCGCTGTAACGTAAGTATATATATATATATATATATATATATATATATATATATATATATATATATATATATATATACTACCTTTATTCATAGCCGTACGAATAAAGTTATTTTCTGTCAGAGTCAATGACAATGACAATGTGTCAGTATCTTATTTTTCACATATTTGGTTTTACATTTGCTAATGAACTTAACAGATGACTTAATTATGAATGTTTTTAGTGTAACATATATTGTAATAAATAAAATAACAAGAGTATTTTATGTACCCTCATAAAAACTGAGTAAACGGCACTACTGAATTTCGTAGAACAAACTCTTAATTTATATAATTCGCAGATAACCTTTATCGACGTCTCTAAAAAATTTTACTGTATATTACGTTTAATTTAAATATATTTAAACAATAACGGTGAAAAACTCCAAAATTATTGGTTTTAGGCGTAGGATACCTTTAATAACATATAAAGATAACACAAAAAGAAACACAAGGAAATAATAAAATATAGGATGTTCCATTTGAAAATGACGAGTTATAGTCCTTTGAAATAGACTAAATTTCATTTTTGAACAGCATGTGTAATTATATATTTTTTTAAATTATGATAACATAGAATATAGTTATACTTATAGAGAAAAAAATATTAATTTTTACTATTAAAATAACTTCAGTCAGCCTTTATAAAGCAATGTGTGTATTAGGTCTTCTTTTAGAGAAAAAACGGAGTAACTTGGCAAAGCTGTGGAAAGTTAAAACAAAATTCCGAGCAAAATTCATATGTCCGTATAGGCGAATAAATACAATTAAAAATATATGAAAATATATAAGGTGTTCCACTTAAAAAATACAAACAAATCTCACCGAGTCGTAGTGCAACAACATGTATACGTGAAAATAATTTTACGTTATGCTCCTTGGGCAGGCGAACAAATTCTGTCAATAAATTTATGCCATATTTCTAACGACAACGGAGATATGGAATACGGTCTTTTCAAAGAGTCATCCTGTATAACAATGTATATAGATAAATTTACATTTTCAGAAAACAAAAATATCTTATTAAAACTTTATTGTACTTGCATAACTGTAACAATTTAAAATTTGTATTTTTGTACAAAATATGATTATTTGCTGTTTACGGAATAAGAAAAATAAAAAAGTATGCTTATACAAATAGTAAAATATAACATGCATTAACCACTAATTCTGTCTATATATATATATATATATATATATATATATATATATATATATATATATATATATATATATATATATATATATATTAGAGAAAACGTGAAATTTCTAATTAATATGCATTAATAACCGTAATATGGAGTTATTACTTTATTCTGTTGTTGTTTTATTATAGAAAGTATATAGAGGCGATTGATTTGCTTTTAAATCTAAATCTCAGGAGAAAATATAAAAGCATTTTTTGCAATTACCTATTGTTAAAAATATAAATACAAATTTATCATCGTGGCATATTACCCATTGTTGGGTTTGCCAATTTGCCTTTACATACGTAAATATCGGTAATGATAATGACATATTCGCACAATTCGTCTGGTCGAGAATCTGTAGACCCGGGATCGATTCTGACCGATGCCAAAATTATATCAAATTTTAGTGCACACTCCACGCCAGCAATAAGTGCCCGTATGGTGACACCTGATAAGTCAACATGCAAATGAAAATTTAATACTTTACACTTTACATCGTGCAATGAATGAATAATATTCGGCAATAATTCTTCCGACATAATATTTGTCTTATATAGTTATAATTTTTCTACCTTTAATAATTTAATTCAGTTTCCTGTTATACGTAATCTGGCTCTAGCTGCTGTGGAAGCGGTTATTTATACCTCGCTTACTATATGTAAAAGGAAATATTAAATTCCCCCTACTTTTGAAGATATCCGCTAGCACACTATTTTCTTACAAACAGGTTTAAAATATGCAATTTAAAAAAGAAAGGAAAAAAACTAGATATGCTTGATATAATTATCGTAAGTGAAATGTTATAACACTCCAAACTATCGTTTTTATTTATGCTTTTCGAATTTCACAATAATATGTATTATAATGTCATTAATATATTTTCCCTATGCACAGAATGAGTGTAGGTACTTATAAATTAATATAATATTGTCTTCTTATGGATTACAATTTTTGTTAATTATGAAGTAATGTTCTATGATTAATTTTTTATTACTAATTTTACTTATTATTAAACTTATACTTAAATAAATTACAGCTTCACCAACAATTGCTGTAATTGTTATAGTTTCCAATGCTGTACTATCTTTTTTCAATGCATTTCATTTAGTAATTGTAAAAATTATTAAATTCATTCAGCAAAGAGGTATTCTACTTTCTGAAATTATTAATTGAGCAAAACTTAGTCATTGACCTTCTTTAATTTGCAAGGTGAAGGATACAAATCGAAATATTCAAAGAAATAATATACTTATAATGTACCTACCAAATTTAAAATAAGTACCTAGTCAAAATTTAGTTTTATGGTGGTACCTGTTTACTTTCCTTTTCATCCGATGCAACGTCGTAAGAAATGTGCGGATGACATTTTTTGTAGACAATCACTTCCAGTGAAGGGAACACTTTCGCTAATCGCATTCTGAGCTACAAACCATTCCAATGATATGACACAGTGTCTGAGCTACTTCTCTAGACGGTTTAATGCGATTTTATCTTTGGAACAGATAGTACAAAGTTAATGAACTTAAAAAGATGAAGTTCACTGTTGCAGAACTCGCAGAAAAAAATAATGACTTGGAGAAAATGATTCTTATTCTAAATTATCTTTAGGACGAGTTTTGTGTCGCATGCTTAAATTATTTATTTTAAAATTAAATTTTACGCTTAAAAAACATGATGAACTTGGTGAGTGTAGATTGGAAGTTAGAAACAGAGATGCTTGTTATTGGAGGAGAATGTCCGTTGCAACCAAAAGAAAGTACACACAGTCCAGACTCAGGGTGTTGGCCGTTGAAAAGAGATAGACTTTTGTATAAAAGCTGAGTGAAGGATTCCAAACGCATCAGTTGGAGATATCTTAGTACATTGGGTAGTTGGATAAAATATAAGAAATGTATGCTTCAGTAAGTATACTTCAGGCACTATTCTTTCTTTTTTGTTACTAATATATATGTTCATTTGCAGTTAATCTTGGTAGCATTCTGCTGTTTCTCAGCGGCACGAGCTACATATCAACATGGACAGAAAATCATGTTGCATTCAGTGCCCGATATTAGCAGCTACGGAAAAGTCAGCTATCCTGCACCAACTATTCATGATCTTGGAGAATTCTCAGAGGGCTCACATGCACCTGAAGTCATTAAAGTTGTGAAAACAGTAGAGGTCAAAGTCCCAGTGCCGTACCCCGTGAAAGTTCCTCATAAGGTGCCCTACCCTGTCGCCTACAAGGTTCCACAGATCGTCAAGGTGCCGCAAATAGTGAAGATTGCCCAACCCGTGCCAGTGGAAGTTGTCAAGCACGTTCCTGTACCCCAACAATCTCACGGTGGTGACGATCAAGGGCAAAGTTACGGTATCCAGCAGCAGAGCGGCGGCTACGGAGACGCTGGTGGTTACGGAGGCGACGCTGGTGGTGCAAGTGCCTACGGCGGTGGGGGATACGATTCCTACAGTAACGGACAGCAGAGTGATTGGCAGGGTGTGTCTGGGTCCTATGGAGCTCCTGCTGCATCATATGGTGTCCCAGATGCAAGTTACGGAGCTCCTGCTGCTTCTTATGGCGCTCCTCAGTCTGATTTCGGTGGAAGCGCACATGGTTCCGAGCAAACTAATGCCATCGGCGGTTATCAGCAGTCCCAATATTCCACCATTGACCAAAACGCATACGGCGGTGATCAGAGCGGCTCTGGACATGACGCTCAGGGAGGCGATTACAGCGCTCAGGCTTCACAACAACAGGAACAATCTGGTGGCTATGGACAGACCGAAATGCAGAATACGGAAAGTCATTAATCTTGAAAATGTATAGTGTGTGTCGTTTTGTTTAATTTATAATTCTGTTTTATTGTTATGTTGTTATTGTTTTTTCTTCTTGTTATTAATTTTTAATAAACTATTTTTCATAAGTTTTACTTTTTATTAATTATGACTTCAAACATAATATGCAACAAGTGTGTAAAGTAGTACGCTATTGTACACACATGTTGCATACAACATATCTCCTGAAACCGAAATGTTAGTGCTGTTTCTCATAATACACTGAGTATATGGGAATCTTCAAATACTACAGGTATAGTTTGGTTCACGAAAGATGACCATTCAAGGTCATTTATAAGCCGTCTGGGTCTGATATAGTATTACTTGCAGATAACTTTACTGTATTTCATATCCATAAGCGTGTATCACGAAATATTTATGGATACATCTTAAATGAAAATATAAAAACAATTTATTTAAAACAAATGCTTTCTTTTAAATAATGTTTTTTTCAAAGATTTATATTCTTCTCCTGTGTTTTTGCAAAACACAAAAATATATATTTACATAAACCATGGAACAATAGTTTGATTTAAATATCAACGTCCCTGGATAAACATTTAACACAGACTGCAGTGTAGTAGATAATTAGATATCTGTAATTCTAGAACTTACGTCATTATTATTAGTAGTGTGTCAGAAAGTATTCTCACCATTTACGTATATTTGTCACACAACTTAAATTACATAGACTTAGGTTAAATAATCTTACTCTTTCTAACATGAAATGTTGCTAAGCTACTGCTGTATAAAGTGCTGTGTATTCTTTCTTCGAACAAGTGACCTTGAAAAGTCATCTTTCGTGAACCAAAGTATGTTAGTGCTATTTCTCATAATACTTTACAAAATATAACTTTAACATTCGAAAGAATCTCAGAGACAGGTGGATTAGTCTTCTAGAATTGTACATTTAATATTAATATTAAAAATTAGGTTAGGTTAGAATTCATTATGCAAAAAAAAAATGTTAATGTTCTTATGAATTAGGTTAGTACTTAAGGTGTTAATAAAAATTATTACACTTGGTTCATTTACAGTGCACATTAATATTTCTTAATAAGTTTTATTATTTTCAGTATTCACCAGAGAGGTAAACTAACGAATTAACCGAAGTGTATGTTGCATTAGCAACGCCTATTTCATGCATTAGTGCTTGAAAAGTAAAAGGTTTGTAAATACGTTACGCACGGTCGTAAGGAAAATATGTTTTATTTTTACTTCATTTTGTTTTCTACAATATTTGATGAGTTAAGCAAATGAAAGATGAAAATTTACTTAAATGTGAATAGGATATTATTCGCCAAAATATTAATATTATCCTATCTAATAATGCCTGCAAAAAGAAATCTGCTTTCATTAGAATAATTATACAAATTAATTGCTTTACTTTTTAATTATTATATTTTAATATACTTACCTATCAAATATTTTTATTGAAGTACGAGTAACTTGATTATATGAGTTTTAATGAATGTGTTACTACATATTAATATTTTATCCTTTTTTTTCTTTGAATCCATTGGCGGAGGTATAGAGAAAAAGAGATATATCAGAGAGACATCTTATGGGAATTAAAATATGCAATTGCAAACAAGCAGGTACGCGTATTTTGATGTTACAATATTTGCTTACGAAGAATTGCTGTTTCAGACGAGATAAATATCATAATCAAAATTTTCTGTAGAATGAATTCCCAAAACTAGTCATTTCGAACATTAATTTCAAAAAGTGTAAACAATATTTATCAATTTGTGAAACAGATTTCGACACGTCTGTTTCAGGACCATTTGATAAAGTGCCATGATTTTCGTAAGTAGCTGAAACAAATTTAAATATGAAGAAAATTAATTTTTAATCCTTCGTTTCTATGAACTAATTTAATTACAACAATATTTTTTAGTTATTTATTATTACACACTTTTTTAATACTTGTATTTGTATATAAGCGGTGGATGATAAGATGCGGATGAGACAATTTACGTAGTGAATTTTCATACCGGCATTTTTATTTCGACGCTAATGAAGATGAAATTGTGAAAGACACACGACAGTCATGCCTTAACCAGGATTTGAACCCGGTACCCTTGGACCGTGAAACGACAGCGCTACCGCTACTCCACCTGAGTCGGTAATTACAACAATAAAGAAAATTTGATTACAATAATAAAAACCACATAAAAGTAATTATAATTACTGAATCTCGCCAAATTAAAAATGTCGTAAATAGCTGATATGATTCACAACCGATAAAACTGATTGGCAAAATGGTAATATGGACGGTAATTTTCGCTGTAAATTGTTCGAAAGGCCAAAACTTAAAAAAGTAGTCATATTTGTTAATTTAATTTAAAGTACAAAATAATCTATTTCTATGTGAATATAAATTTTGAAAAACCTATATTTAAATTCACTCCCTCAATTTGTTTATATATATATATATATATATATATATATATATATATATATATATATATATATGTATGTATGTATTCTGAATTCAACCATGTAATCATTTTATATTCATACATTACAACAATATTGGAAAAAACACAATTGAAATTTAAATAAATTTTATTTTTATAGTAATGTTTTAGTAGGCTATGCATGAAAAAATTCAACCTTAATTAAAATGAAGAATAAATATTTGTTAATATCTTTATAAATAGCAAGAATAAGAATTATCTAGGGAATTATACACTAAACAATTCAAATTGACAGATATCAGTTTTGTTTTTCATAGCCTACTGAAAAATAAGTATAAAAAAAATATTTAAATTTCAATTACATTTTACTCAATATTTTTATAATCTAAGGATGTAAAAGGTATACATGATTGAATTCATAAAAAAATACTCTACCGAATGGGCCTAAAAAAATATACAATCCCATTTAAAAAATACTTTGTTATAGTTTGAGAACCACTGGTTTAAAAAATGCTTTTCTTTATGAAGTGAATGTTCTCCTTCATCTACAACAACTTCTATTTGAATGATTTTCTTCTATTTCCAATAATAAACAAAATAATCGAGGTGTCCCGTGTCTGAGAAACACATTCCATTTCATCCAGTAAGTAGAACATTCACAAAACAACGGCACTTGACAAAACGAGCCCGAAAATGCGCCCCTAATTTCTGTGAAGTGTAATGTTAAAATAATGTAATGCAAAGCCTATGTAGTGTATTTAATAAAAATACAATATTTCAATCATTCGCCATTGTATTATTTTGACTAAATATATAGAATGTTCCATTTGAAAACGTACATACATACCATTGCGTAAAAATAGAACACCTGTCGAAAAATCTATACTGTATATTTATAGACATTTTAATATAAAATAAAATTCGTTTGAATTTTTTCCATTCTATTTAAAAAACACGAGTTATTAAAAAAGAATCAGCCTTTTGGTATGTATATTGTATTGAATTAAATTAATTATTAAATAAACATTTATTTATTTATGAGAGATGAATGATGATTACAAAGTATGACAAATTGACAAACAACTAATAAAGATTGAAGGATAAAATAATACTGATATTGTGTGTAAGTAGACTTTTTATATAAATTAACTAAAGAAAATAAAATCGTTAATGATGATGACCTAGAGATAATCCAATACCACCGTGTTCAAAACCAATTCCTCCATGATGACCTCCCAGCTCAAATCCATGTCCACCGAGACCTATGCCACCATGACCGCCAAGACTAAGTCCACCTCCCAAGCCCTCATCGTGGTGCGCGTGGATTAGCACGGGCACATGCTTGTGGATATACACGGGGTGTGGCACAGGTACAGCAATCTTCTTGTGGATGGGTACAGGATAGGGCTTGGGAATGGGCACTTCCACTTTCACTAGATATGGTACCTTCACGGGCACTTTGACTGGGTAAGGGACTGTTTTCAATATCGGGTAGGGCACAGGTTTCTCTACAGGAACAGGGTAAGGTTTAGGCACTGGAACAGGATAGGGTTTGTCTACGGGGACTTTCACTTCAACTGGATATGGTACAGGGATTTTCTTTTCTATGTGGACGGGATAGGGGTGGGGAACTGGAACTTTGATTTCCTTGTGGATGGTGATGTGGTTGTGGCCGTGGCCTTCGAGGCCTCCACCAATGCCCAAACCGTGTCCACCGAGGTCTAAGCCGTGGCCGACGAGCTCCAGGCCGTGTCCACCGAGTGCCAGTCCGTGGCCTCCTTCCAGGCCCAGGTCGCCGTGGCCTCCGTAACCCAGATCAAGCAGGCCACGTTTCTCCTTTTTCTCTTCTGCTGTGATTAACACTAATCCCGCGAAGAGAATCACGACCTGTAAATTTTATTTTTAACAAAATTATTTCATTAATTTACCTTATTTAAATTAACCTAATTTATTATATTAATAAAGTAAGTGATATCTGAATAACAAATATTTAATTAAATACAAAATATCTTTTTTATGAATAGAGTTTAAATTTACGTAGGTACTACTTACATATTATATAAATACATATCTTTTCTACAAATCTATTAAGAGTGGGCTTTTTAATATTTGTTTTTAGCATTAAAAATGTCATTTTATGACACCAGTGTTAAAAGTGACAGATCATTGCTACTTTTGACACTAGTGTTAAAAGTGAATGTCAAAAAATTATTAGAAATACACATTTAAATTAAAAAATAATGTTTGTAGAAAAAATAGTGTATGATATACGTGTTAAAATTGATTTTATTTTGTTCGAAGGTTTGGATCACTCCGATTCGCGTCGTGTTCCAAACTTCCTTCTCACAAAATAAAATGTTACTTTTAACACTTATACCATAAATAACTATTATATTTTATTTTACCTGTTTAAAAATATGTAGGTACGTTTTATTTTTCTTGCCATGTTAACAACAATCTACGAATAAGATATTAATATGTTTCATATTATGTCAGAGAATAAATTTCTATATACTTTGTACTACTTAAAAATTTATAAATAAATTAGATTTTAATTCAGTATAATTATTGTATATTTGAATGATTGAATGTCGTAAATAATAAGTTAAATGAAATGGAACATTAATGCGAACATTTTAAATGCTTGCAGATACGGAACCCGTATTCACGTCATACGTATTAATTTCTATATGGTGGATGAATATAAAATTATTTAACTCCAACTTAGGAACTAGGAAGTATAGTGAATGTGCTACGAACAAAGAAATAATTCGATAGTAAGTTTTAAACATATAAACACGTTTAGTATACATACATAAATAAATATATCATCACGGCATATTACCCAATGCTGGGTGTGCCAATCTACTTTGTATACAGATATCGGTAATGATAATGACATATTTATACCGAGCGGGCGTTTACCAGGCGAAACCTCACGGACACTCATTGCTGGCGTGGGGGTATACATTTTACCGGTAAAACGTATAATCCGTTATTCTATAAAATATATAAGTTTATATTTTATAGATTCTCTATTACAAGTAATAGCGGCTACGATTTGTATAAAATCTATCTTGTATATTCACATTTACCTACGCATTACATAACATAAATATTATAAGTTATTACTTATAATTTATTAAAAACAGTAATCATGGAAACATATTGATTTGATCTGGGCATCGTAATAATTATTTACGAGTTCAATTCCGGCCCGCCTAATATTTTTAATATATTTTATTTTATTTTGTAAAATGTATTAATAAAAAAATACAAAATTAGAACATAAATTTTTTAGTAAATCAAGTATTTTATAGAATTCCCTATTTTTTTTATTAATTTTAATTTTATAAGGTTCTTTAGGTACAATGATTTTTTTATTTCATTTCTCGTAGATTTGTTTTTTTTACAAATATTTCAATAATAAGCCATTAAATTAGAAGTATTTAGATACTCTTCGATGCCAAATTAAATAATCTTTCCAACGATATTAAAAAATCCCACTACAGTCTTGCGGGGCAGATGATATTTGAAAAAAAAACTGTTTTCCCATGTTAAACGCATATGTCATGGTTTTCAGTGTTCACATTATATATATATATATATATATATATATATATATATATATATTATACATATAAACGTTTTCGGTAGTATGTATACTTGTATAAAACGATTGATCTAATGATGCTAACGAAAACACAAAAAACCTTTATTTACACAAAGATCTAAATAATAATTATAAAATTTAGTTAAGTTAATATGATCATTGGTATAATTTAGTAATTTAACTTATCAGGGCCAAGACTTATTGCTGTATTATTATAATATATGGAGGACAATATATACAAATTTAATTTGTTGCACATACAGTTGGTTTTATATGTTATCACGCATCATATTTTTGGCTTGAGTGTCGTCGTCATTAGATAAGTTTTAGGTTAGAACAAATTATAACAGGATTGTGATAGTATCAGTGTGATGATTATTGCTTAATACTTACGATTTCCTCAAAAGATCATTGTGACTTAATTATCGTTACAAATAAAATTATGTTTATAATGATCATTAATACACGTAAAACACGACATACTAAATGTTAAATTAAGAATTAGGGTTTATATTAACATTTGCCTTGGCTTATATAAAATGCTAACCATTTATTCAAAAAATGCTAGTATAAAGGATTATTTTACATGTAGACTCATGTTGTAAAATTTACCCGGTATTTTGTTTATTTATTTGAAAATTTTTATGTCGGGTTCCGTTGCAATGATTAATATTTTGACCTTATCCAACAAGACCGAAAATATATGCACATTCCAAATTTTTTTACAGAAGTTAATTACTTTGCTATGATTTACAAATTCGGACGCGAGTCGCGTAGCGGCGGGTGGCCAAACCAACGATTTTTTTAGTACCCTTCTGTACTGAGTTTTTATACTATTTTCTCTATTTCGGCTTTCATTTACAGAATTTCTTTAATTATGAATATAGTTGACAATATCCATTAAGGGATAGCAATCACCAAACATCGTTTTTAAAAATGAATTTCATTCTAAAAACATGTCATTCATATTTCAAAACAAAATAGTTATTTTTGTAACAACTGAGTGATTTTGAAACGAATACAAGTTCTCCGAAACGAGCGCAGTATGGAGTTTCAGAATCACGTTTTCCGCATGTGGTTTAAACAAGAATTATTTTCTGCAATCGTTAAAAAATTAGAAAATTTACAGAATTTGTTTTAAATTTTTCACATATTTACTACTTGGGCGGCTATGCATATGTTGAAGCGGTCATAAGAAATGTTTCCATGACAACAATCCTTTCTCGCACTAGTGCGGGATTCTGCTATTTGCCGCACTTATTTTGAGTTTTAGAACACCTATTTCCCGCACGATTATAGGACAAATTTATTATGTACGGCATAAAAAGCTCAGGTAGGTCTAATGAGCCAATTTTTAAAAATAAATTTAATGTTATAAAATATCACAATATTCATATGTTTTTGAATCCACAAGTTGCGGCATAAACTTTTCTAAAATGGAATTACATATTTAAAAATAATATCGTGTGTCATGTAATTATAATATGCAAAGTATTTGTGTAGAAGATATAACAAAAAATCTAAATATTTCAGATAATTATAGGTTTTACTTATAATTAATAGTCACCAATGTATAATAAAAGTTATTTATGGCACAAATAAATAAAATCGTGTTACATACTTTAGTAACTAGATTACAATGGATAAATTGCCACTTTATTAGTAAGTGTTGGGAAAATGTAATCCAGAGAATTACGGTTATCAAATATAATTTTTAAAGTACTTTAATTTAATAGAAATTTTAAGAATTTTTTCATAATGGGGTCTCGTGGCCGTGTGCCTGATTGTTTTGCTGCGAATCTGCTGGGTATCCCGGTTCGATCTTGACCGACGCCGAACCTATTTTAAATGGCGCAAAACTGATCACCGTGGTGCACTCTTCACGCCAACAATAACTGTCCGTAAGGTGACGTCCGGTTACGTCAGCACGGTACGAATATGGCATCACTCATCACATCATCATTACCGACATCTATACAAAGCATATTGTAACATCCAGCAATGGGTAATATGCCGTTATGATATATTTATTTTGTTTCAATTTCAAGGTTTGTGTTTCATGTTTTATTTAGCATTATTTTTTTTTTATTACTATTATTTATACATAAAATGTAAATATTCATACCTAGAATATTTTTGATATTTTTAATAAATCTATAGTTTCATTATACTATTACATGTATATAATTATTTTTATCTATAATAAAATTTTGAGCATTTGTTAGTTTTCACTAAAAAGCTTTATTTTTGTTCCGTTACTTAGGAATATTTCCGAAATACCTTTAAGGCAATTAATTTAGATAATTACTGAAGCTTTTACACCCAGAGTTAATATCAAAATTACTGGTTTCCGGGGTATCGGGTCGTGCTCGATTCGGTGTATAATAACCTGACATTTCGTCCAAAACTGTGCTGGGCATTTACAAAGGTTTCTCGGGCATAGAACTCGGGAACAGTTCAGTGAGTTCTACGTCCGATAAACCTCTGATGATGCCGATTACAGTTTTTGAACGGAATCGGCCACGGCCCGATTGCCCGGAATTCAGCAATTTTGATACCAATTAATTTATCTGTAAATATTCGACCTAATTTTTGTTATCTTATTGTTTTCGTATGAATGATAAAAAAGTAAACTTTTTGAAAAGTGACTTGATTACAGAAAGAATTAATTACATTTTAGTCATAGCATGTGTACCTATTTTATTATTATTATTTCACCAGAACTCACCTCAAACTTCATTGTCGTAGGTGTACCAAGAATGCATTAACGACAACTGCTGCACCACCGATTCGATCCCAGTATTTATATCTCAAAGATCTGTTCAAGAGCAATAGTTAAATTGCCGATTGTCGTTGCTTTCTAGTGGTTTATCCCTTCCTGACAGCCTGGAGCAGTACTACGCAATCTGTGACATACCGCCTATCTTGTGTTTTTCTTTCCTACAAACAATTCACTAGACTACGGTAATAATCACCGTATGCTACGTTGAGACCCTTTCAAACAATTAATGTATGCAATATGAAAGCAAAAGTAACCTTAACCTACAGTGTCAATTCATGAAAATTATTTGTACCTACTGTAAGAAGTAAAGTATCTTTGTTTTGTGAGCATATAAATAAATAACATACTTAGAACACATGATTAAATAGCTTTCTTTATATCCCAATTTACATCGATCAAAAGATGTAAAACAATAATTCTTAAATAACAGACTGACATGAACGTACTAAAAGTTGAAGTGTAGAATTATAGAAAAAATAACATAAATATTTTACTTTGTCTACGGTGTAGAATACGAAATGGGGACTGTATTGCTCCTAACGAAAAAGGTCTCTATTTGATTAGGTAAGCACATGTACAAATTTTTTATAAGATATTGTTTTATTATTTAATAATTCGATCTCATTTACATTATATCTCATGTAAATTATCTTTATACAAAAATGAAGCAAAAGCAATGAAAATAAAAATTAGTTCCTACAATAACCATATGCCCATGCTTCATCCTGCTTACTCCCAAGTGTCAGTACGCAACATTATACCAAGAGGATATAACAGAAAATTTCAAATATTTCAAAAATTTTAAAAAATTAATTTAAAATACATATTATTTACATATAAATGAATTTTTTTTCAGGAATTACTTTGGAAATAAATGTAAAATAACGACGTGGGTTCGTAACATATTGCATTTTCAATACGCTGTGTTAGAGCTTATGGTCATAAATTATTCGCAATATGATTTTATTCATATTACATTAAAACAAGTGAAATTTAATTATTTTTTAAATATATATTTTGTTGTAGTTACACGTTGGAATTAACATGAGAGTAATGGCAGGATGTTACCAATTACTATTTACGTTTTAAAAATTATGATTTTAAAAATCTTTAATATTCAATTACCTAATTAACATAAGCTCTAAATTTGCATTATGCTATCTGACGACATAGGACAGAAGGCTACTACTATTATGTTGTAACATATCAATTTATTATTGTTGCAAAAGTGACGTTCTGATTATTACACCGAACACAAAAAGAACATATAATTAAATTTTGTTTTACTTTTTGTTAATTAACTTAGAGTATAATTTTCTGGATGAATGAGGAAAAGTTATGTATACACTTATACTTATGGTATGGACATACATGATATATACATTCTCATATTAATAGAAAAGGAAGCCTGCAAGGCATACTCTACATACAAATTTATTTGCTAATACCTAAATAATGCGTTCCTTCAAAGAATGAACATTAATGTGTAGAACAGACAGGTGTGATTTATTTAATTTGATATACAGGAATACAAGAAGTAAAATAATATACTTATATTAGGTTACAAAACTAAATAAAATATGATCCGAATAAAAAAAGATCCTCTTTAACACGTTAACCAGCGAACCAATCTTTAGTATACCTACTAGGAATTTTGAATGATTTCAAGTGCGATAGAGTATGTACACGTTAAGAACAAGCTGAGTGCGTCATCACTGGGTTCTACTGACAACGCCTCCAAGGAAATGTTTAGATGCGTAATAATAATAGTTTTTGAAATATTAATTATTATGTTTAAATAAATATGTATTTTTTTATTAAATCGCCGTTAAATACAATAAAAAATTATTACAAAGCAATATTTTTAAATTAACGACCAAAAATGTACGCTTCAACCGTAGCCAATCCTAAACCTCAATGTCATTCTCTTTCCCTTTGCCGCGCACCTCAGATTGATGAAGCAGTTTGCTTGTTCTTATCGTGTGCGCACTCTCATGTATATGGCTATATTACTTAATGCAATGATGATGACCTGGAACTAAAGTGGTATTAGGTCTATTTCAAGCAATGGGGCAAGAATAGACCAACGCTACTTTAATAGCCATCCAAAATATATATAATACGATTTGAAATTTGAGAAAAAAATATTTATTGCACCAGAAAACTATTTTTCATTTTATTAGACTGAAGTAAAAAAGATTTAATTATATGAATATTGCAGTATATTTCAACGAGAAACTAGTTTTTGCACTTTGATAAAAATAATCTCTAAACAATAGCACATTGGCCACTAAAGTGCCCGCATTACATTAAAATATTGTAATGCGCTCCAAGTAAAATGTAGTCGCATATAAATATATAAAATCCGTGACCACTAGTGGCCGCGGTTCATGAAGAGGAACCGCAAAGTCCATTATAGCTGACGTTGGTAGCGAACGTGTTAATTTTAAAATTAGTTTAATTGATAAAACATCGTATATAAAATATTTTATTTTAAAATGATGACAGTCATAATACTGAATGTTGTTTGTTGTACAATTTCAAGTCAATTTTCCAAAAATTTAATATTATTTCTTCTGCCTATTTATTTATTTTCGTTTGTTATAAATATTTTATTAATTTTTCCAGATTTTCAAGATGAAAGTACCTACCGACATAAAAATAGACTGAGATCATTATCATCTCACAATTTAGAAACATTTATGCTTACGAATTGTGAAAACAAAAAAAAACAATAATTAATATTATAGCAAATCAAAATTCTTTACATGGAAATTATTTTAAATATATGGTAAATAAATTTTGAGTTGTGATAATAATCATTTGAATATTCCATTAATATCAGTCGATTTAGACAATTTAATTTAATTGTAACGTTTTGATTTCTATTACAATATTGTATTTAAGTGTATATTCTACATATGTATACCTATTCGTACTTACAAGTTACATATGACTATATTACACATCAAGTATTTACAGTTCATTTTAGATTATAGTACAAATTATTTTAAAATATTAAATTTAGTGCTGGATGGGAAAAAATTGGAGTGATTTTAAAAGTAACTAATGATATGTCTCATTTGAATAACTTTTAAAATACTAATCTACGTATTCATAGAAAAACTAATTAGAGAAAGCATTCTATGAATGGAGGCAGATATGTAAGTAGTATTGAAGTAAAATATGACACATGAGTACGTATTTTGTACAAATTCCATACATAAAATTTCTTGCAAGAGATTCTGTATATCCAGTAAAATTATAACACAAACACTATGTCAATTGCAGAAGAATCTTAAATTTATCAATCAGAATTTTCTTAATATGGTAGTTGTTTTCATGGTTAACATAGCGGGCTGCTATATGAAATTTATTTTTTTTATAATTTTTTAACTTTATATTCATTGCCATCAAATCGTATAGATAATAAAATATTCTTTAACATTTATAGTAACAATAAATCTGAAAAAATTATATTTGACAGTGATTTTTTAAGGTAAACTATTAAAAACTTCAAATGTGTGTACTTCCGATTGACCAACTAAAATCTGAAGATCTCTTCATGTGGATGAAAACTCGAGGAATACGCAAAAAATTACAATTTTTGGAAAAGGTGGATTTGGAGTTATGCGATCCGAAAGAATCGTCATACAGACACACGCGCACGCACACACACACACTCACTCACACACACTCACTCACACACACGCACACACAAACACACACGCACACACACACATACACACACATACACGCACACACACGCACACGCACACACGCGCACACACACACACACACACACACACACACACACACACACACACATGGATTATACGCGTCAGACGGGAAGTACTCTTTTCCATAATTGAAATACAGACGTTCTAGTAGATCGCATCTATCGCGCGCGTCATTTCGCGTTAGGAACGAGTACTGCTTTTTGAGCACAACCACAGAGCACAACTTAAGTATATTTGTGATCTGCGGCATAACCCATGACACAACCATATATTTGAAAGAACCGAACCTCCCTAATGTAATAACTGTAATTACTGCAATACAAGATTAAAAGTGCACAGTACCTCATCAAAGAATGTCCATTTTACTTACATCAAGCAGACACAACATCTCATACCATCTAGCGGAAGCTCTAAAAAACGACCCTATCCGAAAACAATATCATACTCGTACAGTACCTAAAGGCCATAGATATAAGAAATGTATAATAAAATATAAAAAACATTATCCTTTTGAATTTATCTAGCGACAGGTTAATGTTTACAGAATATGAAATGTAGGTACCTGTTAAAACGTCATCATCGCTTATGAGATAGGCATTTAACGTATACCTTTATGATTATTGCGTACAAAATTTACACCATACGCTTTGAATTTTTATAGGCTGAGATATAGTATATATTTCTCTAAGAACAATAGTAACCTGATAGGCCAGTCGGCAGGGCGTTTAAAAGAGACTATTGTAAAAAAATGGTGGCAAGCTGAAATAAATTTTATTCTTTTTATTGGGACCTCCAAAAAGATATAATAATTTTGCACCCTCTAGCGACCCCGGGTTTTGCTGCCGTCTTGGATCAAAGGTGTAAAAAATATTTTTTTTGCTAGTTTATTGAAAACACTGAACTGTATCATAATTTTACAAAATTAAAGTTCGTAATTTTTTGCACCTACATGGGTTTTCACATTTTTACCTAAGAGGAACTGAAAAAGATACGAAAAATAGTTATTCAGAATAATTTATGATAAAAATTTAAATTACTCAAAAAATAAACAATATTAGGTATTTAATACTTTCCATAATAAGTTTTAATACTTACAACAGTTTACATTCGTCGTGTTATCGAAAGAAGTAAATTATTGATGATTTTATCAACGCTTTTCTACAAATTCAGCCATAACTCTGATCCGGTTAAAAACACGATAACGCGGTTTGAAAATTTGAATTCAGCATGAAATTCCCTTTTATGTGTTAGACGATTTTTGCCGATGAGCGGATCACGAGTTACTAACAACTTAAGTTTACATGAAATTCATCTAAGATTTTAAACATATGCAAATCCATTTTTATCTGTAATTTCGACAAGTATTCAATATGTAATACTGTTTATCTTTTAGCGTGTCAAAATTTTTAATGAAAAAATAAGAACTAAGCCGATTTGCAGATGCTTTAAATTTTAGAGAATGTTCATGTAAGTTTTAGTTGTTAGTAACTTGCGAATCGCTCATCGACAAAAATCGTGTAATACATGACATGAACAATTATATGATGATTTAAAATTTTTAAACCGCCTTGTCGTATCTTTAACCGAATCAGAGTTCTGGATGAGTTTGGAGGAAAGTATTGAAAAATTTAATTAAAAATCATCAATAATTTACTTTTTTCGATGCCACGACGATTGTAAACTGTTATAAATAGTAAAACTTATTATATAAAGTTTTAAATACCTAATATTGTTTATTTTTTTGAGTAATTTAACTTTCTAACATAAATTGTTATTTTGGTTGACTATTTTTTAACATAACTCTTTGAGAGTTCATCGTAGGTTAAAATGTAAGAACTCTTTTATGTACAAAAAATTAAGAATTTTAATTTTGTATTCTTATAAAATATTTATACGGCTCACTGCTTTAAAGAAAATAGCCAAGAACTCATTTTTTGCACTTTTGATCCAAGTGGGCGGTAAAATCCAGGGTCGCTAGAGGGTGCAAAACTAGTACGTCTTTTAGGAAGTCTCAATAAAGAGAATAAAAGTAACTGACCTATGACGCACAAAACTTGGCCCAAGTTTTTCAAGTATGACTTTTGTGCATTAAGTTTTAGATATCGTTGCTATATTTTAGCTAGTTTGTAAACATCGCTAAGTCAACGAAGGTTTGGCAATATGGTCGAGTTTCGCATTTAATTAAAAGCGTTTTACAATATGGCTACGACATGTACCCAGATTTTTTTTATCAGTGGAGATTGTTGATGAAGAAAACATCACAAGAAAATTCAATAGAGATACAAAACCACCAGAATATGAAGAAACAGACACAAGAAGACTCAGAAGAAATACAAAACCTAAAGAAAATGAAGGAAAAGACACAAGAAGACCCAGAAGAAACATAAAACCACCAAAAGATACAAACTAGAGACAAGAAGATCGAAAAGAAATATAAAACAGTAAGGACCCTGAAACTACTGCAATTTACTGCGAAGAAGAAAATTTAGAAGAATATTTCATCGCATATAAAGAAGTAAAAGGATATATAGAAGGAGAAAAGGCTAAAGAATGGTACGAAGCCATGAAAGATGAAATTAAGTCACATTTAAAGAATATGACATGAACTGTAGTGGACAAAAGAAAACTGTACGAATATAGTAGGATGCAGAGTGATTATACAGAACAAATACAATGCAAATGGAGAACTCCAAAGAAGAAAAGCTAGACCTATTCTCAAAGCATCGGTATTGGTTTCAGTGAAACATTTACTCAAATAGCTAAACTAAGCTCTATAATATTTTTATTAGCTATAGCAGTTGAAAAGGAAATGAAACTAAATCAACTAGATATTTCAACTTCATTCCTGAATGGAGATATTGAATAAAAAATATTTATAAAGATTTCAGAATAGCTGATATTTTATCTGATATACTAACAGAAGAAACTTCAATAAAGAAGTATATAATATAATCAAGAGCAAAAGGAATGTTATGCGAAATAAGAAATGGAGAAAAAGAAAAAGTTTGTCTACTAAAGAAAGCTTTGTATGGGTTAAAGTAGGTATTGGTTTCAGTGAAACATTTACTCAAATAGCTAAACTAAGCTCTATAATATTTTTATTAGCTATAGCAGTTGAAAAGGAAATGAAACTAAATCAACTAGATATTTCAACTTCATTCCTGAATGGAGATATTAAAGATAAAATATTTATAAAGATTCCAGAATAGCTGATATTTTATCTGATATATTAACAGAAGAAACTTCAATAAAGAAGTATATAATATAATCAAGAGCAAAAGGAATGTTATGCGAAATAAGAAATGGAGAAAAAGAAAAAGTTTGTCTACTAAAGAAAACTCAAAAAATTAGATACCAAACGTAAAATTCTTGGATTTAAATCATCTAAAGCAGATCCTTGTATTAATACAATACTTGCCATCTATGCGGATGATAATCGCTGAATCTACTAATCAGAATCTTTTAAATGAAATTAAGCAAAAATTAATAGAAACATTTTTAATGAGAGATTTTGGACCATTAAAATATTATTTAGGCATAGAATTTTTACAAAAAATACAATATGAACAATTGCAAGTCAGTTTTAACGCCAATGGAAACTGGATTAAAATTATTTAAAAATGTGACATCTGAAGAATCACCTTATCCATATCTGAATGTGGTCGGAGCACTCATGTAGCTATCAATGGCAACAAGACCACATATATCTCATACGGTAAGCTATCTGAGTCAATTCAAGAACTGTCATGGAAAGAAAGATTGAGTTGCAATAAAACTGATACTCCGATATCTACAGAGAACCAAAGAAGTTAATTTAGTCTACAAAAAGATCGGAAAACCCTTGATCGAACTGACAGATACTGGTTAGGCCTCTTTCACACTTGACCGTAAGTCATTTACTGGATTTGGATTGAAGTATGTAGATGCTGAAATAAGCTGGGAATCCAAGAAGCAAAAAACGGTAGCACTTTCTTTTGCTGAAGCAGAATACATAGCTCTTACAGAAGCTGCGAAAGAAATCATTAATTTGAAACAGCTTTTAAGCGACGTGGGTATGAAACAAGATGGAATTGAAATTTTAAACGATAATCAGGCAGCTCAAAATTTTTCAGTAAATTCAATAATAAGTTCCAAATCCCAACACATAAATATTAAAGAGTACTTCATAAGCGAGATCGTTCAAAGAGGAGATATGGTCGTATTATATAAACCATCAGAAGAAATGGATTCTGAGATCCTTACGAAAGGATTAGGTCCTTAGAAACATTCAAAATTTGAAGAACAGTTAGGACAGGACTAATCCATCATCTTCGCCCGTGAGGAAGAGTGTTGTAATATATTTAATGCAGTTTTGAATATTTTGGGTGCGATAAGTAGGTGCATATTAGATGCCTACGTCGTAAGCGCTGATGACGTTTTGGCGTGTACCTGCATTTTATACATTAACTTACATTAACGTATCCCTAGACACTTCCTATTTATAAAAACTGCTAATCACCTGTATTCCATACATAATATAATGTAAACTTTATTGTATCGGAGGCATAATGATCGGTTAAAAAAATTAAATCATGTATTAGCAGTCAGTTTTTTTGCATAATACACTATTTTTAAAAATAATTTTACATTATACAAATTGCATTACAGAAGGCACTTTTGTGCGATATGTGAAATAGACGTGTGTCTAATTAAAACTTGAGATGCTGGGATTGAAAACCAATTAGTTTAAATAACATATGCATGTATTTTAGTTATTAATTTAATATGAAAATATAAAGAGAAAATTTATACTTTACATATGTGACAATATTTGAAGACATTCCTTTCATTTCATTCTGCATAATTAATAATCAATAGTGTCCGTAGTCAATTTCAGCGCCAATGTTGGCAGAACCTCCAACATTATGGTGAGGTTCATAAACATACACCGGCACTTTCTTCTCAACCAACACGGGCTGCTTGACAATGTAGGGCACATTCTTGATGACGTGCACCGGGTAAAGTTGTGGCACGGGCACAGACACCTTGATAGCGTAGGGTTCGTGAACGGGCACCTTCACAGGCACAGGAATGTTCTTCACCACTGGGTAGGGCACGGGCTTCTCGACTGTAACAGGGTACGGTTTGATGACTGGTACGGGTCGGGGACGCTCCACTGGAACTTTCACCTCCACGGGGTATGGCACTGGGACCTTCTTCTCTATATGAACAGGGTAGGGCTTAGGGATAGGCACGTGCTCTACCTCCACATTGTGAATATTGATGTTTGTGTGTTCTGGCACATGGTGATTATATTCATGCTGATGATCGTCGTAGTTATCTCCTTGTCCGATGCTTAAATCAATGCCGCGTTTTTCCTTCACTCCGGCAGTCACAAAGACTAGTCCGGACAAAAATACGATTGCTTTAATCTGTAAAACAAATTTTATAGTAAAGTCAGTTTTACATACCATACTACCATGTATAAGGAAAACTTATTCAATACATTGTATCAAAAATATTTTGGATATCCTGAAAATTTAAGTTTAATTATGAAATCAATTTACAATAAAATAATCTAGAAAATTTGATTGTAAAATTATTGTGTAATGTACAATACTCTTATTATCTATATTTATGGCCGTACTATGATCAAAACTGTAAGTCTGAAATAAAATCTATAAATAGTGCACAAATTAGCAACGACAGTTACCACTATTATGTTATATTTACATTTATTAAAAGAAATTACAGATTTACGGTTTTTATCAGTACAAAAACATTACTTATATAATAATATGGTAGTGCATGAATATGGTGTAGGTACTTTAGTACTTTTGAATATTTCCCTGCATTAATAACATTATTTATTAATCTAAGATATAATAAAAATTAATACATATTTCTACGAAGAAAAAGTATAATCAAAGAAATGACAGTTATCATTGTATATAAAATAACAACTTTAATGTATTTTTGATTTTAGCTTGTTTTAAATATCTGTAATAAAATTATGACAAATTAAAAAATATATTATACCAAATAGTTATATGTGTACTAAGAGCGTAAAGTGATACCTTGTCGCTTAAGAAAGAAATTGACGTAGCAATCTTTCAAAGCTACAATGTCACAACGCTCATAATACACACATTATTTTTTGTACGTTCGTTCTATAGCGATATTTCTTAAATAATGACAACCAGGAATTAACTAAAAAATTAATATAATTTTGAGCTCTGGAATTAATAGTAAAAATTGTAAAAAGTATACAATCTATTATAACAGTGTAAATAATTAAATAAAATTATGTTTTGCAGGCAAAGAAAAAGTTCTTTTTCGCGTATCTCCTATGGTGACGCGCGGAAAAGAACTTTGTTACTCGCTCCTTAAAAAACATTAACTGTTCGATGACGAATGAGAGCGTAAATGGTTCTTTTTCATATTTTATGCTTAATATTTACAAGTATTTGTACTTATCTACAGCACAAATGAAAACAGGCCAAAAAAATTATTTCCAATGTTAAATTCATATGTTTGTGTAAATAAAATGGGTTCGAATTCAGCTCTCATCACTAGCGTAGTGACCTTCTCTAGTAACTATGGAAATAGCTTGCATTTTTCCCTTATTAATGAATCAATGCATATGCCTCTTATTATTTTATTTTTAGATAAGCTTCTTTAGTTAAAGAAGAGTGCCGAATTCGATCAAATGTATTTAAAATTTACAAATCTAACAAATATAAAAATACTATTCGGTATGGCTTAAATTTGACTATCCGGCCGAATACCGTTTGTGACCTGATATCTGGTAAGCATCGAATAATGAAGCAATATAGAAATATGTACTCGTAATACCTATAATTTTAAATACAGTGAAAAAAAAAACAATATATGAATACGTTACTCGGTACTGCAAATGGCACTATAACAAAAGTGTCATCGCACAACTATAATGTAAGACGTAATCCAACCACTAACCAACTACTCCTCGTTGTACTTTTTAACGCCAATAAAAATAATTGCGGTGGATGTAGAAGAAAAATAGTGGCATTACTGCTATTATTTAAAAAAAAAAAATTATTTTTTCATTGTAATGTGAGTTAATAAAATTTTATATGTTGCAATAAGGATTGAAATTATAATTCATCTTTGTACACGCCGTGGTATTAAACTAGGCTTCGTTACGTTTAATAATTTGGACGAATAGTTCTATAATGATTAATGTAAGTTTCTTATAGCATAACACTTATTATTAACTTACTTGAAATTTCATTGTCAACGAACTATGTACCTATAGCTCTACAAGGAGAGAAATATGACTGATATGTTTTTTATAGTGTAAGGTATTTATATTGTTGGGTTGCTCCATGGTACTGGTGGAACAAAATTTTAGCTTTCTTTGTTTTATTGCTTCCTGTAAATTGAAACTGATAAATATTAACTACGAATATGTAAATTACTGTAATTTAACGATGGATTTAATATAATTGAGTAATTAATTGTGTAAAATTTAATTAAACCTTTTGAAAATTTATCATATAAGAATTAAAATAATTATTAGTAATATAGAAAAATATCAGTACTCACCTTAACAATTTTTAAATGTAGTTTGTTTTAATCGAATCACTTAAGTAGGTATTCTAATAAAAATTGTGAAAACGCATCACACACATAAATGACACATTTTGATTAGGTACTGAATTTTATTTGTTACTTTTCGGTTTTACCGTCCCGTTAACTGAGGTAAGAGAAGTAGCACGTTTCCTGACTTCACAATCACAAGGGGTATAAACGGTGTGTTTAAGTATTTAAATGTATCCGCATTGTCCCGTACCTTATTGATATTAAAGTATAAAAAGTATGTAAATTTTATGAATTCCCTAGAATTTAATATGCTGTTAAATTCTTTAGTTTATGATAATCAAACAATGTATGGGTTTGTAAACGTCACTAATTTTTAAAAATCTAATACTCATTTAATTTTTACGAAATATCGGCCAAAGCTTTAATAGCCGAAACAGACGACAAATGCTAATGATAATTAAACTCTAATTTTTAGTTTAACATTTCGGATGTCATATTTCAATTATATTAATGATTTTTATTAACGTAATTTAAATTCTAACGATCATTATGTTATGATCATCTGATAAAGTCAATATCTTGTTATAATTTATTGTAACCTCAATCTTATCAATAAACATTTGCTGATATGACAACAGTGAAGCCGAAAATGTAAAGCGTGTTAACATATAAAACGAAATGTGTCGCAAATTTAAACTAATATGCGCATGTAATAATAATAATAATAATAATAATAATAATAATAATAATAATAAAAAAATCTCATTTAGTGTACATGGATGACATCAAACTAATATCATAGACTAATATCACAGCGATATTAGTCTATGTCTCTAAAAAAACTTTTAAAAAATGTTAGAAATTACTGAAACTTTTAGTAAAGATATTAAAATGCAGTTTGGATTAGAAAAATGTAAACTGAATGGTTTTGAAAAAGGAAAATGGAAACAAACAGAAAACTATATCTCAGCCCAAGATCCTAATGTCATCATACGACACATACAAATACTTAGGTTTCCTCCAGCAAAATTCCTCTAAACATGTAAAAATAAAAGAAGTTGTAACCAGTAAGATGCTTAAACGTATAAAGAAAATCTAAATACTAAATTGTGTGGAAAGAATAAAATAAATGCTGTCAACATCTATGCTTTACCAGTGGTTGTATTTAGCTTTGGAGTTGTGAAATGGAATCATACAGAGCTTGAAAATTTAAACAGACAAATAAGAGTACTTTTTACAAAGTACAGAGATCATCACCCAAAAAGTTGTATTGAAAGATTTCATCTTCCTAGAGATTTAGGTGCTAGAGGAGTCACAGATCTCATTAATTCACATTATAAACAAGTGCACAATCTTCGAGAATACTTTACACAGAAAAGTGCTAATAGTGACATGTAATATAATTACGCTCAGACTGATAAACATTATACACCACTTAATCTTGCTGAACACAACTTCCATCCACAAGTCAAAATTATAACCAACAATCAGAAAATAGAAAAATGGAAAAACAAGGCTAGACATGGTACATATATTGTAAATATAGATAACGATGATATAGATTTACCTGCTACACAAGCCTGGCTAAAACACTCCAATTTTTTTTCTGAAAGTGAAGGTTTCATATTTGTCATACAAGACAGAGTGATTGCCACAAGAAATTATCGAAAATATATAATGAAAGACAACACACTATCTTCAGATAAATGTAGAATGTATCACAGAACGGAGGAGACTATAGAACACATAATAAGTGGTTGTAAAACATTAGCATCGGAAGGATATACGAATCGGCACAACAATGTAGCGAAAGTCATCCACCAACACCTAGCTATTGCACTAGAGCCTACAAGACTAACAATTCCTTACTACAGATATCAGCCGGAAAACGTCATAGTTACAAATGAAGGTAAGCTTTACTGGAATAGAACAGTAGTAACTGACAGATATACAATTCATAACAGACCAGATATTGTATATGAAAATACGTTAGAAAGTAAAGTGTACCTCATTGATATCGCAGTTCCATATCCAACTAATATAAAAACAACTAAAAATAGAAAAATAACAAAATATCAAGATCTAGCTCGAGAAATTAAAAATTGATGGCATATTAACTACGTAGAAATCATTCCAGTAATCATCGGATCTACAGGTGAAATCCCAAAACATCTTCATCAAGAACTAATGAAATTAAAACTACCACCTAAAATCTATATAACTCTACAAAACATTGTAATAATTGAAACATGCGGAATAGTAAGAAGTGTGCTTAATAATGGTTAACAAGTCGACAAAGTGATCCTATAAAATACGATCAACAAAGTACGCTTGGATATTTGAACTGCCAGGAAGACCAGTACCCCAAGAATTCTTTTATATTATTACTGTATAATGTAAATATCATATCATATTTTGTATATACTTACCTCTTATGAGGTCGTTATACAAAACTTTTGTAAAATAAATAAATAATAATAATAATAATTATTATAATAATAATGATAATAATAATAATAATGATAATAATAATAATAATAGTAATAATAATAATAATAATAATAATAATAATAATAATAATAATAATAATAATAATAATAATAATAATAATAATATAATGTAATACATGTATTGTAATTTTTACTATATTTACTTAAAAGATGTATTGTAATACTTACCTGGTAACCTGTAGAAAACATGTACAATTGAATGGTGTATAAATGAAAATAATAATAATAATAATAATAATAATAATAATGATAATAATAATAATTATAATTAAAATAATTATAATAATAATTATAATAATAATAATAATTATAATAATTATAATAATTATAATAATTATAATAATTATAATAATAATAACAATAATAATAATAACCTTTATTTATAAACCATGTGTACACAATTATTAATTATATTTTATACTTACAATACATATACATTATTTATAAATTGGTAACCATTCTGTGATGTTTTTTGCCCACCTATTGTTGGGTAGTCTTTAAATATGGCATGAGTGTCAGATCACGAATCTGGGGAACCGGGTTCGATCCCGACCGACGCCAAATATTTCGAATTTTAAATGGCACAAAATTGACCCCTGTGGTGCACTCTCCACGCCAGAAATGAGTGCCTGTGATGTGACGCCTGGTAAGCGCCCGCACGGTGCAAATATTTCATCATTACCGCATCTGTGTACAAAGCAGATTGGCACACCCAGCAATGGATAATAAGCCGTGATGATATATTTATTTATTTTATTTATTTATATTTTCATTTTAAACCCTTTGAGTGGCGATATGCGTCTGTGGTTTTGGAGCGTTTTTTTATGTCTATATTTCTTATTTTGTCTTTTAGTTTCTGTCTTAGCATGCTTCGTTCTAGTTTTCTCTGTGTTATTTATATTCTGGTGTATTACTGTTTTGTTAACGTCCATGTTTGTGAGCTATATGTTAGTGTTGATAAAATGCATTGGTTGAATACTTTGCTTTTAATGTTTATGTGGATGTTACTTTTCATATTTTTTAGTGACCAGAATTTATTCCATGTTGCTGTAATCCTATTTTAAAGATTTTTTTCGTTGTTTTGATGGAAAGATATTGTCTCGCCTGGGTAGGTGTATTCGTCTACATATTCAATTTCTTGGTTGCCAGTTTGAATTTTAATTTTATTACTGTTGGTCATTGCTTTAGTTTTATTTATATTTATTTCGAGGCTCGCTTTTTGGCTTTCCTGGGTAACGTCTGATAACATGGTTGGTAAGTCTTCTGTTGATTCAGCGAACAGCACTATATCATCGGCGAATATTAATTTGTTAGTTTAACTCCATTTATATTGATTCCTTTATTTTTCCAATGTAGATTTATGAATATCTGTTCAAGAATAGCATTGAAGAGGTACGGTGAGGCTGGATCACCTTGTTTCACTGCTTTTTGTAGGTGAAAGTTCTGTCTGTTTCTATCTAGTTGGATACAAGCAGTACTATCAGCGTATATCGTTTTGAAGATTTCAATATACTTCTTGTTTATATGCATTCTGTTTAACGAGTCCCAGATATATTCATGTTTTATCGAATCAAATGCTTTCTTGACATCTATGAATAAAATGTAAAGATCCATGTTGTATTCTTTTGCTTTTTCGATCAGAATATTAACAGTGTACTATAGATGGTCGGTCGTTGAGAATGAGTTTCTGAAACCCGCCTATTCAACTAATAGATTTTCATTTGATTCCTGTTATACGTTTTACAATTGTTTTAACGAATATTCTATATAAGTTTGGTAACAGACTTATTGGTATGTAATTTTGAATGTCGTTTTTATTACCATTCTTGTGAAGAAGGATGATCGAGGACTGTTTCCACTGTTGTGGGATTTCACATGAGTCCAGTATTTTATTGAATAGTTTGTAAAGTAAAGAAATTAGTTCGGTCGCATTTAGTTTTATTATTTCATATGTTATTTTGTCTGTTCCAGGTGATTTATTGTTTTTTGTTTTTCTTAGTGCTTGTTTATATTCTGCCTCCATAATTTCTGGTTTTGGTTCATCGTTTGGATTTATGTATTTCTAGGTATCGCTAGGTAGTAAAGCTGTTTGCTGACTATATAACTCTCTACAGAAGTTTGTTGCAGTGCTGATGATGGAAGTTATGTTATAAAGTTCTGCTTTTCTTAGTTAATAATCAAAAATGTCTTTCCTTATTTCTTTCCTTACACATTTTCTGATTTCTGAAAACTCTATTTTTCGTAATGCTGTTTTGTTTCTTATTGTTTTTATTTCTTCCCGTTTTTTAATTAGGTTTTTTTGTGTTGGTAGTTAGCTTGCTGTCTCTGGATGGTAGTGGGGGAAGTGGGATTGGTGCACTTAGAATATCTTCTATAACATTGTATAGTTGCTGTGTGCTTTGAGTGCGTAATTCTTTAAAATCTATATCGTTTATTCTTCTTGTTATTTCTTCTTTAATTATTGGACTATTGTTCCTGTTCAAGTGGGTTTGTTTTTGATGGTGGTTTATTTTTTGTTTTCTTATAAATTTTGCATCTATTTTTAGCGTAATTCTTAACACCCAGTGATCAGTATTAAATTCAAATCGGTTTAGTATTTTAAAGTTTTGCATTGCTTTCAGGTTTTTTGTTAGTATGTAATCTAGTTCATATTTGTCTCCTTTGGGTTATATATATATATATATATATATATATATATATATATATATATATATCTAATTTCTTGTGGGTTTTGTCAGAAAAAAAATTTGCAATTTTTAATCTAAATTGTTACCTTGATCATTTCTTTTCCCACAGATGGAGCTTCCTAATACAGTTACTTCTCCGGGTTCTCTCTGACCTATACGGGCATTAGAATCGCCCATTATAATTATTTCGTCTCTTATATGTCGATTAAGCTGATTAGTGCCGTATAGAACTCATCAATTTCTTCTTCAGTTGATATAGCGGCTGGCGCGTGGATCTAATCTAATAATCCAATTCTTGACGATATTGGCTTGAATTCTTCAATTGTTCTCGGACATCTTTTACTAATATAGAAGCTTATTCCATAGTTTCCGTTTTGACCTGAGGATGTGGCAGAAATATGCACCATTTTTTCGTTGAAGTATAAGGTTTTGTTTTCGCCTTACTTCGGCTAAGCCTATTATATCGTAGTTGATTTTTTCTATGACATTTTCGAATTCGTTGAGTCTATCTTCTGAAAGAAGTGTTTTTGTGTTTATGGAACAGATTCTTAAGATTTTGGAGTGATTATGACAAAGGGAGTGGTCTTGACCTTCCGCGGTGACCGGCCGTGTTGGAAGGTTTGATGTTTTTGTGTTCGGTTTGAATAAGTTGTTTATTTGATTGGCTTTTACCTTGGGATAGCAGTTGCTTGAATTGGAAATATGAGAGGTCTTCGTCGTTGCTGGTTGCTATTTTTGTGTGATATTAGCTAGAGCCCTTGACAGTTGTGAGGTTGTAACGTTACCTTGTGCATATTCTTTTGTCAAGGGTGTTTCTGCAGGGGTTGATGTTCCGGATTTTTAATTAGATTTGCTGCTTGATCTGCAGCTGGTTCTTGAGTATGTCTGGAAATTTGTTTTTGGCGAACGTCCTCTTCTATTTCGTTTTTGAAACGGTGGGTTGGGTTGTGATGTAGTATTTGGGACCTGGCTGTTGTTCTCGGCGTATGGTGAGCCTAAGTCTTCAAGCGTGAAATGTTTCTCTTTTCTTAATTTTGTTGTTTCATTTTCCTCTTTGCCTGAGAGTTAGGGTTTTTTATGGTGGACTCTAGAGATGCACTGTCTTCGTTTGATAGCTTCTTATAATTGACAAATAAGTTGTCATATTTAAGAACTGCATGTTTATTATCTACTCGACATTTAATTAATAGTGGGGTTAACGTTAACCTTTTTCTTTCCATAAGGACTTCCTTGGGGAAGTCTTCTGTTATGTTAATATTGTGATCTTTTGAATGGTTTCTATTACTTAGCAGCTCCATCTTTTTTCTCCAGGATATAAACTTAACTAGGATAGGTCTAGTGTGGTAAGCTCGTGGTCGGCCAAGTCTTGATATTAGATCGATTTCTGATAGGGAGGTTGAAATTTGCAGTTTTTATGACTGCCTGTTCTAGCTCTTGTAGGTTTTTTTCCTCATCTTTTATTCCGTGGAATAAGTTATTTCTCTTCCTGGTTTCTTTTTCATATTGTTTGATTTTAATTTCTTAGTTATTTAATTGATGTTTTACTTCTACAACTTCATATATTGGTACTTGTTGTTGTTCTTGCCCTTCAAATCTCCTGGAAAGGATGGTATCGTACCCGCTATGTTACAGCAAGGAATAGATCACTTGGCACCCATATTGTGTACCATGTTTAGAGCCAGTTTGGCACTAGAATACATACCAATAATGTTGAGACAAGTCAAAGTTGTATTTATACCCAAACCAGGGCGAGATACATACTGGAACGTTTTTATTTATTTGGGTGAAGTGTAAATATTAGACAATTATTATTAATTAAAATAAAAGTTTATTATAACAATAAATAGATATTAAATATAATTAAAAGATAATAAATATAACGAATACTACGATTAAACAAATATTAAACACTAATTAAGACTAAGAATATTATAAAACACTTAAACACTAAAATTATTTATTTAAACAATATATAGATCACTTATTTATTTATACAATTGTATTTATTTATATTCACCACTTGTCTACTATCTGTTTATATCACCAACTGTTTATCATGCAACGCTTATATATATCAGACTGTTCTGTGCCTTCGCTAACGGTGCTTATATACCCTAGGCGAAAATTCCAGAACTCACTGGAAGACTTCTAGATAAAACACAATAGGTTACATCAACCGCGTAATTAGGCAGGCTCCGACCAGTCTCTTGCGTCAGCGGCGGCGACACCGACGGGAACAGAGGCGGTAACAGTGGCGGCGACGGCGGGCACTGCACATTACACTGCCTCCTCCTTAAGACTGTTTCGTCCCGGAACAGTTCGTGATGACGAAATCTGCATGCATTACCCTTGTAGTGTAGTGATGTAGTGTATTTGGCGCGAAAACCGAGACAAGTCGGTTTAGAACGATTTTTGACTTGTTGTTGTGGGCTAGTTCGGCATTGGGTTTTGACAAAGAAGGTTGTGTGTTTACTGGGGAGTGTGTAAATAAAGACTTAAAAAAACCTCGTATGTTTTAATATAAATTTAATCCCACTAAAGTCCTTCTTACAAAAAGGTAAGTGGCACAAATATTACACTGGCGACGAGTAAATTCGGTTAATAAAATAATTATTTTATTAGAATAAATAAAAGTGCAAAATGACGACGACATCAGTTGTTGGGCTAATCGGTCAGTGCAGCGAATTTGATCCCGAGAAAAATGACTGGGCTATTTATAAAAAGCGGTTAAACCATTTTTTCGTTGCCAACGAGTTCAAAACGAACGAGAGGAAACACGCCATTTTGTTAAATGCAATGAGCGAATCGGCGTATAAATTAATTTCGGATCTCACGGTTCCTGACTCTCCGGAAGAGAAAACTTACACAAAACTATTAACTTTATTAGACAAACATTTTACTACTCAGCGGTCAGTATTCGCAGAACGCTATAAATTTTATAGTGCGATGAAAGACGGGAGTGAAACAATGGCGGAGTGGTGTGCGCGATTAAAACATTTAGCGGCACATTGCGAGTTCGGAACGGTGTTAGAGACAGTGTTGCGAGATCGTTTCATCATGGGACTTCCCAATGACAAAATCAAGGATAGGTTGTTTTTGGAGGAATCTTCCATTTCTTTAGAGGACGCCTTGAAAAAGGCGCAAACCTTCGAATCCACCAAAAATTTTGCTGCAGAGGTCGCTAGTAGCGATTTCTTGCGGGTGAAGAAGGAGCCTGCCGATGTCTACAGAGTGGGGGCGAGCCGAGCCAAGCAGCCGAAAGGGTTCGGGGGCCGCCCGAATGAATCTTCCACCTCCATGACTTCCGGTGCTAAAATGGCGCCATCCACATCTGCAGCAGCAGCATCCGGTCCAAGCAGCAGCCAACCACATGGTCACAGGCAAAAATGTTTGATTGTGGATGGAAAAACCATCAAAGTTCCCAGTGCCGGTACAAAAATTATATATGTAATGCTTGTGGTAAAGTAGGCCATTTGAAAAATATGTGTGACAGTAGCAAAAATAACCCCAAAAATAAGAAAAATGTTAAAAATTATTTTTTGGACGAGAGTCAAAATATTAACGGTATTTTCAATATCATGGTAAATGACCATAAACCCATTACTGTAAATGTAACTTTAAATAAAGTACCTATGGAAATGCTTATTGATACTGGTGCCGCAGTATCCGTAATTTCAGATAAGATATATAAATGTTATTTTAACAAAATACATCTTTCACAATCTGATATTAATTTAATTGGTTATACCGGTGGACAAATAAATGCTTTAGGTTATTTAACTGTCAAAATAGAATACAATAAAAAGGTAAATGATTTAAATTTTTATGTAGTTCAAAATGGAGGCCCTCCCTTATTAGGAAGAGATTTTCTCGAAAAATTTAATATGGGAATTAAAGATTTAAATTTTGTAAAAGCTGATAATTTAAATTTATTATGTAATAAATACAAAGAAATATTTAAAGAGGAGCTAGGAACATTTACAAAAGGAGTTATTGAATTGAAATGTAAAGGTGATATAAAACCAAAGTTTTGTAAACCACGTACATTGCCATTTGCATTAAAAGATAAAGTAGTTGAAGAAATAGGGAGATTAATTAAATTAAATGTTTTAGAACCAGTGGATAGTTGTCCATGGGGCACACCCATAGTGCCTGTTTTAAAGACAGATGGAACGGTAAGAATTTGCGGGGATTACAAAATAACAGTAAATCAAATTCTAGAAATAGACCGTTATCCTTTACCCCGAATAGAGGATTTATTTTATAAATTACAAGGTGGAGAGCTTTTTTCTAAAATTGATTTGTCGCATGCTTATCAACAAGTATTATTACATGAAAATTCAAGACAACTTACAACTATAAGTACACATAAAGGACTTTTCATGAATAATCGGTTACCATTTGGTATAAGTTCAGCCCCTTCAATCTTTCAAAGGATAATGGAGAGTATTTTACAAGGTATTCCAGGAGTCACTTGTTACCTTGATGACATTTTAGTGACTGGTTATGATGAACATGACCACTTGAAAAATTTAGAATCTGTTTTTAAATGTTTACAAAACTGTGGTTTAAGAGTAAAATTAGATAAATGTGCGTTTTTCAAGAATCTGTAACGTATTTAGGATTTGTAATAGATAAACAAGGGTTACACCCAAATAAAAATAAAATTGAAGCCATTGTAAATGCTCCTGAGCCTATAAATAAAACCCAATTAAAATCATTTTTAGGATTGGTCAATTATTATAGAAAATTTGTTAAAAATATTGCTGATATGTTACACCCATTTTATAATTTATTAAAAAATGATAGTGACTGGGTTTGGAATAATAAATGTAAAATAGCATTTAAACGAATAAAAGAAGTTTTAACTTCTTCACAGGTCTTGGTTCATTTTGATCCAAATGTGCAAGTTAAATTAACTGTTGATGCATCAGATTATGGATTAGGAGCTATCTTGTCACATATGTATGAAAATGGCACTGAGCGACCTATTTCTTATGCGTCAAGAACATTGTCAAAGGCTGAATCTAAATATTCTCAAATTGATAAAGAGGCTTTAGCCATTGTATTTGGTGTTATAAAATTTCATCAATACTTGTTTGGAAGACATTTTGTATTAGCAACTGATCATAAGCCACTGTTAGCAATTTTTGGCCCAAAGAAAGGAATTCCTTTAATGGCAGCTAACAGATTGCAACGATATGCAATTATTCTGTCATCATACACGTATGATATCATATATGTACAGTCAGAGAAAAATGCATCAGACTGTTTATCACGTTTACCATTAAATGTTAATATAACTAATAATGAAGAATATAGTTACTTAAATTATGTCAAATCAAACAAAAATATTCTAATTAACGAAGAATTAATGTCAACAGAAACACAAAATGATGAAATTTTAAAACAAGTTCATGATTTTGTATTACATGGCTGGCCAGAAAATTTTAATTTTAAAAATGATATAAAAACTTACTTTGGGAAGAGACATGAACTAACAATTGAAAATAACATTGTAATGTGGGGATACCGGGTTATTGTACCGGAAAATTTACGTAAACCTATTTTAAATGAATTACATAGTTCACACATGGGAACTGTAAAGATGAAATCTTTGGCCCGATGTTATGTATGGTGGCCAGGTTTAGATTCAGACATAGAAAGTATTTGTAAATCATGCAGTTCATGTTTAAAAAATAAAGATTCACCAGATAAATCAAGTTTAATTCCATGGAAATATCCCGACGCACCCTGGGAGAGAATACATTTAGATTTTTTTGAATTACATAACAAAATGTTTTTAATCTTAATAGATTCATTTAGTAAATGGATTGAAGTCATTCCAATGAAAAACACAAATTCATTTTGTACTATAAATGTATTAAGAGAAATTTTTGCTCGTTTCGGGTTACCAAAAATAGTTTTATCTGATAATGGAAGACAATTTGTGTCTGAGGAATTTGAATTTTTTTTAAAGAAAAATGGAATTAAACATATTACTAGTGCTCCATATAAACCTCAAACAAATGGTGCAGCAGAAAACGCTGTTAAAACTGTTAAAAATCATTTGTTACGTTGTTTATGTGACGCACCAAGTAAAAATGAAATATTTTTAATTTTACAAAGATTTTTAATTATGTATCAAAATACTATTCATTGCACGACTGGTGAAACTCCATCTAAATTGTTATTGGGTAGAAATTGTAGAATATTGTTAGATTTATTTAAGCCTTCTAACACAGAAATTCCTAATTTGGATTATAGGAATACACAAAAGTTTGTTAAACGTAAACAAGGGACACAAATCAGGAATTTTGGTGGGAGGAGGAAAGAGATGTTTGTAAAAAATCAAACAATTATGACTCGGGTATACAAAGGTAATGATTCGTATTGGGTTCAAGCAGAAATTTTTAAAGTTTTAGGTCGTAGGACGTATCTTGTGAAATTAATTCAAAATGGAAAAATTGTCAAACGTCATATAGATCAAATAATTTGCAGAATCCCGGTACCAGATGATACTGAATCATTAGTTTCATTACCAATTGTAAAACCGACTATTGTAAATGAAAATGTAGATAATGCAGCAGTGGCACGACCACAAAGAAGCAGAAAAGCGCCTGATAGATATACACCTACGTTTTAAATGTATGTATTGTTGTAAAATGTTTTTACAAATCGGTGTGGAAGGAGTGTAGTGTATTTGGCGCGAAAACCGAGACAAGTCGGTTTAGAACGATTTTTGACTTGTTGTTGTGGGCTAGTTCGGCATTGGGTTTTGACAAAGAAGGTTGTGTGTTTACTGGGGAGTGTGTAAATAAAGAATTAAAAAAACCTCGTATGTTTTAATATAAATTTAATCCCACTAAAGTCCTTCTTACAAAAAGGTAAGTGGCACAAATATTACAGTGCATTTCGAAGTTTTGAAGAAATGACAGTCGATGGTCCGCTCGACTTCTTCTTTATGTCTGTTAGGGTTAAAGCTGCAAACGAGAATTTCAATACCGGTAAAACGGAAGCGGATTTCTATCATGTTCCTAACAATCCTCCAATCTAAACCATCTAGACCACAGCCTAACTTCGGTACGGCTAGCTTCAAAATGTCATTCTCAAGATGATCCCTCAAATCGCACAGCGAGTTCCACAGGTTGCAGTACGACGGCTTCTGGTACGAGCGTAGTTTTGTAACCAGGTAATAGATGTACCGCTGATGGTCTGCGTTGCTATCCCTCAGGCGCAGCGTTCTTGTTGTCGCCCAAATTTCGCCTTAAAGACTGAAGCTATGCCACGGGACATCTTTAAGTCTTCTGATACGCAGTGACTGAGGGAATAATCTGAAGACACGGTGAATAGATCTCGGTATTCTTCTTTCGCCACGCCGAACCGCGCCTTGCGGCCAAAGGAATAGTTCTCCATGAAGTCTTCAAAAGTTGGTTCTTGTGTTATGATCCGACGAACCGTTGCTCGATTATGGACTTCGTGGGTGTCTCCGGCGAAAGAGGCTAGCCGATTAAAGTGTACTACTCTCGGCTTCCCGCTAGGTTATTTCTTAATTCTGTATACCACGTCGTTTATCCTTTTGACTACCTCATAGGGGCCTTCCCAATTATTTTGCAGCTTTGGTGATAACCCACGACGTCTTTGTGGGTTGTAAAGCCACACTAAATCCCCAGGTTGATATCCACCCTTTTCGTCCTTGATGTCATACCGGTTCTTCATTCGGTCGCTGGCAGCTTGAATGTTTGTACGGACTTGTTCATGAATGTCATCCATTCTTCTCCGTAAGTCCATAACGTAATCTTCCCCGGCCAGATCTTCCCCAGGTTTACTGCCGAACACCAAGTCACATGGTAAGCGCAACTCGCGCCCGAATAAGATGCTCCCAGGAGTTGGCCCTGTTGTTTCATGCACGGATGAACGATAAGCCAACAGGAACAGATGGAAGTGTCGGTCCCAGTCTCTTTGGTGGTTGGAGAATACCTTCGACAAATATCGGTTGATCGTTCTGTTCATTCGCTCAACCATGCCATCAGACTGCGGATGTAATGCAGTTGTTCTAGTTTTATTAATTCCTAATATCTTACAGACATTTTGGAAAACGGCAGACCCAAAATTTCTTCCCTGGTCGGAGTGGAGTTCACGCGGTACTCCGAATCGGCATATACATTCCTTAACTAAAGTTTCAGCGACCGTGGTTGCTTCCTGGTTGGGTAATGGATATGCTTCAACCCACTTCGTGAAGTAGTCCATAACAACCACAATGTATTTATTTCCTTCGTCACTTTCTGGGCTGCCAACGTTGTATTGACACATTGGAGCTTTTCGTCTTTCTTGCGGACCGTTACTTCCACCGCACCACACATTTCTTGCACCAATATTTAACATCTTCCGTGAAGTTAACCCAGTAAAACCGCTGGCGCAATCTTTCTAGCGTTTTGATGACTCCAAAATGGCCTCCAGATCCGTCATGGATATCTTTTAACACGTCTGGTACTCTACTCTTAGGAATAACTAACTGAGTTCTCTTCTCAGTTCCATCAACATTTTCTACCACACGCTCTAACATCCCATCCTCAATCTCCATGGAGTCCCATTGCGCCCAGTACGATTTTACACTTGGTGAGTGTGGTGCAAGATCTTCCCATACTGGTTTGCTCTTTTCTGCTTTCCATTCGAGTATAATTTTCAAAGTTGGACCTTTTTCTTGATCTTCGTGTAGTCCATCGGGCTGCCAATTATCGTCGACTACTGTTGTTCTGGCAACGATGGAAAATTTCTCTTCTAGTCGACTATGCGTCGGCATTACGATAGCTTGTTCCTGTTCTATGCTCGATTTTGAATTGGTATTCCTGTAGTCTTTCAATCCATCTAGCCACCTGACCTTCAGGATTCTTGAATTGTAGCAGCCATTTTAATGCAGCATGGTCAGTTCTAATAAAAATTTCCTTCCGTACAAATATTTATAGAATTGTTCCATGGATTTCACGACTGCCAAGAGTTCTTTTCTAGTAACACAATAATTCCTCTCTGGTTTTGACAAATTCTTACGAAAATAGGCAATAACATTCTCGTGTCCGTCTTGTACCTGGGAAAAAACGCCACCAATTCCCACGTTGCTTGCATCTGTGTCTAGTATGAACTCTCCTTCAGGTAATGGATAACTCAGAATAGGTGCGCTTGTCAATGCATGTTTAAGTTCTTCGAACGCAACTTTGCAGTCCATTTCCCAGATAAATCTTCGACCTTCTTCAGTAAGCTTTGTCAGTGGCTTGGCTATGTTGGCAAATCCAGGTACATATCGCCGATAATAAGTACACAAACCAAGAAAACTTCTAAGTTCTTGTTTGTCTCTAGGCGCTGGCCAATCTCTCACAGCCTTTATCTTTTCCGGGTCAACTGCAATACCCTTATCTGAAACCACGTGTCCAAGATAATGAACTTCCTTTTGGAACAGGTGACACTTCTTGGGGCTGAGCTTTAGGTTAGCCTTCCGCAATCTCTGGAAAACCTCTTCCAAATTCTTCATGTGGTCCTCGAATGTTTTACCTACCACAATAATGTCGTCGAGATAGACTAAACAGATTTTCCATGATAGCCCAGCCAATACTGTCTCCATTAGCCGTTCAAACGTTGCAGGGGCATTGCAGAGCCCAAATGGCATTACAGTAAATTGCTTGAGTCCGGTACCAATGGTGAAGGCTGTCTTTTCCTTATCTTTTGAATCCAAATCTACTTGCCGGTATCCGCTCTTCAGATCCAGAGTGGAGAAGATCTTCGAGCCAGCCAAAGTGTCTAGTGTATCGTCTATTCGAGGTAGCGGGTAGCTATCCTTCTTGGTGACGTTAAATTGACAGTAATCGACGCAAAATCGTGTAGAGCCATTCTTCTTCTTTACTATCATCACTGGTGAAGCCCATGGACTGCTTGAAGGTTCTATCACACCTTCCATTTTCATGTCCTCAATAATTGTTTCTGCTTCCTCACGCTTCGCCAATGGTAGTCTTCTTGCTGGTTGGCGGATGGGTCTTGCGTCGCCTGTGTCTATCTTATGGTGAGCCACATTAGTTCTCCCGTTGGTCTTCTTGTCAACTTGAAACACATCTTGAAATCTTCCAATTAATTTCTTCGCCTTGGTCCTCTGGTCGGCATTCAGTTCTTGGAAGGAGGTTGATAATTGGTTAATTAATGTGTCCGGAACGTTCTGATATAGGTTTCTTTTGGCCTTAACAGTTCGAATAATCGAGTAAACTTCCAAGCATTCTTCTACAATTGTTCCTCTCTTAAGAACAACAGGATAAAAATTTACGTTCATTATTCGAACTGGTATTACTTGACTGGCTTTGATCAAGTACTCCAGTACCAGTCTTCACATCATCATTCTTGGGCTCAAGCATAACAATATTCCCCTCGCAGAAACTACCATCTAATTGTGCTTGCACGATAGATTCACTTCGTTCTGGAAGGGTAACATCTTCAGCTATTAGTACGCGCACAGCCTTGTCTTCTCGTGGGTTTAAAACAAATTCTTCTTCATTGACCATCATTACTCCATTCTTCAGGTCAAGTTTAAAACCGTGATTTTTCATTACGTCCATACCGAGTATTAATTCATCTTCAACGTCAGCTACCAGCGCACGATGTTTAAAGGAAGTGTTTCCAATAGTGATGGTCAGATCTATTTCTTCTAATGTGGTAGCTTGTTCTCCCGTTGCTGTACGTAATCGCCACTTGGTTGGTTGAAGATGCGTCTTGCCTGTGTTCTTTACTAAGTCGGGTCTAATTATAGTCTTCGTCGCACCCGTATCCAGTAACATTTTTAGTGGTCTTCTATCAACAGAGCCATTCACGTAGATGTTGCTGGCTTGATGATGGAGGGATGCGACATAACTGATGGATTGTGGGGCTACTAGATTACGGGTCGACGATTGCCCCTTCGCATCAACCCGACTTAGTTTTCCGACTCCTTCTTCTTTTACCGATTCTGTCTCTCTGCGGATGACCCTGTTTACCGCAATACCAACAGAGGAGTTTCTTTCTTCCGGCAAACACTTCATTTGCAATTCGTCGCATTTTCTCTTCTAGGTCTTCCGTGTTTTCTTTTCTCTCGGCATCAATATTTCGCACTCGAGATTGATTACGTGAAGCTTGTTTGGCAGCTTCATGTTCTAGTGCATATGAGAGTGCGTCAATTAATGTTTTTGGGCGGGTTAATCGCAGTGCTTGCTGCGTTTCGCTATCTCGAACTCTGTAGATGAATGCTTGAACGGCCAGGCACTCCAGAACGCTGTCAGGAGCTGCAGGATGTACGAGACGAACCAAACGAGCTACGTCGACTTCAAATTCTTGCAGGCTTTCTTTTGAACTCTGACAACGATTTCTCAGTTGCGTCTGGTATACCTGTTTCAGGTGCGCATTGCCGTACCGCATGTCCAACCGCTTGACTAGTTGGTCGTAGTCCTCTTGTTCTTCTTCCTTCAGTGTTTGTAGGATGTCGATGGCTTCCCCACGCAACGAGACAGTCAACACTGTAGCCTTCTCTGTATACGTCCAGTTATTTGCTTTCGCAGCCGCTTCAAATTGTTTTAAATAATTCGGCCACGAAGATTTTCCACCAAATTCCGGTGTTTTGATGTACATTGTTGTACTAGTATCAGGTTTTACTACGTTCTTTTCTTCGTGTAAACCTGACTTCACTACATCGGAATTCGACATTGGCGACGATGTAATTTCAGTGAATTTTTCTCGTAATTCTTCAATCTTCTTGTCATAGTCAACTTTTAAATTCTTCAGTTCTTCTTCAGTTTTTCTAGAATTCTCCTCTAATTTTTGTTCTAAAGTTTGCTCCAGAATTCTAGAATTTTCTTCCATTTTTCTAGAACTTTCAATTAATTTTTCTTCTAAACTTCTAGAATGTTCCATTAATTCTTCTTTTAATGTTGTAGAATTTTCTGTTATTTCTAGTTTTAATTCTTCTTTTAGTGATCTGGAACTTTCTTCTGATTTCCTAGAACTTTCCTCAAATTTTTGTTCGAATTTTTGTTCTAATGTTCTAGAATTTTCTGCCAATTCATCTTTTAATATTCTAGAATTTTCCATAAATTTTTCTTCTAATGTTCTAGAATTTTCTGTTAATTTTTGTTCAATTGTTTCAGTCATTTCTTCTTTTAATATTCTTATGTTGGATATGTCGAATAAGTAATCGTCAGGACTTTCACCAGAATCGATTAATGCTTGCCGCAGTCTTTCCTGAAGCAGAGACTTCTTTCCTGTCGTATCTAACTCTCGTTCTTCCAGTTCTGTCTTCAGATCACTTACTTTTAATTCACATAATTTTAATAGTTTAGCCATTTGATTTATTTTTGTTTAACACTTCACAGTTTATTTACCCCACACCTGACACCAATTGTAACGTTTTTATTTATTTGGGTGAAGTGTAAATATTAGACAATTATTATTAATTAAAATAAAAGTTTATTAGAACAATAAATAGATATTAAATATAATTAAAAGATAATAAATATAACGAATACTACGATTAAACAAATATTAAACACTAATTAAGACTAAGAATATTATAAAACACTTAAACACTAAAATTATTTATTTAAACAATATATAGATCACTTATTTATTTATACAATTGTATTTATTTATATTCACCACTTGTCTACTATCTGTTTATATCACCAACTGTTTAACATGCAACGCTTATTTATATCAGACTGTTCAGTGCCTTCGCTAACGGTGCTTATATACCCTAGGCGAAAATTCCAGAACTCACTGGAAGACTTCTTGATAAAACACAATAGGTTACATCAACCGCGTAATTAGGCAGGCTCCGACCAGTCTCTTGCCTCATCGCTAACAATAGACACTCGCTCGTCCCTGCGACAGCGGCGGCGACACCGACGGGGACAGAGGCGGTAACAGTGGCGGCGACGGCGGGCACTGCATATTACAATACACCCAAGCGAAATCATTTTGGCCAATAAGTTTAACATCTTTCCTTCTAAAATTGCTGAAAAGACTAATTGAGAGGAATATGAGGGATACTGTACCGAGGAAACTTCCTCTCCACAAATACCAGTATGCCTATTAGTCAGGAAAATCGTGCGAAATGGCAATCTGCGAAGTCGTTCGCCGAGCAGAAAAAACATTTCAACGAAAAGAAGTTGCTCTAGGAGCATTTTTGGACATAGAGGGAGCTTTAGAAAAGGAGTACATCCTACAGTATGTAGTTGGATTTCTAACATGCTAGAAAAAAGAGAAATTTATGCCTCCTCAAACAACCAGACTGTAGGGGAACAAGCCATGCGGGGATGTCCGCAAGGCGCAGTCTTCTCCCCTCTATTTTGGTGATTCGTTGTGGACGAACTCTTACGGGAACTGAACAAAGTAGGATATACAACCATAGGTTACGCGGATGATGTAACTATATTGGTCACAGGCAAATTTGAAGGAACAGTATCAGAATTGATGCAAGGGGCCCTAAATTTTATGGAAAAGTGGTGCAACAAAGAGGGATTGTTTGTAAACCCGACAAAAACCACAGTTGCACCATTCACAAGAAGGCGAAAACTTGATGGACTGAAACAGTTATATCTGTACGGAAAGGAAGTCATGAAAGAAGAAGTCAAATATCTAGGAGTAACACTAAATAAAAGACTGACATTCGAACCTCATGTAGAAAGAACAGCAAACAAAGCTATAATATCCTTGTGGGCCTGCCGGCGTATGCTTGGAAAAACTTGGGGCCTATCACCGGGAATGACTTACTGGATTTATTCAGTAATGATCAAACCCGTCATAGAATACGCCAGCCTGGCCTGGTGGCAAATAACAAAAACAAAGCACTGTCAAGAGGCACTCAGCAAGGTACAAAGGCAAGCCTGCTTAGGGATAACAGGAGCTATGTCAACAACACCAACATCGGCAATGGAAACTGTTAAGCTTGCCCCCACTACACTTAGTGGTAAAATCAAGGGCAATTAGCGGAGCATATAGGATGAAAGTTTTCTTAAAAGAGGATAAATGCAGAAATGGACACTCTGAAATTTATACAGAGATGAACAAGCACTCCACTTTACAGATGGTGTCTGCTAGAATCAATAAGATGTATACCATTGACAAAACCTGCAAGATAATAATTCCTGATAGGGATGCATGGGAACATTCTCAAAGTCCGGTTGAAAAAGTCATCTATACAGACGGCTCTATAACAACCAATGGTACCGGAGCTGGAATACATGGGGCAAAGGGACTAAGGCACAACCAATCTGATGGACTAGGGACAAATGCAACAGTATTCCAAGCAGAAGTACACGCAATATTAACCAGCGTGCAATTACTATTGGAGAAGAACTACCAGAATAAAAGAATCTCCATAGTAACAGACAGCCAAGCTGCACTCAAAGCTTTAAACTCGTGTGAGGTAGGCTTAGGATTAATTCTGGACTGCATCCTCAGATTGAATGCCTTAGGAGCGAGTAACAAACTAAGACTGATATGGGTACCCAAGCACTCAGATATCGAAGGAAACCGGGTAGCCGACCGTCTCGCAAACGACGGGACAAATGTACCTTTCATAGGACCCGAACCTGCCTGCGGAATAACTGCGGAAACAGTTAAGCAGGAAATTAATACATTGCTCTGGAAATGGCACAAACGGCACTCCAAGTTTTTCCTGAATGAGCCATCCAAGAAAAGAACTGGCAACTTACTCTTAATGAGCAAGCAAGATGTTAGATTAATAACAGGGCTGGTAACAGGACACTGTTAATTAAATAAACATTTGCACAGGTTGGGCCTTAAACAAGAACCAACATGCAGAGGATGTGGAGAAGAGGATAAAACTCCTCAACATTTAATATGTCACTGCGAAGCATTTATGGCAAGCAGACTTAGTCTTTTAGGAACAAAGAAATTGCATACTGAGACACTAAAGGACATCAGTCTAAAGAAAATCCTGGAGTTCACAAAACAACAGGACTTCTAGAATAGAAGTAAAACACGGAGGATACAATAGACCAGAAAGGTCGCAGTACAGGGACAAAGATTAACCACCTCTCGATAATAATAATAAAATAGTAATTATTTCAATTTAACAACAATAAAGCTGTCTATTGAGTCGGTAATGGACATAATTTATTGACTGGGCGTTTAATTACGCCCTTTGTCGTTTTGACTAATGCGACGCGAGCTATATTGTCGTTTCCAATGTACAGTTTAGTTATGATTCCCGTTAGCCATTCTAAGGGTGGTAATCGATTTTCTTTTATTTCGACTATTTGTACTATCTTTGCGGGGGTGTAATTGAAGTTAGCCATTTTTGGCGTGATTGAAGAGTAGTTAAATATTCTAACTGCTACCTTTTCCAATAAAATTTTACAAGGGTATCTAATAAATATTTTCGGTGTACTAAATTGTGTTTGGTATTAGGAGTAGTTTTAGTTAGCACAAAGGGCCAAATTTATAAAATGCTGTGAAGTTTGCAGTTAAATCTGCTACTAATTCAGTTGGTTGTACATACGAAGAAAATAAGGAAATATACGGACTAACCGTGAAGAGCGAAACTGCGATAAATACTCAAAACTAACGACAATATTCCGGAGGCGAAATAGACGAAACGATACGATAATTACGTGACACAACAATAACGTTACAATAAATAATGCAAATCATAACTTGCAAAATATCAATATATATATATATATATATATATATATATATATATATATATATATATATATATATATATATATATATATATACCATAAGTGTTTGAGAACAGTAAAGCAAACTAAATAACAAACAGACTAGATACCTAGTCGTGTTCTCACAAGACGAAATTGGTTTATCATATACTAATGGGAGCAAAACTTAAATATAAGTCTCAAAGCAATTAAACCAATAAGGATTTTAATTCTCAGTTGCTCAAGATTATGAGGCAAACTGAGGAGAATTCAAATAATATAGGATTTTAATTCTCAGTTGCTCAAGTATATGAGGTAATTCTAAAGAGAATTCAAACATCCTCCCAATCTTTTTAACTGTAGAACATCCCCACCAGTGTTCACAAGCAAAGTTGCTGCCGTGCGCCTAAAGCAATGTCCAGTAAAAGTATTTGTTATTTAATTTTAAATAAGTTGCTATTTTCTTTGGAAAATTTCTAACAGCATTGTGCCCAAATGGTTGCATTGTCATTTTGCCGAATCTCACTTGGAGAAAAAATCTTTCATTGTTAATATTGATGCGAAGATCATTATATTGATTAACTCTCTTCATCCAATCTGGCTTAGTTATCAAAAATGAACGAGGGCGGTGGGTTTTTGTGTCAAGAACCACTATCACTATTTAATTTTCTTAAAAATTAATGTCTCCGATTTTCATCTTAACTAATTCATCGCACCTACAGGCACCAGAAATTCCAATAATCAAAGCAACTTAAAACATTAATATATCATTAAACTCTAATTATGTAATATTCACAAATAAAAAATGACAGTTTTACCATTTGAGGAAGATATTAGTGCGGCGCATTATTTGAAAATCTGTCAATATCTTCTTGGGATAAAACGCTTGACTTTTCAGCCTGATAACCAATATTCTGTTTCTTCAGAAATGCTGCCAATCTAGCAAATTTACTTATGTCAATTACTACGTTCACATACAGTTTTGAAAATGGTTTCAGTTTTCAGTCAAAATTATGCAAAACTGTTTACATGCAGTTTTCAAAATAAGTTTAAAAATTTATTTGAAATTAGTTTCGGTGCATGTGCATTTAGCTGATGTAAGTTACAGATCCTCTTCACTCCAAATACTTCGTTTTGCTATTATTCCAATTATTTTTTATACTTCGTACCATTACGCACTAAAACTACATAACTGTCAGTATATTTGAAGGTTAGTAACACAAAGTAACAGAAACGTCATGCTCTGTACGCATGCGCAGTATCGAAACTGAATTTTAAGTGTTTACATGAGTAGTTTTGAAACTAGTTTTCAAGGCCGACCCATGAATTTTGGTTTTGGTTGAAGTCACAACGTGATATTCACAATTCAGAACAGAAAAACAAAATCAATAAACATTTTGTCACATTACCCTAGCAACACTATCAAGGCTCTGTTTGCTTATGAAAATGTATTCTAAATTGACAATAAATAGATAATGTTTAAATCTAAATTATTATTGATTGTGAATAAAATAGTATACAAACTTTGGCGAAAAGTTTCATTCCTGCCTTGAGCTATAGCTAACCTCGGCGCATCGCGTTTCAGTAAGCTATATTAGCTCTCGGCAGTAATAAGAAACTTCCTTCCTCGGTATCCTTAATACTAAAAGGCATGATTCACTCTCTATATATATTTTAATCAAAAAGCCGATCGCCAAACTTTAGACAAGGCTACAGGTTAAACGGAGTGACCGATTTTCGTGAAATTTGTACCAAGTGGTAGGAAATGATTGGCTTCAGCTCCCTTCTAATAGATCGAATTTCTGTAGGATGCATAGTTTTTGTGTAAAACATTATTAAAGATTGAAAATTGGGACAGAAACAACAGGTCACAGTAACGATCACAATACTCATTGAAAAATTTAAGACGAAGAACGCCATGTTTGACATGTCAATTTGAACCTTTAAAAGGAAATATTTATGAAATGGAGACAATTTGAAAGAAGTTTAATTCATAATTATACATTTTGAGAATGGGCAATTATATCTGCACAGGTAAAAAAGGCCTAAAACATTTTAATTAAAAATTATAAATTTTGACGTTTCATATGTACTTGAAGAAGTATGTCATTAGTAACTAGGTAAAAAACAAATATTCCTAAATAGACTAATGTGAAGTCCGTATACAAGTGTGTATTTTCCACCCCGCAAAATATGAAAAAAAAGACCGAAGATGATATGCCGATGGCCGACAAAAATATATTAAATTTGCGGTGAATGTAATGTTTTAATCTCACAATTCCTGTTGCAAGTATAGTGTTTCTTCTTACAAAAATTAATTTTAGAGGGTTGATTTGTATATTTCCGGTTAAAAGTGGTTAAATATCGGATTAAAAACACTTCATACCGGGGTTTAAAAATATAGGTTGAATTATGTATATATTCAAAATTTGGTAGCTTCACCTTTATTTTTTAGTTTAACTTTCCCCATTTTGAAATTATGAATTTTTAAATCAGGACTAACATTGAAAATCAAATATCTGTATTGATTAATAAATATATCAACTGTTACTTTGACAGGGGTCGTTAAAAATTCAGAATTCAAAAACGGGAAAAGATGTTCCAAATCTGTTTAAACGAATACGCAGGGGAATGATTGAATTATATTTGAGACAAATTTTTAATGGATTAGATAAAGGGTACAATTTTGTAAACGGAATAAATATTAATGAAATAAAAATTATACATAATTAGTTTACCGCTTAGCCGTTTGTTCAAAAAGTACTATATTTTGGTATAAAAAGCATCTGGACTCTGATTTTGTAACTCTGAAATCTACTATAGATTGAAATCTATCAGTTATCAATTAATAAACAAACAAGAAAACAGTGAACTTAGCCAGCAACTTTCGAAATCTGGCATATATTACCAAAGTAGCAGGCCAACCAAATCACCCATGTTTCAACCATATCTTTAATTATCTGTCCCCAACAACATCTTAGGCGTTTTTTGACGTTGAACCAGTTTCATAGCGTTTTCAAAACTATTTCGTACATGACGTCATAAATGTGGGGATCGCTAAAATACTGTGTTTTGAACTAATGACGTATAAATTTAAATCTGACAAATGTAAATAAGGCGTTTGATTGACTTTGAATTTGTGGTGTACATAAAAAATAATTAAAACAGTGATTGAAAACCGATTCCTTGACCGCACTCTACTGTTATTTTCTAACAGATTAAATATATGTATTTTAATATTTATTTATACACGTACAAACGTTTTATTTTCACAGATAATAATGGATAACCCAAAATTATTAATTTTTGCCTCTCGCTAAGAGATGTATTGAAATCATGCTAAAAATCGCATATCCAGATTTTAGTGAATAAGCACGTTTTAAGGTCCTGTGCAGGAGATACAAGGTGGACTGTATAATAGGTTATAAGGATTGCGCGTTGATATGAGGCGCTGCAGAGTAAAAATCAGAGTACTGACCTTGGCTTTTAGGAGATAGGAGACTCTAAGGAAGACGGGTTGCTGGAAGCGGGTTTGGAGGACGGAATGCAGGATTTGGATGATCCTGACGACAGAGTCCCAATGTGGACGCTGTCTGCTGCTTGAAGCGGTGATCAGGGGGGGGGGACGTGATTCAGGCCTCACTTCGCTGTGAGGCTGGGTGATTCTCTTGTAGAAGAAGGGTAGTGGAGAAGATGAGTGCAGCGGGAGCTGCGCGAATGGTTGGCCGCTCAGAAAACTGAATGTGACCCGTTGTTCTTTGAACCAACGAGTTCTTGAAGCACAACACTATTCACTTACACTTAAATCTGAAATGTAATTTTTGTCCCCAACTACAAAGAAAATGCCAGAATAGGGAAAAATAATGTTTAATATTGATTTGAAGACATTATATTGATCGAAGAAGAATGCAGAAATGAAAATATATGAAAATTCAGGAGTAAAATGAAAACACGTCTGAACCCCACTTTGGTTCGATACCGACTTTTTGTTTATATATTTTTTGTTATATATATATCGTTAAGGTATTTTCATTATTGCATCCATTCTTTTTTTACATGCTGCTAGCTATGATTACAATATATTGATACAGAGTTTTCTTGATTTTAGACAAATAAAAATGATAAATTGTTTTGCCGCAGTAACTCTGATCTTAGCCGGCAACACCTCATATCAAAACGTAACAGGTCCCTAGAATCTGATTATAACATTTTTACGATGATGTGTGTGTGTGAGTGTGTGTGTATGCGTGTGCGTGTGTGTGTGTGTGAGTACTCGCGCGCGCGCGCGTGTGTGTGTGTGTGTGTGTGTGTGTGTGTGTGTGTGTGTGTGTGTGCGCGAGTGCGTGTGTATGTGTAATTATATTTATTTATTTATTTATTTATTTATTTATATATTTATTTATTTATATATTTATTTATTTATTTATTTATTTATTTATTTATTTATTTATTTATTTATTTATTTATTTATATATATATATATATATATATATATATATATATATATATATATAAGTAAATAAATATAACATCACGGCGTATTACGCATTGCTGGGTGTGCCAATTATTGTATCGTACTAATAAAAGATCTTTAAAATTACATAGTCATACAACATGAGCCATAAAGGTCAAGAAGAGTGCGGGTGGGCAGTTTATGTGGGCACGTTGCGTGGTCAGTTTGAGTGAGCATGTTGCGTGGGAAGTTTGGGTGGGCGGTTTAAGTGGGCATGTTGCGTGGGCAGTTTGGGTGGGCATTTTGCGTGGGCAGTTTGGGTAGGCATGTTGCGTAGGCAGTTTGAGTGGGCATGTTCCGTGGTCAGTTTGGGTGGGCATGTTGCGTTAGCAGTTTGAGTGGGCATGTTGCGTGGGCATTTTGGATGGGCATGTTGCGTGGGCAGTTTGGGTGGGCATGTTGCGTGGGCAGTTTGAGTGGGCATGTTGCGTGGGCAGTTTGAGTGGGCATGTTGCGTGGGCAGTTTGAGTGGGCAGCTTGGGTGGGCATGTTGCGTGGGCAGTATGGGTGGGCATGTTGCGTGGGCAGTTTGGGTGGGCATGTTGCGTGGGCAGTTTGGGTGGACATGTTGCGTGGGCAGTTTGAGTGGGCAGTTTGGGTGGGCATGTTGCGTTGGCAGTTTGAGTGTGTATGTGTGTGCGCGAGTGCGTGTGTATGTGTAATTATATTTATTTATTTATTTATTTATTTATTTATTTATTTATTTATTTATTTATTTATTTATTTATTTATTTATTTATTTATTTATTTATTTATTTATTTATTTATTTATTTATTTATTTATTTATTTATTTATTTATTTATTTATTTATTTATTTATGTATTTATGCCCTATTCCCTACAATTCTGAATTGACAATGTGAAACAGGGTATAGATTAAATATTTTCTGTATTCTGAGAAAAGGTTTTTTTCTTTTAAAAACAAAAAAACATAATACTGTTGGAACTGCGTTGGATTTCAATTTACCCTTTTTTCAAGTCTTCGCTACTAGACCGGGCGCCAAGAAACATTCCGTTTGAAAAAACCGGTGGATTCATTCTGATTGATGATTTAAGTTCAGGAAGACCTAAAGAATGAAATTTTGAATGTTGCCGGACAAAGTCAGTGGTCAATTTTTTTTTATAGGGGGTATAAGAATTATTAATGAAATCGCTGCAACGGTCAAGAAAACGTTGTTTATTACTACCAAAAACTTGTTTCTGTAGGGTATGAAATTACAAACATCATAAATATTATAAAATACAAATTTAATATGGTAAAAAAGACGCGTGCCTGAGTGTTTGGTTGCGAATCTGGGACACCTGGTTCGATTCCGTCCGATGCTAAAAAGAAATATTTCGAATTTAAATGGCACTAAAGTTACCCTAGTGGTGCACTCTCCACACATAAATGAGTGCCCATGAGGTGACGCCTGGTAAACGCCTGCACGGTTGCCGGATACGACCGATGGTCGTTTTCTTTGTTTCCCTCTCCACAGCAGTTTATTCCAGCTCCAATGTATTGTAGCAGGCCATATTGTACCTGACACGGTTTAGACGTTTTAGTTATAAAAGAGTTTTCAAGATACCGTCAAACTAGATAGTGTGATAGCTTATTTTGATTTCTGAGTTAACAAATTTAAGTGCAAATTCTAATAGTTGTTCTAGAAAATGCAGATTGATGATAAAATTTTCTTAGTTAGAGGCCAAGTATATTACATTTAAACAAGCCTGTGTTGCCCGATCATAGCCGATCGACCCCTTTCGTCCCAGTATTAATAAAAAAATTGCGCTTTATTAAGTTATATGTCTTAAACAATATGATCAAAAAAGTTATTTTTATTTTAACATTTGTCATTTATATATTTCTATTAACTGAGATGTTTTTTTAATGGGAAGCACTGTTTTGAAGCTGCAGTGAAAAATATGACATTTACTATTGCTTGATATAGAAAACACATACAAAAAGAGCTCTCTTTGATTGCATTATCTCAAATTTGATATGGTCAATCGATTTTTACTAATACGAAAATATGTAAATATTATTGCTCTGTACAATAAACAGCCACTGAGGGAGTAAGCCAGCTTAACTTGGCGCCGGTTCCAAGCCCGAGTAAATGGTGAGGGTTGGTGGTAGGAAAGGCATCCGACTGCACAATCTTCGCCGAAGCCAAAGACGGAAAGTGTAGGATCGGAAAGTGGTATAAGGGCTGCTAGGGTGTTCCTCGCAAGTGACATGCAGTGGTAGCCTCGCCTGACCCCTGTGCCGAGTCTGTTAGGACTACTCCGTCATGGACGGTTGGGGTTAGAGAAGCCAGTCCTCAGGATTAGAACTCTCAATCTCGAGAGTATGAGGGAGGGCAAAGAGAAGGAGGAAGAACTGTGACGCAAAAGAATTGAGTGAGAAAGGACAGTGTGAAGAAGATGTGTTGGACAGGAATGATTGGAACTGGAAGAGAAGAGTAAGGAACAGCGACCCCTAATAAGAAGAAGATACTACCTTAACCTTCAAAAAGTAAGAATTGACAATCGTTATGAACACAATTACAGGGAGAGATACAGTTTAAATCATTTTTTTACAACTACAACACATTGTTCTATAGTCTGAATTACATTTTCAAGGCCTAATTAAAGAGTCAGACAGAGGAGGTTTTATCATTTTCGTAGGATATAACTTGGAATTTCATAATTCATAGCCGAATTGGAGGAAGTTCACAGGCTCGAACAGTGGTTGCAATTATTTTTTTCTATAAATATGTGTGGGCTGAAGCTCGTAAACAATGGAGAAATAAAGCATTAGAAGTACAAATAATTTTGGTTGAATTTAAATTGAATCCATTATTACGGGTAATCAACTTGTAGCGTAATTCATCTGATATGATTTTTTGATTGGCAAACAAATAAGTGCAGACTTCTTCAACCTGATAAAAGTGCATCGGAGTTTCTGGGTTAGTTCCAAAAGTAGAGAGAGCATCTTGAACAAATACATGTAATGCAGCATACAAACATTGTTTCTTAGTTCCTACCCGGCTTGTCGTGTCGCAACCAGTTAGAACATGCAACCCAGGTAAAATGTTACAAATATTCATTTCATTTTACGCAACTGTTTGGAGATTGTAATAAATATTTCTATTTTAAATGTTTTGTGTGTGACAATTTATTAAAAATTGAGGCATCTTGAAATTTTTCTCACCTAAATTTGTTAACTCAGCAATCAAAATAAGCTATCACATTATCTAGTTTGACATTATGTGAAAATTCTTTTATGGCTGAAACGTCTAAACCGTGTTGGGTACAATATGGCCCGCTGCAATACATTGGAGCTGGATAAACGGCTGCGGCGAGGGAAACAAAGAAAACGACCATCGGTCGTATCCGGCAACCGTGCAGGCGTTTACCAGACGTCACCTCATGGGCACTTATTGATGTGCGGAGAATGTACCACACGGGTAATTTTAGTGCCATTTAAATTCTAAATATTTCTTTTCGGCATCGGTCGTGTTCGAACCGGTTCTCCAGATTCGCGACCAAATACTCAGGCACGCGACTTTTTTACTATATTAAATTTGTATTTTATAATATTCGTGATGTTTGTAATTTCATACCCTACAAAAACAACTGTTTACTAGTAATAAACAACGTTTTCTTGACCGTAGCAGCGATTTCATCAATAATTCTTATACCTCCTATAAAAAAAAATTACCACTGACTTTGTCCGGCAACATTCAGAATTTCATTCTTTAGGTCTTTCTGAACTTAAATCATCAATCAGAATGAATCCACCGGTTCTTTCAAACGGAATGTTTCTTGGCGCTTGCACTATACCACATCTCTCGGGAATATGTACTTACAGTTTAACAAACATGTTGAATACAATACCTACATTTAAAATCATAAATACTTTATAACAGAAAAATTAGTAACCTCGCATAAATATGAATAAACACTTGACGTCCAACCAGCCTGGTCCACATCTTTTGCCCATTGTTGTCTACGATGAGGATCATTTAGGAATTTTGTAATTAAATAACATTTTTTGATGGAATTATTACAAAATTCTACTGTGCAACCAACCATAATTTTGAACAAGATTCTAATATGTATAATAAATACAACTACAAAACCTAGACGGAATTGAAGTTAGCATTTAGTCTTTCATGAAGTACGTGAATTTAGATGTATTTTCTACCCTTGTTATGGTGAAATAAATAAAAATGGCGTCCATAGGTCGTGTCCACGCAAATTATACTAGTATCTTTACTTTCGATTGGTGTGTGAACCCAATATGCAAGTTTTGTAGCCACAATAAAAAAAAACTGCGCAACAAAGGTAGGTAGCTGTGTGTGCCGTTACCTGAATGTATGTGAGTACTTTTCTTCTGTTTTAAGAAAATGTAATTGTTTTTATAGCTTGCTATTTTATTTTGCATAGAATTTTATTAATACATTATTTTGAAAATAAACGGTCGTCATTTTGAAATGGTTGAAGTAAATCTTTGATATTTACATTTTGATATCGTTGTAAATGTAATTTGATGTACATCCTGAAAAAAATATGAAAATACCGATTTCCTATGCTAGATTTAAAGTTATGCCGATTTCCACTAAAACATAAAGTGATACAAAATTCATGGTACAATCATCTTATGAGCCCCTTTATCTAGTTAACCTTTGCTTATTATCATTTTTATGTATTTTTCAAAATAAACGAAATAATTTTGGTACCGCACTTTTGTCGATCATCTTGTATAATTAATTTAATTCTAAATAACCGATTTTTGACTACTATTATTTTTCGTTTAATTAATTTCATTGTTAAATGATTAGCTTTTGATTAAATAAAAAACCGGTCAATTTCAAAAATAAATTCTCTAATGTGGGCATAATGGCTGAGCGGATTTGGGCACATTCCATAGCTTGCTATGACATCACCCGAATTATATATCGTGCGTTCGAATCACGACAACCCCCAATGTCTGATTTAATCTAAAAATAAGAGCGGCTATAACATATCCATGCAATCCTCATAGCAATCAAATAATTTACGTCATCGTTTAGGGAATGTTTCTACATATTTTAATAATATATTAAAATACCAGTACCATAAAACCTGATTTTAGCGCACGCGTCTTTTTGAGAGGACAAGTGTATTTTTTACTATTTTCTCTATTTTGGTCTTTTTGTCAAAAAATATGTACAAATATACGTTATTAAATTTTGAGAAATTACTATTGTATAATATGTACTTTATGAAACTCATTTGGACATCAGAAAGAAAATAGAATTAGAAATACAAATAGAATACAAAATGTATATTTTATTAACGGTGCTTTATTAATTTTTATTGCTAGTAATATCTATTTAAAACCATTAATAGAAATAATTATATATAGAGATATTATAATCATGAAAATTTTTATTAATTTTTGTAAAATGACTTTTGAGTAATTTTTCCACAATTAGCAACGCTGAACATACAAGGTTGCCAAGGTTACTAAAATTTTATTATTACAAACTAATTTTTTTTGTCAATTAAAGTCAGAAAAAGTTACTGTTGTGGTTAGCAAATTAAATTTGCTGGAATCTACGAGTATTTAGTATACACGAATATACAAAATAGGATGTTTTCAAGAAATTTGAATTCGCAAAATTATAATATATATCAGTAGATTTATTTATTTAAACATTAATTATGAAAACAAAATCGTAATAATTTTATATAAATAAAGAATTATAAATTAACGAAAAATGTATAAATTTTCAAATAAATCATGTGACATAAAATGTCCTCTGACGTCATAGGTTATGGTACAGCAGTGCGCCTCGTGAGTAAAATTTGTACTAGCTTGAATTTAAAAACACATTTTGAACAAACGTCAAAGCGACACTTAACTCTGTCACTACTCTAATTTTTGCAGCAGTGAAACAATCATTTGCAGAAATAAATTCAGGAACCATCCAACTCGTGGTAAATTAACAGATTTATCTTGAACATAATTTTCAATAGGCAGTGCCGTTGTTAATACTAAAACAATACATAAATAGTCAGTAGAGCTAATACATATGTTAATTTTGTCGAGAAAACATACCTTGCTTTAAAAATTGTGTACTCAAAATTTAACTACTTCAATACAGACTTACGTTAGAATGTCACGAAAAATCTTCACTATCTAGTTGTACACATGCAGTTTGTTTAGAACATTAGAACCACGGACCAATAATCTAAATTAGAATCATGAGCCCTGACGCCATAAGAGTGGGGGGCTAGATTTCAGCAAGAAGTTTTGGCGAGATTATTATATCTCTAATATATTAAAATAGTACGAAGAATTTTTTTTTAATTACTGTAAATAAAGTACCAATCCCTTTTTATTAAATTTTTTTTTTATGTGCAACTACTCTATTTTGAAGGCCTATAACTTTTTATAATAATGATCGTCATAGGATATTTTGCTGTTTTTTTTTTCATAGACACTTGAATGTAGAAAATGTCTCAAAACAAAGTGGGTTTTCATCACCAAATAAACATGCTTATGGGTGTGAGTCGTTATTGCGTGCTTTAAGTAATTCTGAAGTCACAAGAGCTGAGGTTTTGCTTGAAGATCGTCGATCTATCCGATATGTGGCAAATCAGCTACAAAGAGACCATATGTTATTTGCAGAGCATGGAATAGGTATCAAAAAACGGGTAGAAATTCCAGGAGAAATAGACAAGGCCGTAGAAGAAAAACTATCCATCGAGACAAGTATACTGCTTGATCAAACAGTTAGAAGAAGATTCGATGAAGTCAATCTGACTTCTCGCAGGCCTGTGCGAGTTCCTCGCTCGATTAGGGATCATAAACTCCGTAAAAACTTTATCCGGGAATATGTTCAATGGCTTCCTCCACACTCGAAGACTGTGCTTTTTACAGACAAATCGTGGTTTATTTTTACTCATTGTGATGGTTGTGTACGACTGTATGGAATTATTGTTATTATTATATTTCCTATCTTAATCCATTTTATTCAGATTTTTATGGTTGTTTTCTTTGTTTTTTTTTATTTTGTTATCCATTGACAAATTTGATAATAATGACAGTTAATTTTTTAATCCTTTTTATATACTCATGTAAACCTTTTGACATATGATGTTATTATTTTTGAGGATATTAAACTCGTATTTATGACATAAATTGTTTAACTGGCTAATTTATTAACGTCCAATTTATTGAGGCCAAAGCAAGAACTTTTAAATTAAATAAAAATTTATTTTTTATTAGAAAGCACGAACTTTTTATAGATTTCACTGAAACAAATAATTTATGTATTAATTAATTCTAGTTTATAGTTAACTGTTTACAAATATACATTTCTTATTATATTCAAATATATTAACTTTCAATGGAACTCGTTAAATGGACATAAATTTTTTAAGTTAAAAAAAGAAATGTCTTGCGAAATTTATTTTTTACTGTCCATTCTTGGTGATATAGCATTCATGCTATTTTATAAGTAGACGCAGTAAGGGAATGACGAGTGAATTTTTCAGATTTAAAATTTGTTAAACGATTGGGTTTATCATTTGCCATTACGTGTATTTGAAGTTATGTTATAATGAAGTATATGTACAATTCAGTATTCATGCAATTTTATAAGTCGACGCAATAAGGGAGTGACAAGTGCATGTTTCAGATTTAAAATTTGTTAAACGATTTGGTTTATTATTTCCCAGTACATGTATTTGAAGGTAAAGTATAATGAAGTACATTTACAATTAAAGCATTCATGCGATTTATAAGTAGACGTAATACGGGAGTGACGACTGAATGTTTGAGATTTAAAATTTGTTAAACGATTGGGTTTATTATATCCCAGTACGTGTGTTTGAAGGTAAATTATAATGAAGTACAATTGAAATTTTTTTGTTATTCGCATATTCCTTTTCTCTATAGGTATATTTCAAGGGCCAAGAAATCCACCATCTAGATTTTTATTATAATTCTTCCAAGTATCTCCTCCTGATAACCCCTAATACATAAGTCTTTCAACCTAAGGATTCTATTATTTAATAATTTACCATATTTGTATTTGAACTTTGAACTGTATTCTGTATATAAATGTAGCATTACATTGTTAATTTTCTAATTATTAAAATATATTTGTTCTGTTATATTTCAATAATTAATTAATTTATATTAAATCAGCCTGCATAACGGCAACTAAACCTTTTTGCTACAAGCTGGCCACTACATCTTAAATAAATGTAGTAATGGCTGATGTCCAACCGACAGTGCAGCAATGAATACACTGTTCCAGTTGAAAAGAGGAAGTGGCGAAACGTGTATATAAGCCCTAGGTAAACAGAAATTGTCATGTTATAGGAGAGTCCACTTATATCTGTATATTTACCATGGAGACTTTTTTATATGTTAAATCTTAATAAAAAAATATTTGGTTCCTATTTTGTTATTATTGCAAAAATTTAAAAATATCCGAAGAAAAAATATAATAAAATACTTTATAATTAAACCTTATTTTAATTAGATTGTTGGTGTAGCTGTAATTTGGTTAATTTTTGATACTGAAACATTATTTTAGTTGTGTTACACAATCTAAAATTGATGACCAATTCAATTTTTTAAGGCTTGGATGTAGAAGTTTCTATAATTTTTTTTTATATACCCTTTCACACTACTTGCAAATATAATAAATGTACTACTGTGTATGTAAATGAAAATTTGAAAATAATGAACACTTTACTATATGACAACTTTATTTAGAAATAATTAAACAGGTACAATATAATATAAAACAACAAATAACTCACGAGTTTGATTCTAGTGAAATTTGTAAGAAACCCGTAAAAAGTATAAATAAAACTTAATAAAAAAACTATACAACAGAATTTTCTGTAACGTTCAGATTCTTTCAAATTATCTTTGATGGAACATTCGAATAATTATATTCAGAACATATTGAATATTTGAAAGAAGCTTAATAAAAGTTTTATAATATTACTATCTAATAAAGATCCCAACCATGTCGAACATCATGATGATGGGGTCCTTTCACAAAATATGGAACTTCTTTCTCCACTAGGTAGGGTTTTCTGATGTGCACTGGGACTTTCTTTACTACTGGGACAGGGTAAGGTTTATCAACGTGGTAGGGCACCTTTACTGGGTAGGGAACTTTTACAGGAACCTTCACTGGATATGGGATGGTTTTCTCCACAGGGTAAGGTACATGTTTTTCCACAGGCACAGGGTAAGGCTTGATAACGGGATAGGGTACTGGATTGTCAATATGGACTGGGACTTTTACGGGATAAGGTACTGGTACTTTCTTTTCAATATGAACTGGATAAGGAGCAGGAATAGGAACTTTAATTTCTCTCAAATCGTAGGTGCTATGTTCTTCGTGATGGTGATCATCTGAAGAACTGACGCTTCCTAAACTGTGGCTTCCTAAATTGTAGTTTTCTAAACTGTGACTTCCTAAACTGTGGCTTCCCAAACTGTGGCTTCCTAAACTGACGCTTCCTAAACTGAGACGTCCTATACCGTGGCCCCCTAAACTATGACTTCCTAAATTGTCCAAGCCATGACCATGTTCTATGTCGAGAAGACCACGTTTATCTTTTTTTCGATTTACAGTTGCGACGAAGGTTATTCCAAGGAAAAATGTATAAATTAAAATCTAGAAGAAAATAAAATTACTATATTAGTAATTTTTTATCCGTGACAATTTAAACAGTGGATCATTATTCTGAGAACTAAAAACGGAATTATTCTATAAGGTATTGCCATTAACTATTTAGCAATTTATTTTTTGAAAAGTATATTGTACAGAAATATTTATAATTTATATTTGTTTTTACATATTTAATTTAACTTTTAAATTCGTTGCATTCATTTACTTTTTCCTATAATTTTCACCTACACTTGATATTATAATAATACGTGCATAATCCCCGGAAATAATTAGAATGAATTGTTACCATAAATATTTATAAATTAGAAAAATATTTTCACTTGTAATTGTATTTACTATACTCACTTGATACTTCATTTCTATGCGCGCTAATCTGAATACGAAAGTGAAAAAACGACAACTGATATCGATCACGATTTAGATCCACTATTTATACGCATGCCTTTAATTTAAATTTGGCTTTCTACTGGTATATTTCTTTCCGGTTTTCATAAATTACGATAACGCAATGCGTACGATCTATAAATGTATAATAAAATCGTATCAGATATTAATTAATGCATGTTCCCATCATCACAAGTACATTTAATTGCATGATAAAATACATATGTTACAACATACTGACATATTGCTTTAGTTTCTATTGTTTTTGCAGGAAAATTATTTGCATTGTCGGTTCATTTTTTACAAATATTATATGATAGATATATAAAACTTGCAATTCTCGTTCTTAAAGTTTAGTATGTTGCTATAGTGTTAGCTATTTTTAAATATGTATTATGTTCATATTTTAACATGAGTGTTAATTCATATTATTTTTAAGAATTTAATTATTAGTTCAGTTTCTTTCTTTACACGTTTTTAATGTTGCTCAAAAGAATAATTTTAGAAATTTCTTCTCGAATTTGACAGTAATTTGTTAACTTGTCTGCAGACTAGAATTATATGTGAAGTTATCTGATGTGTAAATATCCTTTTTTTAACACAAGCTTATTTTATAGAAAATTTATATTAAAATATAATTAAGGAATACTGCAGTTATGCGTATTGCGTAGTGGCAGTCAATGAGCGGAAAGTGTAAACTAAAGAAATTTAAGAAGCATACTAATTAATTAGGTAGAAAACGCTAAGTATATAAAGCAAAAGTTATAGCGACAAGGTATCAGTTGTTGTTTTATCCACCCACAAATCAACAATGCACTCTAAAGTAAGTCTACTATATATGTAATAGCAGAATTTTACAAATCATTTGTGATTTTTGTTTAGATTATTGCAGGTTTGGTCCTTCTGGGATTAGTCCTGGCATCAGCTGATGACTATAGCCAAGATTTATCTTCCTACAGTGGCAATGGATTATCTTCTTATGGTGGCCAGGGCTTAGGAAACGAACACTATCATCATAAGGGAGCTAGAGTAGAAACTTACTTGAAACAAGAATTCTACGTACCAATTCCCAAACCTTATCCTGTCAAAGTGGAGAAACAAGTCCCAGTACCGTACCCCGTAGAAGTGAAAGTTCCAGTGGAGCATCCCCGTGCTGTGCCGGTCATCAAGCCCTACCCCGTGCGTGTGGAAAAGCCCGTGCCCTACCCCGTGGTGAAGAATATTCCTGTGCCAGTAAAGGTTCCCGTGCACGTGCCCTACCCCGTCAAGGTATCTGTGCATGTACCGCAGCCCTACCCAGTGCCCGTTACCAAGAACGTGCCGTACGTAGTCAGACAGCCAGTGCTTGTGGAGAAGAGCGTCCCCGTGTACGTGCACGAACCTCAACACCACGAGGGAGTATTTGCTGATGTTAACACACATGTTTACGGTGGACATGCATACGCTCACGAATATTAAATATCCCATTCATTATGCTGTTGATTTTAAAGAACAAGTTATTTATAATAATCACTGTATATACATATTTATATAGCACTTCTATTTTCTAACTTCAATTTGTTGTATCAACGACTTTATTTTTATACATTTTTTATATTCTTATTTTGTTGCTGCAATTTCTAATTCAGACAAATAAATATGCGATGTTTCAAGAATGTTTATTTATTTATTAAATACCATTAATATCTAGGGCCAGATTTAAGGGTACAGAAACTTTGACATTTAAACTGTTTACTCGCTACCGGTAATAATTTACATTATTTTCATATAATGGGGTCTCGTTGCCTGCAACTGAGTGATAGGTCGCGAATCTGGGGAACCGGGTTCGATCCCGACCGATGCTAAAAATTTCGAATTTTAAATGGCACAAAATTTACCCCTGTTGTGTACTCTCCAAGCCAGCAATGAGTGCACCTGGTAAGCACCCGCACGGTGCAAATATTTCATCAATACCGATATCTGCTTACTAAGCAAATTAGCACACCCAGCAATGGGTAATAAACCGTGATGATAATTTTATTTATTTTATTTATTTTTATATCACCAAAAGATGTCTTCTGATATGTTTCCATAAAAAAAATTATTTATCACAAAACTAATGATAATGAAGTGTGAGTCTAGGGCTGATAAAATCATATTCATAAAATATAATTATTTTTTCTTTTTCTCTCATCTCCTCCAAAATACACCTACATGCAAACTATAATATTTAAAAGCACATTTTTTCCGCGTTCCTAAGGCAGAAAAGTGAAAGTTCATGTTTCAAATATTTAAAAAAATTTGACATCTAATCAAGCATATTTTTGATTATGAAGTACCTACAGTAGCACTGCCCGTGTGTGTGTGTGTGTGTGTGTGTGTGTGTGTGTGTGTGTGTGTGTTTGTGTGTGTGTGTGTGTGCGTGTGTGTGTGCGTGCGTGTGTGTGTGTGCGTGTGTGTATGTGTGTGTGTGTGAGTGTGTGTGTATGGTTGGTGTGTGTGTGTGTGGTTGGGGTGTGTGCGTGTGTGTGTGTGTGTGTAGTTGATGTGTGTGTGTGTGTGTATGTGTGTAAGAGAGAGAGTAATATTACGTGTGGTCCCACCTATATCCCCTGTAACGTGCGGGTTGTCAACGCCACCGAGTGTAGCGAGCGCGCTGCCGGCACCACTGAGTGAAATATTTTAGACCAGTCGGCGGATTCATTAGCGCGTGCAGCTATCTATACAAAGCGTGCGATGCTTGACTTGCTCTTTCTCGTAGTCACTCGAATGTTACTGGAAATGTTCTACAATAATGCAGTGCTATGTAAGGCGACGCAGATCTATGCGAATTCATGTCAGTTAGTTGAAGGCAGACAGTGGTGTGAAATAAATGGTGATATAAATAATTAGTCTACAAGTTAGTCGACGACGAGTGCTAAACAAATAAATATTGTAATATAAATAAATAAGTAGTGAAATAAATATCGTGTAATAAATAATTATAGTCTTCAAGTATTTAAGTATTCTTAGTTTTAAATTAGTTTATATTTGTTTAATTATATTGTTCACTATTTTAATTATATTTTTCTACTATATTTATCTTTTAATATACTTCTATTTTATATATTAATATTTTGCTGATTTTTACACTTCACCCAAATAAATATACGTTACACCAGTTTCACGGTTGTAATCGCCATAATACCCGTATTATTAACTTTATCTGAATTATTTGGAAACTGTGATTATTACCCGCTCTGTGTATTGTTCAATTTGAGTTCGAAAACTGGAACTTTTCCTAATAAATGGAAAATAGAAAAAAAATCCTTTATTTAAAAGCGGCAAAAGAAATCAATTTAATAATTATCGCTCTATATTTTGTTTTAATTTAATTTTTGAAGTTATTTTATTTAAGTCTGTACAGTTTCAAACCATAAATTATATTAATCCAGTTCAACATGGTTTTGTTAGATTTTGTGCAGTATGTTTATGACACTTTTGATAATAAAGCGCAAGTAGATGCAGTCTACAAAGATTTTAAAAAACCGTTTGATTCGGTAGTACATAGTATTTTACTCTACAAATTACGATTAATTGGTTTTTCTGAAACATTATTAAAGTTGTGTGACTTATATTTATGTAATAGATTACAATATGCTCAATGTAATGGTTTTACGCTACGGAATTTGTAATTTTTTCTGAAGTCCCACAGGGTTTCGTGCTCGGCTCTTTGTTATTCATTCTTTTCGTAAATGATATTACGAATGTTGTTAAGCATGCTAATTGTCTTATGTATGCGGATGATTTTAAAATGTTTATTAAAATTCCCAATGTTGAAGATCTGCTACAAGATGAGTTAAAATCTGTATATTGATGGTCATTATCCAATCTTTTACAATTTAATATAGAAAAGTGTAATGTAATTACTTTTAGTAAAAAAAAATCGATTATATTTCAGTGCACGATGTGTAACTTAGATGTCAATCGAGTCGACTTAATAAAAGATTTGGTATGTTCTTAGATTCGAACTTAAATTTAATTTGTCATATAGATCATTTAATTCCTTCTGTTCTAAAACTTTAGGTTACATTTTCGCTCCACATCGGAGTGCAAAAATTTATCAAGTTATAAATCATTATATAGCGCGTTTGTATTAAGTAAAATTGAATACGGTGCCATTATATGGAATCCCTCACAACAATATTTTATTAATTCCATTGAAAGTATTCAAAAAAAGTTTTGTAAAACAATTTATTTTAGATTATTCAATTCCTGGCTTGCTCTTCATCTAGACGTGTTAAACATCAATTATTATTTTTATATAAAATTGTAAACAATTATGTTCAAGATAGTGAACTACTTGGTAGATTAAATTTTTATGTGAATACATGTAATACTAAATGCTCTAATACATTCTTGTGTAATCCTTCCCAAACCTCTTATCATTTCAATTCACCATTTATGTCAATATGCCGTAGCTATAATTTTTTTTTGTTCAAATTTGGATTTTGCACAAAGTTTAAATGTTTTTAAATCTACTCTCAATAATTTACTGTAATTGATTTTTACTCTTTATATTATGTGTTTTTCTACTTGTAGTAGTATTTTTTGTTTGACATTATTGGGCAATTGTCTGTTGAATAATAATAAAAAAACATATTATATATATATATATATATATATATATATATATATATATATATATATATACAGGTACACATATTCATAATGTAAATAAAAAATGTACTCAACTCATAACTGTGCTTTTTAAATGACCTGTACTTGTTAAATTTATTTCTTCTTCGTCATTTTATTGTCGAGCATTGACGAAAGTGTGCATTGTGAAGAACTTAATACGTGCCGCTGCCCTTTTGCCCCCATATTTGAATCTGATAATTACTGTCATATATTTTTAACTTCTTTATTATCAGAAAAAAATATAAAAAAATCATCGGATCTTAGAAATAGCATCGACCTACTAAAAACAGTCATTTATAAAATTTATACAATAATTCTATGAGGTCTTATGGTCGTGTGTATGAGTGGCGAACCTGGGGATCCGGTTTCAATCCCGATCGACGCCCAAAATTATTTCGAATTTTCATTGGAACAAAAGTGACTCCTGTGTTGTACTATCCACGCCAGTAATGAGTGCCCGTGTGGTGACGCATGGTAAACGCCCGCACGGTACGAATATGTGATCATTATTACCGATATCTGTGTATAAAACCAATTGACACACCTAGCAATGAGTAGCATGCCTTGATGTACGAGTATATCCAGATTAGTCCAGTCAACGAACGCTCAAAAGAGGAGTTTAGAATGCATGGAGGGTGTCACAATTTTTGACGTCAGGGCTTTCTTTGGAGTCATTAGGAGGTAAACATACTAAAAGTCTCCGGACTTAGATGGTGAACGGGATGGAGGGAAAGACATAGAAGGTATCTATTTTTGGTTTTGGTCTTGAAGACGGTACGTCTTAACAAAGAATTCCTTAAATACAAAATGAAAGCAAAAAAAATTCCTACATTGTTTTTTTTTCCATATCCAATCGTTTACAAGATATCCGCTATCAAAAACTGCAAATTTCTGAAAAAAATATTTTACCTGACGTTTTTCCTTACACTTTTCTCTCTAGCATCTCATCTCTTCGATTTATAGAAAAATTCAGAAAAAATAAGTTGCAGAGGATTCAATTTCCTTCAAAATACATACATACTCTATGTTATATTCAACCAATCAAAAGTTATGGAAATTTGAATTTTTCAAGTAAATTTCGAGATTGCGCTGCAAAACTGTACATTTAGACAAGGGCCTGGGGTATGCACTTTGAAAAGTTTGACTCTTCGGATTTTATCTTAGAATTATGTTTACAAGGTTGTTAGAGATGTTTATATCTGCGTCACATGACCTGGAGCCCGTCAATTTTCTTCAAAACGGCCGCCATACATATGCCGGTTTTAATGCATTATGTTAAAGTAAAAAATCTGATGTGGCCAGCACAATATCTTCCATCAGTTGTATGTATTTTGTACAAATTTCATACAGAAAGTTCCTTGGAAAAGATTCTATATCTTGTTCATTACCTTCCGGCAGTTGATGTACTTTATACAAATTCCATACACAAGCTTAGACGTACCGTCAAGATAAAAGCAAAAAACTTATAGTATGTTTACCTCCTAACAACTCCAAAATTGTGACACCCTCCATGCATTTTCTACAACCTCTGTATTGTCTAGTTTACGCTTTCTTCATTGTCAAAACTATTCAATATTATTGTAACGTGTGAGCCCCGCTGCTACGCTGAACAAGCGTCTAAGTATAGCGATGACGCAAGCAGCCGGGCTATGTAAACAAACAAGCCGCGACGTGTTTAATTACTTCTGGTCGCCTGCACCTTTTGTGTTCATTGTTTTTATGCGGTTGAACATTCTATAGCTCCCTGGCAGCTGTATGAAAGGGACGCAGCTATGCTCGGGAGTTAGTTAGTTACAAGGAGAGACATATAGAGACATTCACATAGAGTGTTAGTGAAAAGCCCAGCAGTATCGTAGTGAGAGTGTGCGTTTGTATTTTATCACAGATAATGCCTTGTTGCTTCGTAATTAATTGTCATCATAATGAAAATAGAAGAAATTTTGCACATCAAATGTTGAAGAGAGGTGTCATCAGTGGTTTACAAACATTGAAAGATCCGATATTTAATCGAAATATGAGTAAGAACTTTTTGAACAGTGTTGTTGAAATTAACAATTTCCATTATTACAGAAACATTTTATAGATAACCAATGACATGGCCAACATTACAGGGCCCTGCAATAACACAAATACATGCGTTCGTACAATAATCTCAGAAGAAGGTACGTACAGTTTGCAGATACTTGTTTTATTGATTGTGCTAATCATTGACAGTATAACAAATAAACAAATTTAAATAAAATAAATCTTTCTTAGAGACCATGTGATACAATTACTACTAGATATAATAAGAACGAACTATTCAAGTCTTTGATTCGGAGAGCTGAAAAAGCTTTTTTAAATATTCATAATGGCTGTTCTCATTCCAATGCTTTTGCTGGAACATTTTGCAGAATTACTAGATTCGGATGTGGCATTATGAGATCGCAGGACAATATATATCCTGTTCTTAAAAAACAGTATAACAACACGTTTCAAGACATTGTGACAACTAAGTAATAAATTAATGTCGATGGATTCTAAAAGTGTTGAGGTTAGTTGTTCAAATTTTAACAATCCTTCAATTAATCCAGTGACATGTTGTCTAAAATATAATACTGCTTTTAGTATCAAATCAAATACTGATTTAGAAGGATAAATTAGTGATCCTTCCTTATATGATTTTAGATCAACCAAAGATTTAATTTCGTTTATGGTATCCATGCTTTGTGCAGTTATTGACGAAATACAGTTTGTGCAATGTAAGTAATTTGCAATAATATTTTTAGTTATTGATCCTATCAGATAAAATAATTAATTTTTTCTTCTACGCTAATAGTATTTGTAATCAAATCAAGTACAACGAAGGATTCAATGCCATTATTATCGTCACATGCTTCAGATCTAAGAAGATTTATCAATGGGACATCATCTGTAACACCATAGTTTCCATATTTTGTTTCCTTGAAATACTGAGACACGGAAATTAATCTAAGAGCTGTTTTAAATTGTTTTGCATTGGGAATGGGGTTCCAAGAAAATCGATTGCTGAACTATATTCATCAGCATTAGTTTTGCTTAATCCATCATTCATTACTTTGGAACTCATTAAATTATACCACTTATGAACAATTTCTAAAAACCAAGCTGTTCTCATGTGTTCTTGAGCAATTATGTTCTTAATAATATAATATTTAATAGCAGCCGCCACATCATGATTTAATATTGACATAGATTTTTGTACTTTTATTTTATCGAAGTGAGTGGGCTAGATATACGCTTCTTTTAAATATGGTGCTAGTTTTAAATCTGCCCTTTTATCTTCCTCTATAACTAATCGTGCAACACTAATTTCATTTGATGGTAATTTGTATTTGTAACAATTTCTAGAGATAAATAAAATACATTTGCAATTAATTCTAAACTAATATTTTGATATAATGAGTCGCCTCTGGCAGAAAATATACTTTTTTAATTTCATTACCACCAACTACTTAGTCTTTGATGGCTTTAATCTTTTTAAATCTTGTTAAGATTATATTATTTTGTAATTCTCTAAATCAAGTACGCGGTTCATATTGATATAATCATAGTTAGTTTAGAAATAATTGTTGCTGTCATCAAAGATTGTATTTTCATATACAATAAATATTATGTCAAATTAAAACCTGTCTTGTATGGTTTATTCGTTCTGGTGCATTCATTCCTAACAGGTTATGGTACCCAGTTGCGCGACTGTGAATGCGTAAATATTAAAATCTTAATTATTTTGTGAAAACGTATTGTCAAAATGAACGCGGCGAGCGTATCGAGAATCGAACTTCTCGGGAAGAATAATTTTGACACGTGGGCCGTGCAGATGCAGGCAATTTTAATTACGAACGATTTATGGGAATTCGTCGGTGGAGATTCCATGAAACCAGAACCAACAGAAACGGACACGACAGCGGCGGCGATAAAAGAATGGCTCAGAAATGACCAAAAAGCCCGTTCATTGATCATTTTATCGATATCACCGAGTGAGATCAAGCAGGTGAAGAACAGTGTTACTGCACGTGACACGTGGCAAAGATTGAAAGAAATTTATCAATCACAAGGTCCGGCTCGTAAAGCAACATTACTGAAAAAGTTGACTTTACACAAAATGACAGACGATACCGATGTGCGTGACCACTTGAATGACTTTTTTGATACTGTGGATAAACTGGGAGATATGAACATTGAAATGAATGAGGAATTGCTTACTATAATGTTATTGTACAGTTTACCAGCACGGTTCGAAAATTTCAGGTGTGCTATAGAGTCGCGTGACACTTTACCGACTCCCGAGGCTCTTCGAACAAAAATTATTGAAGAGGATGACGCACGTAAATCTAACATAACAGATGAAGCAACGAGCGCTATGTTTGTCAATAGGAACGGACAAAAATACAAAAAGAACAACAAGCAGGGTTTAAAACCAAAAAACGACAGTGAAAAACAAGGCGGTTCATCAAGTTTTCGATGTTACGTCTGTAATAAACCAGGACACCGAGCAAGCCAATGTAAATTTAAGCAAAAAGGTACAGCAAAGAAAAATAACAATAATCATTCAGCACAACTTTCGCAAGAGGTATGTTTGAAGACAATGCCGACAGCAGCTTATCAAGAAGATGATTCGTGTCGAAGGTGGTGTCTCGACAGCGGCGCCACTTCGCATTTATGCGGCGATCTTGAGATCTTCTCAGAGATAGACGAATCAAATAAAGGATCTTTAAGCCTTGCTGACAACTCGGTCACAGAAATTGCGGGAAAAGGCGCAGTTCGTTTCTTAACATGTGTATCGGGTGAAGAGAAAACACTTTTTCTCTCAAATGTCTCTCATGTTCCACATCTCAAGACAAATTTGCTGTCTGTGGGAAAAATTACAGACCGCGGTTACGAGGTGATCTTCGACAAGAAGGGTGCAACTGTGCTGAACAAGAACGGGGACGTTATACTGAGTGCTGAGAGAATAGGCAACCTATATTACGTGCGTGAGTGCAGAGAAACAGCGCACGTGGCCTCATCATCCCACAAGATTGACTTGAAATTATTGCACCAACGACTCGGGCACGCGAATGTGTCTGACATCTCGGAAGCTGTAAGAAAGCAGAGAATCACTGGCGTTGAACTCAAGAATCCAGCAACAACAATTGACTGCGATATTTGCCTCAAAGGTAAGATGGTCAGGACGCCGTTCCCGAAGAAGTCACATCGGAAGACAGAGCTTCTTGATTTGATTCATACGGACGTTTGTGGTCCGATTCCAATTCCGTCATTATCTGGAGCACGATTTTATTTGGAGTTCATCGACGACTTCTCTCACTGGTGCGAGGTAAGATTCTTAAAAAGGAAATCAGAAGTATTCAAGGCTACAGTTGAGTTCTTGACTATGGCGGAAAATCAGAAGGGAAAACGCATCAAAATGCTCCAATCTGACAACGGCCGAGAATACTTAAGTCAAGAGTTTGACGACTACTTGAAGAAATATGGAATAACCCGCAGGCTTACCGTACCGTATAATCCTGAACAAAATGGAAAAGCCGAGAGGATGAATAGGACCCTAATGGAAACCGCCAATTGTATGTAGATTCAGGCTAAATTACCTCACAAGTTTTGGGCAGAAGCAGTGAATACTGCTAATTACATAAGAAATCGTCTACCTTCAAAAAGCTTGGAAGGAAAAACGCCGTACGAACTATGGACAGGTGAGATACCTGACGTCTCACAATTCAGAATATTTGGAAGCAAAGTCTACTTTTTGGACAGAGAACCCGGAAGAGGCAAATTGGATCAGCGAGGTAGAGAAGGAGTATTTTTGGGTTACTCCAAAGAAACCAAAGGCTTCCGTGTATACTCACCTGATAGAAACAAAGTCATCATTAGTCGAGATGCGAAGTTTCTTGAAAACGAAGAAGGATCCGAAAAAACCAAGAAAGAAGTTTTGGAACATCTCACAGAAGAGAATGACTTGAAACAGGAATTCGTGGATCTTCTGTGGTTATCACCCGAAGGAACAGGTCAACCAGCGTATGCAGGAGAAATAGCCAGCGAACCGGCTGTTCAACCCAAAGCCGAAGAAGAAGAGGTCTCACAGAATAATAGTCATTTTCCGGAAGGTGAACCTTTCCTTGAAGATGACGAAACTGAAATTATCCCTGAAGATACACGACCATCAAAAGGAGGAGTCGGTCGACCAAGAATTCTGCGAACTGGAAAGAAGGGAAGACCGAGAAAAGTGTTCCAATCGGAACTTCAGAATATACAAAAAAGTGAAGAGGAACAACAGACTTTTCTTTCTGAAATTCCGTTCAAGGAGGCAATGACTGGACCTAATTCCGAAGAATGGCATGACGCCATGGTCACGGAGATGGAATCTATTCTAAGAAACAATACCTGGGTGTTAGTAGATCATCCCCGTGATGCTAAGATTATCGGCTGTCGAATGGTACTTCGAGACAAACTAAAACCTGATGGAACTCTCGAAAGAAGAAAAGCCAGATTGGTAGCTTAAGGTTTTAGCCAGGAATATGGAATTCATTACTTCGACACTTTCGCTCCTGTCGCAAGAATGGGATCAATTCGTTTGATGGTGTGTCTTGCTGCTAAATCCAAACTGAAAATCCAACAATACGATATTACGACAGCATATTTATATGGTAATCTCGACGAAATAATATAATCTTAACAAATCTGCTTGCTGTTACATTTTTTAATCGCCATAAAGCTTGATTTTGTGGGCCCATGTCAGATATTATTGTGCATACATCTATTTAAATTAAATGGCGTCTTTTAATTATACAAGCAATTATGTCATTCGCTTCTTTTACACTACACGAATTTCCAGTAAACTGGTAACCAATTACTTGTTTTCATCTTGTTGTTATCCCAGCTAACATAAAGACAAGTGCATGGGTTGCTAATTCATCGGTCTTCTTATATCCAGAATTTTTTATTGTTGGTTTACCTAGGATATAAAAATAATAATAAATAATTAGCAGTTAAATTGAGAACATAATTAAACGCAATGAAAAATATTGTTATTATTACTATTGTTGTTATTATTACTATTATTGTTATTATTAACTATTGTTTAACTATTTTTATTGTTCTTGTTATTTTATAAATTATATACTACAATTTACTATAAAAGTCAATAAATATTACAATAGGTACTAAACAAATTACAATATTTTGATCTAGCCAGCGTTATTTAAAGCTCATTTAGCATTAGTAGTTTAAAAAGTAGTGGGTACCTACTGGATGTTTCTAACTTTAAATATTTAAGTTTACTTTCATATTCCTATTTCAGTATTTGTTAAGTTTGCAAAGCATAAAAAAATAAATATAGCATACCTAGTATTTCAACATTATTGTCGTCGAAATGTAATCCTGGTTTCAAGGCCATTTCATCCACTAACAATACAGCATATCGTTCTTCTGGTAACAAGTAACTAACTTTAGTTTCCAATAAATTAAATATTTCATCGTGTAAATTAGGGATGCCCTTGAAAGAATTCATTTTTCATTGTAAAGTCCGAAAACTTGAAAGTGGATAATTTTGTCTTCTCAATTATTCATCATACCCTGCTTGTGAGGTACAGTTTCAAATATTTTTTATAGTATTATTTTATCACTTAATTCTGTCATTTCGTTTTTTGTAGTAATTGTATTTGTCCTGATTCGAAAACCTTTTCTAAATTTTCTTTTAAGTTTTCATTTTGTTTTTTTAACACATCAATGTCTATCTTTTATAACAGTTTCATAATTTTCGTGGCCTTGAAATTTAGAATTAGGATTGGAGGCAAGAATAGGAAGGATTTCGGATTCAGTTTCTGATTGGCCTGTTAAAAGAAAACATTATTTTGCTGTTAAGAATTTATTGGGAAAAATAATATATTGAACGTTTTCATTAAAGGTTAGCTTAAATCTAAAATTACATACCACCTTCACATCGGAATGTTTGTTTAAGCAAATTGAATTTTGTGTTTTTTATCAGTTCGACAGATAATCTTATTTACTATTATAATAAATGTTCTACATGTCGAATCATTAAATTAACAAACTATTAATTTCAACGACAAATTTACCCTAAATTTGTATACAAACCCAAAATACCGCAGCCGGACTACAATAATAGTTACTTACATACGCAACAACTATCCTTCGCCACACATTCCTGTCCAAACATTTTTTTTTCACCTCGTTCACATTCATCATCGCAATCATAAATAAGAGCTCAGCTAACTCACTTCACTCTCCTAAGATCATTCTTACTAACCATATATCTACACACAGCAAATATTTCTAACTCCTCATATATTAAAATCACCGATTTTCGGTAGCGAAATACCGCATCGAGACTATATTAATAGTTACGAAACAATCATACTTTGCCCTACTTTCCTGTTTAAGCACACTTCTTTCGCCTCGGCCACATTCATAATCGCATTCATCATCGCTTCCTACCCAAAAACTTTCTCTCTTTTAGCAGTACCAACCACGTCCATCCACTTACATACTGGACGGCCACGCAATCGAATACCCTCAACTTCAACAACATATATACGCTTTACGAGCCGTTCGCTTAATCTCTCCACATGATAAAACCATCTCACCAGATTCATTGCAACTCTCTTAACAACATTCCTCCTAATCATAGATTCTTCGTATACCAAATTTTTTCTCACACGATCCCGCCTTGCATATCTCAGCAGTACTCAAGATTTGCTTCTATACATCAAAGCAGGCACTAACACTTTATTATATATACTATACACTTAACCAAGCATCTCTAGACACTCTTACGTTTCGTGTAAACGAACCCAGAGCACCCATTACCTTACATCCCACCCTCACTCTTCTTTCAAAATCTTGATTAATTCGTCTATCCCTCTACATCATGCTACCCAAATATACAAACTTATTCGCCTGCTCCAGTTTCACTTCATCATCCACCAACGCATTGCACTTTGGATTTATCAGCATTCAACACCAGATTCATACTTTCCAACTAGTTGTATTCTCTCTATCATTCTTCTGAGTTGCTCTTTATTTTGACATAAAACAATTATATCGTCTGCATATGCTAACGCTGTATTATATATATATATATATATATATATATATATATATATATATATATATATATATATATATATATATATATATATACATTTTAGAAGACGCCGAACAATCTCCTCTTGCTGAATCCATGAAATATGAGCTCCCAGTCAATTTTCTTTCACCTGACATTATATAATCATATTGAAGATTGTACAAAGTATACACCGACCATTTCAAAATTGGATAAAGTCTACATAAAACCAAGTAATGAAATATTTACAAAACAGACTTGCTAAAAGAACACAACATGCTGGTGAAACTACTGACGCATATACTCAAACTCTAGAAGTCTTATCTAAAGGCTGCCAGTTTAAATCTGTTACAGCTGAAGAAAATCGTTAATATTTTGTCAGACACGCCTTTCTCGCTGAAAAAACTTCATCAGAAATTCGACAAAGGTTACTAGAAAATGATGCTGTAAGTTTAGCAGACGCTTATAACAAGGTACGTGCCCTAAAAAAGGCTCATATTCACAGTGAGAACTAGAGTAGTATTAACAACGAAATAAATGTTGCATCTACATCTGCATTAAAGAAGATAAATAATAAAGAAGTATGTTATTTGTATGTCAATAGAAGACATCCTCGTAGCAATTGTCCTGCATTTCGGGCTACTTGTTTTAGATGTGGCAAGAAAGCACATTTCGATAAAGTGTGTAACAATACAAATACATACAAGGATGCCGATTCTGTTAAAGAACAGAATGTCGCCGATGAACCACCCACTCTTTTAACTATCTTATATACGTGGGGCCTTAAAAATGCAATTCTACCTATAGTAATTAATGGAGCAATGTTACAGGTATTGATTGATACAGGAAGTACTTCAAGTTTTATTGACAGTCATGTAGCAAACAAACTAAAACTGAATCAAAATTTTCATTTACAAGCTGTGACAATGGCTACTTCTTTATAGCTTCTGCTTCGTTATAGAAATACAAAATATAAGCTTGAAGCAAAGCTCCTAGTGTTAAAAGACCTCTGCACAGATGTTATAATTGGGCTGAAAGCACATTCTTCATTAGAAGTACGCTTCGGAGGATCGATATCTCCTCTTATTCTATGTAGTACATTCAGTGAAGCTAAAGTAAATCCACCAAGATTGTTTGCAAATCTATTACCAAACTGCAAGCCTATCGTAATTAAATCTCGAAAACATTCGGATGAAGACTAGAAATTCATAGAAGTAGAAGTAAGAAAACTCCTAGCTAAAGGAATAATAGAAGAAAGTAATTTTCCTTGGAGAGCACAGGTCCTCGTCACGCGTAATCAAAACTACAAAAAAAGAATGGTAATTGACTTCTCTCGTACTATAAACCGATATACTTTACTTGACGCCTCTCCACTTCCTTCTATAGAAAATTTAATTTCAAAAGTTTCGAACCATAAAATATTTGGTGAAATTGATTTAAAAAGTGCATATCACCAAATACCTATTCCTATAAAAGAAAAACCATATACTGCGTTTGAAGCTTGTGGAAATTTGTTTCAATTTCGGAAGATCACATTCGGTCTGACAAATGTTGTTGCTTGTTTTAAAAGAATTATTGATGATATTATTCGAAAAGAAAAACTAGAAGGAGAATATGCTTACCTCGACGATATTACAGTATGCGGACTAAATCAAGAAGATCATGATCAAAAATTATGCAAATTTTTAAAAGTATCTGAGAAGTACAATATAACAATTAATATTTAATATTGCCAACGAAATAATTGGACTTGATCCAGATCGCTTGAAACCCTTTTTAAACCTTAATCCGCCGACAACTACCGTTTCGTTACGCCGAATAATAGGCATGTTTGCTTATTATTTCAAATGGTTACCAAAATTTTCTGAACAAATAAAATTCCTCACACATACAGAATCTTTTCCACTATCCGAAAATGAAATAACGTGCAATGACAGCAAAATTCCTTTTATTGTAGAGACAGTCGCATCTGATCATTCAATCGCAAGTTACACTCTCACAAGAAGGCAGACCTGTAGCTTTCTTTTCAAGATCTTTATCTGATAGGAAACGCAAACATTCAGTGGTAGAAAAAGAAGCCTAGGCTTTTGTGGAATGTTTAAGAAAATGGCGACAATTTCTTATTGGGCGTCCCTTTAAATTAATAACGGATCAGAAATCTGTTTCGTTTATGTTTAATCAGCAACATTCATCAAAGATTAAAAATTATAAAATAGAACGCTGGCGACTAGAATTGTCGAATTATTATTTTGAAATTATATACCGTCCGAGAAAAGAAAATATTGGTGCTGATACGCTGATAAAAACTTCTTGTAATGCTACATTACCAAGTCAGAATCACTCTTATCTAAGCTCCTTTAACTTCATCAATCTCTTTGCCACCCTGGCATCACTCCAATGGCGAATTGGATAAGAACAAAGAATCTACCTTACTCAATTGATGACATTAAACGCGTCATCACCTCGTGTTTCTCTTGTGCTGAAATAAAACCCAGATTCACTTGAAAGACTTGCTATAAAATTTAAAGGATCACTGCCCAGCGCCACAAGAAATTGTTACTTAATAACAGTAATAGATGAGTATTCAAAATTTCCTTTTGCTTATCCTTGTCTCGATCTCAGTACTGAAACAGTGAAGAAACATCTAACTCATTTATTTTCAATCTTCGGAATGCCTTATTTATACATTCTGACAGAGGAACCTTATTTATACATTCTGACAGAGGAACCTTATTTATACATTCTGACAGAGGAACCTCTTTCATTTCACATGAATTTAAAACTTATTGCTACTAGTCACTCGGCTCCATATAACCTTCAATGTAACTGGCAAGTCGAAATGCTGAATGGAACATTCTGGCAAACCATTAAGCTTGCTCTGATAACTAAAAATCTACAAATCACGCAATGGGAAACAGTGCTGATTCAATCATTTCACAGTATTCGCTCACTCTTATGTACAGCAACAAATACTACGCCTCAAGAAAGAATGTTTAATCATTCACTGCGCTCTTCTAATGGACTTTCTCTACCAACTTGGCTTCAACCTGAGAAAATATTATTAAAAAGACATAGACAAGCAAGTAAGTATGATACAATTGTGGAGGAAGTAGAACTCATTGAATATAATCCGGCGTACTCGTTTGTACGATTTCCTGATAGGAAAGATATGACAGTATCAAACAGACATTTAGCGCCGGCACCTGAAACTTTTAAATAGGTCACCCCAGACAAAAATTGACCAGTAGAATCACGACAGCCGATCCTCCAAATTCCTATCATGCCTCAATCACCACAGCCGATCCTCGAACCCTCTACCACGTCTCAATCGGAAATGCTTTCTCCTAATACTTTACCACCTACATCTTCCACTTCACCCCAGGAGTTAACTATAGAGCCAAGACCTTCTGGAAGAATACTCCAACGACCTTAATATTTAAATGATTCTATTTTATACTAGCCCGGAAGAATGTGATATGTATTTCCATGATATCGTGATTAGTGTTTCTATGATAACGTTAACATGCAATTTTCTATATTTATGTTTGACACATGTAATCCTTTTAAGTTAATTAAAACCTATTAATTTCTAGTTAAACTCATATATCAGTTTGTAATCCAGCTATGACGCCTCTGTTCATCATTTGTAAAGCTCGGATTTATATGCAAGGAAAATAGGAAGAATATGCTCATATATATGCAGGCTTTTATTAAAAAATATGCAGTTAGTGTCCAATATATGCAAAAACATGCAAAATATGCAATGCAAGAATACAAAAAATATAGCAAAAAAAAACACTCACCCATCTACATATCAGTTGTAATATCTACGTAAAGTTTAAATACAGTATAGAATTATTTTTATAATACAAAATATAAATAAAATAATGTTTTTAACAAATTTATTTACTTATAAATACAGTAATATTGATATGCTTAATATTAATTATTTACAGAAATTTACAATCTATTACTACGAACTACGGAATATAAATTCATTTACATTAATAATTAAATGTTTTTCCAAGTTACCCATTTTAAATTATTGTCTTCTGTCACTTAGAATGTGTGTATACATAGAAAAACTGCGTTCTACGTCGACAGATTTAATAGGGGCATATTTTCATGATGACAATATTTGATGGTCAATTCATAGCTCGTCTGAAAATTCCCCATCCAAATCTTTTTATACAAGAGTTAAAGTGGTGAAACCTTCGTTCGATGTCTGCGATACATTCGATGTATTTCTCTTTTCGGAATTTCTTTTGTGAAGAGGAGTCCTGCAGTGCTGGTCAATCAGGTACTTTCTTGTGCTGGATATCTATTAAATAAAAAATAAAATAAATTAAATTTGTTATTAAAATCAAATGTATGTTAAACAACTTGCCGACTTGCCACAAGGTTTACAAAAAATATTGTCGCTGTCTATAGACAGTTCCGGGTAGGGACGAATCCAAGCAAATAATTTTGAAGCCATTATTGTAGAAACGTTACTGTTCCGTAGGTAAAATCTGATTGAATGGTTTTAAAATGTAATCGAAAGTGATGTACATTTTCCACCCCCCCCCCTCTATACTAAGATAATGAAACCGACAAAAATATTTAAAACTAGAATGACCGTTACTTTCTCTGTAAGGGATTAGGATTAGAAAATTAGAGCCATAAATAAAATTCTGGTTAATTTTTGGCGGCGTATAACTGATTCGGTGACTTCAATGTTCTTCAGTAGATATGAGAATTTTATTGAAATTAACAAAGTAACGTAAATTTTAAAAATAAGCACAAATATGTACATCGCATTGAAATATACAAAAAAAATACAAGAATTATTATTAGAATTTTATTAAAATTGACAAAAATAACCTAACATTTAGAAAATATGCACATTACAATGGAATATGCAAAAAATGCAAAAATTTTGTGAAATATGCATTTTGCATATAATCCGAGCTTTAATCATTTGGTAATCGATAAAAGTGTACGCCACTTTTATCATTATTATGGCAGTTTCTTGCACAGTAACTAGGCATTTTCAATTGTAAATTCGCAGTTTCTTTAACACTATAAAAATTGCTTAATACCACACCACGAATAATTTGACGTTTGACAATGACATTTTATACCTGCGACAAAAACGCCTCTAGCGATACGAAAAATCATTACTGTTGCTTTTCAAGGCCAAGATGGCCGCCATGTCGGTACTTTACTATATCTAGGCTTTGCTTTAAGCATTTAGCAGAGCTCTGTTAAGTTTCAAATATAGCCGACGACCACTGTGTTGCAAGAAATTCGTGTTTTAAGGGATTTTTTAGATTTGAGCAGAGGGCGAATTAAAGTTGTTCAGGAAAGATTAAACTCATTTGAGTTCTATAATAATAATGAATTCAGGAGAAAATATTGATTGAGATAAAAAAACTGTAAACTTCATCATTGATTTGGTTAAGTTAGAACCAATTTTACAGCAAGAAAAATATATTAGCGCCGATGCGTCTGTTAACATTACATTTTTATGCGAAAGGTTGCTATCAAGTAGCATCAGGTATGGAAACATGAATAATTTAATAATATTACCTAACCCTAAAATATCAGTTCAGTTTTTGAAGAATTCCTAGCATAATTTACATAGTTTTAGGTGATTTGCATTAAGTCAGTCAGGCCACTGTATCGGGAATCGTCGCATTATATTTCTAAATTATAATATTAAGAATAAATAAATAATTTGTTATAATTTCATGTAGTACTGTAACTATTACGTTTTAATTTTTATATTATACATGTATCGTCCTAATTCTGTACGCTGTTATATAAAAATGAAATATATTTTATAAGCGAATCGTACTTTGTATCCAAACTTATTTTATAAAATTCAATAATTTATTAACCTATCTTTATAATTTACATTTATTGAACTTCAACTTTGAAAGTTAACACAGTGTTGTCATATATTATTTTGCTCAGAGAGCATCTCTTGTTAGCAACGCTCTGTTACCGACAGTAGAATAACATCAACTATAAAAAAAACAGTCACCTCTAGTTTGAGATACTCTCTAAGCAATTTTAACAGTGACTAAATACCACTGAAGGTTTTTAAATGAAATATATTTTTTATTAAAATAGGGTTGGATATTGTTGTTATATTTAAAAAAATATACAAGCTAAGTAAGCTGTTCGTCGCTAAGTCAAGGCAGATTTGACAGTCTGACCGCGCTTCATCCGCCGTTTATAAAACGCTTATATTTAAACCCGTAAAACATGAGTTTCTGAACTAACTGGTATAAAGTATTTTCTTAGAAACCAATAAAAAATATTATTATTAATATTATTATTATTGTTACTATTATTATTATTATTATTATTATTATTATTGTTGTTATTGTTATTATTATTGGTATTATTATTATTATTATTATTATTATTATTATTATTATAATTATTATTAGTATTATTATTACTATTATTATTACACTAATTCATATAAGGATACAAATAAATAAAATATAATCGAAAAACTGATTCTTCAGAGTTGTGAATCGATACTGAAAAAAACTGAATGTAACTAAATATAATAGAAAACAATCGATCGATAAAAGAAATATTTAAAAAGATTGATTCTCTGTAAACCTGATCTTAAATTGTTCTTTTTTACTTTGGTGGTAATTCAAAAGTTGGAAAATATATATGAAAGAAATATTTAATTTCGTTAGAATGCTTATTAAAACAAACTGAGATTGATTGGTATAATAGAACTGAAACTACTTATTTTACAATTAAAAATACTTTTACATTTTTTATGGAAGAATTTACAAGTTACGCATATTGCGTTCGAGTGGCATGTTCAATGAGCGTAAACTAAAGTCAGGGAATATAAAGAATACTAATTAATTACCCACCAACCAGCCAAGTATATAAACCAAATTTTTCACGGCAGATTATCAGTTGCTGCGTGAAGATTTCAGCTACGACAATGAAAAATCAAGTAAGTTGTTTTTAATACATAAAACATTTTAAAAAAATTAAATATTACTTGTTCTAGCTTGTCGCAGGTTTTGTCCTTCTTGGGCTAGTCCTAGTAGCATCTGATGACTATAGCCATGGTTTAGGTTCCTACGGGGGTCAAGGAGTTACTTCTTATGGTGGCCAAGACCTTGGACATCAACAAGATTTAGCATACAACAATTACCAACAAGAAAACAATTACCACCAAGAAAATAATTATCAACAAGAAAACAATGAACAACAACATTATCACCACAAAGGAGCTAGAGTAGAAACTTACTTGAAACAGGAATTTTATGTACCAATCCCAAGACCTTATCCTGTAAAAGTGGAGAAGCAAGTCCCAGTGCCGTACCCCGTAGAGGTGAAAGTCCCGGTGGATCATCCCCGCCCTGTACCGGTCTACAAGCCATACCCCGTCCCTGTGGAAAAACCTGTACCCTACCCTGTGGAGAAGAACATTCCAGTGCCTGTAAGGGTGCCCGTACATGTGCCTTACCCTGTCAAGGTGACTGTGCCCGTGTCCCAACCGTACCCAGTGCCAGTTACCAAGAATGTACCATATATTGTCAGACAACCAGTCCTCGTTGAGAGGCAAGTACCCGTTTACGTGCACGAACCCCAGCAACACGATGGTGGATACTCCGATATTAATGGACAAGGTTATTCTCATAGTTATGGATTATCTCACCACTAAACAAAATGGTCTTACTATATTGTTTCTGTATATACGGCACTTTGTTTTTGTAATAAATTTTATATTTTCAAACTTTATACGATATTTTATTTCCTTCTCCTCTAATTTAGCGATGAATCTTAATTAATGTTGTTTTCATAAAATGGTGAAATATATTGCGTACAGGCCAAGGTAGCGCAGTGGTAGCATTACCGTTTCAAATAGGTACTGAAAATCCTGGTTTCGAATTCCAACTAGGGCATGTATGTTTGTATATTTGTATATTGTTTCATCTCCATCAACAAGAATTAGAGAAAGAGAAATAACGATTATTGAAAAACTGCCCTCCATCCATTACCGCTGCCATATCGCATTTGCTTACAGTGGAAGTTTAGACCTGAATATTTTTCTTACTAGAGAAGATTTTCTGTGTAGCTGTATAGTAGTGGTAAAATACTATGGGTTATTGTATCTACGAGTATACTAGGAAATTTTAATGAGCTAATAACAAAGTTACGTAAATGGATTTTTTCGAAAAGATTCTACCATGTAATTATGCTGTAATATCCCCATGTGAGCGAACCCTAATCCACACCGGAGGTGGGCGGAGATATCCGAACGAATACAATAGGAATGGTAGTGATCGGCAATTACATGTAAATAGGAATGTTCTGGTTGTTGCTTGGGTACATTACATATGGGAGAGGGTAGAATGATCTAGAATTCAATTAGAAAGAAATATAAGTGGTTAAGCAAGCACATCAGTAGAGTATTCAGATATAATCTGTGTTGTTACATCGTAATAGGACTTCTTCAAATTTTTGATAGTAGTCCGGTAGTACTCAGTTAGAATCTGTGATAGTTACAGTGATAATAAATTATTCAGTTAGAGTTTGATATATATTGCGAACATTCAGTATGAGTATAATTGTTATTACTGTTGCGTCTATGGTTGTAATTGTAAATAGTGTTTTACAATTACAGTGGTGTAAAATATAACCTTGCTAAAAAAAATAAAAAATTTATGATTTAATTTTCAGCATATTATACATTATATGCATCTCTTTATAGAAATTAGTTCTAATATTTAATTAACAAGTAGCTAGTAATAATAGTAATAAAATGGTTAATCTCTTATTTAAGTAAAATTTGGAATTGCGTATATCAAGTGCGAGCGATACATTATTCGCAAGACTAGAAGCTATTAGGTTTAACGCGCTTTTATTCGCGCTTTTGTTAAAAGTGACGTACAACCTTATAAGATTATAATGTAATAGTACGCTTTTATAAAGTGGGCCAATTTTATTTAATATTCCTATTACGAAAGGTTGAAAAATAACACATTTACTTTCTTATTTTATTGATAGTACGTTATTTGCTTGATGCACGAGTATACATTAATTAAACAGACAACACGAGTAATATTTGAAAAACCAATACATTTCATAATTTAAGTATAATATTGCTATAGTCTGTAATTACTAAAATTGCAGGCCATTTTTATCTCATTATTTATTATTGGCTATGATAAGGCTACTATCATTTTTGTTAAAATCTAAATTATCTTACGATAATTAACTGAAAATAAACTAATAAATTTATTTATATAGGTACTAACAATATTACAATGAAAAAAATTAATTAATATTTAATAATGTTCTACAAACATACCTATGCTAATTGTATTATTTTCTATAATACATATAATCTTGTGTTATAAAAAGTAGAACTGTTTCTCAGAATAATTTTTAAGGAATTACATTCGGAATCTTGAATACTTATATACGTATGTAACTTCTTAAAAGGGTCATTCAGTCACTTCGTTCGGTTGTGCTACGTGCACTGGGATTTGAATGCTCAAATAAATAGTATACAACTTTTACTATTAAAATAGGAATTTATTGTTCTACGCGAACGGGATTAAGATTATTTATAGGAATCTTTACAGAGGCAAAGAATGGAATCAGCACTTTCTTCAATGTTAAACTGGATAACGGTGAGAATGGGAAATTGGAATGCAGAATTCTTGTAGGTTTTCTACTTTTGATCTTCTGATCTTTACTGGAAATTTATATGTTAGGCGTGATAACAGTGTTGCTTATATTTTCGAAGATGTATGCATTTTTTGATTTTGTTTCGTTTGATGAATTTATGTTTCGGAATTTATTTCAACATTTAATTCTATACTCCAAGATCTATCTATTAAGATCTTTAAAAAAACGGTCTATAGTTTTTGTTGACAAAAAATATGTTGCCAAATTTGTTGAACCCAAATACATTTTTACATTTTTTTCGATATACCAATATTGTAGTATTATGTTTATGTAAAACAACTTTATTATATTTTTTAGCATTAAAATAACATCTGCTGTTTTCCTGTAATATTCAATTATTATGTTTTCATAAAGTACTTCTGAGTATACGTATGTACATATATCGTTCCTAGTTACCTAGTTCCTATATTTACATTAAAATTTATGAACCATTTCAATATATTACCATACAAATCAAATATTTAAGATACATGTAAGAATTAAAATGATTTTTCTTATGAAATAAACACATTTGAAAATAAATTACCTTCAACACTTATAGTGCGTTAAATTTTTTTATAAAATTACATATCTGTAACCAATTATGTTTATAATTTAATTAACTAGCATTTTAACATTTCCCTGAAGAAGACAAATTGGTTGCAGAATGCGGAAACTGCTTTTATCATATTATTTAAACAAAAACGAATTCTTCAACACTTCATTCCTTTGTTATTTTATCCTACAATTACCAATTTAATTGAACAATATTTAATTTCATACTTGTTCATTATGAAAAATTACAAAAGAAATAATCTATCGTATATTTCGGCGTATAACACGCATCTAAAATATAAGCGGATTCCTATTTATATTTAGGAGTAAATACGTATAATCGCCGATCGCCGTGTGCGTACCCGAAGAAAAAGTTGTCTCAAAATATTTTATGTTTGCAAATGTTTATTTTTAAATACGTAGTTTTTAATATTCCGACTAAAAATTGTTGTCTATATTGTGTTCTTAAATGCTTCTTGCTTTGTATATCAACTTTGTTTTTTTAAAATAATTTTATTAGTCTTCGAGGCGCTTCTTTTCTGCCAAGTAATTGTGATTTCCATCTTACCAAAATAGTGAAGAATAACAGTGTTACACTATGGCCCAATTAACTTAACTGCCAGATATCGCATCATATTAATGATATGAGCATAATTTTGTGATTTTACACTCTTATATTAATGTGATAATTTATTTTATCTGGCAATTAAATTCACACTTTATCCAGAGATGGAAAAACATTATACAAACTGTAGGATATTGAAATGATAATAATAATTTTACTTACAATGTAAAATCGTTTATTTGCAAACCACAACACGTAATACAAGAATGAGAAGAGGTAAAAATTCACAAAACAATTCGTTTTATACCTACTATGCAGGAGTGGGAGCTGTACAGTGTACCAACCCAGTGTACTTTAACAACCCTATTTACAATATGTTACACAAACAATAACTAAATCGTTAAACATTTTTTCCCCTCCTTATTATCTAACTAAATACATACATTTAAAATTTAAATTTTACTAATCATTGCCAAAACGATCAGGCGGTTTTACATTTCTTTTCTGTCTCAGATTAGGTGAATTATTTACTGTGGTATCCGTTTGTATTTCAGGAGTAACTCTTTCTAAACTTTCATTACCTGTGAGTGGCAGATTGTTCACTGAATATTTTAATAACTTATTAGCATGTTTTTTTCACGTCACATTTAATTCTGGAACCTTTATAATATATGTAGTTTTACTTAACTTTTTTTAAACTTTTGCTCAAATCCAACTAGGTTTTGTTACAATTTTGTAATCTCTAGCTAACACTACTTCGCCTACCGCAAATTGAGCCTTCCTTTGGCCTCTAAAGTAACGTTTCTGTCTACATTGAGCTTTTTGAACATTGTGCTCTACTTTATTATTTTTAAATGGCAATATCAGAGAAAATCTGTTTCTTAAATTTCTACTAAACAGTAATTGTGCCGGTGAAACTCCGGTTGTGCTGTGTACGGCGTTCTGATAGTCAAACAGGAAATTATTTAGAGCAAGATTTATATTACTATTTTTTTTATTATAAAGAGACTTTTTTAAAGCTGATTTTACTAATTTCACCGAATTTTCAGCAACTCCATTTGATTGTGCATGGTACGGTGGGCTTGTAATATGTGTAATATTATTTTTAGATAAAAATTGTTGAAATTCGTTTGATTCAAATTGTCTTGCGTTATCGGAAACTAAACTAATTAGTAATCCATACCGTACAAATGTATCCCACAGTTTGTTAATAGTTAACTGAGCTGTCATTGTGGTAGTTACGAAAACTTCCACCCATTTTGTACGTAATTTAAAATTTTACTTATTTCTTTGTCTTTAATCGACTCCTGAACAATTAATTCAAAATTTAAATGATTTCTTCAGTATTTAAAAAATTAAAATAATTTAAATCTACATCCTCCCAAATTTCTGAATTTGCATTCATCGGTTCTGGCAATCGTGACAGACAGTCAGCGGCATTATTCGCGGATTTTACATATTCAGTGTCGTATTTGTAATTTGATAGTATTATGGCCCAACGTCTTAATCTATTTGCTGAAAGTTCAGGTATCCCCTTTTTAGGGTTAAATATTGAAATAAGTGCTTTATTATCTGTAATTAATTTAAACTTATTACCGTATAAATACTGGTGAAATTTACAAATGCCAAAAATTACAGCCAGGCCTTCTTTTTCTACTTGAGCAAATTTACGGTCTCTGCCGCACAATGTTCTAGATGCATACGCCAATGGTCGTTCTATGTTAGATGGATAAATATGACTTAGAAGTGCACCAATTCCTTTATCACTAGCGTCTACTGTAAGTTTTAACGGAATTTTTGGGTCGAAAAGAACGTTGACAATTTGAATCCCAATGCCAGGCACAATCTTTACGCAAGAGCTTATATAAAGGTGCTAAAATAGTAGCTAAATTTCTTACAAGTTTACCATAATAATTTACTAAACCAAGAAATGATTGTAACTGAGTAGTATTCTCTGGAACTGGAGCTTTCTCAATTGCTCCAATTTTTTCGATACAAGTATGAATTCCATTTTTATCAATAACATGCCCTAAATAATTTACTGAGTTTTGAAAAAAAGATACTTTTACTCATATATAATTTTAAACCGCAATTTGACAATTTTTGTCAAACTAATTTTAAATTATTTATATGTTCAGTTTTATCTTTACCGTTACCAAGATGTCGTCCAAGAAACAGATTGTCCCTGGTGTTCCCTGCAACACGGCCTGGATGATTTTTTGGAATTTAGTCGGTGCGCTATTCACGCCATATACCAAACGGTTGTATTTGTAGAATCCTTTATGGGTTGAAATGGTTAACAGTTCCTTAGAGGCCTCGACCAATTCAATCTGCTGGTAGGCTTGGGCAAGATCGATTTTTGAGAAACATTCTCCTCCCGGCAACTGGTAAAATAATTCATAAATTTTTGGTAATGGACAATGTTCTATTACTATGTGGGGATTTACAGTAATTTTATAATCACCACATATTCTTACTAAACCATCTTTTTTATGACTGGTACAATTGGCGTAGCCCAACCACTAAAATCTAGGGGCGTTATAACCCTTAATTGTTGTAATCTAGCTAATTCATTTTCAACGTTTTGCTTCAGAATGAAGGGCAATGGTGTAGGTCTTACAAACTTTGTACTGACATTACCATTATTAAGTTTTAGTGAAATTTTACCTTTAGTAAATTTACTTAATCCTGGCTCAAATAGTTGTTTAAATACATTTCATAAATTGAAGTCTCATTTCTTCGGATATAGCCGATATTCGAGCCTCTGAATCAATTTGAAATTTTAATGGAATATTATTTATTTCCACCTGCGCAATGAGTGGTTCTAAATTTGAAAAATTATCTTCAATTTCATTTATGTGAAATATAGAATTTAGATCTGAATCTTCCAGAAAATTTACTTTATGACTATGCTTAGCTGAATTAGGTTTCAAATTATTACAATTTGAAGCAATGTGACCTTTTTTATTACATTTAAAACAAGTACTATTTTTGAAAAAAAACATATCTTGTAAATGGTTGGTCTTGCCGCAAATTTCGCACTTGTGGGCGTACGTATTTGAACCGCCTGCTCCGCTGGGCTGAGGGGGACGGCGAGAGTTCATGTTTTTTCGACCTCGCATTGCTCATGCGGCTCGCATGTGGTTTAGCCCGGCATCGACTGGTTCCTGCTTGACTCCGGCTGCATCTGCCGCTGACCCTTAATTGAATCTCCTAGTGGATTCCTTGGCTACTGCGATCGCCCTCGCACGCGAAAGAGTAATGTCCTTGCCTTCTTCGAGTAGTCTGTCCAAGATGGGGCCCTTCTCGTAATCCGTAATGAATTTGTCGCGCAGTATGACTATTAGTTCGTCACCGAAATCACAATCGGCTGCTAAATTTCGAATTCTCGCTAGACACTCGTTGCCAGATTCTGATATACTTTTAATTACGTGATAAAAATTATATCGATAAGCGAAATGTTTTACGTGGTGCGAAATGATCATTAAAGTCATAATTAATTTTTTGTAGCTTACTTCTTCAGGTTTATCCGGTAGACATAGATTGTACATTAATTTGTATGCACTTTTGTTTAAAACATTTAGTAGAATTGCTCGTTTTTTAATTTCGGCAGTTATATCGTTTGCCAAAAAAATAATTCTCCAAACGAGCACTGAAAATTGTCCAATTACCGATATCTGAATTAAATTCGCGGCATTTTATTATTTATTTAAATTTAGTTAGATTTATAGCGTTTTCAGCTTACCAGTTAAGTGCGCACTGATGCGCACTTTTTTGCACTAAGCGTTTTCAGCTTGTCATTGAGTGCAAAATTTAATCAGCTGATGCGTTTTTAGCTTAAGAAAATATTGCACCGTGCACTGGCTCAGTGCAACTTTTGTGCTATGACTCCCTAGGCAAGTGCAATAGTGTCAGTGCAAATATGGCGGCTAAACTAGCACTGTCACCGGATGAGGGCAGAACTCGTTCAGTGTGGTCACGTGATATCTTGCACTCAGTGCGCATTTGCACTGTGTAAGCTGAAAACGCTATGAGATTTACTTAATTTTTTTTCCTCGTCGCCAAGTTTTATGTAGGATATTGAAATGATAATAATATAACTTACAATGTACAATCGTTTATTCGCAAATACAAGAATGAGAAGAGGTAAAAATTCACAAAACAATTCGTTTTATACCTACTATGCAGGAGTGTGAGCTGTACAGTATACCAACCAAGTGGACTTTAACAACACTATTTACAATATGTTACACAAACACTAACTAAATAGTTAAAAAAATAATTTTAATTAGTGAAAACACCAAATATCTAACAGTTTTATCTTTACAGGTTTCAGGATATTAAGCCTAGTAAGAAATGATAGCGATGTAATAAATATTCACTTATTATCGATAATAAGTACTAATTTTTTGTTTCATTTTAAAATAAACATTTATTACATGGCTGCTGTCACTTTTTGACAGTATTGTAACGTGTGAGCCCCGCTGATACGTTGAACAAACATCTAAGTATAGCGATGACGCAATCGCGCCAACAGCCGGGCTACGTAAACAATAAGCCGCGACGTGTTTAATTACTTCCGGTCGCCTGAACGTTTTGTGTTCATTGTTATTATGTGGTCAAACATTCTAGAGATCTCTGGAAGTTAATGGCAGCTGTATAAAAGGAACGCATCTATTCTCGGGAGTTGGTTAGTTACATAGGAAGAGTCATATAGAGATATTCACATGGAGTGTTAGAGAGTAAAGTGTTAAGAGAAGAACAGCATTATTGTGGTGAGAGTATGCAGTATAGTGTCGAGTGGAGGACTCGGGAAGTTAGTGGTTAACTGGGATAGCTTTGGATGTAAATACTCGGTAGTGTTGACGAGTATTGGGAAGCTATAGTGTACAAGGATAGTAACGGCGAGTCGGGAAGTTACTGGTATACCGGGATAACTGTAGAAGTGAATACTCTATACTATTGAAGAGTATTGGGAAGCTAGGTATACGGGGACAGTAACGGCAAGTGGAAGTGGATACTCGGCAGTGGCGTAAAAGAATTGTGGCATACGGACATACTGTTGAGTCAGTAGAGTATATAGACGCTGCGGAAATCGATAGGCGGACAGTTAAACGTGATATAAAAAAGTGATGTAAATAGTGCAAATAATTAATTAGTAATATCGTGGAAATAAATAGTAGTGTTAATTGGTTAAATATAGTGTTAGTCTTAATTAGTTTTTAACAATTAATATTAGTAATCGTCATTATTTAATATCTTTTTAATATATAGTTATAGTAATAAACCGTTATTTTAATGAATAATAATTGTCTAATATTTACACTTCACCCATACAAGTAAATTAAAAAAACGTTACAGTATTGTGTAACCAGGGAAGTGTTTGATCATATCGTATGCTGCATGTTTAAATAAATTCACTGCACTTGTTTGTGTTTTATTTTTAAGTATTATGTTACTTTATTTATTCTATTTTTGCCTCCCGCTACCCTTGATAAGGGAGGTATAGGGATCGTGCTAAAAATAGCATATTGAGATTTAGGTAAATGACCACCTTCGAAGGCCCTTAGAATCCAATTTTAACATTTGCACGATGAGGTCTGTCTGTGTGTGTGTATGTATGTGTATGTCTGTGTAAGTGCGCGCGCGCGTGCGTGTGCGTTTATATATCTTTCGCTCTAACTCAAATACTATCATTCAGAAAATTTTGAAACCTTGTATTTCAACCTTATTCTAATATAGTAAGAAGCCGTTAGATTTTGGTGTAAATCAGGTAACCAGAAATGGCATTTGTTTAAAGCTCAAAATAGTTTTTCTTGGAAAATACCTTTAAATGTTGTTTTTTCGCAATTTATATTGCTAGGAAAATTAAAGATTATTAAATTTTCTACAGGTTTGCATTAATACCTTTCCTGTATATTTTATAAATAAATTTATAAAATAATATTTAGTTCAAATCCCGGAGCCTACGCTTTAAACAAAACTCCTTGGTTACACAGTTCAGATCTCAAATGTATGTAACTGTCAGATACCTGTCACTGTAAAAATATTAATCATTTCAAATCAATTGTGGTAACGTTTAAAAAAATAGTCAATTGAACAATAGTTATAAGGAAAAGAACTAAATATAGTTTCCAGTATGAGTAAATGTATTAGTTAATAAAAATTAAATGGCGGGAAGTATTATATTGGCCGCATCAGATTTTTTTGCATCTTCGGTTTCTGTCTGGAGCCTGTTTTGGGGTAGCTTTCATTGTACTCTACTGCTCGTTCATATTCTTCCAAAATTGTACCAAGTCCTTGGGTATAAGGTAATATTTTCGAGGTATTTTATTTGTATTACATTGAATTAAACATTTCTTATATAGGTACGAGGGGGTCTATTCTAATTCATATAGCGTGAGGCTATCCCGCTATCCGAATCCATCTGTTGGCTGGTAGTGGAATTTATATATGCCAGATGTGGCTATCCGTAGCGAGAGCTCCAGTGGTACCACTACGAGTAAAGTGTCACACTATAATTTGAATTTTTTGAAAGTGATTGATTACTCTAAATGACAAGCAGTTCGGTTTTTCAATTTTGTGTTACAATGTGTTATATCATAATAATATTTAATTTATATCTATATATTGTAAGTACATATTTAAATTATAATAAATATTTATAATTCTAACAATTTTTGTTTATAAACAATTTTAGATTATGACATATATTTATAGGGTTTTATTAGCCGCAGATATGCTTGAAGAAAAGGAAAGACGGGAAGAAATTCGATTGAATAGACGAACGCTTAGGGATGCGCAAGAACCCTTCAGTTTAATTGAAAAGGAATTTATTTTAAATTTTTAAACTAACTAAAGTTGCTACAGTAGAAACTAAATCTATCGAAAATTTAAAAATGTAATATTTAAATAAAACTATTAACTAAACTAAGTAATCTAACACACTACGGGCCCTATTATGTAACTTGGTGGTTAATTTTTTTAACCACTGGTTAAAATTTTTGTCCAATAGATATTGATTTGACAACTAAAATCCCTTTTTTTTGTTACATGTCAACATACTTGATTCGTTAAACAATTTAACCAGTGGTTAAAAATGAACCACTGAGTTACAGAATAGGCATTACTAATAAAAAATGAAGAACTATAACAAAACTACTAGATTAATCCTACAACGAACCTAAATAAAGAGCCACAAATAGGTACGATAAGAACAAAGCCACGATCATCCACAGTCAAACTAGAATGAAAGTTATCAGCACGTTTGACATCTGTCATTATAGCGGATAGCACATGTGGCTATCCGACTTGAATCCATCTGTTGGCTACTAGTGGAACTTATATAACGGATAGCACATGTGGCTATTAATTAGATTATACCCCCATGTAGCATTCATGGCTATATAAAACTTTGTTCTAGTTTTTGAATTTTTATTTCTGCTTCTCGTATCGGTCATGCATATGTTAAAAATGGACTGATACCAAAATTTGTGAGTGTAAAAATTTTTTTTTTTAATTGTGGTTGATGTCAAAGTAAAAGTAATCTACGAATAGAAAAATTTTGGAGTATAATATTAAATTACAACATAAATAATTTCCTCTTACTTACAAGTGTTTTTAAAATTTGTCGAAAAATCAAAATAATAAAAATCAGTATATACCAAAATGAATCATTTCTGAATTTGCCCTATAAATTGCTATATATTATGCAAATTTCAGATGTTATGTCATTTTTATTGTAAAGAGAGTTTATAAGATATCACTGGACAGGCGTCCATATTAATTAAAGAAAATATTTCATAGAAAACTTATTTCGTAATAAGTACTTAACTGTTAAATTGGAAATGGGCAGAGCTATAAACTCCCATGTTAATGTGTCGACCATGTAAATGTAAATTATTAAATAAGATTTATGAATACTTACAAATTCTCTTTTTCTACAAAAAATATTTTCCTTATAAGGATTATTTACAATGTGAATAAAAAAGTTATAAATGAAATAATGTGTAATTAAATTGCACTACATATAATATGAATATCCGGTGCTAAGAAAATAGTATTCGTAAATCTGACAACGAATGTGGTGATAAAGACGTTAGATGTGGTTTTGACAGTAGTGTATAATTCAGTGAAAATTTCGATTGTACGAGTTAAAATATAATAGTGATTGTTGTAGAAGGAAAAGTGGAGCATTGCTGACCGCGGTATATATTAATATCAGTGTAAAAATATTGGTTATAGTGACAATCTATAAAATAAGATCTGTGCACGAGGTAGCAATAAAGGCGAAACTCGCGTAGCAAGGTAAGCGTGGACAGCGGTCACCTACATACGTACGTATGTCTCACCTGTTACAGTCGGCCAGACTACAATCGACCAAACGAAGTTCAAGCGTCAATAAAATCAAAATAAAAATGACGACTGCAAATATGGGTGAAGAAGAAATTAATAAATTAAAAACCTTGAGCAATTCGAACTACATACTGCTCAGATAAGCAAGCAATTAGATGAGAAACTGATTTCAATGGAAAATATAAACACAAAATATAAAGAAATGGAACAAGGGTTGCTAAAGATTAACGACTTGGAGAAACAGGCAAACAGGAGAAATATTGTTATCTGTGGCGTAGAGGAAGGTGAAAAAAATTACTGGGAACTGGAAAAAGAGATACTTGAAATTTTGAATAATTTACTTATGGCAGAAACATCACCGGAGGAAATAGACTTTATGAAAATATTGGGTAAGAAAGGCAACAAAATCAGGCCTGTCAAAATAGGTTTAACAACGTGGAGAAAAAAACTTAAGATCTTACAAAATAAGAAAAACATTAGAGCAACCAAAATATATATAGAAGAAGACCTAAGCAAAGAAGATTTAGATACTCGACATAAATTACGTCCAATTATGTTACAGGCCAGACAGGCAGAAAAACATGCAATAATAAAAGATAACAAATTGCTTATAAACGGCGATGAATTTATTGAAGAAACAGTAGAAGAGCAAAGAAGTTTTCCAAAGGAAGATAACAGAAGCACTAATGCAAACATAAAAAAAGGATAATGTCAGATGGAAGCAGTAATGAAAGAACACCGGAAGTAAAAGACGTTAATAAGGAGAAGTATGGCAGTATTAAAAAGAAGGGCAAAGTACAATATCGTAATAGTGCAACAACTCCAGATAAATAAATAAAAGCATCTAGTACCTTGCAAGAATACGAAATATCTAATAACAGTTCACGAAAGCAACAAAGTAATAATACAAATACTAAGTATACGGAATAGCAATTATTAAATATTGAACGTCAAATGATAAACTCACACGCAATGAAAAGGATAACGATTAAAGAGGAAATAATAGAAAAACTACATGAACGCAATATGACCGCAAAAAATTATAATAAATGTAATAATAATATAAAACAAAGTTTAATAAAGAACAGAAGGCAAGGGCAAACCACTGTTCTAAATCGCCCACCAACATTATGAAATTCCAATCCTGGAAGCTAGCTTCTTGGAACGTTTGAACTCTCCTGCAACCTGAAAAGTTAAAAAACATAACCAAAAAGATGAAAAGATTAAATATTGCCATAATGGGACTAAGCGAAACTAGATGGAAAAACAATGGAAGAATCGCAACGGACGAGGGAACTATTTTATATTCGGGTGGAGAAGAACATCAAAGAGAGGTAGGAGTATTAATACAAAATAAATAACAAGACAGAATAGAAAGTTATACGCCAGTTTCAGATAGAATCATTTGGGTGAGAATAAAAAACATTCCAACGGATATAATAATACAAGTCTATGCTCCAACATCAGACTGCGACGAAGAAGAAATAGAGATATTTTGCGATCAACTGGAAGAAGCATACAACCTATGCAAAAATAAAATAGTGTTCATTCTTGGTAATTTCAATGCATAAGTAGGCCAAGGAGTAGTACAAAAATAGTAGAAAGATATTGGTTAGGAGATAGAACCTGAGAGGACAAAAACTAATAGATTGGTGTCGAGGTAACAACCAAGTTATAATGAACACATGGTTTCAACACCACCCAAGAAGGCTATATACATGGATAAGTCCAGACGGCACCACATGAAATCAGATTGACTTTATAACAGTAAATCACAGATACAAGAATGCAATAAAAAACGTAAAAACATATCCGGGTGCAGATTGTAATTCCGATCATGTCCCAGTAATTGCAGATATTAGAATAAAATGGAAAAAAACGCCATTATACAAGCAGCTAAGAAACATATTCCCAAGAAATGCACGAAGAAAAAACAAGCATGGATGACAGATGAAGTAATTAATCTGATGGAAGAAAGAAGAAACAAAAGATTTGGAATACCAGGAAATAAATACTATAGTAAATAAGTGTAACGAAGAGAAAGAAAATGGTACAACAGTCTAACGGAGGGTTGGTAGGGTGTAGTGAAAAGCACCCTCGTTGAAGTACTGAATTAAAACGCAGACAGCCACAGTAAGAATATAAATAAAGTTATACTAACCTGTGTCACTACGCTGGCCTATGCTGACACAGGAAAGGAGTTGACGGAGCTCATGCACAATAAATTTAAGTATTTTTTTTGAAGAAAAATAAATTATAATTAAAATTTAAAACAAATAATACACATAAAAATTAAATAGTACGACTAAGATAAACCAAATTATAATAGAAATAATTGAAAGAACTATACGACTGTTCGCCTCCACGATCGGGCTGTGAATCCCTCTCGATTGTGGATACGAACACTTCCTAGGCTAGCTAAATTGACCACGTAAACACTTTTACCGGTAATATTCCGCTTTTCTCCAATATTCGAGAAAATATTGAGCGTAAGATCGCCAGCCGCATGTCAGCAGTTTGCAACAGTCACGGCGTTCCTTCGAAGGAAATACTGAATTACAAAAATTTAGAGTTCACGCACGTGGCTGTTACATTGCCTCCCCCTTTAAACTCGACTATAATAAAAGAATTATAGTTGAGTCTAGCGAAGTCAATTGAACTACCCTTGGACTGCAACTAAACTAACTTACAACTACGAACATATTATCTGGCTAGGCTGTGGGCTGTCGCAGAACGTCTGTATCGGCTGGTGGATCACTGGCGTACGGGGGTTGTTGGGACGCAACCTGCTGCAGCCTGGGTATAACGATACCGATGAACCGATGTTCGGTAGGGACGTGGCAAGGGATTCCGGGGCCGTAGAGTTCATAGCACTGGATTCTTGTTGATGTATCAGGTTCACCAGGTATCGGGTTGTCATAGCGTCCTACAGGCTGGCCAGGAAAAAACCATCTGCGTTGCGGTTGGTTGTTGGCTGCTCTCCTCAAACTGAAAATATTCAAAACAACGGATGCGACGTACCTTAAGACGTGGTACAGCGTGTATAGGAGCATGAATACTGAGAATAAATTCCCAGTATAGGACAGGAATCCCCATACTTCAGCGGCGGCAGTCCAAGCCATCTTGGCAAACTCATATTTGCTAAATACATCTGGTAGATGGAAGTCTTGTCCGTCGGTCCCTGCTCCTATCACTCGTCGCGTCATGATGTTTGTCAAGGCACGTCGTTCGTTTGGGAAGAGCAGCGTTTGATGGAATGCATCCATGTCTTGCTGGGTGTATACACCATGGGCGCTGATAGGGGCAATCGTAGGGACAGTCTCGCTAGGATCGTTGGCGTCGAGGACTATGGGGTCTGGTTGTGTGCGACGCAGGTCCTGGTCAACTTCAGACCACTTGCCCTCTAGGTGGTACATTACAGCCAGTTGGTTCCCACAGTCCACTTGCGTGCCATGATCTCGAATTATGTGAGTGATGGGTGCCATGAACTTGCTTTTATTCTTATACGTAATCGGCAGCTCTTGGTAGCAGAATGAGGTTTTTCTAAAGTCTACAATTCGTGGGCTACATTTAATTATATATAAAACCTCACCCATTACTCTCCCTATGTGTCCTGCCGCTTCCTTCACCAAGCCGCTCACGATGTCTGGGTTTTCGAGGGCCAACATGATAAGATTTTTAAGGATGTTTTCTTTCAGGTGACATCTTTTTAAGATGGCGTCATAAACAAGGTCCTTAGTATGCTTTTTGAAATCTATTTCCAAAAATAGCAGCTTACTAAGGACTTGAGCTATCACGTTTGTGTTCTGGTTCACTCTTCGAGATTTCCGGAAGTAGAAACCAAGAGAGGATTCGGTGATAATCAAAAGGCGGTTCAGCTCGGTGCGCCAAGCTGGTTGGTGGCAGAGCAGCTCCTGCTGCACGAGTCGAAGTGCAAAAACCGTATCATGGGCCTCGACGACGAGGTATTGTTTCGGTCTTGTTCACCGTGAGGATGTTGGCGGTCTCTTCATACAGGACGTCGAGTCCCTCAGCAGAGCATCGGTCAATGACACTAGCGTTCCACACCACCTGACCAGCCATGTCGTCAAAACAGTAGAGGCCCGTATAAGTGCACACGGTTCCTGACAGTAGCTTGACCGTATTTTCTTCGACGTCGGCTATGGCGGTATAATCGGACAGTCTTATGGTAATGGCTGCGCTAACGACCATATCGTCGTACGTGATGCCCTGCTGAGTGTAGCGTACCCGGCACATTTTCCACTTGCTTGCAGGTGGCCTGCGATGGTGGTTGAGAGCTCGGTCGTGCCGTTGTGGATTAGGCCACACACAATACCGGCCCCTAATCCTGTTAAATCTAGGCGTTCAAAGCGATGAGTTTCCAGGCAGCGTTCTGCCTTTACGGGGTGCACGTACCGGGCTAGGGCACCTGAAACTGCACTGGTATGCGAGTGCATACCACAGTGTTCAATTAATTGTTGCACTGTTATCAAGCAATTGTACACATGGACTTCGGCGTATCGCCTTTCCTGAACTAATTGGATCTTCGTGGTCATCTCCGTCGAATCCTTCTTCGGGTCCCTGCATGGCTGTACGTCCATCAACAAAATTTTTGATATCTCTACATCCGGGTCCGCACAGTCGAATGCTATTAGTTCAGCACGTAGCCAACATATCAAACTTAACACAAACAATATAAAACACTTCAAATACATCTTATATTTAAATGTTCTTTTTAAATTCGATTTGGACGAATTCACGGGTGGTCAGAGACGGCTCCGCGGCTTCGAGTTGCGTAGCGGGGTGGCGGCGGAAGCGTATCTTCCTCGACCGTCGAGTATGTCTCAGTGGTTGTCGTGGAATCCGAGGTGGTGTTGGTGGATGGTCGGGATGTTCCAGTACCTAGGGTGGTATTTTGATTGGAATTACTCTCTGAAACTATAGAATTGTTAGTTTCCTCGTGCCTACTTAATTCCGAACCCGGTAACGTTTCTTTTTGCTTTTCCGCCCAAGGGATATCAGGGGTTATACCCTCTTGTCCGGCTAATCCAGTAGTCTTGGACGCGTTATCGTGATCTACTATGGGTAGGGAGGTTAAGTCATGAGTAGTCATGTAACAAGGTTTAAGTCTGTTCACATGTACTGTCATCTGTCTACGGCCAAAAATTTCTTTGATAATTGCATTTACATCCCGGAGCTCAATTATGCGATATGGCCCTGTCCACTTCTTTGCAAGTTTTGCATTAGTGCCGACCTTCACACGCGGTGTAAACAAATAAACACGATCTCCTACTTTGAGAGTAACATCAGCAGTTTTCTTATTAAAAGTACAATGTACCCTATCGATATTTTTGTCTAATTGTTCTCGTGCTCTAGTGTGTGCAATTTTTAATCTTTGGATCATTTCGCTCGCATAATTGATATCCACGTCATAACGGGTTTTTAAAGGTCTAAATATTTCATCGAACGGTAACTCTATATCGCGGCCATACATTAGGTAGAATGGAGTTTCTCCTACCATTGAATGAAAATTACTACAAAATGCTGAAACGGAAAATGATAGCCATTCATCCCAATCTGTATGATTTACATTGATATAATGCGACAAAATATCCTTTAACGTTCGATGACTACGTTTTAGACTCACGTTAGTCTGTGGTCTAAAATCTGTCGTGTGTAATCGTTCAATGTTCAGTATGTTACAAATTTCATTCATCAACTTCGAAACAAAATTTATACCAAGGTCAGTAAGTAACTGTCTGGGTGTACTATGTCGTAAAATTATGCCTTTTACAAATGTTTTGGCAACGGTAAAGGCTGTTAAGATAACGTGTAGCTGCATCTTGTACTGTTAAGATGTATTTATTTCCTAAGTCAGTCGTTACTAGCGGACCAACTACATCCATCGCAATACATTCAAATGGGCGACTGGCAGGTTTAAATTTTTTCAAAGGCTCGGGCTTTAAATGAGGAGACGTTTTCCTTTGTGCGCACGATACACATTTCTTTACATACATTTTTACATCAGAACGGAGTTTTGGCCAAAAGAACCGCGAATTTACTCTTTCAAATGTTTTTTCCGTCCCGCAGTGGACTGAAAGAGGTGAATCGTGGCAAGCCTTTAGAATAAATTTTCTAAATTTAGCGGGCACTACCAGTCGGTCTTCATAACGTTCATCGTCCGATTTACGGCACACTAAACCATCATCGTCTAAATAAAAATCACAGTTCGGTTCGCCATTAATTTTATCTAGATACGTCATAATCTGCGTGTCATTCCTCTGCTCAGATTTCATGACGTCACGATTCCATATCACCGGCTCGCATTGTTTGTGATGAAACATTATACGTACAGGCTTGATACAAGAGAGCGTCTGCATTGGAATGTTTCTTACCGGGGCGTTAATGAATTTCAAAATCATGCTCTGACAAGAGTAAGGACCATCTAATCAATCTATTTGATGGTCCCGAAGTGTTCATCAACCATTTAAGAGGCTGATGATCGGTATAAGCTATGAACTTTCGACCATACAAATAATCACGAAAATGTTGTATGCTCCATACCAGGGCAAGACACTCTCTTTCGGTAGTGCTATAGTTACGTTCTGCCGCAGCGAGTTGGCGACTCGCGTACGCTACGGGCATTTCATGACCATCATACTCTTGACATAACACAGCACCTATGGCGTAAGCTGAAGCGTCGGGGCATAAAATAAATGGGTTTTGAAAATTCGGGTATTTTAGAATAGGCAATTTTAACAACAAATCTCTAAAACTATTAAATGCGGTGTCTGCTTCAAACGACCAAGAAAATTTATAGTTTTTCTTTGACAAACTTGTTAACGGTTGAGCTAATTTTGCAAAATTTGGAATAAAACGTCTATAAAATCCAATTAAACGTCAAAATGATCTAATTTCTGTGACGTCACGCGGTACAGGAAATTGTTCTACTACATTTATTTTATCTGGATCAGGTTTCACATCATTTTTACTCACAATATGTCCCAGATATTTTGTTTCACTCATTATAAATTTACATTTATCGGGATTTAAAGTAAGATTTGCATCTCGAAGTCGATCAAATATAAGTTCTAATTTTCCCATACGTTCCTCTAAATTATCGGAGCTGAAACAAATAATATCGTCAAGATATACAAAACAGTGAGTAACTGTTAATCCAGACAAAACAGTGTTTATTAGTCGTTGCCATGTGCTCGGGCTGTTGAATAGTCCAAAGGATATTCGATTACATTAAAAATGGCCTGAAGGTACAGAAAAAGCTGTCTTTTCTATATCTCGCGGGTCCATCTCTAATTGCCAGTAGCCTTTTGTTAAATCTAAAGTAGTAAAACGGACGGCATTACCAAGTTGATCTAGGATGTCTTGTAAATTTGGAATAGGAAAATAATCACGTTTTGAAATTTTGTTCAATTCTCGATAATCAATACAAAACCTAAATGAACTTTCACCGTTACTAAATTTATTTTCTTCTAAGACTACTGGGGTGGAGTAAGGACTAATCGATGGTTGAATAATGTTATTCTCGAGCATTTCATCCACGAGTTCTTTCATAATTTTGCGGCGACTAAAAGGTACGCGATAAGGGGCGCGCGCCACAGGGACATCAGTGCTTGTGTGTATGCGATGTTTCACGAGTGTGGTCTTACTTAGCCGTGCGTTCTTCGGTTTAAATACGTCAGCATATTTATTTAAAAAAAAATTGAAATTTGTCCCGTTCCAAATGATAAATGATCTAAATTAAATTTATGCTGACTAGTTGTATTGACGGTATTAATACTTTTACAGTTTCGTGCCTCAACTTCTAGTTGCTCTTCCGATTTTACAGCCAAACCGATAGGTGTTTGGTTTGCTATAACTACATCTTCATTATTGACATTTAGAATGTTAACAAAGACCTTATTTTTTTTTAATTTTCGAAAAATATTTCGTGCAACTAGAATACCGGGCATGTCGAGGTCACGCGGTTCTACTACATATGTCATATCAGACATCCGCTGATCAAGCGCGGGTTCAATGACAGCGTTGTGTCTCGCGGGAATTTTGACTGTGCCTCTAACACGTACAACAAAAATTTTATTTAAGTTAAGAGTGTCAGTAGACGCCGAATCATCAGTACTTGTGATATGCGCCTCTGTACTGCAGTCTTTGGTTGGTGCTCTTAAATTTAAATTTGGCGGTACAGGATCCGGACAGGGTTGATTACAATTTTGTTCATCAACAATATTGCAATCCGCGTTAATAAAAAATTGATCCTGGGTTCCAAATAAATTATTTGAGCCTACTAATTTTCTACTCTTATCTTCTGCTTTGTCAGCAGAGATAACGTTTGCATGCTCGCTTACATTATCACTGTTCCTTGAAAACTCTGACACAGATAAAACTTCGTTATTAATTTTGAATCGATTTTTTCCAAAATCGATGACTACTTTGTTCTGAAAAAAAATCTACTCCGATCAGTCCGTCGGTCGGCAAATGCAGATTATCGGGACATACGATAAAACGATGTACTAAATTTCCAGAACCCACTACTAATTCAACACTAGTAACTCCATTACTAGTCAATTGGTTCCCAGAAACGTCTACTAGTACATCATCTGAGGGTGAGATAGACAAATTTAGTTTCTCAGCTACACTACGTTTCAAAAGAGATACGGCAGCCTCTGAATCTATGAGAAACGTACTTTCAATCTCGTTAATTTTGAAATTTATAAATTTTGTTGTATTTGTATCAGGGTCAGCGACCCGTGGAACAATGACGCGACTTTTATTTAAACTGCCTGACGTTGGGTCGCGGTCGAGACAGTCTTTGAGTTTAAAGGACACGCTTTGTCATCTGCGCGATGACCTACCTTAACGCAGTTTTAACATAACACTTGCTTTTCTTTCGGACACTTCTTAGATATGTGGTCTGTACTACCACAATTAAAGCAACGACCCCTCATATTGTGGTATCGTTGGTCAGTGCGTAAAACTGCATTTTTCTTTGGCGGTGACTTTTGAAAAGGACGCGACGGTGTAGATGTGGTGTTGTGGAGCAGTGACCGCACGAACATGAGCCTTATGAGCATCTGCTTTAGTTTCTTTATATAAACGAGCTAAAACCTCCTCGCAGTGCTCCGCGTAAGGCAACGCCTCCTCTACAGTTTCAAAATTTCGTTTGCCAATTTGGTATCGAGACCCTCAAAAAATTGCTTTATCATCATGGTTTCACGTTTAATGCGATTGCGTAAACTTGTCAGGTCTTGTCATCTGTTGCCGGAAAAAGTTTAGTTGCCGCAATTTCTAATCTTGAAGCAAATTTTTGGATTGACTCATCCTTTTTTCGAAAAATTTAAAAAAATCCTTTTCAGCTATTGAAAAATCGATCTTTTTTCCAAAAAGTTTTACAAGCCATTCGCGCATTTCTTTCATGGTGGTTGGTCTTTTGGGGTTCACCCTTTAATATTTTTATCGCTGTAACTACCTGATTATCTGTCCATCTGTAACAGTCTGCCACTGTCGCAACGTTATCAAGGAAAGCTTCTAGGTCAAGTCCACCGGAATAGGTATCAATGCTTTTAAGGGCGGACATGGACGTAGGGTCGGTAAAAGTTTGCTTCGCTGATGGTGAACTAGTTTGGGCCGGTTGTTCGTTCGAGGATGATGGCATGTACTGCTTAGGTAGCGGTAAATTTGGAAAGTGGTATGAAAACGGTGCGAGATAAATGTCCAATGGGGGTACACGTGATGGACCAGGCTACGCGGTATAATAGGGATAATAATAAGGATCCATGGCGACATTTGTAACTGGAGGAGCGGTCGGATCCTCAGCCGTTGCTGTTGTTGTTGTGGTTGTAAATACAACCGTCGTAGTTACAGGAGGGGTTTGTATAGTAGTCGTACTTATCGTTGTGAGTGTATCGTTTAGGTCAACCATATTTACAGTTTTTGTTTTAGTCTTAAATTAATTCAGTCGATCACGTTATATCTAGTAAGCCCTAATTAGCCCTTTTCTAGATCCTACTAGACTGCGCCAATTGTAACGGAGGGTGCGTAGGGTGTAGTGAAAAGCACCGTCGTTGACGTACTGAATTAAAGCGCAGACAGCCACAGTAAGAATATAAATAAAGTTATACTTACCTGTGTCACTACGCTGGCCTGTGCTGACACTGGAAAGGAGTTGACGGGGTTGATGCACAATTAATTTAAGTATTTTTTTGAAGAAAGATAAATTATAATTAAAATTTAGAACAAATATTACACATAAAAATTAAATAGTATGACTAAGTTAAACTAAATTATAATAGAAATAATTGAAATAACTATACGACTGTTCACCTCCACGATCGGGGTGAGAATCCCTCTCGATTGTGGATACAAACACTTCCTAGGCTAGCCCAATTGACCACGTAAACACTTTTACCGGTAATATTCCGCTTTTCTCCAATATTCGACAAAATATTGAGCGGAAGATCGCCAGCCGCATGTCAGCAGTTTGCAACAGTCACGGCGTTCGTTCGAAGGTAATACTGAATTACAAAAATTTAGAGTTCACGCACGTGGCTATTACAACATCTTATGTAATGAAGCAGAAGATCTCTATAATAAAAATTCATATATGCTCTTTCAAAAAATAAGAGAAATGTGTTACGATAAAAAATGGCTTATACTGGATGTATTGAGGATAAAAACAGAAAACAACTAACAAGTAAAGAAAATGTATTAGATAGATGGTCAGAGTACGTGGAAAATTTATACGAGGATAAAGACAGACAAGAAAACTATCAGACAAAAGTATACGAAATGGATGAATTACCTATATTAAAAGAAGAAATTATGAAATCTCTAAAAGAAATACAAAGCTGCAGGACCAGACGAGATCACAGTAGAAATGTTAGAACTCTTAGGAGAGGAAGGATTAGATAACATCACAGATTTAGCAAACGAAATATACAAGACTAAAGAAATACCTGTCGAAATGGCCAAGTCCATAATTATCACACTACCAAAAAAAAGCCATTAAATGCGATGACTACAGGACTATAAGTCTAATGTGTCATACACTAAAACTCATACTCAGAGTATTACTTAATAGGCTTAAACAAAGTAAATTAGTAGAAATTCATCCGACACAGTTTGGTTTACAAAAAATAAAGGTACAAGAAATGCTATCTTCACCCTACGGACAGTAATAGAACGACATTTGGAATTTCAGAGAGATGCATACCTTACCTTAATAGATTACAAAAAAGCGTTTGATACAGTAAACCACACTAAATTATTTAATATGCTAGACAAACTAGGTTTGGATAAAAATATAACGCAATTAATAAAAAAAATCTACTGGATGCAGGAATCAGCAGTACGTGTAGAGAACCAAGTGTCTAATTATATAAAAATAAAAAAGGAATTTCGACAAGGATGTGTATTGTCACCATGGCTGTTTAATTTATATAGTTCAAACAGGCCTGACCGTGTCGTGTTATGGTTTTGAGATGTGAGTCTGTGTTTGTGTCTGCTTTGGCCCACTGATGATATGCTTTCTTTGAGTTCTACGACAGGGCCAAAGTAGACACAGTGTCGTTCCATTCATAATAAAATATATATACCACAAAGTGGTACTATAGAACTCATTTATTTGAAAAAATAATTCATTCAACGTAAACGAAATAGATAAAAGAAACGCAACAAACTAACATTTATAAAACTTAATTGAAAAACGGTACAATAAATAAAGCATCTCTGGAATTGGAATCATAAAATAAATCTAAGAACGAATTGTAATATTTAATTTTCTCGAAGTTCGATTTTTGAAACAATTTATCGTCGGCAATGTTGCTTTCACTATCATAATGGGTTATTTGTTTGCCAAAGCTTATTTTACTACATTTTTGGATCTGTTGTTCATCGTGGCGTTCTCTTTATAATTGCACTCGTTTCTAGCAATTTCACTAATAAAATGCATGCGAGAAAATGCAGGTTCAGACGTGTCTGCTAACAATTAATGTGTCTGCTAAACGTGTCTGTTTTGGCCCTGTGATAACTCACGCTGTATCTAAAAAATTTGTCTGCTTTGGCCTAGTATAGCGCATTTCTATTACAGGCCAGTGCAGACACCGGTGTCTGTTTCTATTTTTGGAAAAAAATCATTTAAGGGTTCTTATTAGCAAAAATGGGCAGTGGATGTAGGCGTAATTTGAAAGGTATAATACGGATCTGATAATGGCTCTGTGATGAAAATGTTAAAATTTTCCTTGGCTCTTAACATGTTAATACTGTAAATAACAAAATAGTAATTTGTATTTGTATGTCAAATATAAATAAAGTTAAATAGTTATTTGTGTACTAAGAGAAGAGCATATAGCGATACTTTCGAAAATGACAAACACACTTTACGCTCGTAATAGACACATTGGCTGGTAGCACAAGCCCGGTTTTAACTAAAACGCTGTTTTTAATAATGTCAAATGTCATCATTACCGCATCTGTGTACACAGCAGATTGGCACACCCAGCAATGGGTAATAAGCCGTGATGATATATTTATTTATTTATTTATTCAAATGTCATGACTTAATAATGATAATAAATAATACCAAATTTATCAAAATATGATTTTAATGCAGAACATAGTTTGTATTCATTATGTTAGATTTGTCACCTTTCTTATGTACAGGGTGTAAATCGAAAAGTGAAACATAGGAGTTTAACATGGGAAATCAATTTTTCTTTGTGCAAACGTTACCTAATTATTTTATGCAAAAAATACTTTAAATAAAAGTTATAGAGATTTAAAGGCTACATCTAACTCATGTGAAACGATTATTTTATCTCTTCATATAAACGTAAAAAATAATTACAAATTTACAATTTTTTGAGCTTTTTGTCTAAGCAGCCATGGATTTATGACAAAAAAAACAAATGCGTTGTTTTTTTGTCATAAATCCATGGCTGTTTAGACAAAAAACGCATAAAAAATGTAACTTTGTAATTAATTTCTACGTTTATATGAAGAGATAAAATAATCGTTTCACATGACTTAGATGCAGCCTTTAAATCTCTATAACTTTTATTTAAAGTATTTTTGCATAAAATAATTAGGTAACGTTTGCGCAAAGAAATATTGATTTCCCATGTTAAACGCCTATGTTTCACTTTTCGATTTACACCCTGTACATGAGTTTTACGTGTTCGCTTTCACTTATCAGGAAATGCAGAAGATTGACCTGCCAAACTTATAATTATAGATAAAGTAGTAGCTAAGATAAATTTACATTCACGAATAAAGAAAATTGGTATTTTGTCTTCTCCAGATGTTGTCTTATTTGGTAGTTTAGACATTAAGGGAATTAAATCATTTTCATCAACAGGGTTTGTGAGATGGACGAATAATTTTTGTGGAACGAGTTTTCATCAGCATTAAACGTAGTACTTGAATTGAAGAAATTAGAAAAACTTCAACAAACCCGTTGACAATATCTCGAGGATGTGATGTACCTACCCCTGTGTTGGGTTTGCTGTTACTGCTTTCGGGCGCCATTCTGTGAACTGTCTGTTTTAGGGGTAGTTTAGGATTGTGGATAGCTAGTCGGAGGTCCTGGATTATTATGTATAAATGATTGTGAAATTTGTAAAACTTAAACATTTTATTAACACACACCAAATGTACAAACATGTAACTAGAATAAAAAAAATAAATGTCTTAGAAATCTGTCTGTTTGACTCTAACTTTGAATTTATGTAACTTGGTATATATTTACTGTACTTGACTGGAATCCTGTCTCTGAGATGATACTCTCGCTCGGATTCAGCGACTATCTTCGCTGAGGGCAGTTCGCGATGCGCGTGTCGTTGAGTTCTAGACTACAGAAGCTGTAGGTAGACTGGTCCTCTTGTATAGCCGAAGCAGCTATCGCAGGAAGTGACTTCTTAGTTAGCCGATGCAGCTATTGTAAGAAGTGCCTTCTGAAGCTCCGCGCGTGATATTTATACCCAAATTTGGTTACATTTTGTGAACGAGTAGGTTGGCAATACAAATGTTTTTATGTATAGGGATATTTTGATTGGTAAAAATGATTTTTCAATGAGAGTTGCAAGTGTAAAACGTAAACGTAAATGGTTGCAATAATTATATATATTTTTCTACACATCTCTTCCTTTAATTTATAAATCCTTCTTCCAGCTTAATATAACAGGTTATGGGCCCAGGCTCGCGGTTATTTTGAAGAAGGATTGTGCGGTCGTATAAAAAAAGTTGTTGAGCACCGGTTGAAGTAAGGTTAAGTACGAGAAAAAAAGCGCGAAAAGTGCGCGGGTTTTTTTCGGTTGTTGAAAAATAGTAAAAAAAACGGTACAGCAACTAAATAAAATGGATAGTGTAGGAAGTGTGTTGATTGTAAAACTCTCTGGTGAGAATTGGACAACTTGGAAATTTCAAACTCAAATCGCACTTAAGTCAAAGGGACTTTTGAATATTGCAACAGGCGTCCAGGCAAGACCAGCCACAAATCCTGAAGAATGGGATAAGAATGATGCAAAAGCTCAAGAGATAATTGTAATTAGATTAGAGGACAAACCACTACAACATGTGTTGTCATGTCAAACAGCTGCACAAATGTGGAATAAGTTGAAATCGATTTATGAGCATACGTCGCAGGTCAGTATACATTTACTACAACAAAGATTCTTTGCTTTAGAATACAAAGGAGGCAGTGTAACAGAACTTATATCTCAGTTAGAAGATATAAGAACTCAACTTAAGCATCTTGGTGAAGAAATAAGTGAAAAGATGATTATTACGAAAACCCTAATGTCGCTACCAGAAAACCTCAAACATTTCGTTTCAGCTTGGGAGTCCATGTCAAGTGACAACCAAACCTTAACTGAATTAACTTCTAGGCTATTAATTGAAGAAGAAAGAATGAATCAAAGTGAACAAGCTACAGCACTAGCTGGTAAAAGTAGTAAATCGTTTATGAAGCGTTCGAATGTAGTAAAATGTTATGAATGTGACAAGCCAGGTCACTTGAAGAAAAATTGTCCAAAGTTAAACGATTATAATAGAAAAAGTCCAGAAGTTAAAAAAAAATGCTTTTACTGCAAGAAGGAGGGACATGTCATAGAACATTGCTGGCATCGAAAGAAGAAAGAACAAAATAAAGGTGGAGTATCAAATGCCTTTATGAGTTTGTCCAGTATGGAAGATTTTTCAGCGTTTATTGGGGAATCTAAACTTACATCGGAAGACTGGTGTTTGGACAGCGGTTCAAGTGATCACATGTGCTTCAATGCTGAACAATTTGAATATTTGAATACTTCTCCTGACAAGAAACAAGTGAAAATCGGTGATGGATCCTTTATAAATATAAAGGGAGTAGGACAAATTAGATTACAAGCTTGGAATGGGAAGGAATGGCTACAAACTGTTTTAAATGATGTACTATTTGTACCAGAGTTAAAAGTAAATCTTTTTTCTGTAGGAAAGGCGTTGGATAAAGGTTTTATGATGCATTCTGAAAAAGGAAAATGTGAAATAGTAGATAGCAATGGCTTGGTCAGAGCTATGGCTCAGAGGCAAGGTAAGCTGTTTAAGATGAATTTTAAGTACGAAAAGGAAAATGATACAGACAATCCTGAATGTAAAATAGCTGAAAGTTTGACAGATTGGCATCGTAAACTTGCGCATATAAATTTTAAACAGGTAAAAGACATTTTAAAGAGTAATAATATAAATTATATTGAAGATAACGAAGATAAAAATCCTTGTATTGATTGCCTTAGAGGTAAACAACATAGACTACCGTTTCCAACAAGTGAATCACGTGCTAAGAAAACATGTGAACTTATACATGGTGATTTATGCGGCCCCTTTGAAGTCTCATCTCTGGGAGGAGCAAACTATTTTCTGCTTTTAAAAGATGATTTCTCGAAATTTAGATTTGTTTATTTTCTGAAAGCAAAATCTGAAGCATCTAAGAAAATAGAAAGTTTCATATGCTTGGCTGAAAATCAGACTGGAAATAAAATAAAGACATTGCGTACTGACAACGGGTTGGAGTTCATCAATGCAGAGCTGCAACAATTGCTTGAAAAGAAAGGTATACGTCACGAAAAATCATGCGTGTACACTCCAGAACAAAACGGGCGAGCCGAAAGAGAGATGAGGACGCTAGTTGAAGCAGGCAGAACTTTATTGCATAGTAAAGACATGAATAAGTCTTTCTGGGCTGAAGCTATAAGTTGTGCAACTTTTGTATTAAACAGAGTCAGTACAAGCTCTGTCAAGGATAAATCGCCATATCAGGTGTGGTATGGTAAAGACTATAAAATGGAAACGTTTAAAATTTTTGGATCTAATGTTACTGCACACATTCCAAAAGAAAAAAGAAGAAAACTAGACGTAAAATGTAATACAGGCATCTTCGTCGGTTATAGTGAAGAAACAAAAGGGTATAGAATTTATTTACCTCATAAAAATAAAGTAGAAATCACCCGAGATGTAATATTTCTGCCTGAAGTACAAAAAATGAAGAAAACTGAAAATAGTATAGCAGAAAAACCAGTATTATTAGACATGGATACAGATGAAAATGATAATACTCACGTCAGCAACTCAGAAGAAGAAGTAGAAGATCCAAGAGAAAACCGAAAATTAGATAACTCAGAAAATTCGAGCGAAAATGAAAGTCCAGACGATTACGATAGTTTAGAGAATATATAATAATAAAAATGTTATTTTGTATGGATATGTTGATTCAGATTGGGGTGGGGACATTACCGATAGAAAGTCAACAACAGGCTCCATTTTTAAATTATTTAATTGTACTGTTTCATGGGCAACTAAGAAACAACAAAGTGTCTCTTTGTCCTCAACTGAATCTGAATTTATTGCACTTAGTATAGCTGTAAGCGAGGCTTGTTGGCTACGGAAAATTTTGACTGACTTAAATTTAATTCCGGTTGATAAACCTGTCATCATTTATGAAGACAATCAGTCTGCCATTCGAATAGCCAATAACCCTGAAAACAATAGAAGACTGAAACATGTAGATATTAAGTATTTCTTTGTTAAAGAAAAGATCGAAGAAGGTTCGGTGAATATAATATATATAAAAACCGAAAAACAATTAGCAGATATGTTCACCAAATCTTTATCGAAAAACAAATTCTTAAAATTTAGAGATAGATTGGGGTTAACACTTAATGTTTAAAAACACGAATCAGAATTGTAAAAACATTTTTATTGAGGGGGTGTGTGAACGAGTAGGTTGGCAATACAAATGTTTTTATGTATAGGGATATTTTGATTGGTAAAAATGATTTTTCAATGAGAGTTGCAAGTGTAAAACGTAAACGTAAATGGTTGCAATAATTATATATATTTTTCTACACATCTCTTCCTTTAATTTATAAATCCTTCTTCCAGCTTAATATAACACATTTGGTTGAAATTTGCGCGTTCGAAGAGGGAGATGTTACCGGCAATCTTACTGGTGCGGAGGCGGAGTTGTGTCGCGACGTCTGATTGGCTGAAGCCTGGGTTTGTAAACTGTTTATTTTATGTCTTTAAAAAATAAGCAAAAAATAAATTTCCAGTGTTTTTGTGAAAGTTATCATCAGGTAAAATTAAACAATACAAATGGCACATGAATACAATAAATATAATAAATATATTTCAGTTTGCCTTGAAGTCTGCGGCTGACCGTAGCGCCAGCATCGCTCAGCTGTTCTTGCAGTTGTCAAATGGATTTCCCGGGTGGTTTTCTGCAAGTTCTGTGAATGGAATTGTGTCCTTAAGAGTCCTATTGTTGTCCAGACAGTTAGGCCAGGCCCGTGGATTATGGGTATGCCGGCTGGCAGTAGTTGTACATCCTCACTTGTAACCTGTAGGTTTTCTAAGTGTGCTTTTACAAAAAAAATTATTTTCATCCCGATTTCTTAGCAAAACCTCAAGAAAAGTATTGGATGACCTTCTCTGTCCTGATTACAAAGCCCACGGACCGGCTATGAAGAATAGGAATCGCTGGGAAGACTGAGAGCTTCAAGTTTTAACTAATTCGGGTCCATGGAGAACTATGGCTCTGTATCTCGTCTTTTTCCTGGAAATTTAAAGAAAATTGATGAAAATATGTGACTTTGTCACATCTCCGTCTTTCTTGGGCAAAAAAAAAACAAAAAAAGAATAAGTACCAAATCTTTTTTTTTTCTTCGGAGAGCCGGGAACGCTGGATTGAGTCCTCCTCGCCTAGACGGAGGCCTTGTCCTGCCACGGGACCAGGGCGTTGGTCCATGGAGGCAGCTGCGCCTGTCTGGGAACGTTCACTCTTGTCGGATTACCGACCCGGCCAGAACCTGGTTCTGGATTCTCGGAGCCGGCCGGCGGCTTGATCACGCAGCGACTAAGATAGGCCGATCAACTGCTCCACAAACTGTCCTGGGCACGATGGGGCGATTGGTCGTCGTCGGAGGCGAGGATGTTTGCAGAGCCAGCCAGAACGTTTGGCGACTTGGTGACGTCGCAGGAGAAAACCGTTTGTCCTGGCTGCTTCGGGATTCAACGCTCTCGTGGTCGGGGTTTTTGTTCACGAGTGCTACTGATGGATTGCGGTGGTACTTGTAGCTGTTGCTATGGCCGTTGTCTGTGCTATTACTGTGGTGTACGTGGTCGTTACTGATTGGTACTGTGGCTGTTACTGACTTACTGTTACTGTGGCCGATACTGAATTACTATGGCCGATATTGACTGTTATTGTGGCCGTTACTGACTGTTACTGAGGCCGTTACTGACTGTTACTGAGGCCGTTACTGACTGACTGTGGCCGTTACTGACTGAATGTGGCCGTTACTGACTGTGGTTACTGAATTACTATGTCCGATACTGACTGTTATTGTGGCCGTTACTGACTGAATGTGGCCGTTACTGACTGTGGTTACTGAATTACTATGTCCGATACTGACTGTTATTGTGGCCGTTACTGACTGTTACTGAGGCCGTTACTGACTGTTATAATAATAATAATAATAATAATATTTTACAAACATATGGATATCGTCATGAATTAAGTTTACATTATATGTACAGTGACACATTATAAACATTATAAAAATATATATGTGTGAATACAATATTACATTAGTGACATGACCCCATCAGAAATGGCGGCGAGTTTGTGCTTCTGCGCTTTCAAAATATTCTTCTACCGAATAGAAGGTTTGATTTAATAAGAATTTTTTCAGTTCTTTTACAAAAGTATTATAATTAGGTATGTTCATTATTTTGGTCGGTAAGGCATTGTATATCTTTAGGCCAAGTATGTATGGAGTATTAATTCTTAAGTTATTTTTAGCAAATGGAACTCTGAAGTGGTCCCTTTGACAGGTATTAAAACTATGAATTTGCTTATTAAAAGTAAACTTTGATTAATTTTTAAAAATAAATGTGTTTATTTCAAATATAAGCAAACTAGGTACTGTGATGTTGTATCTTGGGAATAGTTGTCTGCAGGAGCATGTACTTCCAACACCCGCAATGCATCTGATAACTCGCTTCTGGGCAATAAATACCTGTGAAGCACCGGATGAGGCACCCCAGAGGCAGATTGCATATTTTAAGTAAGATTCTACTATGGCAAAATAAACCATACGAAGTTGTGGAAAATTAAGGTAATTTTTGAGAAATCTTATTAAGTAGCATGACTTATTTATAGAAACAATCGTTCGTTCACAATGTAGATGCCAGTTTAAATTTTCATCAAATACTGCACCGAGAAAAACAGTGTGTTGTTGTCTTTTTAGCGACTGACCATTGATATAAATCATCTGTTGTATGACATTTATATTCTGGTAGTTATGGAATTGTATAAGAGTGGTTTTGGTCTCATTGAGGAATAATTTATTGGCGTTACACCATTGTAAGAGCGCTAAAATATAGATTTCACAATTTTGAACAATCTCGTTAGTGTCATTGCCTGATACAATAATCGAGGTATCGTCAGCATAATGAATAAAATTGGCAGCGCCGCCCGCACAGTCAACCAAGTCGTTGACATACATGACAAACAAAATAGGTGCGAGTACTGTTCCCTGTGGGGCTCCTGTGTTACTTTTTATGATGTCTGATAGTACCTTATTATAAACATTGCCATCGTTTTTAAAATTTAATGCCACAAAGTGTTCTCTGTCACTTAAGAAGCTTTCAATCCAGTTTAAAGGTGTACCTCTAATTCCGTAAGAATATAATTTGTCCAGAAGTATTTTGTGATCGAGGCAGTCAAATGCTTTCAAGATATCACAACAAATACTTACTACTGGTTGTTTATTTTCTAAATAGTTAATTAATTTTTCATATAAAAAGTTAATTGCATCAAAGGTAGAGAAGTTCGGACGAAATCCAAATTGATTACGGTTTATGATTTTTTACTTGTTAATAAAAGTTGCTAGTCGCCCGAGGAAGCAGTATTCAAACATTTTTGAGAATATGGATGTTTGAGATACTGGTCTAAAATTGGTTACGTTGTCTTTGTCTCCTTTTTTGTGAATCGGTGTGATTTTACATAATTTAAGTTTGTTTGGGAAAACACCTGTGCTAAATGATAGATTTATCATGTACGTCAACGGCTCGATTATAAGATGCAATATCTTCCTTATCAGGAAAGCAGGCACATCATCTGGTCCAGCAGACTTTTTATTCTTTAGTTTGGATTTAAGTAGTGTGAGTATCTCTATCTCAGTGTATGGATTTAAGAAGAATCCATTATAATTATTATTTGTTATTGAAGGCTTACTATTATTATTTGTAGTTAAAATTTTTTGAACTAAATTTAATGGTGATTCATTAAAATAATCGTTGAATTTGTTTACAATTATCTTTGGATCGCTTATGTGTTTATTATCATATTTAATTGTAATATTATCTAATATTGAGTGATATTTGTGTGTTGTTTTATAAACGACCATGTAGTTTTAGTAGGGTTGCCTGGCTCAGTTATTTTTGTCTGAATATGATTTCTTTTAGTATTATTTACTAATTTACTGTGTTCTTTTTTTGCCAGGGTAAAGAAAGGTTTTAGTATGGGATACTGTTTTTGTAGTGTAAAAAGATCTCTTAGCTTAGCGCTAGAATTTTTTATTTCTAGATTAATCCAATTTTTTTGATTGTTATTATGAATAACGTATTTATCGGGAAAACATAAGTTAAAGTACTTCAAAAATTTATTATAGAATTCGTTAAAAGCCAAGTTCATATCTGTCAGCGAGTACATGATGTGCCAGCTCTCCTGACTTAAAAGATTTGCAAATTTATCATTATTTGTGTGGCTAAAAAATCGTAATTCCTTATCGACCTTTTCTTGGGAGATTTTATGTAGATCAGTTTCATATAAAACAATTCCATGATCGCAGAGGATTTCTCCATCTACCTGAAACTTATCAGATTCAAAATTTGTGAACACATGATCTAGAGTATGCTTTCCTCTTGTGGATTTAGTAATGATGCTTCTTAAGTTGTATTACAGCAGAGCAGAACTTAATTGCACAAACTCGTCGCCATCCCTGCCGGGGTCAAGGTTGATTTCACCCGTCAAGACAACTTTCATATTAGGTTTAAAAATGGTATCTAAAACAGATATTATGTTATTATAAAATATATTAAAATCGCCGTCAGGTGCTCTATAGCATGCTAAAATTACTAAGGAGTGGGCATCGTGTGTATATAAAATTCCACAGATTTCTACATGCTTATCAATGCAAAATTTATCTAAATCCAGCTGAATTGTTTTAATATTTTTATTGCACCAAATACCCACTCCGCCCCCCCCCCCCAAAAGGAGGATCTATTTCTGTATGCACTTAGTGTGTAGTCAGGAAAGTTTATATTTTTAATTGATATATCATTGCACCATATTTCAGATAGACATATAAGTTTGATATTGTATTTACATAAGTATTCTGATATTATTATATCTACCTTTTTTGGACTTAGTGATTGGCACTTTATAAAGAGGACATCAAAAGTTGTCCCAGGAGAACTTGCTATGTGCCTTGGGTCTGGGTCTGTCGCCTGTGGAAAAACTTGGAGACAAAGATTCCTGCTGGCCAGATGTCTTCTTTCATAGCGTTCTCAAGGTTGTGTAGGTTTATCATTATTCTGTAGTGTTGTGGATACTTGGAACTTACACTTTCACATTGCACTTCCGGAAATATTGGTTTTAAGTGATGCATGATTTCCTCCATGGGGTCTCGTGGCCGCGTGCCAGAGTGTCAGGTCGCGAATCTGGGGAACCGGGTTCGATCCCGACCGACGCCAAATATTTCCAATTTTAAATGGCACAAAATTGACCCCTGTGGTGCACTCTCCACGCCAGCAATGAGTGCTCGTGAGGTGACGCCTGGTAAGCGCCCGCACGGTGCAAATATTTCATCATTACCGATATCTGTATACAAAGCAGATTGGCACACCCAGTAATGGGTAATAAGCCGTGATGATATATATATATATATATATATATATATATATATATATATATATATATATATATATATATATATAAATGATTTCCTCCGGTTTTGTATTCGGTTTAAAGCGCGATGCGTATAGGAAAGCCTTCTTGGGCGCGGCTTCCAGTTTTGATTTATTGTTTGAGTTGCCGATAATACTAGTGTTCGGCTTTATTTTCTTCTCATTATGTATATTTCTTTGTGAGTTTGATGCAGCTTTATCGTGGGTAATATTATCATTTATTTTGTTATTTTAGTGTTATTACTATCACTAATATTATTGTTTCGTATACTGTTAGACTTTACCATTTCATTTATTTGGCACATGTTTAAAGTTAGGTTATTATTATTGTTTTGATTTTGATCGTTTGTATGGGCGATGGCCAGGCCGACTGTTTTGTCGGCTTTCTTTGCTTTATTTTTGTTATTACCCGTAGATGGCAGGAGCGGTTTTAAATGGATATTTAAAAGGTTAATTTGAGAATTCAGTATTTTAATTGTTTCGATTAGGTTATTTATAATTATGTCTTTTTGTTTCATATTTCTTTTTAAGTAATGAACATCACATTTTAGTTTGACGATATTATCTGTATCAGTGAGATCGTTTACACTTACAAATCAGTCGTCATTGTCCTTGTCCTTTTCACCTTGAGCATCATCACAGCAATTTATAAAATTATTGTCAAGTATATTTAGTTTTAATTTACTCACACAGCTATTGTGCGATGTCGTACCACAATTAATGCATTTAGGCCCAGTTTGTGCTACTTTATGGTACCTAACACATTTTTTTGTAGTCACTTACATTGTTCGACTGACCTTCCGCCATCTTTTTTTTATTGAGGCCGTTACTGACTGTTATTGAGGCCGTTACTGACTGACTGTGGCCGTTACTGACTGAATGTGGCCGTTACTGACTGTGGGTACTGAATTACTATGTCCGATACTGACTGTTATTGTGGCCGTTACTGACTGTTACTGAGGCCGTTACTGACTGTTACTGAGGCCGTTACTGGCTGACTGTGGACGTACTGACTATTACTGAGGCCGTTACTGATTTACTGCGTTCGTTGCTGACTTGCTGTGGCCGTTACTGACTGGTACTGAGGCCGTTACTGACTGCTACTGAGGTCTTTACTGACTAACTGTGGCCGTTACTGACTGTTACTGTGGTTGTTACTGACTGTTACTGTGACCGTTACTGACTGTTACTGTGACCGTTACAGATTGTTACTGAGGCCGTTACTGACTGTTACTGTGGCCATTACTGATTTACTGTGGTCGTTACTGACTGTTATTGTAGCCGTTACTGACTGAATGTGGCCGGTACTGACTGTGGTTACTGAATTACTGTCCGATACTGACTGTTATTGTGGCCGTTACTGACTGTTACTGAGGCCGTTACTGACTGTTACTGAGGCCGTTACTGACTGACTGTGGCCGTACTGACTGTTACTGTGGCCGTTACTGTTTTATTGAGGCCGTTACTGACTGTTACTGAGGCCGTTACTGACTATTACTGAGGCCGTTACTGATTTACTGCGATCATTGCTGACTTGCTGTGGCCGTTACTGACTGTTACTGAGGCCGTTACTGACTGTTACTGAGGTCTTTACTGACTGACTGTGGCCGTTACTGACTGTTACTGTGGCCGTTACTGACCGTTACTGTTACCGTTACTGACTGTTACTGTGACCGTTAGTGATTGTTACTCAGGCCGTTACTGACTGTTACTGTGGCCATTACTGATTTACTTTGGCCGTTACTGTCTGTTATTGTGGCTGTTACTGACTGTTACTGTGACCGTTACTGATTGTTATTAAGGCCATTACTGACTGGTACCGTGGCCATTATTGATTTACTATGGCCGTGACTGACTGTTATAGTAAAAAATTTTAGGCAGAGGAGTCACGTCATCATTTCATTACAAAATGAAAAATCACTATAGTATTGGCCGAGTGATGTATATGTTTAAGAAAACGAAGAAAATAAATACTATTTTTTGCATACTATAAGTAAAGTACATTTTAATTAAATTTACAATTATTTTAAAGTCGAACATAATGTTTTGAATGAGTTTTAATTTATTTAAAATAATTGTAGTTCATTTTTTCACCACATGTTGGTACTATTGGATTTCAATATTTAAACGTTTACATGACATGTTTCTCCCGGAATTGTCAACCGTCAACTGTCATTAGTTATTCGTTACTTTTTCGTATAATTAACATTTTTGTCTACGTTGTTTGTTGTGTTTTGTCAGAATTCCATTACTGTTGCCTTGTTGCGTATCAAATCTGTATTTTTCAATACAAACCGTAACTGTTTTTCGAGTTGTGTTTCTTTGTTTTTTTATTTATTCATAACCTCTGTACACTACTGTACTGACTGTTCATTTATTTCTGTGTTCAGTTGTGATTTTCGTTTTGTCTCTTTCATTTTATTGGTGTTTTGTCGTTTTACAATGCCGAAAGCAATATCGAAACAATCGCAAGAGCTATGTGCAAATGTGATTTCATATTTTGACAGAGAATTGTTCCACGGTGGACCTTTGCTGCCTTTGAATGCTGTTCGGGAAGTATGTTTACAAATTTTTATATTTTGGTACAATAATATTCAATTATTATTCGACTATTAAATAAATTAACTTGATCACATAAATAGAATCGCAGGTAAATACAATTATATTCTAAAATTAAATTAGTGTACCATGTAAATCTACTATTTTCGTGACGTCATTATACGTCATTATCTAGTTACAAAGTTTGATGACGTGACTCCTCTGCCTAAATTTTTTTACTATAGTGTGGCCGTTACTGAGTGTTCCTGTGGCCGTTACTGATTTACAGTGGCCGTTACTGACTGGTACTGTGGCCGTTACTGATTGTTACTGAGGCCGTTACTGGCTGTTGCTGTGGCCGTTACTCATTTACTGCGGTCGTTACTGACTGGTACTGTGACCGTTATTGTGGTCATTACTGACTGTTACTGATTGAGGCTGTGGCGGTTACTGTGGAAACGGCATCACTCGTGTCGGTTGTCGACTTCAAAGCCAGCCGGCGGCGTGAGCACGCAGCGATGGCCGCTGTCGGAACCGTCTTTCCTCATACCTGTCTCTGCTGTTTCAGGTCCTTGGTCAGTTGCTCTCTGACGTCTGTGTTCGGTACCTGGTTGACGTCCTTGTTTTGTTGCCGTTAACGCCTGAGTTCTGCTGCTGTGGTGGGCGGCATCGCTCGTGCCTGTTTGTCGACCCGACCCAAAATTCGTTTCCGGATTCTCGAGGCCGGCCGACGGAGTGAACACGCGGCAGATGACCGCAATCGGAGCTGTTTCTAGTGTCGGAGCTGTGTAGCGTCCCGGTTCTGTTACTGTGACCGCTGTCGGAGCTGCTTAGCGATCCTGTTCTGTAGCTATCTGATGCCCTGTGACTGTGGCCGCTGTCGGGGTTGTGTTTAGTCCCTGTTCGGGCGACATTATGTGTTCTGTAGCTGTCTGATGTCCTGTGTCAGTGGCCGCTGTCGGGAGTGTGTTTAGTCCTTGTTCTGTAGCCATCTGATGTCCTGTGGCTGTGGCCGCTGCCGGGGGTGTGTTTAGTCCCTGCTCGGGCGTCATTTTGTGACGTATCTACCCTGTGTTGGGTTTGCTGTTACTGCTTTCGGGCGCCATTCTGTGAACTGTCTGTTTTAGGGGTAGTTTAGGATTGCGGATAGCTAGTCGGAGGTCCTGGATTATTATGTATAAATGATTGTGAAATTTGTAAAACTTAAACATTTTATTAACACACACCAAATGTACAAACATGTAACTAGAATAAAAAAATAAATGTCTTAGAAATCTGTCTGTTTGACTCTAACTTTGAATTTATGTAACTTGGTATATATTTACTGTACTTGACTGGAATCCTGTCTCTGAGATGATACTCTCGCTCGGATTCAGCGACTATCTTCGCTGAGGGCAGTTCGCGATGCGCGTGTCGTTGAGTTCTAGACTACAGAAGCTGTAGGTAGACTGGTCCTCTTGTATAGCCGAAGCAGCTATCGCAGGAAGTGACTTCTTAGTTAGCCGATGCAGCTATTGTAAGAAGTGCCTTCTGAAGCTCCGCGCGTGATATTTATACCCAAATTTGGTTACATTTGGTTGAAATTTGCGCGTTCGAAGAGGGAGATGTTACCGGCAATCTTACTGGTGCGGAGGCGGAGTTGTGTCGCGACGTCTGATTGGCTGAAGCCTGGGTTTGTAAACTGTTTATTTTATGTCTTTAAAAAATAAGCAAAAAATAAATTTCCAGTGTTTTTGTGAAAGTTATCATCAGGTAAAATTAAACAATACAAATGGCACATGAATACAATAAATATAATAAATATATTTCAGTTTGCCTTGAAGTCTGCGGCTGACCGTAGCGCCAGCATCGCTCAGCTGTTCTTGCAGTTGTCAAAGGGATTTCCCGGGTGGTTTTCTGCAAGTTCTGTGAATGGAATTGTGTCCTTAAGAGTCCTATTGTTGTCCAGACAGTTAGGCCCGGCCCGTGGATTATGGGTATGCCGGCTGGCAGAAGTTGTACATCCTCACTTGTAACCTGTAAGTTTTCTAAGTGTACTTTGACTAAAAGAAACATGATTTTCATCCCGATTTCTTAGCAAAACCTCAAGAAATGTATTGGATGACCTTCTCTGCCCTGATTACAAAGCCCACGGATCGGCTATGAAAAATAGAAATCGCTGGGAAGACTGTGAACTTGAAGTTTTGACCAGCTCGTGTCCATGGAGAACTATGGCTCTGTGTCTCGTCTTTTGCCGGGAAATTTAAAGAAAATTAACGAAAATATGTGACTTCGTCACAAGGATAAATCCGGGTTTACACAAAGCGAAATCAAAGTGATTTTCATAGTTGTAGTATCAGTCTTAATAATTAAAATATGTTTTTATAATATATCTGTTTATGCAACATCGTCATAGTCATTATCATGCATATAAGCATAATTACATTATTGCATTAATTTTAGGACGATGAATATGACGACTTACAATCTGCGCATGTCCAAAAACTGTCAGAAACACAAAACAACCTCTATTTTTATTTTGATGTTGTTTATTATGAACTAATTTTTCTCTACTATTTAGTAATTTGGTAAATATAATATTTAAGTAACAGAGTTTAGAAAGTGACAAATTAATAGTCACAACAAAAATGCTACATAAACGACCAACTATATTGACACTATTCCTATGACTATAACTTAAGGCCATGACTAGGATAGCGACTATGTTATTGCTGCATAAATCCAGCTTTATTATATATAATATTGTTATTTGAAATATTATTAGGAAGTCGGGTGGAACCTTGCTTCAAATGCACATATTACCAAAATTTATTACGATCAGATTTAATATTATTATCTACTTAACTTACATAATATGCAGTATAAGAGTCCTTAATTTGTTTTTTAATTAACATCCTCAATCTTTTGAAGTCATTTAGGTAATATTGTTGCTTGGTATTTCGCCATTTTTTCTTGAAGTATTTTTTAGTTTTGATATTGATTTTGATATTCAAAGTAAACCAATGGACAAATGAAGACGAACCACATTTATATCTCGGAACGTATCTTTCAATAACCTCATATAACAATGAGTAAAACTCTTTTAAAGCAGAATTAACATCATAAAATGAATTCAAAGTTGACCAGTTAATGTTACATATGTACTCATAATTGAATGAAATCAGCTTTATGAAAATTATACTTAATATTTTTCGCCAATAGAAAACAGGCTGATATTACCGCAGAGAGTATTGTGAAACTGATAAATAGAGCAGGGTATTATGCATCTTCTGGAACCAAAGAATATTCGGATTTCACGGTATGTAAAGTTGTAAAATTAGAGACTACTAGATCAAGCAAATTGGTTTATTGAGAGTAGTGTTATATTGACTTAGATTTAAAGTGTCACAGTAGTTATGAAAACTGGAAGTTTTTAAACAATTCAGGTTGTTGAAATCAGGAAGATTAAAGTCTCGAACTAAAACATTTTCACCAAGAAATAAAAGCTCTAAAGCATTCGAAAAACTTTCTATATCGTTAGCTTTTGTGTCAGGGGGAATATAAAACCGCACAAAATAAATGTAGAAAAAGCAAAATGACATTTACAATTTCAATAATTTTATATCTAAAATTATTTTTAAGTGCAATTATCCACCATTACCCCTGCTACGATTAGTAATGGAAAAATCCTTGTCATTACGAAAAACACTAATACGATGGAAATTTTTTAGAATTTAATACAGATGAATGTAGTCTAGTGTCATACAGAATTATTGTATTACATGACCTTTAGAATTTTAGACCAAAAAATATTTAGAGTAATGGAAGAACTGTTGGGCATATTCAGTTTAATATACTAACAATGGTAGGATTATTATTAACATATTTAATCTTTAAATTATTTTCACCAGCAGAAATACGGAAGTTTAGTTCATGCTTTATGGTTTTATAATACTCTAGTTCCAATTTAGTGCCGTGTTTTGAAATAGATAAATGTTTCCACTTATCAAGAGATTTTAGTTTTTTGGAATTTTTGATGATTTTTATGACGTCGTCTGAACAAGATAATTGTACGTTTTTGGTACTAGAAAGAGTTTTAGTTTTATCTATACGGCCTATGCGAAAACATTTGGTGAAAGCACATTTAATGTTAATGTCATCTAAAATATTGTTAATCATGAAGGGATCACTGTTATTAAGTTGCTCTTTAGTGAGTGCCGAATCTTCATTAGAACACACACGATCGCTTTTGCTGATCTTCAAATTCTCGAATTATATTTTCAGTCATAGCGAAGATAGACTGAAGTAGATCCTTCATTATAAGATTTTTTGAGCTCACTAATATCATTTTGTAATATGATAATAAATTTCCTAAGACTTAGTACTAATATTGATACGATGTTTGCAAGTATATTGAATACCTGACATCAATGAATTACTACTACGAGCTACAGTGGCGGAAAGTTTAACACAGTCAATGTTAAAAATATGTTTAAAAATTATACAAGTTACACTTCTATGCTCTTCTGTTACATTATTGCAACAATGAAAATGGCTAAGCATGGTTACAAAACTGCTAAAAGTGAAAAAAACTTTTCCTAGAGAACAAATATTAAAAAACGATATATACAACCAAATCGAATAATAAAAGATGAACACTTTTATACCAAAATGTTATATATGATCTAAATTTTAAGCAAAAATAATAAAAAATTAAACGAAAAAACAGCACCTGCATCTACCTGCATCTAACTCAATCATGAATATTAATTTGGGTTTAGAAAACCAACAAATACATACTGATTATGGTTTGGGTTTTGTGCGTTAGAATAGGTTATTTTTACGTTTTTTTTTAAACATAAATTTGAGTTTTTGTAAGTACATAATCCACAACGTATTATGGCTGTTTTTGTTTTTTGCCTAATTAGAGTTTTCCGTCTTGGAGTCTAATATATTCGTATACCTCTTTTCTTTCACAACGTTATTCCCTCATTGCTGCAGGGTACGCTTATTTTCATCAGAGTTGTGCATCTACGCGCATTCTATGATAGATTACTTACATGCGTAAATAATGATGTCAAATGTAGACAATACGTAAAGAATATAAACTATGTATACTATATATATATATATATATATATATATATATATATATATATATATATATATATATATATATATATATATATATATATATAAATTGCACATGCGCACAAGAGGAATACACCAGAAACTGACAATCCAGTGAAAGTCTGTGATTAAAAGTAAAAGAAAAATACAAAATGCTATGCAATGTTTGATTTAAAATGTTAAAAAACACTAGTCCATCTCGATTTGAATCCCAAAGGTAAATAAACTAATTGTCTTAAATTGGCTAATAATTTTGTTTTTAATTAAATTATTTTATATTTTAGATTTTATAATTGTTATCTAGAATAGTATGTTAGCAACCCAAAAGAACTGATTCTCAGTCCAACAACTAGTGTCATCTATTGGTTAGAACGTAAGATACTAACTTACTTTATTATTTAATAAGATGACATCGTATCATATGCCACTTTTAGCGGCTCATTCATTTATACATTGTAAATTATGTAATAGTAATATTTTTTGTCCTTTTTAAGCAAAACAATATAAAATAATTATACTCTACATGCGCGTAGACAATATAGAATTTTTAATCATGCAAACATCAATGTCTACGAGTTGACAATGATGTATTTTACGTAGCGTAGATTACAAGCACAACCCTGGTTTTCATTTCCATCTCAACAAATTTATTTAAAATTTCAGCAGCGTTCCTGGTATTATAGTCGTGTATGCGACCGAAAACACTTCAGCCGTTGCGACGTTGTGTTTCAAACTGAAAAAATACATGATGTGGTGATAGAACCTCTCTAGGCCTGGTAATCCCATACTGCTGGTATGGAGCCAACTGTTGTTGATCTAGAGCTGGTCCAACTGGAGATAATCCAGCCGGTGCTGTTGCAAGGGCTGCTTCAAATGTTTCACAAGTCCAGTTAGTGGTACATTGTTTAATAAGAGTACAAGCTGCAATATACAGAAGTATTGTAATACTTGTAATACAATTGTTAGATATACGGACCTGTTATCTGATGTAACCTCATTTTGTCACAGTTGGAAATTACACACAAACTGCATGAACTTGTAGGTATATTATGTTAAGAAGTTACAAATAACACTTACCTAATATCTATACAGAGACATCGCCACACTGTATAATGTATTTCACTGTTTATACAAATATTTACGAACTTGTGTATGAAGTCTCTAGTTTGGCATTCTTGACAAGAGCGCTATAGTGGTAGGCGAGTCCGCTAGGAGCGCTTGACGTTTGTGATATGATATATATTTATTTGTATAACGATTTATAAAATGTAACATGATGTAAAATGAGTTTAGAACACAAAACTATAACCGTGGGATATTTATAGAATTCTCGAGGAAATAATTTTATTGTATATTACAACAGTGACATCTTTTTCTCCCACTTTTGGTCAAATCGTTTTATCCAAATTCACACATTGCCACAGTATAAAGACAGGTTTCACAGCTATAGAATCAGTTCGACTCAGTCGAGAGTTCAGTTCGTGTCTCTCCTGACCAGTAGAGCACGAATCCAGTCTTCCAATTGAGGGTTCAGCTCTTGGCACTTCTGGAAACTTCGGCGCTGAAAGTTAATCTTGGTGAACCGTCACCTAAACGTAACTTAGCTCCGCCGATCTTGCAACCGTTGTTAAAGTTCGTGAAAGATTTGTATACTTCACTCAAGTCTGTTTCACTTACCTGCTATTGCCGCTTCACGGCCAATCGTGTCTCCACTGCCAAGTTTTGATGGTCACAGTTGAGCAAGGGTTTTATTTATTTATTTATTTATTTATTTATTTATTTATTTATTTATTTATATGTTTATTCTGTCCGCATCATACATTTTGTCTTGTAATAAACATTAATAAGTTCGACGTGCGTTTCTGTGCAATCCCCTAGCCCTTTCTCCACTTATAGCAATCCCGGCACCCAGCCGTCTTCTATTCAGACACCACCACCGCAAGAAAGGTGTCCGAGAAAACTAACCGGCGAAACAAAAAAGACGACGCCAATATGATGCAACCGCCTCTAGGGGTAGCGTCACAATAAATATTATTTTACTAAAAAAGAATTACGAAGATGGTAGGTTCAGTATAGGATTTCACAAATATCCTGCAAATAATAAACTAGATTGAAAGAACTATCAGATATAATTATAAAACACAGTAAATACAAATAATTATTGGATGTATTCATAGTTTTATAATACTTAATACAAATTCATAAATTTTATAAAATATAACAAACTTATAATTAAAAAACAGATACAATAAGTCAGAAATATTTTGCTTTTACAAAAAAAATATGCATTTTTTACATTTTGTTGAAGAATTGATAGAAAATATTCATACATTTTAATATTTAATGATTCTTTCATAAATAGTTATACAAGCTTTTTTCTTGGTTTTAAAAATACAGTAAGAATTTATAATTACATTTGATTTCACACATGGAAATCATGTTTATCTTTGACATACACAAGAACTTTCTTTTCTATAAATACTGGTTGTTTAACTATGTACGGCACTGTTTTAGTAACCGGTACTGGGTATGGCTTAGGTATGGGTACAGAAACCTTAACAGGGTAGGGCACGTGCACTGGCACCTTCACAGCCACGGGGACGTTCTTCTCCACTGGGTAGGGCACGAGGTTTTCCACCGTTACAGGATATGGTTTGATGATCGGTACTGGCCGGGGATGCTCCACCGGGACTTTTACCTCCACGGGATATGGCACTGGAACCTTCTTTTCTACATGTATGGGGTAAGGCTTGAGAATTGGTACATAAAATTCTTGTTTTAGGAAAGTTTCCACTTTAGAGTCTTTTTGGTCATTACTAATATCTTCATAGTTGGTGGTGCGTACAGTAATACAATGTATACCAACAATTCCAGAAAGAAGGACAGCGAATGTTATCTAAAAATTATAATTTTATATCAAAAAGTTTTTCAGTTCATACACCTACATCAAAAAACATTTTTATACGTCCTGCCAGGATTGTGCCTGTAATCTATGCTACGTAAAATACGTCTTTGTCTACGCGTAGGCAATGATGTTTACGTGACTAAAATTTGTATATTGTCTACGCGCATGTATACTATAATTATTTTATTTTTTCTTAAAAAAAGACTAAAATATTTTGCTATTGCTCATTAATTCGTAAGGCATATATGAACGAGCCGTTGAAAGTAGTATACGATGCATTTTATTGAAATAATGAAGCAGTTAGTATTTTACGTTGTACCTGTACCCAATAGATGACATCAGTAGCCCAACAACTAGTGTCATCATCAGTTCTTTTGGGCTGCTAACTACCGGTAAAAAAAATTGACATCCTATGCTCATAATACATATTTTTACAAAAACGTGACTTACATCAATCATAGTTACGTAAAATTATAAAACAAAAACACATTAATAAATAAAATCATTTTACATTATTTTTTTACCTTCCGTCACCTTTAGGTAAGGAAGGTATTGTCTTTGGTCAAAAATTTCGGTGGTGAGTTTTTAATGAATAAGCACGTTTTAAGGTCCCTGGAATACGATTTTACTATTTTTACGATGATGTCTGTATGTATGTGTGTATGTATGTATGTCTGTGTGTGCATGTGTGTGTGTGTGTGTAACAAAATTTTCGTCTACGATAACTCTAAAACTACAATTCCAAAAATTATAATTCTTTCGTATTCCTCTTCGTTGCATCCATATGAAGAGCTGATTAGATTTTGGTTATAATTGGTCAACCGGAAGTACCCTCTTTTGAAGATTTTAACAGTTTTTCTTGAAAAAACGATGGTAAATATAATTTTTTCACATTTAATGTTATAAATATTAAAGAACATTGTATACTCTATACGATTTAACTGCATTTTATACTTCATATTAAATGGACATAGAGTAATAAAATTATAAAGAAATTAAATTTCATAAATTAGCTAGCTATGCTAGAAACAACTACTATATTAATAAAATTCTGATTGAAAGATGTCAGTGTCAAGTGCAATTGACATATTCGTAGTATATTTGTATTATAATTTTATTAGAAATATAGGATCTTTTTGCTCGAAACTTTCTGTATGGAATTTGTATAAAATACATACACCTGTCGAAAGGTAATGTACATACAAGAAATTTAGAATCTTTTGCAAGGAACTTTCTGTATGGATTTTATAGAAAATACATACAGGCAAAATTTACGAAAATTCTACCGGTAGAAACCGCATCTACCGACTGTGTTCGAAAACAACAGTGGTAAAACGTTCCCGTGTTCGACAATTGTACAACATCTATCAGATTCATCTACTGGATTCATGAAGAATCTACATTCAAAAAAGGTAGTGACCCAAAGCTAAGCACGCGCGTTAAAATTGGAAATGTGGTCAAAGTAGAACTCTGCTCAGTTCGTTAACTACATTAAATTTCTAACCTATTTCAAATTTTCAATTTTTTTTATAGCTTATGGATCTACCCCTGTTTACCACTTGCGTTCTTAAAATATCGATTCCGGTAGCTATAACTTGATAAACAGTTGTTTACCGGTAACAGTTCACGGGCAGAATTTTCGTAAATGCCTCATATAATTGACGGTAGGTAATATGCTGGCCACATCAGATTTTTTCTTTAGTAGCTATTACAAAATCGTTCAGATGTTAATACTTTTTGTATTCCAAGACAAGAAAAATAAAATTTAAAAATTATTGGCTAATATGAAATAATCTGTTAGTCAAGATGCACTATTATTTGATAACATTTTTAAACAAACCATGCATAGGGCCTTGTATTTAACGTAAATTTAACTTTTTAAATTTTTTGTTCGTTTTCCTACCTCCCATTTTAATCATTGACTCACCGGATTCTCAGATTAAGTAAAAAATCAGGTATATTTCGATAAATCCCTAGTGCGCATGTGCAATGTATACAAAGTTTACATTGTTTAGGCATGTAAATAATCTATCAGAGATTACGCGTAGACGCACAACTCTGCGTCCTGCATATCCACTTCTATGTACTCGTAAAAATATGTATGCATCGTGATATTCCAAAATGCAACTTTTAACTTCTTTCATTACATCCATCCGTGTAAATAGAAATAAACATAGTAAATATTTTTCAATGTAAGAAATTTATGGGGATTTTGTGGTCGTTTGAATAAGTGTCTGGTCGCGAATCTGGGGAACCAGGTTCGATCCCGATTGACGCCAAAATTACTTCGTATTTTAAATGACACGAAAGTGACCCCAGTGGTGCATTCGCTAGCTAGCAATGAATCCCCGTGAGGTGACGCCTGTTAAACGCTCACCCAATACGAATTTGTTTTCATTATTCCCAATGCCTGTGTACAAAGAAGATTGGCACATCCAGCAATGGGTAATACTCGTATGACGTGATGTTATATGTATTTATTAATTTTATTTACAAAATGTTCCTATTTGGTAGGTATTGATATTTATACATTCATGGTTTGTATTTAAAATATTAATTCTCTATTAAATTCGAAAACAGGGGATGAATTTATTTTGCCATTGTATAAGGTTCAATTCGATGTAAATATATTTTTTAAACCAAATACTTTTTGTGTAACGCTTAATTGAGAACCATGCGTTTCCTCTGCCGGAGCTTGTATTGACGAGAATACAATGATTTAAATCATATTGTAAAAATCCGTTTTATTTTTGGTTTTTATTACTGAAATTACTAAAAAATTAAATTGTTTTTAAAATGCAATGCTTCAATAATACGATTAGCAAAACGATGACATAGACAATTAAAAAAAAAACATTAGTTATATTACACTCCGATGATTTATTAAGCTATTTCTAGTATGGTTTATTATGCGAAATTTAGAATAAGTATACATAGTGATCGAAACTTTTTTAAATTAAAATAGACTCTGAACCAAAATATGTATTTTTTTTGTAAAAGCAACATATTTATAATACCATATTAGTAGTGCCCCCAGTAAGGGAGAGCTACCTAATAAAAGAGATTTATTATTATTTTATTTTTAATCTTAGAATTATTGTAGTGGTAATAAAATATACCTTCGAATATATTATTTTACATACCCTTTAACTTGAACTAAATTCCACCAATAGTTATAAACATATAGGAAAAAGTTAACTTACAGAGGCACTCATATTACTGTCGTATTAAGATGTTTTTCACAAGACGAGTACACAATATCTGCCGCCGATGTCAGCAGGTATTTAAAGTATTTATACATTTTTCCGCACTGTATTTGTTAAGCTTTCTATTACCTATTAGGTTTATTACCTTCCTGTAATTTGCTTTCGTAGACAGGTCGTATCGCAATAACATCATTATTTGAAAATTGCATCAGTTCGTTATTGGAATGTAATGTATCCGCACCCGTAATTTAAACTTTATATTGATAAAAAATATTTTAATATTTATTCATATAATTAGGATCAATATGAAAGATATGAGTAAGTATATTTGGTATATAACTGAAAAGATTTGAAATCTGAACAGTCTAGTTTATGCGCTTATTTTGAACAAATCTGTAAATCTTACTGATTAGAAAATCTGTAAATAATGAACAAATCGCAACGAAAGTTGCCACTTTTATGCATAATTGTATATTAATCATTAAAAATAGATGCGTTTTTATCAGTTTTTTTACAGCTTTACAGATCTGTAAGACTTACAGTTTTGTTCAGAATAGGCCTATTAGACCTAATTTAACGCACCTACTCCTCCTGTCCCTGTAAGTACTATTTACTATAAACGGTTAATTAATGTGGGGAAAAAATAAATTTCTTAAATTTTTTCAAGAAGAATCGCCTCCGGTGGCTTAATGATTAGAGCAACGCCTCTTATCATGATTGTGCTCGTGGTTCTGGGTTCTTTAAGGCATGGATGTTTGTATATGTGAACTCACTCTGAAATTGGCATTTAATCCTATTCTGGGGTTTTTAAAGCAATACAAGGTAAAATTAATTTATATAATTTGGATAACTAAACATACGTGACCGATTTAAGGTATATTTGTTTCAATTTCAAGTAATATTAGAAATCGAAACCCTGCGGGCCTGCACATAATTAATATGCTGTTCAGCTCAAATAGCACGTGAAATTGTAAGTTGTAAGTAATCATAATATATATTTATCTTTAGTAATATATACAAACACACAACGTAAACGACAAAAATAACAATATCAAATGTATGTTAGTATTATGCGATCTTATTTCAGACACATCGCAATTTTTGGAGTAAGTACTCGGTTTCCGTTTAAGTCCATTAGAATATTAGAAATTTGTTAATGTGTTCTTCACTGCAATTTAATTATGAATCACAAACTCGGAAGGACTTGGTTCGGCCCCAGCCAACAGCATAATTTATTTTTTAATTATTACTTCTCAATGTAATTTTTATTATGTTTTTAATCTTAATTATGCTGATGGCAGGTGCCGAACCTAAGTCCCTCCGAACATTGCTCTCATTAATAAGCGTACACGCTTAAGGCTGGCAACGATATATCGATAAATAAAATGTATCGAAAATAAATATTCGATAAATATTTGAACGATATAAAAAAGATTAAATAAATTATTATTTTTGCAGTCAATTTCAGATGACCCCCACTCCTTGAAGAATAATTTAAATTTAAACATTAATGTATCATCTTAAAATTTTATACATGAGATGTTTTTATTTATTTATTTTGATTTTTTTTTTGTACATCACCGATATATCGCTACTCAATATATTCTCATCGATATATCGAATACATCGATATAGCTTCAAAATATATCGAATAATACGATATATCGGTAAATGCTACACGTTTTGCCATCCCTACACACGCTACCACTGTGCTATATGAACTGCTGCTATGTAATTATTTTTTTCGGGATATAAACAACAATACTCAAAAATCTACAAATGTTTTTAATTTTTTCAGATATTACACATTTAAATTAAATAATTTATCTGTAATCCATAGAAGTAGTATCTTCCAATAAGTCTACGAAATTTCAACTTAATATCTTGCACTGGGGAGATACTATTAACATTTAACTAATTTCATTTTGTTAACGTCCTATGTAAATAAAACTAATGCTCCAGTATCAAAATTTCATCTCTAAATTATTCAGAATCGCTACATATGAAAATATAATATTTAAGATACAGAATATACGCTGTGCCTCTATGCCATCAGCTGACTATTTTATCTATTTTAATGATAACGGCATTGTCTGACACTTCAGTATATAACCATATATGAGTTTCATAAATATCTTTGGCTAGTTTGATTGATTTGTAAAGAATATCACAGTTTTATTCAGCTTCGGAGTCGCCAGCAATTAAATCCAAAACACTTAAAATGCTTGTTTGCTATTTTTTGTAGTCCCTATGTAACCCCACACATACACAACAGTTTTCGTCTCAATATATATTGTGTATTTTATATAGCAGGCCCATTAATAAAGATTTACGCGCCGGATGTTTATCCACATAGCTGAGCGTAACATTGTAATTTCTTAATATACGAGTATTTGTATTTTGCTGTATTATCGATGTATTGCAGAAAAAAATATAATAAATTTTCATTCAATTTTGAATGTTTTTTATTTAGCAGTATGTATTTTTTTGGGCGTTTATTGGGTGTAGTATTTTCGAGTACATATCACGCCTCAAACTTCTTATAAGTCATATTTCTCACAAGTCATACTACGACGACAGCCAAACTCGCTTCGTTTTCTATCGGAAGAACATTTGAAATCCGCATTACTCTACTAAAATTTTATGCATGGTGACAGATCTTCAACCTTATATTTAAAATTAATATTGTGTAAAAAATTACATCATATATAAATGTTTTATAAAATTAATTTTGTTATAGAAATTACTTAATACCATAAGTAGGTAGGTGCATATTAATATGGATATGATGTGATATGTTTAAAAATAAACTAATTTCCATTAGTTTTATTGAGATTTTAACAATATTTTAAGAACAATAGAATAAAGGATATATTATACTAATAACAATTACAATAAACAATTAAATAAATGTCGCATTACAAAAATTTGAAGATGACATGACATTTTCACATATATTGGAATATTATATTAGTCCAGCTAATAAAAAGGTTATAGAATGCATGGAGGGTGTCACAATTTTTGACTTCAGTGCTTTGTTTGGAGTCGCTTGGTGGTACACATACGAAAAGTCCTCGGACAGAGGAGGTGAGCGGGTTGTAGGAGGGGACCTAGAAGGTATCTATTTTTGGTTTTTTGCTTATATCTTGAAGACGATGCGCCTTATCAAAAAAGTCGGTATGTACATGAATGAAAGCTAACAAAATTTCCTACATTTCCAAGTTTTCTTCTTTCTTTCACCGTTTATGAGATATCCGCTATCAAAACCGCAAATTTTCGTAAAAAGTATTTTGCCTGACGTTTTTCGTTAAACTTTTTTCTCTAGAATCTCAACTCTTCGGTTTACAGAAAAATTTCTAGAAAAGGAGTTGTAGAGGATTAAATTTCCTTCAAAATGACATTTTCTATGTTACCTTCAACCGAACTACCGTTATAGCAATTTGATTTTTTTGGATAAATTTTAAGCTTCCGGTTGAAGACTGTACATTTAGTCTAAAGGCCTGGGGTATGTGTTTTGTAAAGTGTCTACGAATTTCCTCTTCGGATTATGTTTATCTTGGCCACAAGATCTGCCCGTCAGCTTCTTTCAAATATATATATATATATATATATATATATATATATATATATATATATATATATATCCGTTTTAATGCATTATGTTAAAATAAAAATTGGCTATTTCTGTCAAATACTTTCATGTTTGGTATCAAATTAAAACTCTAGGTACTGCCAATTACTTTACAGAGCTAGTTATGTAAATTGATATGCACACCGGGTGATCGGCGAAAGCTTGGCACTAAGAATATTTAGTTTATTTTGAGTTTTTGCGAGATATAAAAAAAATATGAACAAAGTTAAACTACACAAAGAGGCTCATAAGATGATCGTAGTAAGAATTTTGTGTCACGGTTTTAGCGGAAATGGGTACAACTTTGAATCTATCATAGGGAATCGGTATTTTTTGTCAATTTGCAAAATATTAGTTTCAAAGCGATACAAACATAATAGTTTTACTTTAACCATTTCAAAATGTTGACTATTTATTTTTATAATATGTTAATATAATTCCATATAAATTAAAATTTAGCCAGCAAAGTTGTATCCATTTCCGCCAAAACCGAAAGTGAAATAAAATTCTTACTACGATCAGCTTATAACCCCCTTTGTCTAGATTAACTTTGCTTGTTAAATTTTTTTTATTACTCTTAAAAACTCTAAATAAACAAAGTATTCTTGGTGCCGGACTATCACCGATCACCCTGTATGCATATCAGTTTACATAACTAACACGATATGGTAATTAGCAGTACTAATTTGAGTTTTAATTTGATACAAACATGATAGTACTTGACATAAATTACCTATTTTTATTTTAAAATAATGCATTAAAACGGGCATATGTTTGGCGGCCATTTTCATAAAAACTGACGAGCTGCAGATCATGTGACCAAGATAAAAACATCTCTAACAACCTTGTAAACATAATCCGAAGATAAAATCGGTAGACGCACACTTTTCAAAGTGCATACCCCATGCCCCTAGACTAAATGTATGGTTTTCCAGCGGAATCTCAAAAATTACCCAAAATAATCAAATTGCCATAACTGTTAATTGGTTGAAGATAATATAGAAAATGTATATAACAATTTGAAGGCAATTTATTTCTCTACAACTTCTTTTATGGGAATTTTTCTGTAACCCGAAGAAATGCGGTGCTAGAAAGAAAAGTTTAACGAAAAACGCCAGGCAAAATATTTTTTTTTCGAAAATTTGCTATTTTTGATAGCCGATATTTCATAAACTGTTAAAGATAAAAAACCATAAAAAAGCGAAAACGTGGGAAATTTTGTCAGCTCTCATTTTTTATAGAACAACTGTTTTAATAAGGCGCATCGTCTTCAAGATATAAGCAAAAAACCAAAAATTGATACCTTCTCGGTCACCTCCACACCTACTATGTCCGTGGACTTTTAGTATGTTTACCTCCTAACGACTCCAAACAAAGCCCTGAAGGCAAAAATTGTGACACCCTGATGACAGCTGATGCATGTTGTCGTGTTAGCATTTAATTTTCAATAGCGAAATTTTTATTACAGGTACGTTAATTTATTTACATACTTATATAGTGCACAGCCACAAGATTCTGATGTTTTGATTTTAGCTCATTAGAGAAATAAACCTGAAAGAGGTTATGAATGACATAAGGTATATCTCGCTTTAGAATATTGTGTTTTATAAAATTGATCCAAAATACTAGTACAAAACACATCGATAAGAATATAAGAAACGGAAATATCAGATAGTTTTGTTCCAGTTCTACAGCTTCTATTGCTACATGATCATATACTGTTTTCTGTTAGAATATTATCGGTGGAAGATATATTTGTTGTATGTATTTATTTATTTACAGAAACACAAAATGTATATACCAGTATATTAACACATTTGAAACGTTACAATTTTTTTCTCAGACCATATGTAATTTATTGTACAGTGAAATATAGGGATCTCGATAACTATAAGAATAAACGAAATCGAGTAAAATAAACCAAAATGTATCAGACACGAGGTACAAGCGAATATATAATTTTGCAAACTTTTATTTTTGCAAATAACTTCCAACGAGACTTTCAAGTATGAAATAATACTGGATTTTGTTTTGCACTTCTTTAAGGCATTTTGAACCTTTTCCGATTCGAGATGCTCAATTTTTTTATCAGAATTTGATTCCTCTTTCCATTATTGTAACTTTCCTATGGCCATCTATAAAAAAATATAATTGGCATCATAACTCGAAATTCAAGAGTGATAAAAAAATCAGCATCGCCATTTGAAATAGCTTAAAAAGTGCCCTAAAGGAATGGAAACCAAAATGCAGTGTTATTTCATACTTGCAACTTATTTGAAAAATAAAAAAAAAATGCAAAATTCACATTTTCGCCTGTTACTGGTGACCGCTTAAATCTTAAATGTACTACTAATGGGAATGAGGAATTTTATCTAATTTAACCAACTTCGTAACTTTTATAGTTCTCCAGATCCCCATGTTGGACGAGACAGCCCTAGTGTTTAACATACTATTTTACTTTTAATTTCTTCAGCCTCGATCGTATATACTCTGCATATGATGCTTTTGTTTTTCTTTCTTTTCGGTTATCATGTCTGGTGCATAAAGCACGGACCTTATTATAATTTGTTATCGCATTTTTCTTTCTATACTCGTCTTGCTTGTATTATCCAATGTAATGAATAAGACATCGAGTATAAAGCTTCTAGAAAATCAATGAAAATAGCATATGCAAATTTCTAATTTATGTGTTAAGAGTGATGATTGCATGATCGAATTCTTCTGTTCTATTTGTATTGAAATATGTAATTAGTTTTTATTAAAAATACCAATTATTAAATAACTGGGCGTGAAACTTTATTTTAAACTAGGTACTTCTTTTTTGAGGATTGATATACAACGTAAAATTTTATTTAAAAACTTAAAATTTACTGCCTGGTCTTATATGAAGAAGTATAAAGGAATAGTGAATCATTATGAAACAAAACACACACAGAAAATATTTATTATTGTATTGTAAAATATAATCTATTTTAGATGCCAGTATATATGTACATACATTTAATATCAGTCTCACAGCAAGGTATATAAATACTTGAAGATAAAATTTAAATAAACATGTATATTGTACATTTATACTTCTTATAAATCATACTTCTCATGTAAGTAAAAATTTTGTGCAGAGATTGTATCCTCCTTCCTCCTCTCATTATCTCAGTTTGTGTTTTACCGCATGTCAACGGTGTTGCACGATACCGAAACAAAAATCTGTGTAATTTTTCATTTAAACTTCCCGGTTCTCTTAGCATACATATCAAATTAGCTTTCAGCGTCTGACAAAAACGTTCAGCTTTGCCATTTGTACCTAGAAGTCCAGATACAATCATTCTTAGTTGAGAAGAGAAAAAAATTCCTGGATTGCAGTCAATAAAATTTATTTAAATCGGCCTCTACCGGTTTCGGCAACACATTTGCCTTCTTCAGGAGCTATAAAAATTGTACAACGGATTCATTTATGTTTTACAGTGTGTATTACAATTCTAACTTACGTGATTTATTCTATTTTATGCATGTAAATGTAACATATTAAAAATACAAAAATAACAGGTACAACACACATTTGGACGTCACAGTTAAAAAAATAAATAAATATGATAAGGTACTCTAAAGTCGTCAAAATATAAATTTGTAAAAAAGTTTACACCCTTTGAAAATTTTTAAATAAGTTTTAACATGTTAAGTTCCGAAGTTTTTTTTAGGAAGGTTTACCGCCATTTATTTAAAAGTTTCATATGTTTTATTATTCTTACTTTTATTTCGTTTTCATGTAATGTTTCTTCTTTTCTTTTTATTGTTAAATTTTAAAATGTTTGTGTATATTTTGTTGAGGTTAATTGTGTCTGTTTTTAAGTTAATATTGTTTTTATCGTCATTTATATGTAAAATTTCTAGTGTCAAGAGCTTTGGCAGATTTTGTTCTGTGTCTAAAATTTTAACGTTGTCAAAATTAAAACTGTGGCCTGAAGATTGAACATGTCCTACTAAGGCGCATTTCCCTTTGTTGTTGTTTTTGTTGCTACAGTTTCTTTTATGTTCATCCATTCTTGTTTGTAAATATCTCTTCGTCTGACCAGTATATTGAGCTGGGCAGTCATTGCAGGAAATTTTATAAATTATATTAGTTTTGTATTTCTTGTCAATATTTGCTTTTGAGTTACTAAATAAATTTCCAACTGTTTTTATTTGTTTAAATCCTATACCTACATTTAAATTAGCGCTAAATAGTTTTTTTAAATGCATCGCTATGCCATCTATGTATGTTAATGCTAAAAACTTTTTTTCTGGATTTACATTATTTGCTGCATTATTATTATGTTGTTGATTCTGATGGTTATGGTTATTATTATTATTATTTGTTATAAATGACGATTAAATGTTAGCGCTGAAAATTAGAATATTAAAACACAATAACAAATCTAGATGACCGTCGCCTGGCCGAACCCGGTCACGCAGAATCCTCCTTCACGCCGTGATTATTTCTGTAAAAGAATTAACACATGAGAAATACTCAGTGAGGAGGCAATCATTTACAAAATGTTCAGGCATTCACACACCGTACACACATGTTGGCAACTACGGGCAGTACCGCTAGTTACTACGGAACCTCTGCCGCTTCGGTGGTGATCCGGAGACATTCCTCTTAACCAACTGGATCAGATCACTACAGCCCTAACTGCTGCTGCCGTTGGCGACACCAGATGTGGGTCACTACAGCCTTCCCTGCTGCTACGCTGGCGACCCTCGGGTTCACATAGCGGCCACTACGGAACCACTGCCGCTTCGGTGGTGATCCGGAGACATTCCTCTTAACCAACTGGATCAGATCACTACAGCCCTAACTGCTGCTGCCGTTGGCGACACCAGAATGTGGGTCACTACAGCCTTCCCTGCTGCTACGCTGGCGACCCTCGGGTTCACACGATGCGGCCACTACAGTACCCAGTACTGCTCACATGCACACTCACAATCATACACAAGCTAGATTAACTCTCTCACCTGAATCACTATAATATCGATGTTCTCACACTGAAATCTAGAAATAAACTGAAATAAAATACGTGAATACCAGTATCATTAAATGTAGCTCTTATCCAACAGCATTGGTTACGTACCTAAATAGCTAATTAGAGACAAAACGTAATAAATTTAATAAAAATAATCTTACGCAAAATAATATCTGTGACAGTTCGGCCATCCTGAAAAGTTCCTCGTCCCCGAGGAATCAATCCCAAATTCCTACAGCATCAGCATCAACATCCGAAGCGCTGTTGTCTTCCGACAGTTCGCGTGTACTTAATTATGGTTTCATCCTGTCAATCGCCACTACGTTACTATATTCTCTTCTTCTACTTCGACTTGTACCAGGCAAATCTTCTACTGAAAATCTATCGTTCAGTAGAACTTTCTTTATTTGGAATAGTCCTTCATATGGATGGTGTGAAATGGAATTTATAGTTTCTCAATTGGATTCAATAGTTCTGGCTAGTTTCTTATCTCTTGTTTATGGTAAAAATATTTGATACACAAGTCAGTGTACTTCGCGAATTTTCTCATTCCAGAAAACCAGTAAATTCCAAAATGTCCAAACTCATCAAGACAGGAACGTACTATCTGCAGCCGTTGTCCTCTAGGTACAACCCACTAGATTCCAGACGCGGTGATTCGGTAAACCCGTTCGTCTCGTAAACAGTGATTTTTATTAATATTCCTTTCGTAGTTAGTTTCCGGTGGTTTACTTAAAATGTTCTTGATAATTTTCAATTTGTCATTTGTCCAGCGAGTATCCAGTCAGCTTGTTATATGAAAAAATTTCAAATTCTGCAGAAAGTCCTTCTCCTGACACGGGGTTTCGACTTAGCGCATCGACGTGACCCATTCGTAATCCTGGGCGATATTCTATATCGAATGAATATTTCTGCAGTTCCAGCCAGCATTTTCCATAAATAAAACAACAAATCCAACATTCCATCGTCGTACTGCTGCGTAATATAGTAGGGCCACTTGTTCTTCTGAAAAGTACGATGTAAATCGCGTTTAACGGGAGTAGAAAGGTTTCGTGTCGCTAATTTATCTTCGATCGTCTTCAAAAATAATAAAAGAGACTGCGGCTTCTTGCATTTTCTGATAAGGGCAAGTGTTGAGTAGCGCCAGCTTCTCATAATAGTATTGCAACATAAGTTCATCCGGTTTCTTGTTGCGAGAAATCATTTCTTGAAGCAAAAGAATGATTTATTCCTTGCAGCGCTTTATACCATATTTCTGCATACCCTCTCCAGCGAGATCTCACATACATGATGGTAGTTATTTTGTCCCATTTATGCATAGCGCGTAAAGTGAACGTACATACTGAAATTGAGGACTGTTGTTAGGTAAAGTCATGTTGTAATGTTGTTCTAGGTTCGTAATCCAGCTAAACATAAACGTAATCAATATCCGCACTGTTCCAAAAGCTTTGTTGGTGTGATCCCAAAAGCTGAAAGTTAAAAATGTTCGCATCCCACTTCTGAAATGTTATAAATGACGATTAAATGTTAGCGCTGAAAATTAGAATATTAAAACACAATAACAAATCTAGATGACCGTCGCCTGGCCGAACCCGGTCACGCAGAATCCTCCTTCACGCCGTGATTATTTCTGTAAAAGAATTAACACATGAGAAATACTCAGTGAGGAGGCAATCATTTACAAAATGTTCAGGCATTCACACACCGTACACACATGTTGGCAACTACGGGCAGTACCGCTAGTTACTACGGAACCTCTGCCGCTTCGGTGGTGATCCGGAGACATTCCTCTTAACCAACTGGATCAGATCACTACAGCCCTAACTGCTGCTGCCGTTGGCGACACCAGATGTGGGTCACTACAGCCTTCCCTGCTGCTACGCTGGCGACCCTCGGGTTCACACGAGCGGCCACTACAGAACCACTGCCGCTTCGGTGGTGATCCGGAGACATTCCTCTTAACCAACTGGATCAGATCACTACAGCCCTAACTGCTGCTGCCGTTGGCGACACCAGAATGTGGGTCACTACAGCCTTCCCTGCTGCTACCGTTGGCGACCCACCGGTTTACACGATGCGGCCACTACAGTACCCAGTACTGCTCACATGCACACTCACAATCATACACAAGCTAGATTAACTCTCTCACCTGAATCACTATAATATCGATGTTCTCACACTGAAATCTAGAAATAAACTGAAATAAAATACGTGAATACCAGTATCATTAAATGTAGCTCTTATCCAACAGCATTGGTTACGTACCTAAATAGCTAATTAGAGACAAAACGTAATAAATTTAATAAAAAATAATCTTACGCAAAATAATATCTGTGACATATTATTATTATTATTATTATTATTATTATTATTATTATTATTATTATTATTATTATTATTATGCATTTTACTTTTATATTATTAATTAATCCATACACAATGCCACGGGGATATTCATTCTGTTTTAATAGATCTCTAACATATTCCAATATGTCTCTATGATAACACTTTGAGGTTAACTTAAGTGATCAAGAAATCAGGTTTGATGCATTATTTATTAATTGACTTTTAGGATGTTTGGAGTTATAACACATATTGGAATATGTTAGAGATCTATTAAAACAGAATGAATACCCCGTGGCATTGTGTATGGGTTAATTAATAATATAAAAAGTAAAATGCATAATAATAATAATATTATATCCTTTACGTTTTTATCGTAATGTTTGAAAGTAATTGCATATCTTTTAAAACATCTTAAAGTCAATTGATCTGTTTGCTGGTTTTTGAAGTGAATTCACTAAGGTACTTAAGCCTTGCACTAGAGAGCGTACTGCGCGCCTGGACTAAGAGTCTCCATCCAACACTCCTAATCCTTCCGAGTTTATACCTACAATAGGGTATTCTCTGAGGACTACCAATATTAAAAATTTATTAAAAATATTAGTGTTGATAGGTAAAAAACAGGAAAAATACAAAAAGTCATATTATAAAATAATTGTTACAAAAGATATAAAGCATTTAAATTTTGCTGATGTACTAGATGACCTTCCAATGGGAGACCAGTTGAAATCCCTACTCCATGTTCGAATGTGATAAGACGCCGCATGAACCACTAATAGTACACCGCTGGTACTGTACAACTAGTACGTCACTATCACGTGACACAACAAAATCAAATTTTAAAAATAAATATCTCGCTTATTAAAAGGAATTTTTAACTCGGGTTTTCACAGATACTCTTAGATACAACTGTTCTTTAAGAAAAATAAATAAAAAAAATATGAGAGAATACCCTATTACTATCATTAACTTTTGATTGTCTACAGGTAATTTTTCGTTTTACTTGCCTATATGTTCGCCAGGAACTTTTTTATGTGCGTAATAATTTTTTTGTTATGTTTCAGATTGTACATATGAATTAAATTGTTATAGATAACATAATGTAAAATTTATTTATTTGGGTGAAGTGTAAAAATTAGGGTTTCATTAATAACTAAAATAAAAGTTTAAAACGATAAATATGTTAGAAAAAGACAATCTTTATTTATTTATTTATTTGTTTGTTTGTGTGTGTGTTTGTTTATTTGTTTGTTTGTTTGTTTCTTTATTTATTTAAACAAATTTCGACACGTATTAAATATGTAATATTGTTTATCTTTAATCGTGTCAAAATTTTAATGAAAAAATTAGAACTAAACCGATTTGCAGATATTTTCAATTTTAGAAAATGTTCATGTAAGTTTAAGTTGTTAGTAATTCGCTCATCGACAAAAATCGAGTGATATATGACAAGAAGAAAAATTTCATGCCATTTTCAAATTTTCAAACCGCGTTTCGTATGTTTAATCGGGTGATGAATTTATAGGAAAGCGTTTATCAATCACCAATGAGCTAATTATTTCAATGCCACGACGAATGTTAACTATTATAAATAGTAATAACTATTATACTAAGAATTAAATGGCTAATATTTTTTATTTTTTGAGTAACTCAAATTTTGATAAGGGCCACTGTTTTCAAGAAAATTGTCAAAAACTCGTTTTTTGCACTTTTGATTCAAGATGGCGGCAAAATCCGGGGTCACCAGAGGGTACTAAATTAGTATTTCGTTTTGGAGGTCCCAATAAAGAGAATAAAATTTACTCCAGTTTGCCGCCAATTATTTCCACAACAATGCTATTTAAAAACTGAATGTTAATAATCGCATTTATAAACCTGACTTTATAAAATATATTTACATCTGCCATCAATAGTACATTTATAAAGGGGAGGGGGCATCTTCCAGACATAGCCCGTATATTACTTTAGTAATTCATCATTTACGAATAAATTACGGATATTATAGTTATCCGTATCACTACTTACTAGTAAAATAATTATGAAGATTCTCTTTAACATTGTTTTAATTTAAAATTCGTATACAACTGGTTATAGTGAATTTAACTAAATGTTAATTTTATAGTGTCCAGTCATACTTAAGTTCTTTTAGAAAAACTTATTTAAAAATTTGCGCATTCAAATTATTATAATTTACTATTTCAGTAATAAATATGAGATAAAGTAATAATGCTTGACTAATGTGACCCTGCAGAACAAAAATTAAAAGTTTACATATTCCTAATAAAAATATTTGCCATATTCCTATAAATAACTAAATAGAAAATGAGAATTATTAAGAATTTGTGTCGAGGATTTTATTAAGTGGATACGACATATACATGAAAATCTATTTAACAAGTTTAAAAAAAAAACTTTATTTACATAGTAAAAGATAAAAAATATAACTTATAACACAGCTTGAAAACAAGTAGAAAGGTACAAGTGTGAATATGAATACATATTGGTCAGACTTTACAAAACAATCAACTTTAGTGGAAATAGTGTCCTCCTAGTCCTAAACCTCCATCATATCCTCCTAGGCTTAACCCTTCGTCGTGGTGCGATTTTATGAGAATCGGTACTTTCTTCTCAATTATATAGGGCTGGGGAATATGAATAGGTACTTTCTTGATAACGGGTACTGGGTAAGGCTTCTCAATGGGCACTGGCACCTTCACGGGATACGGTATCTTTACCGGAACCTTCACTGGCACGGGAATGTTCTTAATTACTGGGTAAGGCACAAGCTTTTCTACATGAACTGGGTAAGGTTTGATTACAGGAACGGGAACTGGCTTTTCTACAGGAACGGCAATTTTAACTGGATATGGCACAGGAATTTTCTTTTCAATTGGCACGGGGTAAGGTGCTGGAATAGGTATTTTTATTTCTTTGTGGATAGTGATATCTCCACCTCCATGTTCTTCACCTCCACCGAAGTCCAAACCATGTCCGCCTAATTCAATGCCTCCTAAATCCAATCCTTCATGTCCTAATTCTAAACCGCCGCCAAAATCACCATAACTTCCCAGATCGAAAAGACCGCGTTTATCTTTCTTTTCGGATGGTTTTGCAGAAGATTCAATAGCTTTCTTTCCTGTCTTCTCGCCTGGAGAAGCAAGAACTACAGAAGCAAGACATAGAACCAACAAAACCTGAAATCAAATATGCACTGATATATCACAACATGTATCATATTTTATATAATTAATTTCAACTTACTCGTAATTTCATTTTCAAATGTGCAGTTCGAGTGATAACTGTTGTTGCATTAGTACACTCACAGTATTTATATGTTACAGAGATTGGTTTTAAGTAATAAACAACTTCTGCTTTCTATTACCCCTCCAATGTACCTTATGCATAATCTTAACATAAAACGTGACATACTGCCCAACTTCCGACTTAACATGCACTCAATTGTATTATATTCGTTCGTGAAGAAGATGTTGAAGCCCACCATTTGGTTTGGATAACTTATTGTTGAGACTTCCATGAAAGTAAAAGTAACCTTGAATATTCTTTTAATACATGCAAATCGCTCAAACAATGATTTACTCTCGCAATACTTTTTAGTGTCATTGTCAATAGGTTAATCTCTTTCATCTTGCCATATAAAACAACTTAATTAAAAATTATAAAAATGATTGGCAATGTTTCACGGTAAAACAGAAATCTCTCTTATGTAAGACTTACTGGAAATATAATCATTTCCGTCTCATGAAAGTATTAATTCATTGTTTAGTACCAAGAATGTACTGTAAATCAGTGGCAGATTTTAGAGGGGGGGTCACACGGGCATGTGTTATTTTAAAAAATTTAATCATTACATACTATCAATCACGTATTAAAGAACAGAATAAACATACTAATAAAAATACAGAATTTCTATTTATTTTTCAAATTGTTTTGGAGATGCCCCCACCTAACTTTTTTCGTTATAAGTAATAGAACAAATGGTTCATATAAAAGTTTTACTATTTTTATTATACTATTTGATGGCAGATGTAGATATTTTTTATACAGTCCCGTTTAAAAGATACGATTATCAAGTTTTATTTTTTAAATAGCAGACAATAATTATTTCACTAAAAAATAAATTGCTATTTTTTTGTCTTAAGTTGTTCTTTTTACTTAATTTGATGTTTTAACTTGTTTTGTATAACTTTGTTGCATTTTATTTATTTTCACATAGCTACTTAGATTATTTGAATAAAAATTGTTTCTCATATTTCTCAAACTCATTTACTTGTTTGGGGTCCTACACTCTGATTTTTTTATTATTTTGAATGAAAGTTGTTTTAATTTTGAAGCAATTCGTAGTATTAAAAAGTCTTAATTATTTTTGGTTTAACTGAATTTGATTTCTAAAGTCAACGTGACATCACGGCGACACCTATTGCTGTATCTTTTTCTCGCACAAGTTCTATAGTAGGCAGCGAGAGAAAGGTAGCCCTAATGCGACGTCACAGTGACACTGACAACAAACCTCAAATATCTCGCAAAGTAATTATTAAAAAATTGTTTACTTCATCTTAATCCCTATTTATTGAGTAATACTTTACGTATAAATTTACATTTTATTATTTTTTGTTATGGTTCAGGACACCAAATAGATCATGAAAAAGAGAGCAAATGGGGGTTTATATTTTAGCAAAATAATTATAGGTTGCTATTTAAAAAATAAAAGTTCTGACTTTATAAAAAATATTTACATCTGCCATCAAATAGTATATTTAAAATAATGAAACTTTTATTTGAGCATTCTTTTACAATACAACACAAAAGTTAACAAGGTGGGGAGGGCGGGGGATCTCACCCTTTATATTTAAAATTTGTTTTTCCGAATTTAGTGCCCCGCCCCTGTTATAATTTTCTTAATCCGCCACTGCAATAAATCAAATCTACATGTAAACAAATATTAGGCCTATTATACAGGATATTAATTTGAAATAGGCCACCATTGCTATTTTGCGAACTATAGGAGCTTCAGAGACGATTAAATGAGCGAACAATTTATAGTTTACAAATTTAAAAACCGATATGTAATTTTCGATCAGTAGTTCTCAAAATATGTGACCTAACTTTTTTATTTTAAATGAGAACGTGTAAATTATTGTATTATTAAGGCTGTTGCAAGAATTTTTATATGACTTCTAAATAATAAATTTTATAGATATTGTTCTTTTAAAAGCCTCAAATTTTAAAATATCACGAAATATTCATTGGCTTTTTTTTACAATTAATTATTGAAATTTGTGTAATATTTTTAAAAAGTCACGTGATCCGAAAGAGAGTATGACGTCAGAGCACTTGTGCGTTTAATATATGACAAATTATCGCCTACTTTTATTTATATAAATAGCGTAAGTGATGTGTAAACTGTTTTCCTATTGGCTATGAATGACGTATTGTATATACTCGGACGTCAAAAGAGTGGGGCTTGTTTTTCATGATTTTCTGGCGCATTAATTCTATTTCATTATTTACGAAAATAACAAAAAAAATATTTCCAATTTTAAATGGCACAAAATTGACCCCTGTGGTGCACTCTCCACGTCAGCAATGAGTGCCCGTGAGGTGACGCCTGGTAAGCGCCCGCACGGTACAAATATTTCATCATTACCTATATCTGTGTACAAAGCAGATTGGCACACCCAGCAATGGGTAATAAGTCATGATGATATATTTATTTATTTATTTATTACGAAAATAACAAATTATTATTTTTTATTACTAAGAAAAATATTGCATGATAGAGTGACACAAATGCTAAAAATGAATATATAAACTATTCAATATTGTTTTACGAAATTTGGTATCTAGAGCTAAAATATTTTTAAGTAGACCCTATGTTTTGAAAATAAACCACATCAATTAAAAATACTCTAAACGTCAACTTTCATTAGAGAGTCATACTATATGTATCTTTAATACAGAGCATGGAAAGATCAGTCTTAATCTAATGCCATCAAGGGCCATAGTTTTTGGTGGGGTTTTGTTTGTATGTATGCAGTGTTTTCAAAATAGAAAATGATTCAGTTATAATTTACGTATGAAAATATTATTGCGGTTTCATAGGATTTAAGTAATTTCTACGTAGGCGCGAACCCTCATAACAATACACTATTACAGAGTAGTAAATGGGAGAGTGATAAATAGTTTTATACTGTAGCTATGGACTGCTTCCGCAAGTTAGCAGATCATATCCGCCCATTATTTTATTCTAACGACTAGTAATTTAAAGTAATTTCTCTTATATCTCCACTATATAGGAGAAAGCATTATCGAGAGTGTTTTGATTTGTGAGTGTAGCTACACTAACTTCTACGCATAATCTGTTATATGTGGACGTATCTGAACATACATAAATACATTTATATTCAGAAATGTTTAGCCAGTCAAGTGTAACACATTTCTAAGATTTATGCAATAGGAAATTACATATTCCTGACAAATTTAAATTAAACAACGACACTATTATAAAATAAAATTGTTCATACTTAAATTACTAACTTAAACCTGTGCCTTTGCAATTGGGCTACTTGCGTGCTACTTTTTATTTAATATTTTTAAGGAGATGATAAAAACTTACTACTCCTATTTTTTCTTTTGACAAATTTTTTATTATTTGGCCAGAAAAAATTAATGAAATATCAATATTTAAATTACCGTCATGTATGACGTAGAATAATACAGGGTCAGTGAATGACCGTAAATCCATAGCACTGGTACTCCCCATAGTAACGGCATGTGCAGGTACTTTAAACATAACAGATCACCAGTTTGACGTTGAATATTTTGGTTTGTCATTTTAATCTTGTACTTGTATAAGGTAATTTAAAATCCTTCAAAATCTTGCTTAACAAGTAGAAATATATAATAAAAGTAGCAGAAACCACGCAAATTCCAAATAATAAACAAAAGAGACAGAGAGAAAAATGAACTAATGTCAAATTCAAATTAAAATAAAACTCACACTCGCATGTTATCTACAGGTTATATTCTTAAATATGCTTTTCTTTCTCCAGTTCAAAATAATAACGTCACGGAAAATGTTCTTTCTTAATTTGCTAATAAACCTATATATTCTTTAAATAAAATTTCTACTTTTACATACGTTTTCAACATAACTTTAGGTATATAGTGATGGATATCAGATTTTCAGTACCACGCAAGTAGCCCATCTGTAAAGCTTCTTTCTCTTTTCCTATTCCGTTTGATATAAGTGGATAAACAAATACAATATCAGTTTTGGATCTGTTTATTTTTTAATCTCAATACTTCTAAATAAACTAATTCAGAATAAATTATTTCAAAATATAAATTAATTATCGAAATTCTTAATGTACGTGCTCCAGTTTATCAATGGAGGCAATAAATTATTAAATATTTTAAGCTATTACTTAACGTTATTTAATAAGCATTTGTAATTTATTTGCAGTTATATGTAACTAGGCAGAAAGGTGTTATGAATTATCTTAAAATGATCCATTACATCAATACATTTTTATGAGTATGATACACAAATTTCAATATTGATATTTTTAAATTTATTACATATTTTAGTTACCGTAAAATTGAGTAAAACAAATATTAGAATGATGAAACAGAGTAAACAATTTATCATTTAATTACATGCGTAATTTTCTAAATTTTTGATATTAAAATTTGTTGGTCATATAAGATTTATTAATTTATATTTCTAATTTTCTGAATATCAAGATTATATATCGCCCCCTTAAATATTTTGATTAAAAGTACATATTATGGAGGTATCACAAGTACTCCCGTATCTGAAACTTGTCAAAATATATTTACAATAGTTTTCGTTTATGGCAACACTAGTTTGCGGTCAACTTCTTGGACATTTGTACTACTTCTTAAGTTTTTTTTTTCAAGTGTCTTTTTATTATGTTATGTCTATTATCACCAGCAGTTCTTACAGAAGAAAGAATAAAAATATAATTTTGAAAATAACGCTTAATCAAAGGAAATTTTGAAGTTCTCGCATCCAATAGCTTCTTTGCTGAAGAACTTTTTGATTTAGTAACAAGTAGAGTAGTACCACATCGTTACAAACTGCCTCTCATTACGAGTGGTGAAATTTTGTTACAAGAAGTCAGATTGACCTTAAAACGTAATTTTCTTAATCCAAAATATAACAAAAATTATTTAAATTTTGTTATATTAAAGATTATTACAAGCTTGCAATTAGGCGGAAGAAGAAACATATCTATAAAATTTAATTTATTATTTAACATAAGGATGGAAAATGGGGTCGTGAAAATAATCCCGTTATGCACGTATTTATCATTTATATTAATTAAATTTGTTTTTAATTTATCTTTTATAAATCATATGTCAGAATTGGGATTTTCGATTAAAGTAGATAATACTACGAGACAATTTAGTTTTCATTGATTGATCAAAGCTGATTGCTGGTACTCATATTAGTTCAAGAAATCTATTTAAAAAAGCCCCCCGACCTCAAAGAAATTGCAACAAAAGCTTCTTAAATGAAATTCTGTGCAGAAAAATTCGCTGAACAATACATCAAAAGTTTCCGGAAATCTGGGCATGATAACCTCTTGCCAATTGGAAAAAATAACAGCATATTTTGATTTGTGTCCATTTCCTCAAGACCATTTGGCTGTATCAAAATTTTACAAGAATACAAAATTTAAAGCACGTAATTTTTTACACAAAAATGAGTTCTTACATTTTTTACCTAGAATAAAATATTTAACCAGAGTAACAATTTAAGAAAGACATTATAATTCCCGAAACATAAACAATATTACATATTTAATACTTATGTCTGTATCCATAACAAGGTTAACGCTTTATTATATTAAATACGCCCGTAATATATCAAATTATATATTCATAAACATTTGTTATTCATAACAACCGTAAAATCCATCGTAATATTCAGTGCATGTAATTTTGACATTAACATTTCAAGGGTACATTTTAGTTTATTATAATTTATTATAATTGTCATAAGATACGTTTAAGAATATTACCAAATTACTGGAAAATATAATTTTTTTAATCGATATCATCATCATCATCATCATCTGCTTCTTTAATATTATTAACATCATCTAGATTTTACATTTTACAGCATTGAATTTTTATTTGATTTTTCCCAATCATCATTTTCCTGTTTCATATTTTCTGTATCAGTTTTCAAATTGTCTATTAATATTTTCTTCTATTAAATTTGGTAGAATATCAATTTCTGCAACACAGATATGATATCCCTTTGTCTTTGTCTTCAACTGAGTCAGTATTACAACCACAAATGTTTATCCTTTACGTCCCAGACGTTCTCGTGTACCACAGCCTCTCAGGTGGTGTTTCTCACACTTTGAAGCATATAGCTCCATGGATCCATACAACTCTTCGGCTAATTAGGAAACTACTACATACGTTTGCGACCACAAACAAATAATACAAATGTATATCTCACATACACCGTGCATATCAAATACACAAACAGTGCAAAACATATTAATCAAGCATCTGGTGGTCCACACTATACCTGTATAATAATTAGAATAACAGCGAGTTCTACCACTTACCTATAATTACTGCAAGCATCTTGTCTTTTTTTATTGACACTATTCACAGTTTCACCCACGTCCGCATATGAGTGCTAGCACACAGCAACTAACCATTCAAGGGTCGGGGGTTGTTGTTATTGTGTTTAGGATTGTTAAGTGTTTTTGCCTTAAGCCAGCGCTTCTAAACTAGTGGCGTCCAGTCGAAAAGTGGATCTTACACTAGTAATTATTTAAATCTTTCATCACGAAACAAAGCTTTATATTTTGTTTTTAAATTTTAACGAATGCTTTATTATTACAGATCGTTTTATTACGAAGCGTTATATTGACTTTTATAAATACAGGCATTAGTCTAATAGAATTACTATTTATAATAGTTTACATTCGTCGGGGCACCGAAAGTAAATTACCGATGATTTTTAAATCATCTTTTCAACGCTTTCCTAAAACTTTTCATTTCTTTTTTCACCACTCAGATTCTATTAAAATTAGAATAATGTGGTTTGAAAATTTGAATTCAGCATGAACTGATGAGCTGTTCGCGAGTTACTAACAAGTTAAACTTAGCTGAAATTCCTCTAAAATTTTAAATAAATCGGTTTATTTCTCATTTTTTCATCAAACATTTCGATAAACATATTAAATACCTACGTAATATTATGTTAATCTTCAATCATGTCAAAATTTTGGATGAAAAATAAGAAATGAGTTTAACTTTAATGGCTAAGGTGAACAGTGTACCTTCCGAGCGCCTCTGGCCCGATGTGTGTACATTGGCTAAAGGCATAATTGCCCGTTTAACTTCTTTGGTGCCTTCAAGGTTTAATGTCCTACTATATTTTTTATTATTCTACGGATTACGGAGTAGAAAGACATTTCGAGCAAAAAATGTTCTATGCAGGTATGTCCGGAGACGTTTCGTTACAGTTACTTAGAAGGTGCACCTCATCAGTCATATTTTTATTAATAACTGTCGTACTAGTGCACTAAAATTGTTAAAATTGGTATGAGGATATTACAGAATAATCAAAAATAACTGTTTCAGTTGCAATTGATGACTAATACATAAATTTATTTCCTGTTGTTGACACTGTTGATTCTGAGGACAGTGATATTTGAAAATTTAAGTTTCAGTGGGTACATTTACATTTTTTTTTGGCCGTTGTTTCCTCTTCCCACATATTTTATTTCTAAGTTTACCCACAGGACATTAACCTAAAATATTTTAATCGCTCAAAATCCTATTAAGTGTCAATCCCCAGCTTTGACATAACCTATTTGTATTTATTGTAAAAATGACATGTCAAATATCCGCCTTTACCTAGTATTATATAAACTGTGGATTAAAAAGATCAGTAGAATTGTATTGCCAACCGGAAGTTATTTCTGATCACTTTATAGGTACTTATATAGATGCATGTTTATAAGTACTTATTTTTTTGTTTCTGTTTCTCAACCAGTGGCCTTCATACAGGGAAGCCATGCACGTTTTTCATTTTTATTTTTTACCTATTAACATTTTTTCTTTTTTACTTGTAGAATATTACATATAATGCAAAAATATGTAAAAAGGTATTGTTGTTAAAACTTGATAAAGGCAATAGTTTTTTTATTTTTAGTAAAGTTCATTGACATGTAGATATTTTGAATTAGAAATAAATATGTACCAATAGTAACAAGCTTTATATTAGAACTGCAAAGTACTCATTTAACTGCAAAATGTGAGACAAACACTTCACTTATGAAGTGATAAGTTGCGTCTGATCGTACTTGAATGTTGACGGTTGATATAATCAAAAAAAAAAGAGAAATTTGCATGTATTACATACGAGTATATCCTGAAAGAATACGTAAAAAATAAAAGCTCAAAACGATAACTATATTTTAGTATCTTAATGAATTTATACCTACATAATCATAATATTATTGACTTGAAAAATGATAATCGGAAATCATACATCATTACATCATATCCTAAAATTTCTCCGTTATGCAACTTACCAGTCTTTACGTCTAACATCTGTTATGTTTAATAGCTTCATACTATGCATGACAAAATAAATAAATACATATTTATTGTTATGAGAATAAATTCAGTTTATAAGTAAATTACTTTTTAAATCATTATTATCACAAAGTATTCATTTTCGAATTGGAATATATAAAAAATCACTAGTTAAGTAAAAGTAAAATAATGCTTGATTCATTCAAGGTCATACAAAGTAATTTAATACGTAATAAATAAATTTATAATTTATGCTTTCTTAATGAGCTCTAAAAACCTACAAACCTCAATATTCCTTTTAATTGTATGGAATTGTTGATAAATTTACTTTAGAAATCTAAAAGCACCAACTTGAAATAGAAAATGTTACATTTTATAAGAATTAAATAGATATTCTTTATAAGGCGAGAAGAAAAATTCTTCTGTACGAAATGTGAAATAATGGACGTATGGAATTCAAAACAAATACTACACATATCATTTCAGTAATAAGTATCAATTTCACTAATAATCTTTATTCTACGGGGGTCATGCATGTAAAAACTGAATTCGCTACTAGCGGAACAAAAGGGCGTAAGTCGGTTTTTTCAATGGGCTACTTGCGTGGTACTGAAAATCCGATATGTATCACTACAAACCTAAAGTTATGTTGAAAACGTGTGTAAAAATATAAATTATATTTTTAAAAAGTTATGTTTTTTAGTAAATTAAGAGGAAAAAAATCCGTAAGGTCATTATTTTGAAATGGAAAACGGAAAGCATATTTAAGAATGTAACCTGTGGATGGCGTGCATGCGATAGTTTTTATTGAATTTGATGTTAGTTCATTTTTCTCTCTTTTTTATTATTTGAAATTTGTGTGGTTTCTGTTACTTTTATTACGTATTTCGATTTGTTAAGCAGGATTTTGAAGGATTTTAACTTACCTAATACTCGTACAAGGTTAAACCTAAAATGACACAATATTAATATACAAATTATTGTAAATAGGTGATCTGTCATGTTTAAATTACCCGCACATGCCGTTCCTGTGGCTTTAGGGACATTCATTGGTGCAGCGTAATTTTACGTCATATATAATGGTAATTTAAATATTCATATTTTATTAATTTTTATCGTCTCTTCAAAAATAGGAAATAAAAAATAGCACACAAGTAGCCCATTATTGCGTTTGGATTAAATTTGCAATCTCAACGTACATAATTTTGTTTTGTCTTGGAAGTTCATGGGTATGCGAAAATACGGTTAAAATGGTCTACTTGTAGCTTTAGGTACTGAATTTTGATTCCGTAAGTGTTAAATATTTTGTTATTGTTACGGCAATGGGTTTATTCAAAAAGCTTCCAACATTGAAAGTTCTGAATCAGTAATTATGTGCCTACATGTGGTAAATAGTAGAACGTTATGAAATTTAATTTGCCACCTATATAAGCTATGAAACAAGCGCACCAGAGGGGTATTCAGTTAGAATTTATGTAAACGGTGCAAACATTAACTGCGAATGTTATAGTGTTTATATTACAAGCCAAGCAAAACGGGTTTTACTGCTAAAAGTAGGAAATAACTGGCGGGACGAATAGGCATTTATTGTACATTTTATTTGTTACTTTATTGTAAATTAAATTTAAAACTAGAAGTAAAACCAGTCATTTGCAATTGACACTTATTTTTAATATGTATGACATTAACAATATCAAAACATAATATTACATGTCGACAACGTTACTAACATGGTTATCAACTAAAATAACTGAGTTATGTATAATGCACATGTGTATGTACTGTGTTTTTACTGTATTTGTAAATAGTTTTTTTTTTTGTTTAAGGATGCACAGCTGCTTTGGTTTTTGCAATTGCGAACTAAGTCGCTAGTTAAATGTTAAGTGTTAAGTGTTTTGAATATTTTATAACATTCCTAACTTCATTATTGGATTATTGATTCTCAGAATTTTTAACTAGTATCAAAATATCGTTTTATGAACATCTAAAAAAATATAATGCACTTTTATTTGTAACAAAGATGGCAAATACATTTTAAAAAATTGTCCTGTAGGAGAATCGAATCCAAATCTATAAAACTTAATATTCCAAAAACAGCGGTCAATATATTACAAAAAAAAAAAAAAAAAACTATAACAATAGCCGAGTGATGTTTATGTTTAGGAAAACGAAGAAAATAAATACTATTTTTTGTACACTATAAGAAAGTACATTTTATTTTAATTTACAATTATATCAAACATGTTTTAACGCATTTTTAATTTATTTAAAATAATTGTAGTTTGTTGTGTAGAATTTTGATTCCTTTTGAAAAATTATTTAGGAGATAGACTTGTTTCAGCCTTGTTGGGAAGAATTTTGTTTTAAAATTTACTTCTTTACAATTTTTGTGGACGTTTCGAAAGCCATAGCAATCTGTTTGAGAATATGGTTTTACATTTTATTTTGCACTGTGGTTTGGGTATGTTTTCCCATAAAGCTCTGTTATAAATCCGAACTTCCGACATCATTAGTATGATCACCTCCTTACTGTTTGTTCTGTGAGGTTGAAGTAATTTGTGTTATATTTTATATATTTACGCAGTTACGTGATACATGATTTTTTTACGAATTTTGAATTAACGAGGCCGAAAGTAAATGGAAAGCTCTATAATAATAATAACAATAATAATAATAATAATAGTTATAACAAGAAATATATCTAGTATGTTTTGGTTAGTTTTAGGAATCATAGAATGTACATGTCATAAAATGTTATGTTTCATAATATTGAAAGTTGACATTCTAAAATATATACTAAAATGAATGTAGTTTAGTTTTCTTGAAATCAGGCCAGAATCCACGTACTATAACACAACACCTCGTTATAAATTGGCGCCCAACGTTGCGGCCTAAAATTTTTAAGAAAAGAAACTACTTGGAATTTTGAGTGTTTTGGATGTGTTTCACCTCACACAAGTTACTGTCTGTGTTTTTTTCTGTGAAGCATTAACATTCAAATTCGTCAAATACTTAAGTATTTCTTCGTACATTACGTGCTTGAGTATTGTGTAAGTTAAAAACATTTCATCAGACACTTAATAGTTGTGTATGCCCCATACAAGATCATCAACACGTCTTGAAGGAGTAGGGAAAATGAGCGTAACAATGAGTGAAGAACAGCTTTCCCGTTTGATTCAACAATTGGTTCAAGTCCAGGGAAGTTCTACAACAGCGGTTTTAGAACAACCAAAAGGGAACTTTATTAAATGCACTTCTCGTTTTAGTGGATCTAAAACTAGCGATGTAGAAGCTTTCATCGATGCTGTTGAAATCTACAAGGAATGTGCAAGCGTCAGCGATGAAAATGCATTAAAAGGTTTGCCCATCTTATTGACAGATTCTGCCGCTACTTGGTGAATTGGTGTAAAATCAACCATCAAAACCTGGAAAGAAGCTTTAACTGCATTAAAAGCTGCGTATGGTAGACAGTTAGCTCCGTATCAAATTTACCAACAACTCTTCAGTATGAAGCAAGAAGACAGCATGCCAACTGACATATTTATTAGTCAAGTCAGAGCTCTCCTTGCAGGAATACCAGACAAACTGACAGAAAAAGTGAAGCTTGACATGTTATTTGGTCTCCTTCATAGAAGAATAAGGAAAAGGATTACTCGTGAATCATTCACCACTTTCGACGAATTAATTACTTTGGCTCGCTCTACAGAACAAATATTAGAAGAAAAGGAAGACAAAATTTCAAAGTTACAGAAGAAAGAAGAAGATCAAGCAAAACCAGAATCGAAAATACGTTGCCATTATTGTAAGAAACCTGGTCACCACATTGAAGATTGTAGAATACTACTGAAGAAGAAAGAAAAATCAGCACTTGAAGAAAAATCTAAGTCTACTGAGAAATTTGAAACTAAGCAGAAGCCAGAAATATCATGCTACGGTTGTGGAAGACCCGGTGTAATTAAAGCCCATTGTCCAAGCTGTAAATCTAGTCACAGATCTGAAAATGTGCAATTCCAGTCCTTAGAAACTGAAGAATCCCTTACAACAATTAAACGTCCGTTGATTCCAGTTAAAATATTGGAATTTAATGGAGTTGCAACTGTTGATACTGGCGCAACAAAAAGCGTCATGGGACGAAGCTTGTACGAACTCATAAAAGATAAATGTATATTTAATACTAAAAGTATAGACATTACCCTAGCTGATGGTACTACAACAAGTTCTAAAGTAAGAGTTACCAGCATATCAGTAGAAATTAAAGGAAGATTAGAAGAAATTGAATTACTATTATTCCCAGGGGAAGGAAAAAATTATACATTATTTGGAATAGATGTTCTATACAAATTTGGCATTGTACCTGATATTAGAGGAGGATTTTGGTACTTTAAGGATGTGCCAGATAGAAAATATTCCTTTAAAGAAGTTAGTAAACATAAACGCAGCAACATAACTGCATGTTTGGAAAACTGTAAAGAACTCAACTTGCGAGAAGATGAGGGTTCAAATCTTAAACCTGACCAAAGAGAGAAGATAAATGAGTTAATAAACAACCACGAAGATGTCTTTGCTCTAGGGGGAGCGCCAACACCTTTCGCAGAGCACTGTATTGTAACCGATATAAACCAAATACCCATAGCAGTAGCACCATATCGTCTTTCGCCTGTCAAGAAAGAATGGTTACGTAGCGAGCTCGACAAATTACTTGAAGCTAAAACTATAGAAGAATGCGACTCACCGTGGGCTGCACCCGTAGTTTTAGTTCCAAAAAGCAATGGTGATATACGTCTATGCGTCGATTATCGAAAACTCAATGCAGTCACTATAAGCGATTCGTATCCTTTGCCCAGAATTGATGATCTCCTACATGAAGCAAAACAAACTCGTTTTATGTCAACTATAGATCTCCGAAGTGGTTACCATCAAATTCGTGTTCGTGACACGGACAAAGACAAGACCGCTTTCATCACTCCTTTTGGTACATTTCGTTATACAAGAATGCCGTTTGGACTAAAGAATGCACCAGCAACATTCCAAAGAATGATGGATAAGTTTAAAGCAGGTTTGCATAGTGTTCATATACTTGCTTATTTGGACGATTTAATTGTATTGTCAGATACTTTTGAAAATCATCTGCGTGATTTGGATGCAGTATTTACTCGCCTAAAATTATTTGGTTTGCGTGCCAATCGTATCAAGTGTCATTTTGTAAAATCCGAAGTACGTTATCTTGGACATATAATAACACCTGAAGGAATTCAAGCCAATATGGAAAAGGTAGCAGCACTGAAGAAACGTCTAGTTCCTAAGAATTTGAAGGAATTGGTCACTATTTTGCAAACCATCTCTTGGTACCGACGATTTATTCGAAACTACGCTGAAGTGGTAAGACCATTAACAAACTTAACTAAGAAAACAGTTCCATGGAAATGGGAAACTGAACAACAAACTGCCTATGATCATTTAATGGAGTTATTAACAAGCGCGCCTATTCTGAGACAAGCTGATACGTCTTTTCCATATAAGATTAAAACAGATGCAAGTGATTACGCGATTGGGGCTGCGTTATGCCAAGGAGATGGTCCAGAAGAAAGGCCAGTAGAATATGCTAGCCGCTTACTATCTTCTGCCGAAAGAAATTATACCACAACAGAACGAGAAGCTTTGGCTTTGGTATGGGCACTAACGAAGTTCCGTGGCTACATAGAATGCTCAAAAATCTATTTAACAACTGATCATCAACCATTGCGTTGGTTGATGAGTTTGAAGACACCAACAGGACGCCTGGCTCGATGGGCCTTGGAAGTACAAGGATATGATTTAGAAATATCATATACCCCAGGAAGAAATAATGTGGTAGCCGATACTCTTTCGCGACCACCTATAAAAGAAGAAATAAATCTAGTTATTGCAGATCTACCCCATGAAACTGCAAGAGACCAGAGACAGAAACAGCTTGAAGATCCGGACCTTCAGAAAATAATCGAAGATTTCGAAAAAGAACCAAAGAATGAAAATTTCCTACGATGGACTGATCGGGGATATATTATGTCAAATGGAGTTCTCTTTCATTACGAAACTGAAGAAGATAATGAGGAGCCACAATTAGTAGTACCTAATAGTGAACGTAAGAAAGTACTGGAAGAATTCCATAACTCTCCGACAGCAGGACATAATGGTGTTGATCGTACAATTTAAAGAATTCGCCGAAAATATTATTGGCCTGGTCTTCGCAGATACGTTGCAGACTATTTAAGTAAATGTATAGAATGTCAGAGATACAAAGCATTAAATTGTAAACCCGCAGGACTCCTACAAACACCTGTATTCGCTCAACGAATGGAAGTGATATCCATTGATTACTTTGGTCCACTTCCTACTACCAGAAGAAGAAATGTGTGGATTCTCGTCGTAGAAGATGTAGCCACTCGATGGGTAGAGTTGTTTCCTATGCCAGCAGCAACTGCTTTCGAAACTGCAAAAATTTTAGTGGAAGAAATATTCCTCCGATATGGATTACCTCGAAGACTCATCAGTGATAATGGTGTACAATTCACTAGCGCCATTATGCAACAGCTAACCCATATTCTTGGAATAGAACAAGTTTTAACATCTATCTACCATCCTGTGGCCAACCCAACCGAAAGGAAGAACAGAGAGATTAAGCCACAGCTTGCAATTCTTGTGCAAAATCATCATAAAGATTGGGATCTTCATTTGCCTGCTATTCGTTTTGCACTAAACAGTGGGCCTTGCCAAAATACTGGTCATTCGCCTGCTTTTCTCACATTCGGACGAGAAATGCGAACACTTTTTGATGTGCACAAAGATCTTCGTCCAATCATACAAAGTGATAATTTTGTACCTTTAATTACCCCATATTTGTTTAGGTTGAACGACAAAATTCAAGAAGCAAAAGAAACATTCGAAAAAGAACAAGACCGTCAGAAAAGGTACAGCGATAAACATCGTCAACCAGCTCCTGCCTATTCGCCTGGAGATCTAGTACTCATGAAGGTACATCAAATGAGTAAACAGGCGGAGGGAATATGCCAGAAACTTTTACCCCGAAGAGATGGACCATACATAATTCTACGTTCACTCGGGCCAGTCACATATGAAATTGCTGACCCAAAACGACCGAAAGAACCAATCTGCAATGTCCACACTTCGCAGTTAGCACCGTATGTTGCACCGAGCAAGTCGGAAAAGTTAATGCAACCACTTCTTCCCAAAAGAAGACGGGGAAGACCACGTCAAAATGGTAGAATTGAGTAACTGGTTTATGTACGGGGACGTTAACATAAATCAGAGGGGGAGTATATAACAAGAAATATATCTAGTATGTTTTGGTTAGTTTTAGGAATCATAGAATGTACATGTCATAAAATGTTATGTTTCATAATATTGAAAGTTGACATTCTAAAATATATACTAAAATGAATGTAGTTTAGTTTTCTTGAAATCAGGCCAGAATCCACGTACTATAACACAACACCTCGTTATATAGTAATAATAATAATAATAATAATAATAGTAAATAATAATAATAATAGTAAATAATAATAATAATAATAATAGTATAATAACAAAAATAATAATAATAACAATAATAATAATAATAAAAAATAATACTAATAATAACAAAAATAATAATAATAATAAATATAATAATTACAATAACAATAATAAAAACTCATAATAATAATAATTATAATAATAAAAATGATAATAATAATATTATTAATGATAAAATCAATAATAATAATAATAACTATAATAATAATAATAATAATTATTATTATTATTTTTATTATTATTATTATTATTATTATTATTATTATTATTATTATTATTGTAGTATATTTTTTTGCCAATGTTCGGCATTACTAGATTTGTAAATTTATACATTCACATGACATGCCTTTAAATAATTATATTTTAACATGAGAAAATTAAATTAATTACGCGAAAATTTTACACTGTTAAAATCATAAATAAACAAGACAGAAAATAGGCACGTCTTTGCTAAAGTCATGTAGTTAGTAACCATAACAAATAAATAAACATGATAAAAAAGTAATCAACTGTCAGTTTGAAATTTAAGAAAACGAATTTGTCGCTTTGATATTTTAGAAAAACAAATGGATATAGTGTTTGGAAAATTAATAAAAATCTGATTTCATGTCTCATTTTTAGGATCTATATTAAAAATTATTTATATTGAAATTGTAAATTATTAAGTTATCATTAAGTATGTAAAATTACTTCTTCTTGATCCTCAGACTTGACTATCCTAAATGTTAAGCCACGTTGGTTTGACGAACAACACAGGAGTACAGGGTCGGCGATACGGTATCTGGCGCCCTTCCGCAGCCTATAAAATGGCGCCTCCCCCCTTCACCCTTTCTAGATATAAAAATATTTTAAAAATCTTACGATCGTATTTATATATAAGGTGTTATAACATGCGGACAGAGATTTAACATGGAATTTTTATGCAATTTCCTGCTCTCCTGTTCATTTTACGGCAAAAACTGAAAATCAGAAAAAATTAAAGCACGTGTCCTGGCTAGAGCTACTAATAATACGAAATTTTAAAATTTCTTTTTAAAATTGTGAAAAAACTAGAAACTAAAAAATGTAAAAACAGTTTTCTATATAACTTTTAATTCTGTACAACTTTGCCGTAACACGAACAAAAGAGCAGGAAATTGCAAAACGATAAGATTATTCTTTGAATATTGGCAAAAGAGTCATCTCACCCGGTAAACCATCTCTCCCGGAATTACTTATTTTTCATTTGCATGTAACTTCTAAATATTATATAATATTGAATTTTGATTGCAGTTCATTAGAAAACTTTTTCATACATCCTCACGAATTTATGAGGGCCAACTATCGCCAAGATTCGATTATAATATATGTATCTATTATTTATTTCCAGTTTAAAGTTAACATTTAGAATTTTACCTAAAACTATCTTAGTTTTACTTTTTAATGCAAATACTCCACATTTTTGCATGAAAGAAAAAATATAAGAAAGCAAGACAATAATAAAAAATTAAATTATCGCTATGTTTCGGGTGTTTCAAAATGTAAAACTGTGTTTAGCCGTTTAAATTTTGAATTGGAAGAACATACTTAATTTCATTTTTCATTTGCTTTTTACAAAGGTATTTTAAGAGTATGTATTAGATATATATTTGTAGAATTACACGTAATTTTCTTGATAAATCTCTAACTATATTTTAATTCACGTGTTGGCTCCCTTCTGCCACGCTTTCCTCGCTTACCGTCTAGCGCCCGCCCTGCAGAAATAAGCAATAACATGTACACGTCAGATGGCCCCATACCCATTATCAATCCAAAACTTCATGAGAAGTTAGTGCTAGGTTTGTGCTGGTTTGTGCTAGAATTTTAAAGTTTGTGCTGTTTATTTATATCTACTATTAATAATTGAAATGGGGAATCTGGCATGACATCAAGAGTAAACTCCCTTTGTTTAAAACAGTATTCGGGTAATAGTAACGTCAGTAGTTACTGCTAGATTTGTGCTGCTCAGATACAAATTATACAAGTTTGTGTAGTTTACTTTAATTTAAATTAATAACGTCAGTGATAAACAAACTGTTTTCCTACTGGCTATGAATGACGTGCTGTGTGTAATTTGACGTCATAAGAGTAGGAGGTTGTTTTTCATAACTATTTCTGGCGCCAAACTTTTTATTTTATTATTTAAGAAATTAACAACAAAGTATTGCTTAAACTTAATTAAAATACTTTTTAAAAAAAAATTAAATCGGCTCATTGTTAATAATTGGTATAAACGGTACAAACTTTTATAATTTGTATTTAATCAACACATGCCTAGCATTGACAGTGGATATTATTGTTTTTCAGATATTATTATAAACAAAATGAATTTTCCCTTGGTGTTACGACATTTTCTCCATTTCAATTTGTAATACAAGCGTAAATAACAAACTGTGGATTATGTTATTATCCAAATATTATTATAAACAAAATGGGTTTACTCTCGGTGTGACGCCAGATTCACCACTTCAATTGTTAATAATAGATGTAAATATACAGTACAAACTTTTATAATTTGTATCTGAGCAGCACAAACCTAGCACTAACTATTGACGTTATTTCTACCCGAATATTGTTTTAAGCAAAAGGAGATTAGTCTTGGTGTCACGCCAGATTCCCCATTTTAATTGTTAATCATAGATGTAAATAAATAGCACAAACTTTTATAATTTGTATCTGAGCAGCACAAACCTAGCACTAACTATTGACGTTACTATTACTAGAATATTGTTTTACACAAAAATAGTTTACTCTTAGTGTCATGCCAGATTCCCCATTTCAATCGTTAATAGTAGATGTAAATAAACAGCAAAAACTTTCATAATTTGAATCTGAGCAGCACAAACCTAGCACTAATTGCGTGTTGTTTTATTATCCAAATATTTTTATAAACAAATTGGGTTTACTCGTAGTGTCACGCCAGATTCCCCATTTGAATTGTTAATAATTAGCGCAAATAAACAGCACAAACTTTAAGATTCTAGCACAAACCAGCACAAACCTTGAACTAACTTTTCATGAAGTTTTGGATTGATATTGCGTATGGGGCAATCTGACGTGACGTACATAGGAATAACAGCATTTGATACCTGCACGCAATAAAGAACTGCTTTACGATACACCTAAATTGTACTCTCGGTTCTCGATATACCATTCAAAGGTTCAGTCGTGAATCTTTTTCGAATTATGTTAGCTAAATTTTCGTACTGGCGTCAAGCTGTGATAAAAAAAGATACAATGGAACGGGTGACGAATTTGTCGCTTTAAAGTTTTAGAAAAAAAAATTGATATAGTACTTGGAAAATAAATAAAAATCTGATTTCTTGTCTCATTTTTAGGTTCCATATTAAAAAATAATTATATTTAAATTATAAATTATTAAGTTATCACTTGATCCTCAGACTTGACAACACAGGAATAAACAATAATAACTGCACTTAATATCTACACAAAATAAAGAACTATGTTTTACGTTACACCTAAATCGTGCTCTCGGTTCTCGGAATACCATTGAAAAGTTCAGTTGTGAATTTTTTCTCGAATTATGTTAAATAAATTTTCCTACTGGCATCAAAAAGACACGATGTAACGAGGGACCGTTATTAAATAAATTATTTCGTAAACTGTTTTATATTGTATTAAACATCACCTAGGTATTTTTTTTTGTCATCCACGGTAATTTTCTTACGTTTTCTCTTACATTTTCATTAATTAAAAGTGCAGCATATTCAAATGGTGTGATAATTTTATTCTATAAACAGATTTTAAAATTTTAAAGGCATCGATTTGAATGACGTTAAAATATAGAGTTTTAAAACCTAATTTTAACACTTGTGTTAAAATATTAACAGTTTTGATGGTTACAGAGTAGAAAATATACTTAACAGCATGTTAATTTTTAACATAATATTCAAAATTAAGTTTCCTTACAGAATACACCCCATTAATGAATAAATGAGACAATTGCAACAAATATTACTGGTTTTTATAGATTAAGGGTATACTGCAAGTACAAATGGATAAAAACGGTATTTGCTTCACTTACCTCCTTCATTACAGGATATTTGTGAAAAATTGCTGCACTCTTTATTAAAATATAATCCAAAACTTTTTAAATTTAGTATTTGAGACTTTTATATGAAATGGAATAACATATTAGATTTTGGCTAAAATTGATAAACCGGAAGTGATGGATATTTTACGGACGAAGAAAATATATTATTTAAAGAAAAAGAAGGTAGTGACCGACGTCATAAATTGGTAGTTTCCAAATCAGTAATCTTTGAAGTGATGCATGATTATCATAATTTACCCTAGCTGGATACCAAGGAGTTGAGAAAACATCTAAACGAATAAAAGAAAAATTTTATTGGAAAAACATGATAAACGACATCAAAGATTATTGTGATAAATCTCATTCCTGCAACGAACGGAAAACATCCCCTCATCGAAAATCTGCTCCACTATAAGAATTTCAAGAAGTAAAGACCATTGCAAAGAACTACAATGGACATTGTTGGACCACTGACTACAACGTAAACGGAAACAAATATATTTTGACTTTCCAAGACCATTTTACCAAATACCCTGAAACGTTCGCTATTCCCAATGACAAAGCACACACAGTTGAGAAAATATTTGCACAACAAATTGTTGTTATACATGGAGCTCCAAAGCAATTGTTAACTGACAGTGACACAAATTTTATGTCTAAAATGTTCAAAGAAGTACTAAAAATATTTGGCACTCAAAAAATTCAAACGACGGCATATCACCCTGAAACCAATGGTGTTATTGAGCAAAGTCATTGTGTTCTATCACATTTTATTGACAGATACCAAAGTAACTGGGACGAATGGCTGCCCTATGTACACTCCGACTAGCGAAACACCATTTTATTTATTGCACGGTAGACATATGGAATTACCGTACAAAAACAGTACAAGACCACAGACATTACTGTACGACTATTATGAAAATTATAGCTCAGAATTACACGAAAGATTAAATATTGCAAACGACAAAATTATTAAAGTACATGTAAATTGAATTAAACCCTTTAAAGCGGATATAGATAAACCACATCTAGAATTAAATTATTAAAGAATCAAAATTCTTCTAAAGTAAATTCTCAACCAGTAGTAATTGACACTACTGATGCGCAAACAAATTATTATCATGCAACATAGTTAGATCAAGAAAATAATGAAACCAAAAATCTCCCAGAGTAGCCTAGAACACCGACCACTCCTCGGTACTAAACCAGAAATCACGGGCCGGTACCAATTGTACCATGTATATTAAATTGTTCTCCGTGGTGAAGAAATAAAATTTATGTGTTTATGTTGTAACAATCACGTGTGCCATCCTATTGACCTTCTTGCCAGTGACAACGTCCCTCAAAGCTTACGACTGCCAAGGTCCAGCCACCAATACCGCCACAATTTCGATAAGAGACGTAGCAGGGTGACCAAACCCAGTGACTATGCTTTTGAGAAAATTAAATAAAATAGCACAAAATTCTCTTATATTCGGTATTGAAAGACAAGCAGTAATTAATATTACGAGAAAAATAATCGGGCAAACACAGCGGAACAAGGAATTTTACAATAAACCTTTTCTCAAAATCAGTTATAACAAATTTGGCAAAATCGGCAATAGTAGAATTATGGGGTTGGTTTTCAGAATTGGGCGTTTTTTCTTTACATATAATTTATACGAGTCAGTAGGTTGCACATTTAAAATTGTTGCTTGTATATGGACAACCTTAACATCTCTAATTATTTATAATAATAGAAGAGCGCAAGATCAAGAACTTAAACAGTTCATGTATCAACGGGATCAAATTGAAAGCATTGGGACTGTTCCAGTACCATCTGCCCCGATGCAACATTGGCTAGATGATTAAATTAATATTATAGTATATTATAGATAAAATACATACACACATACATACATACATACATACATACATACATACATACATACATACATACATACATACATACATACATACATACATACATACATACATACATACATACATACATACATACATACATACATACATACATACATACATACATACATACATACATACATACATACATACATACATACATACATACATACATACATACATACATACATACATACATACATACATACATACATACATACATACATACATACATACATACATACATACATACATACATACATACATACATACATACATACATACATACATACATACATACATACATACATACATACATACATACATACATACATACATACATACATACATACATACATACATACATACATACATACATACATACATACATACATACATACATACATACATACATACATACATACATACATACATACATACATACATACATACATACATACATACATACATACATACATACATACATACATACATACATACATACATACATACATACATACATACATACATACATACATACATACATACATACATACATACATACATACATACATACATACATACATACATACATACATACATACATACATACATACATACATACATACATACATACATACATACATACATACATACATACATACATACATACATACATACATACATACATACATACATACATACATACATACATACATACATACATACATACATACATACATACATACATACATACATACATACATACATACATACATACATACATACATACATACATACATACATACATACATACATACATACATACATACATACATACATACATACATACATACATACATACATACATACATACATACATACATACATACATACATACATACATACATACATACATACATACATACATACATACATACATACATACATACATACATACATACATACATACATACATACATACATACATACATACATACATACATACATACATACATACATACATACATACATACATACATACATACATACATACATACATACATACATACATACATACATACATACATACATACATACATACATACATACATACATACATACATACATACATACATACATACATACATACATACATACATACATACATACATACATACATACATACATACATACATACATACATACATACATACATACATACATACATACATACATACATACATACATACATACATACATACATACATACATACATACATACATACATACATACATACATACATACATACATACATACATACATACATACATACATACATACATACATACATACATACATACATACATACATACATACATACATACATACATACATACATACATACATACATACATACATACATACATACATACATACATACATACATACATACATACATACATACATACATACATACATACATACATACATACATACATACATACATACATACATACATACATACATACATACATACATACATACATACATACATACATACATACATACATACATACATACATACATACATACATACATACATACATACATACATACATACATACATACATACATACATACATACATACATACATACATACATACATACATACATACATACATACATACATACATACATACATACATACATACATACATACATACATACATACATACATACATACATACATACATACATACATACATACATACATACATACATACATACATACATACATACATACATACATACATACATACATACATACATACATACATACATACATACATACATACATACATACATACATACATACATACATACATACATACATACATACATACATACATACATACATACATACATACATACATACATACATACATACATACATACATACATACATACATACATACATACATACATACATACATACATACATACATACATACATACATACATACATACATACATACATACATACATACATACATACATACATACATACATACATACATACATACATACATACATACATACATACATACATACATACATACATACATACATACATACATACATACATACATACATACATACATACATACATACATACATAAAATCACGCATTGCCCACTGAGTGGGTTAGCACAAATCCGAAAGAAAAATAATATCAACAACAAAAATAATCACTCTCTCTTTCAATAAAATTCTTACTAACCTGACATCATACAACAAATATTCCTCACTCTTAACATATTAAAATAATTATTATCAAAAAATGTGTACTTAATTTTGTTTGTTTGTTTATATAAAATGGAGTCACATGTCATGCACGACGCCCACCCATCTTTTACGCTGTGACCCATAACAATTCATTAAAGTATTATTGTAATGTTAATCACTAGTAGTAGTTTATGGAAAACTTGTTACATAGTATGTCCACTCAACTATAGTATTATTCTTCTAAATTCAGTGTAATTTTTTTCAAAATTATAAAGAAAGGAGGATTGTAAGAAGCATATCCTCGAATTTCAAAATATCCTACACAGTTAAAAATATGCCGTATTTGCATATAGAGTTCATTAAAGTTCAACCAATATGTTGTGTTGGCAATCTATGAAGAGTGACTACAGTATATTTATTGCAACGGTATAAGTTTATAGAATTTCTCACGGTAGTCACTAAAAATAATGATATGAAAAAGGCAGCTACTAAACAACAAATAGCTAAATAGACAGACGGTCTTTAACTTTCGAACTAATAAATCCATATTACATTAAGTTCACAAATATATCACAATACTTATTTTAATTATATTTATACTCAATATACTTATTTTTATTGCTTTTATACTTGAGTAATTATTTCACACCCATATCCTAGATTCTTAAATTGGTATCGTTTGAACTACTCGGTTTGGCAAGGACCCAGTTAAATTTGTAGTGTTGGGATTGAAACGACCCCACGTTACAATAATTTCGATGTTTTCTCTTAGATTTCTGGTCGCTTTAAGCATACAATATTTTGGACATAAACTTTCTATTATGACTTTTCTTGCAATTTCGGGGAAATATGGCAATACATTTGATTCCGAATAGCGCCTTACCTGCTTCGGCACAATTTTTTTGTAAGCAAACTTAGAGATGCAATATTGCACTGTCTTCCATCTCTGGCGAGGTCGATGTAATATTATCAACGTCCATAATTTCTAAAAATTACAAATGATTTTGATTTTAAGTTAGTAAAATTTTACGTTTTTTAAGTTTTGACATAAATTGTTTTCAGTGAGTGCGTTCAGTTTACGTAACACTATATAGCACAAGTGGTTTTTTTAAAGTTATTTGAAGAATGTTATTGTTTCAAATTCATTTTAAATGTATGTTATTTGATTATACATAGCTAGCAAGTGTTAAAATAATGTCTTTTAATTCTGTCTAGCATTTTACTACAACTTATTTTTAGCAATATGTGCTATGGTGAACGCACCCAATAAATCGTTTATTAATAAAAATAATGCATTAATAGGGATAATTCATGAATGATTTCATATACATTAACATAACCTATTAAGAAATGGTCAATGGAAATATAATTTTAATGTATACTGTAATGGAAAGTAGTGTTATGATTTTTATTAACAGAATATTAGGTAACCTAATTCTTAAGAACAGTAACATTTTTGTCACAATCCGTTCTAACCTAACCTAATTTTTACAATTATTCTAGAAGACTAATCCACCTGTTTCGCATGTTTATGTTACATTTTGTATAGAATTATGTGATAGAGATTAGTATTGGACGATGCCTGTACACTCATTATTATGAACAACAGCACTAAAATTTCGCTTGCAGGATAAATGTTGTATGCAACATATGTGTAAAATAGTGTTTTTGTCTCGTGCTATAATTATATAAAACATCACACTCGACCAAAAATGTACTACTTTATACACTTGTTACATAAATAACTATATTGAACAGTTTTCATGCAACCCAGCATTTATTTCTTTTCATTGTATGTACGTTGTATTAGTTAACACAATTTCTGTAATACTAAAAGAACAAAACCTATGGAAAAAGCATATTCCTCATTTTAACATTAATGGGAAGAGCTGTTGTTAGTAACAATTATAGAACCGGTATGGAAGCAAAAAATAGTTCCATCTGATTCATTTTCATCGACACATGAATTTTATAAGCTTGGTGACAAATAAATTACATGAAATTAGAAAATCTTGAAATTTTAAATGAAAAATTATGGAATTTGTAACTTATGTACATAATTACTAGCTAAAATTCTGACTCGAGCCTTCATATCTGCTTACCATGGCCATCAATGTCACATGAATGCTTGTGTCCAATTGGCATAGTAGTTATGTGTATATTTATTAAGTTTGTGATAAAATTTTGCTAGAATTAAAAACTGTACGGTTGCAAAATAATTAATAATGAAATTATAAACGAATTTATAATATATACCTTTCTTATGTAAAATAAAATCGAATTAGCGGGTAGTATTGTGATGGCCACAACAGACTATATTATTTTAATTTGTAGTCGATATCCAAATACAACATGATAGTCTGAAAATTCACTTTACAAGTATATCCTGTTTATATCAAGCAGTACAAGAACATAAATTACCTGCAATACAGGAATTCATTAGGATGTAGTATACTAACACTTTTTATTTTATAGAATAAATATCGAACGGTGAGAGATTGAGATTATATAAGTTTATTTAAACAAGTTTGGTATTTGCGTTTACAAATTAACAACGTTGAGTAACAAATTGAAAAACACAGGTAAATATATGACTAAATAGTAAACAATTAAATAGGCGTAGTTTGACTATTCAACTACAACATTAGAACAATAGGTATTGACACTCATGTCTGCATTTATCCTGAAACAAAACATTCACTGGTAAACGTTTTTTTATTTTTATGCGTTTAATACTTATGTGCTGTTACTAAATATTTTTTGTAAAATACTACAAGGAACTTTCTTAAAGAACGGTTACGAACATATTTACGTAATGAGGAAGTTTGTTATATGTTTCTAAAAGTAGATACGGAGATTACAAACACACATGTTATTGAGATGAACTATTTGTTTCATTACTACGATGCTACGCAGAAGTTGTGAAGACCTGGGTTCGAAACTAACCTATGTCCATTTTCCAATTTTCAAACAGTACAAAAATGATCTGCTATAGTACTCTCCTCAAGATCGCTTTGAGACGACATGAATATGAAAATTTGTATAGATTAATATATGTAAATAAATAAGACTCTGATTACTCATTTCTGGATGTATCAGTCAGCTTACAAACTCAAATATCGGTACGGTAGAGAATGAACCACACTGGAGTAAGAACAAATATTTTCTCTTAGTTATGATTAAACCTGTCCTTGTCTTTTAATTTAGAAGTAATATTTTATCAGTACATTTGGAATTCGGCAATATTTTCTAAAATATAAACTTCTGGTCATTACTCTTGTATGATAAGTTTACGAACAGTATCAGGTTAGTCTAGCTTTGGGGATCCATCTAGAAATCGCAAATCAAGATTTTGATTACGAACAGTATCAGGTTAGTCTAGCTTTGGGGATCCATCTAGAAAACGCAAATCAAGATTTTGATAAGTACTTATATATTTCATTACCCTTGGAATCTGAATTTAACACTTTTATATTTTTGTATACGTGCTCACATATAGTAAAATTTAAATAGTATTGCACCACCGTCACAGATTACTCTCCACACAAAAACGTAGAGAATGAATATAACAAAACAATAGTAATGTGATATCTATTGGTAACATAAAAATTTAATAAAACATTTATGTAAATTTTTACAGCCAACATTATTTTGCTAAACGTTTTCTTAAATACACTTATGTCGATAGTTCTGATTTATTTTGAGCACATTAGAAATAAAATACTGATTATACTGGTATTAGATCTTGTTATTTGAGTACTTTTCAATGGATAAGTTAATACGGAAATGCATGTTTGCAAATTTAATGAATACGTAAAAATTATCTGTTCATATGTAGCAAAGATGGTGTATAAGATTGAACTTTGACTAATAATTTAAAATGTAGTTATAAAATAAAAAAATATTACTACATGCTCTACTGATGGTTTAAATCATGACCTTCATGGCCCATTTCATCTGAATGATGATGATGTTCATGTCCATGTACTACTACCGGAACTTTCTTTTCCACTACAACTGGATGAGGTATAGGAACGTGTACTGGTTTGTGAACAGTAACAGGATATGGTTGGGGCACAGGAACTGGAACTGGAATATGCACGGGTACTTTAACTGGTACTTCAACTGGAACTGGTACATGTCTTTCATGGACAACTGGATATGGTTTCTCTACAGGAACAGGGTACGGTTTAGGTACAGGAACAGGATAGGGATGCGGGACAGGAACTTTCACTGGAACTGTAACTGGCACAGGATAGTGTTTTACTACAGGATATGGCACAGGATAGGGATGTGGTACTGGTACTTTCTTAGTGATTGTTACAGTTTTGTGATTGTGTTCATGGATATCGTCATGAAGATGGTGATGATGAGGATGATGATGAAGTAGATGATGCAGTGCATGATGATGACCATGCAGATGATGAAGAGCATGATGGTGGCCATGCAGGTGATGTAGATGATGAAGACCATGATGATGGCCAAGAAGGTCATGATGGTGATGAAGATCATGATAAAGATGATGAAGTCCATGATGCAGGTCATGATGATGGCCATGAAGATGATGAAGATCATGATGCAAGTGATGAAGATGGTGTAAGTCATGATGACCATGGAGATGATGGTGTAGATCATGAAGCTGATGTAGACCATGAAGATGATGTCCATGTAAATGATGGTGTAAATCTTGAAGATGATGACCATGAAGGTGATGAAGATCATGCAGATGGTGACTATGAAGGTGGTGAAGATCATGAAGATGGTGACCGTGGAGATGGTGCAGATCATGAAGGTGATGGTGTAAATCATGCAGATGATGAAGATGGTGACCATGACTATGATGACCATGAATGTGATGAAGATCATGAAGGTGATGGTGTAGATCATGAAGATGATGATGGAGATCATGAAGATGGTGATGATGTCCTAACTCCAAGGCATGGTGATAAAGACCGATTCGTCGTTTTTGTGTAGTATTTGTATTGGTCTTGATATTGGCATTTATGTTGGTATTGGTACTACCACATGATACTAAGCCTATTGTAAATATTAAAGTTACCTGAAAAATAAGAATATTTTTATTTATTATATTACTATAGTAAACATGTTTAAACAACAAATAAAGTTTATTAGATTACTTCCATTGCTGGGTTTAAAACCTATATCTAAACTAAGGTTTCACACATTTACATTTTTATAAAGAATAAAGCCTGGACAACAATATTTTTTTAAAATATTAATTTTTATTGATAATATTGTTCCGAAAAACTGCATATTTTCAAATGATTATTACATATTTATAAGTACATATGTCAACAAAGCAATAGTTAATCCAAATCGTTCTGTGCAGTCGAAACCATTTTTACTTAAAACTACTTTGCTGTATATTGCCTGATGCATATTTTAAATAGTAAGTAGGTATTTTAAAATGTTTTTTTTTAATGAAAATGGACCAGAATAAAAGGGAGTAATATCAAGTTTAGACAGTGAACCTAATAATCTATCGCAGTGATTGCAAATTAACAACCTCGAAATGAAAACGATTATATTGCTAACGAATCAACATATAACAATCATGTACAGGGTGGAACAAATTCGAGTTCCTTATATGAAAAACGTTCTTATTGTACGCGCTACAGAAAATTGATGCGGGGTTTTATAGGAAAACTTTTAGATACAATTTTAATAGGCACCACAGAAATTTTCTATCGCCTTTTGTTTTTGCTCTACAGTCTGAAACTTGATTTTAGCTTATTTTGAAAATATTTCGTATTTTGCTTATTATTTTATTTTATTTTTATTTATTTTAGAGGTTTGGCCACTCAACAGGATAAATCCCAATAACAGAGTTGCACTTACAAAAAAATACAAAGAAAATTTACAAAAAAAGCATAGACAGTAATAATGTGGTAAATATATTAGATTGCAAACATTTACAGATTAAGTGTTAATAAAGAGTTAGCAGATTTTATATATTTTATAAATGAGCGGTTATTTTCCTTTTAAAGGTTTTTAACGTTACTGTGAAAATATCTGGTAAAGAACTATCAATCATTGTTTTATTAAATAAAGAGGAACTGCTTTCTCGGATATGCTGGTGGATCTGTCTCGCCGAATGATGTTAAACTCACTTGATAAGATTTCACTATCGTACACTGAAGAGTTTAAGTAGGTTTCAGTTAAACAAATTATGTCGAAACCGCACTCAACTGAATTAATGCAAATATCGTTCGTTTTTGTTCTAACTCCCCTAACGTTCTGGTAGTAAATTGACAAATCCATTGGAAATAATCGCAAAGTTTAACGTGGGAATAAAAAAAGAAATTTACAATTTATTAATATCATTTCTGCACAGGATAAGGGTTACGCGCGCGCTATCGTCTTTTCGAGCGAAAATTTTGCAATTTTTTGTCTATACAAACTTATAACCTTTAGCGCGTAAAACTTCACGACATTTTTTATATAGAGCACTGTTGGTTTGAGTCAAATGTTCTGTTATAACAATTCTCTTCGCGGGTTTGTCTGGGAATAATATTGTTGATGTAAGATCCGCGCGTTTAGAGGCCACAAGAAAATTTTCTTTTACAATGCGCGATGTAAATTTGGCAATAATCATTCGCGGCTTATTCCTAATGTGAGGCGGTTATCGATGTACTGCGTATAGGTGACCCAAACCTCTCAAATTTGGTATTTAAAACACGTGTATAATTTAAAACATTAGATCTTGACTATACCTATATGATAAACCAGAAGTGAGCTATTAACAGATTTTCGAGAAAAAACAATAAAATATAATCCAAAATTTGGTATTACAGACTTTTCTATTTATTGGAACATCAAATTAGATTTTGTTTACGAACGGAAGTGATACTGTACTTAAAGTTCATTGCTATTTCAAACAAGGAATTGACGGAAGGTCATCTGTTGGCCACATCAGATTTTTCCCATTCGTTTAGTATAAAACTTTACAAGTATTTTTCTTAAAGAAATCATTATATAAGGGTATAAAAATAATATATCACTCACTGAATTCAAAATTGAATTCTCTAACGAATAAGTAAATAAAAAATATATATTCTCATTTAAAATAAAAAAGTTATGTTCTGTATTTTGAGATCCACTAGACTAAAAGAATAATTTTTCTATTCTTTAAATTTGTCTTGTGAAATAAAAATTGTTTCCCCATTTAACCGTCTTTGTAGCTCTTGTAGTTCTCGGTAGCCCATTTAAAATGAACACCCTATATATATAGGGCTCACCTCTTAAATTCAAAACATTTGTAAAATTTTATAATTTTATTTTTCATTTAAAATGTTTTGAAGTAATACAAATCTACAATATTTGAACTCATAAACAATTATTGTTACTATAATATGCCAAATAACCATGCAAATAGTGTTATTTTTACACGAATTTACACATAGAGGCCAAATTATACTATGCTCATGGACAATAATAGCGCAATACATAAGTGCGAGTGAGACGGAACGATTTTGCCCTCTCTACGTTCTACATCTACACTACTGCAGATGAGCCAAGCGAAGAGTTGGCCTCTCTCGTTCTGAGCAGAGGGCACGTAAGCGCTTACAACAGAAAATGCTTGTTAGTTTCAAACAAGTATATTTGTACTATTTTCAATTAGTTTTTGTAAAAACGGTTTAATAATTACTATTTGTTTTTACTGTTGTTATATTTTTATGTTTTCATAAATTTGAAACTATTATTTATTTCTATTTTAGTTGTACCTACTGTTATTTGTCACAGTTATTTAAATTAAACATTTATACACAATTAAACAGTAATAAATCATGTATTGTAGAAATATACAAATACCAACAACCAAGAGACAAAACAACAGTTCGAACTACTTACAACAATGGGAATAATCTAATTGAACTGTTAAGAAAAAAGTTAAATAAATAAATCATTACAATGATTACTTTTGCATCTAATATTTTCATTATTAGTTCTTTTGAATTATATAAATATAATCTTTCAAACGCAAAATAGCAACATAAAAGCATCGGAATAATAGGTGAGGTTGAGAATTCTTGGCCTCGATTGAGTGGTGGGGGAGAACCCACTAGCTGCTGCTTTTAGGCTTTACGCTACCCGATACACGCTCACGCCGCACAGCTAGCCAGCTAGCTATTACTCAGTAATATAATATATTAATTTAATGCAATATTGTATTTTTAGATTTTCTGTTTCTGTAGTTATTGCTTATATGCTCACATCTCGCATCATAATTATAATTCAATTACTAAATGCCTTCTTATGAGTTCGTAAATTTTATTGGAAAAAATAAAGATGCAAATTTGTTTTATTGTAAAGAACTTTATATTATCTTACTTTGCATTAGAACACGTTTGACGTTGAATTTTTTTTAAATCGCCTGCGGCGCATTTTTTTCTCACAAATTTTAAATCCATCGATATGTCCCGTATTGTGATATTATAAATCTGGCCTCACCTCACTCTAAATTTACGCACCGCCACTGATATATATATATATATATATATATATATATATATATATATATATATATATATATATATATATATATATATGCATGTATGTATAATTTTGAAGAAGAGTACTTGAATATACTTTTCTTGCTACGAATGTTTTGTACTATTTTCTCGGTTTCGGATTTCATTTATATTATTTCTTTACAAAAATATTAAAAAAATTCCATTAAGGGAAATTTTTGGTAGAATTGTTAAGTTAGTGACAGTGATTTGTGTTTTTATTTTATAAGTTGCTTAGATATTTTGTGTATTTATTAGTCATACAACCCCAAATAACAAAATGCTACAAAAATCGCTTAAGAATCAAGCTCATTCTAACAGCAATATGAAATTATAATTCCGAAACAGAGAAAAAAATCTTATGTCCATTTCATAAAAATCCTTCAATTCCATTGGGATAGGACAAACTTTTCAATGTTAACATTAAAAATGGTGAAACATTAAATAAAATAAATGCCAAAATATTTAAAAATAAGCTCAATTAATTGAACAAGAAAGGAAAGATATTTTAAGAAACCGTACGAGTGCAGAACTTGTGGTTATATCCGTCTGGAAAACAGTCCTATATTTTTTATCCCTCATATACACACTGGCTGATGAGAATTAAAGTCTAAATATATATTTATTTTTTGCAAATCTTATTATCCAGCTTTTTATTTTATTTGTATCTGCACTTTAACTATTGATAATACGGGGCAGTCTGTTGGCAGCGTTATTCAAAATAAACTATTATAAGAATATCAATAAGTCTATATAACTTATTTTTACCATTCATAGATTAGGAACATAAATAGCTGCGTAATTTTATTCACAATTCCAGTGTTATTCTATTATACTTACATGTTTGAAACACACTTTACATTGTAATATGTATGTTATTTATCAACAAAATTAGTTGCACAAAAACTTACCAGTGTTATCATTGTACTATCCAATAGTGACTGCATAAAACAGATTAATGTCAATTTAATACATGGAATCTTCATTATATATACTAACTACTACACGCACTTTGCAATATGCAGTTGCATGTGAAATATACTATGCACTTTCGCTTAAACACCCTCCTTATCTATTTCAATTGTAATTTTTGTTGTCAATATTGGATATGTAATGTTTATGTAAATTATAAGTGACATATAGGGCGCATCGACGTACTTTTACTATTTAATCATCACTCAATCGTAGAGAAGGCCGCATTCTTTTCACTTTCTTTCTAATGGTTCGATGAATTCTTGAATAAATTAAATTATAAATAATTATTGATGATACATGTAAACTTTCAATAACAAATATTCAATATTACATATACCTTACCTGTAAACAAATTCATGTTATCATAATAAAAATACGTATATAATAATTTGCAATTTTACAAATTAATATGTGTTTAGTGTGGACATAGCTTTCATTTAGGTATTTTGTGACTACCCCCAAATACGGTTTTTACTATTTTCACTATTTGTATGCAATAATTCTAAATATGTATTATAATTCTAAAATTTTATTTCTTGCTTTCCACTCTTATACACAATAAATCAATAAAACCAAACTAGTTGAGATAGCTTTAGCTTTAGTTATACATAAAATCATAAATACCATTTCCGGTTATGTTGAATAAATAAAAAAGTTAGTAACTTATTAGCTATATAGGTAGATACAGACAGATAGATACACAAAGTTCACAGTACAGGTCTGATATTGATAATTGGAAGCGAGCTTAACAAAACTCATATATTACTAGTTACTAATACTACTGGTATCGTCATTTACTTGAAACTCTTTTCTCGCATTTTAAGAAATATTCAGGTGCGATCTGTGAATTCAAAACGGCCACTGGATAAAAAATGACAACAGGACTGCATGTATAGGTAAACTTGGCCTGATAATGAGAATTGGAACACAAATTTTATTTTACCGCCTCACTCTAGATACCGACCCGTAGGGAAACGTCTTAACGTCTAGAGTAGTTTAGATGTTAGGACATTTCCCTAGAGATATACATATAGTGTCCATCCATAAATAAACCCGCCAAATATCTTACTTGCTAGTATTTTTGACGTTTTCTAAAATTATAAAATTATAGTATGTTGGTCCCTTTAGGTGCTAGCGAAAGTAATTCAATATTATTATAATATGTACGTCTGATGCTTGTATAATTAATAACAACTTTTAATTTTCAAATAAAACGCCAATATATTTATTCAAATTTAAAAATTACGTTAAATTTTCCATCTAATAATATAAAAACAATCATAAGTATGATTAATAGTACATTTAAAAAAGAATCAAAAGGCAATATTCTGACATACGAGTCCAAGTTTGGAAAACGAGCAGCGAGACGAGTTTTACAAAGGACGTATGAAACATGTTTTTATACTATTTTTTCTATTGAGGTAATTTTACAATGGGATTTTTAAAAAATGCGACGTCAAAAATATTACTTGGTGTTTTTTTTATCAATAATGTTGATAGTGCTTCCCGCTAATCAATTGAAATTTCACATTTTGACAGTTTGTGTATTGTGAAATTTGCATGATTGTATACATTATTACATTGTATTAAACAGTGTGCTTATAGATATTTGTAAACGACGTGTTGCATGCGCAGTGGTAAAGAGAAAGGGATATTATATTGTAGAGTTCCAATCATAAAGTATAGTACCTATCAATATCTTTCGTAAGCACGAATCCAAACGAAGAGGAACGGAGGTTACCGAGCGCTCATTTACTTGTTGCATGGACTGTACGAATGATTAATTACCTAGAATTCTTGTTTATCTGTCTATTTCCATCGTGCTCTCGCATGTTATCTTATGCGCAACTCAGATGAGTTCCTATTTTGAGAGACCTGCAATAATAACTGTGTTTCAGGACGGCGAAGTATGTAACTTAGCCAGAAGCGAAAGCGAGTCTTTATATTCATCAGAATGAGTTACAGCAATTACACGCGAATAGAATACTGTTCTATAACTACCATGTTTAAATGACATGTTGCAGTTTTCCTCCTGTAAAAATAGATAAATTTGACCCCTGTGATGCTCTCTACGCGACACATGGTAAAATAAACGTTGTTGTGGTTACTAAAATTTTGTAGGTACCAGCAGAAATTTTTGTACAACTTTGAAAGCCCGAGAGGTTACGTTTGGTAAACGCCTTCAATACATACATTGGTACTAATATTTAATTCATATATTGAAGAGTTCATAAGGTTTAGTTACCGAAATATTAGGAGGCGTGGCTCTGTGCATCATTTGGACATGAGCTCTATTCCAACCGGTGTCAAACTTGAAATTATTTCTAATTTTCAAATAGTACCACAAAACTAATCCCCGCGGTACTCTCTTTAAGAGCCCATGAGGTTGATGTAACGCCTGATAATCGCCCTTAACTGTACGGATTACAGACATATGACAAATACAGATATATTCCACAGTAGGACCTCACGCATGACATAAAATTTCAGAAACATTTTGGAGCGCAAATCAAATGGACTAAATATGAGAGACACGCATGTATCTGCGGACAATTTGTCGCGAAATTTATGTGTTACGTGACTATCATTTTTGAGCATTCTTTATAACTTTGAACTGTCATAAATTTAGTCAAGTTATTTAGTAATTAATTATATTCATAAATATTATCTTAGACATTTTTTTAGTTTACCGATTTGATATACAAGAAATATTTTCTTAGAAAGTGGAATTTATATTAAAAACATGATTATATTGTCAACTTATTTGAGTTCATTTTCGTTATAAATTCTATAGGAAATATTTTTTTCTATGATTTCATCAAAGATACAGGCTGTTAAGAAGGGTAAAAAATTTGATGGTATATACGTATGTACATATAAATAAAAGGATTTTTTCAAAATTTGAAAAATTATTTCATATTTTCACTTAATTCTTTTTTAGTGCGCCACTGCCGACTTGTAATTTTCAATAAAAATAATGAATTATATAATCACTTAATAGACGAATAGAAAATAAATTGATTTCTAATTATTTTTAATAAAAATTTCATGTTGACTGTGGTGCACTAGAAAAGAATTACCTACATGAAAATAAGAGATAATTTCCCGAATTTTGAAAGAATTCTTTTTGATTGAGAATCAGCACATCGAAATATAAATACCCTCAATTTTTATCCTTTTTCAAAACCCTGTATAGTAATAGGAATAAATGGAATATTATTTAATAAAAATAACACACAAGTGAATAGAAATACATATTTTACGTTTTTGATCTGAAATTTCTTTTCCGTATTTCAAACATCAATTATAATAGTTTCAGTCTTTGATGTTTAAACCTGCTGTTACCCATTATTATTTGAAGTTTTTTTTTAATCATAAGGGTCCCACTAAGATTGACACATTTGTGCAATCGATCTAGAAGTTTTAGTGCTGCTAGGCTGTACTATTATTTACCCTTTCTAATGACTGAAATTTGAACTACATACACTTTAATATTAATCAATTCCCTTATCTTGTTTGTAGAACATGGGATTGGAATTCCGTTTGATTCAGTGATAGTTTTACTTACAGATTTTACGAGGCACTTCTACAAAATAAGAGTATGCTCAATACTCTTCTGATGCTCAAAGGAATATTTTTTAATACTTTGGCAGCGCTGCTTTTAAACGTAATCCTTGAATACACAATGTGGGTTCGTTCACCTTAGTAGGTTCAAAACCCTCGCTGTAGTGCCGTTTTGAAATGAGCGTCTCGATTCACAATCCCGCCAGATGTGAGGTGAAGAGAGTAATCTGTTATTGTGAAACCCTAAAAAAAACTACACAGAACCATACAGAACAAAAGATGAGAAACGCTAACGAAGGGAGTGATATTGAGATTTTTGCATGACAATTTCCGTCCCCGCACAGTCCATGTCACAAAGCAACTCTTGAACTCATTCGATTGGGATATTACGAACCACCCAGCTTACAGCCCCGATCTGGCGCCTTCAGATTTTATCATGGGATAGAAAATGACGTTAAAATTTACACACAAATATTTGTCTATCCCTTAATTCCTTTCAAAACCTGAACATAGAAACAATTTAAAAATATTAATTTCATGTATGATTTAGAACGTTTCTACCTACATTATAATTAACTTACCATTTGATAAATAATTTTATTTTGTAGTTAAATTTATAGTATAGGATATTGGACAAACTTAAAGATAAATTAAAATACGGTTTAAAGAATATGTTAAATTTTTATTGCCAATTACTTTTTTCAGATTTGAAAAATTGTTGATAATAATTATTGATAATTAATTTATTTGATAGTTATTTTCAATATTTATTTATTTATTTGAATACACAATATTTTATGTTTTGTGGGATATAGAGAAAACTGGTGATAAACACGATTTAAAGGGCAATGTCTAAAACAGAAAATCCCGAAAAGTCAAATATTGCACAACATGTCTTTGATAATTATCATAAAATTATTATTATCGTATAAACTATTTCAAATTTCAGAGGCTTATATGGTATTTAATACAACTAGAGTATATAAACAGTGGGTATATGATTGGCTAGAGAGAGTAAAATCTCATTTACATAATTTTATAAAACAAGTACTAATTTAAACTTTTTTACTTAAAACTTATCTGTTTTAGATTTGAGTTTTGACTATGTAGTATGTATATAACTATTAGGTAACTAAAACTCAATTTTTTTATTCATATGACAAATTTTATGTTTAATGCCAAAAAAATCTTTATAGGTACATTTAACTATTTCATTTTTACCATTTTTTACCATAACCACCGCCAGTTCCCCCAACACTGATTCCACCTCCAAACCCGAATCCAAAACCACCCCCTCCTCGTCCATACTTTTGTGCGCCGCCATCACCGTAAACCGGAACATTGACAAGTGTTGGTTGTGGTTGTGGGTGTGATTGCGGAGCACTCACTTGCACTTGCTTTGTGACTGTAAAGGGCACTTGTTCCGGATATGGTTCCGGCACTTTTACTACGTAGGGAACTTCTACTTTCTTTTCCACATAATAGGGTACTTCTTTTTCTACTGTAACTGGGTAGGGTTGCGGAACTGGCACTGGATAAGGCACCTTTACTGGGACTTCAATCGGGACTGGAACTTTTTTCTCCACTGTGACGGGGTAGGGTTGTGGAACAGGCACTGCAACAGGTACTTGACGTTCTATAGTGTATTGTGTATTGTACGTTTGATACCCGGTATCATACACTGGTTGGTACTGTTGGTAGTTGTATGTGGGGTATCTATAGACAGGATAACCTCCTCCTCCATAATATCCACCTCCTTTAAATAACTTAAAAAAGCTTCGTTTTTCTCTCTCTTTGGTCAATGAGTATTGAAAAAATGCGCAGATAAAAACACAAATCTGTAAAAAAATAATAAGATAATTAAATATATTACCAAAAACTTAATAAAGATAAAAAAATAATTAGATTTTTATGAATTTTTTTTTTGTTCAAGGTCAAAACTACCTCAAATTATAATCGAATTTAATATGTATATCATCATTAAATATTATAACAAACCAAAAATAATAAAAAATAATATGTCTAAATTATCATCGTTTATATTTATTTTATAACACTTCTATAACATTTCATATATAATAATGAATATATTTAAAATTACTAATATTTAATATACTATGTATGTGTTTAAAAAATGAGAAATATTTTATGGGTTGCATCAGCCTCGAATTAGAAGTGTAAATTTATAAAAAGTAATGAGAAAAACTGTTTCATCGCCATAGTATCACCACTTATATACATGAAATGTATCAAAAAGTGGATAACAATAAATAAAAGATATGTTATCATTCAAACTTCGTATGTAGTACATAACTGCTTCTACACTGCCATGTTTTGTGATCGCCCATCCAGCAGAATAAACCCGTTTGTCCATCCTATACAGTACAGTACAATTATCACTACTATTGTATAAAACAACAAAAACCTGCACCAATGAGTTTAAGTACGCAAATGTATAAATGTATACCCCTCTATTAACATAAAGATAATTGGTAATAGTGTACCAACGTGGTGTTTTGACTTTTAAAATACTTTAACTGAACGTAACGTCCAGAACCCACGCTTTTGCATGTGCGAAGATTAGAATTTAGATAATGTTAAAGCATATTTAGAAGAAAGTACATTTAATTATTTTTCCTTTTTTTTGTTTAAAGTAAAGTATTATCATTCTAGGCAATTTCCTAACGCATACAACACGATTATTAATTGTACTATAAGAGGAAATGCAAATGGTTGTACGCGTCCGAGCAGATATAACAGTAGATAGAGTTTACAAAAACAAAAAATAAATACCTATATGCTTTATGTGCCCTGCATCCTATCTCGAATATATATATATATATATATATATATATATATATATATATATATATATATATATATATATATATATATATATATATATATATATATATAATATTGGAAATATGTACTAGTAAACAAATCCGTATAAGGGCAGAATTATACTTTTGTATTTAAAGATTTTTTAGTGGGCGGTTACAACACGTCATATTGAAACTTATTGGTGGTGTCGGATTTTAATACCTCCAAGATCCCTAAAAATGGCTATTCTTATTCTATTTATAGAAATTTTATTAATACTAAATAATATTTTTGTTATAAAAATATCAAATATACGTAAGTAAAATTTATATTCGTTAGTTTAATATTAAATCTATACAAATGATTAAGTGTAGTTATCTTTGCATAAAAATGTCATATTGACTTAAATGATGACCGGAATTACTAAATATGCACAAATTCCTAATATCTAATAACAAAATGTAGTTGATTTCATGCTAAATTTCACATATTGTATTCTACTGCAGTGGTTAGCTGAAATTTATCTTTTTAAATAAACGTATTATTATTATATTAAACTGAATATTTGGATATAAGAAACATAATATACAGGCTGTGATCATACGAGAATAACTCAGCAATTATATTCATTATCAAATATAGTATATTTTTTTTATTTTTTGACAAGTGGTACACAAAATATATTATTAAAAAATAAAATAACGGACGTTTGAAATAAGAATACCCATAATTGAGTGTAAAAATCAAGTGTGTGCGGTTTTATTTTTTTTTGTTCTTAAACGACACGTATTTTTTTAAGTTAAATTTATTTATATAGCGTAATCTGAGCTGCATACCTAATTAAACAAAATTTCACACCTCTGATTTATTTTATATGTTTCAAACGTCCGCCATTTTATTTTCTTAATAATACAACGTGCTACTTGTTTCCTACCATTTTAAATCAAAGTTTGAGCATTTTCAAAAATATAAAAAATATAGTATGTTCCATTTGAAATTTCAAAGTGGATATCACATACTCCGGAACCGGTGATAGTAAAACGTTTCTTAATACGACAACTTATTGCCCATATTTTCTTTACTAAATTTTCTTATTTGAAGATATGTTCCTCAATAACAAAGATAAGAGCTGGTTCAATCTCGCGTGTTCAGTCTGTATAAAATTCATTATGCGTATTAGGAACCTAATTTATTATTTCATTTTTCTTATAGGTTAACCCCTGTGGACAGGACTCCATAACAGTTTATTTTTTTGTTAAAACTAGTTTGTCGCCTTCATTTTAGTTTTGTTTTAAGTTTTAATAGATTCAAAGATAACCAGGAAAAATGATAGGTACATTATATCTTTCAGTACATGCACCCGGTCTCACGGACCAACGATAGTTAAAATTTATATTATTTCTGTAATGACATGTGTGCATTAAACTAAATGTACTCGTATAAATAATTTATAAAATTCAAAACATAATTTGCAGTTAATTTATATTTCTTTCACAAGTATTAGGGTTTGTTTTGTCGATAGGGCCATATGCCTCGTTTTTTAGTCGAATGGTCCGTCAGACCGTTGCATGCGCTTCCCTGTCAAAATTTAGTACGTGTTCTGGAGGGTTAATGCTTACTCACCAATAAGCTGTCAAAATTTATACAACACGTAAAATTGCCCTTCCGTAGTTTCATATTAATTTTAACAAAAACATATTTCAATAGTTGCATTATTATTACATTATTATAATAATTGAAACACAACACTTGATTATTCCACAGATTTATTTCTTTAAGTTACGATCGTTTCGTCCTTTCGGACATCATCAGACAATAATATTACATTAAGAAGACAGGTATTTATATGTTCCAAACATGTTGAGTAGGAGTGAGTTGCTTACATCTAATTGCTCGTTGACGATGTTTTTCTTGGAATTTACGGCTTTCCTAATTTCTAAATTTTCTAAAAGGTTTAATCTTAATCCTTTGTCAGCAATATGCAGAATGTCAAAATTTCCGTTAAAGTTATGATTGTTTTCGATGCAATGTTCAGAAAAACCAGTGGTGTAGCATTGTTTTGTAATTGAATCTTTATGTTCCTTGATCCTGTGTTTAAAACTTCTACCGCTTTGACCGATATATAGTGCATCACAGTTTTCGCAATTAATTTTGTAAATTCCATTTAATTCTAATTTTGAGGTTTTTTGTTGTTTGTTATTTGTTAATATTTTGCCTAAATTGTTTTTGTTTACTGATATGGTTCTAATTTTGTGATTAGTTAACTTTCGAGATACTTTTTCGCTTATTCCAGGACTATAATGCCATTTGGTATTAAGATCAGATGTTTTACATTTACAATAAATTTGGTTTTGTACTAATTTTCTATTTTTCTTAATAATTAACTTATCTATTATTGTAGGGTTGTATCCGTTATTCGCTGCAATGTTTTTAATTGTGGTCAATTCAGTTTCGAAATCGAAGGGGCTTAATGGAATTGAAACTAATCTGTGTACCACGCTGTGAAGGGCAGACATTTTTATTGAGCAGCGAATAACGGATACAACCCTACAATAATAGATAAGTTAATTATTAAGAAAAATAGAAAATTAGTACAAAACCAAATTTATTGTAAATGTAAAACATCTGATCTTAATACCAAATGGCATTATTTAAATTATAGTCCTGGAATAAGCGAAAAAGTATCTCGAAAGTTAACTAATCACAAAATTAGAACCATATCAGTAAACAAAAACAATTTAGGCAAAATATTAACAAATAACAAACAACAAAAAACCTCAAAATTAGAATTAAATGGAATTTACAAAATTAATTGTGAAAACTGTGATGCACTATATATCGGTCAAAGCGGTAGAAGTTTTAAACACAGGATCAAGGAACATAAAGATTCAATTACAAAACAATGCTACACCACTCGTTTTTCTGAACATTGCATCGAAAACAATCATAACTTTAACGGAAATTTTGACATTCTGCATATTGCTGACAAAGGATTAAGATTAAACCTTTTGGAAAATTTAGAAATTAGGAAAGCCGTAAATTCCAAGAAAAACATCGTCAACGAGCAATTAGATGTAAGCAACTCACCCCTACTCAACATGTTTGGAACATATAAATACCTGTCTTCTTAATGTAATATTATTGTCTGATGATGTCCGAAAGGACGAAACGTTCGTAACTTAAAGAAATAAATCTGTGGAATAATCAAGTGTTGTGTTTCAATTATTATATTTTAAAATGTTCCATCAAGTACCGACTACACAAACCCTAACAGTTATTATTACATTATTTTTGCACAATTGCTCTTATCGATTTTTATTTAAAACAAGTACAGTGGAACCTCAGTATACGACTGTTTAAAATACACCCAACTTGGTATACGTCCTGTTTGGTCGCGAAAATTATTGTTTGGTATACAACACATGTTTAGAGTACGATTCGAGTTTGACTGCGCGCATACTCTCCTTATAAACATATTTCGAGGCACTGCCTGTGGGCATCAGTACGCCTGTTACTAATCAATAAACAACCCGCGCAATAACTATAAATTTGTACGTGATATTATTTTTTTTGCGTTTTGTTTGGTATACGTCCAAGGTTCTGGAACGAATTTATAACGTATATCGCGGTTCCACTGTAATGCGTTCCAAAATGTTCCTTCTCGTTGCAATGCGGTAAAAGAATTATATTGATGATTTCCTGCCAGAAAGGCGTATCAACATTTTTACGTTCTTTTTTTATTATTTCATAAAATTAATCGTAATGACAATGTTTATATCATATCGTGCCACAAAGACATATCTACAATGTTACTTAAAAATTAGTTAAAACCGGTGCATAAAGGCGTATCAGCTTTGGTTGCCTTTAATGAAATGCAAGGAAGTCGTATGTACATACAACTTTTTGGCATGGCATTTATTATTATCTAAAACTGGAATATAGTTTTTTAAATTAATCTATTATTTTTTCCACAATGTTATAACATGTTTTACGTTATAATTTATTCGATTAGAATACCTCTCTGCAAATCAGTAATATTCGTTCATTCATAATTGATACGCCATTTCGTTTTTAGGTTAAATCGACAAAAAAATTGTAGCGTAAAGTGTGTATACAAAAACACAGTAACTAACTATTTTATTATAAATATTTATGTAAACATTATTAATTATTCTCATGCAGTACATTAAGGCATAGTAATCAACATACCCCAAGCTAATAAATTATTAATAATCGATTTGTGTAACGTTTTTTATCTTTCCTGTAAAGTTGTGTTTTGTTATTACGCCCTTCTAGCAGGAAACCCTTTAAATTTTAACGATTGAACTAGAAATCCGGTAACAAAAATAACAGCATCTGGTTTATATTTTCGCTTTTATAATGTACTAAATAATGTTCCACATACCTTACATCTTTTATATGCAAATAGTTTCACTTAATGACTAAGTTATAACAAGGTACTTATTAAAAAAAAAACTTACCAAATATTTCATAATGCACAAGAACACTTGCTGAACTAAAATGAAGATAATAAAGTTGTTATTCTATTTTAAAGGAAAATCCTGTATTTCGTGTTTTGATGTATTTCCATCTTATGTCACCAGTAATTATATTTTTTCACCTAATTACAAGTGCAAAAACGCTAACTATGCAAGCATTATATTACTATCCAAGAAATATTAAAAACATCCGATTTGTACTTCAGATACGTGACCAAGGCAATTTTAAATAATTATGGTGTTTAAGTAATATAAATATATGGTATTGCTATTTGAATTTATCGTAATAAATAAAATAAAAATATTTCATATACTTGACGGATTTTTATTACTTTCTGGATACCTATTTGTGTATTTAGTCGTATCAGATGCATAATACAACATTCTCTATAAAATATTAGAAATAAACAAACAAACAATTGAAATATTTGAATATAAAAACATGAGCAAAAAAATACATCAAGATAACACTAACTGCTGGGTATATCATCTTGTTTGTAAAAACATGAGATCACGTGCTTAAACAGTATAAAATCAATTTCAAATGAAAATTTATTAATATTTTATATAAAAACTCAATTATGATTCAACGTGACAAATTTCAATTCTTAATAATAATTAATAGAAGCTGAAATCAAACAGAACACATACTTTTTTAATTTATAAACAAAACATCCTAATACTAAAAGGTTAGAATCACTATCTATAGTTATATATATATATATATATAATATATATATATATATATATATATATATATATATATATATATATATATATATATATATATATATATTTGAATTCATCACGACGATCGCCATCCTTTGAACACCTCTACAGCCTGAATGGTGTGAGCGATTTTCGTGAAATTTCCAGCAAATTGCAGGAAATTATTTTCTCGAGTGTCCTCGTAATAACACAAATTTCTGTAGGATGCATAGTTTTCGAATAAAAAATCATTAAAGATTGAAAATTGTGACAGAAACAATATTTTTCACAGTAACGATCTCAGATTTCCTTGAAAATTTAAAACGATAAACGCTGTCATGTCATTTGGCATGTCAGTGATGACAAATTATTGGTTTTCATCCTTTTAAATGCAAAAAATGTTTCAATAATATGCAACATTAAAGAAAAGTTGATGAATTTAACGAGATAGGTATACGTAATGATTTTAAGCCATGTTTATTATGTTATATATTTTGGGCATTTTGCGTGGGCAGTTTGAGTGGGCATGTTTCGTGGGCAGTTTGGGTGGGCATGTTGCGTGGGCAGTTTGGCTGGGCATGTTGCGCGGGCAGTTTGGGTGGGCCAGTTGCGTGGGCAGTTTGGGTGGACATGTTGCGTGGGCTGTTTAGGTGGGCATGTTGCGTGGGCAGTTTGGGTGGACATGTTGCGTGGGCAGTTTGGGTGGGCAGTTTGGGTGGGCAAGTTGCGTGTGCATCATAAACCACTATCGGCGGAGCCCTAGGGAAAACTCGGCGAAGCCGAGGTTACGCTAGTCCTAATACTAAAAGGCAAGATTCACTCTCTATAGTTATATATTTTAATCAAGACGATCGCCATCCTTTGAAAACCTCTACAGCCTGAATGGAGTAAGCGATTTTCGTGAAATTTGCACCATGTTGTAGGAAATGATTGTCTCGAGTGCCCTCGTAATAAGTAAAATTTCTGTAGGATGCATAGTTTTCGAGTAAAAAATTATTAATGATTGAAAATTAGGACAGAAACAATATTTTTCAAAGTAACGATCACAGTTTTCCTTGAAAATGTAAGTCAAAGAACACCATATTTGACATATCATTTCAAATCTTTAAATGGAAATATTTATGAAATGGAGACAATTTGAAAGAAGTTTAATTCATAATCATAAATTTTGAGAAAAATTATAAAATTTGACGGTTCATATGTACTTGGACAGTGTTGCCAAATATGTCAAATAACTAGGTAAAAAACAAATATTCCTAACTAGACTAATGTGAAGTCCGTACACAAGTGTGTATTTTTCACATCGCATTATGTGAAAAAAATGACCGAAGATGATAAGCCGGTGGCCGACAAAAATATTTTAAATTTGCGATGAATGTAATGATTTAATCTTACAATTTCTGTTGCAAGAAGAGTTTTTATTCTTACAAAAACTAATTTTAGAGGGTTGATTTGTATATTTCTGGTATAAAAGTGGTTAAATATCGGATTAAAAACACCTCACGCCGTGGTTAAAAAATATGGGTTGTCCATGTTGCCTGGGCAGTTTGACTGGGTATGTTGCTTAGGCAGTTTGGGTGGGCATGTTGCGTGTGCAGTTTGAGTGGGCATGTTGCGTGGGCAGTTTGGTTGGGCATGTTTCGTGGGCAGTTTGGGTGGGCATGTTGCGTGGGCAGTTAGGGTGTGCATGTTGCGTAGGCAGTTTGAGTGGGCATGTTGCGTGGGCAGTTTGCGTGGGCATGTTGCGTGGGCAGTTTGGGTGGGCATGTTGCGTAGGGATATTGCGTAAGCAGTTTGAGTGGGCATGTTTTGTTGGCAGTTTGGGTGGGCATGTTGCGTAGGCATATTGCGTGGGTAGTTTGAGTGGGCATGTTGCGTGGGCAGTTTGGGTGGGAATGTTGCGTGGACAGTTTGGGTGGGCAGTATGGGTGGGCATGTTGCGTGGGCAGTTTGGGTGTGCATGTTGCGTGGGCAGTTTGAGTGGGTATGTTGCGTGAGCAGTTGGAGTGGGCATGTTGCGTGGGCAGTTTGGGTAAGCATGTTGCGTGGGCAGTTTTGGTGGGCATGTTGCGTAGGCAGTTTGGGTGGGCATGTTGCGTGGGCAGTATGGGTGGGCATGTTGCGTGGGCAGTTTGGGTGGGCATGTTGCGTGGGCATATTGCGTAAGCAGTTTGAGTGGGCATGTTGCGTGGGCAGTTTGGGTGGGAATGTTGCGTGGACAGTTTGGGTGGGCAGTATGGGTGGGCATGTTGCGTGGGCAGTTTGGGTGTGCATGTTGCGTGGGCAGTTTGGGTGGGCATGTTGCGTGGGCAGTTTGGGTGGGCATGTTGCGTGGGCAATTTAAGTGGGTATGTTGCGTGGGCTGTTTGGGTGGTCATATTGCGTGGACAGTTTGGGTGGGTATGTTGCTTGGGCAATTTGGGTGAGCATGTTGCGTGTGCAGTTTGAGTGGGCATGTTGCGTGGGCAGTTTGGTTGGGAATGTTGCGTGGGCAGTTTGGGTGGGCATGTTGCGTGGGCAGTTAGGGTGTGCATGTTGCGTGGGTAGTTTGAGTGGTCATGTTGCGTGGGCAGTTTGCGTGGGCATACTGCGTGGGCAGTTTAGGTGGGCATGTTGCGTGGGCAGTTTGGTTGGGCATGTTGCGTGGGCAGTTTGGGTGGGCATGTTGCGTGGGCAGTTAGGGTGTGCATGTTGCGTGGGTAGTTTGAGTGGTCATGTTGCGTGGGCATACTGCGTGGGCAGTTTAGGTGGGCATGTTGCGTGGGCAGTTTGGTTGGGCATGTTGCGTAAGGATATTGCGTAAGCAGTTTGAGTGAGCATGTTTTATTGGCAGTTTGGGTGGGCATGTTGCGTGGGCATATTGCGTGGGTAGTTTGAGTGGGCATGTTGCGTGGGCAGTTTGGGTGCGAATGTTGCGTGGACAGTTTGGGTGGGCAGTATGGGTGGGCATGTTGCGTGGGCAATTTGGGTGTGCATGTTGCGTGGGCAGTTTGAGTGGGTATGTTGCGTGGGTTGTTTGGGTGGACATGTTGCGTGGGCAGTTTGGGTGGGCATGTTGCGTGGGCAGTTTGGGTGGGCATGTTGCGTGGGCAATTTAGGTGGGTATGTTGCGTGGGCTGTTTGGGTGGTCATATTGCGTGGGCAGTTTGGGTGGGTATGTTGCTTGGGCAATTTGGGTGGGCATGTTGCGTGGGCAGTTTGAGTGGACATGTTGCGTGGGCATCATAAAATACTATCGGCGGAGCCCTAGGGAAAACTCGACGAAGCCGAGGTTACGCTAGTCCTAATACTAAAAGGATAGATTCACTATCACGACGATCGCCATCCTTTGAACACCTCTACAGCCTGAATGGTATGAGCGATTTTCGTGAAATTTGCACCAAGTTGTAAGACATGATTTCTGTAGGATGCACAGTTTTCGAGTAAAAAATTATTAAATATTAAAAATTAAGACAGAAACAATATTTTTCACGGTAACGATCACAGTTTTCCTTGAAAATTTAAGACGATAAACGCCGTTTAGTCAATGTCAATGATGACAAATTATCAGTTTTCTTCCTTTTAAATGCAATAAAATGTTTTAATAATATTTAATATTAAAAAACAGATGATGAATTTAACAAGGTAGGTATATGTAATGATTTTAAGCCATGTTTATTATTGTTACTTATTTTATTTTATAAATAGAATTTTGGCAAATGTATAAGGAAACACGTCGAAAAGGATCAGAAAGGTAAGAATAATATCACAATCGATCGTAGAGTACATGTACAAAATTAAAAAGATAAACAATGTCATGTCATATTTGATATGTTAATGACAAATTATGCATGTCGTATCGGATGTCCTTTTCAATACTAAAACATTTAAATAATATGTAAAATAGAAGAAAAGGACAAGAATTAAACAAAGTAGGTATATGTAAAAAAAGCATTGAAATCATGGAAGTAAAAGTACAAATATATGGGTCTATCTTTGGAAGATCAAACAATTTACAACTTATGCTTTGCAGATGATCAAATACTTATTGCACAAGACTACTATAATAGTCTGGAAGTAAACATGCAAATAGAATATACGTGTTTAAATGGAACCCAAAAAGATTTGGTGCTAAACATAGGACAAAGGATTAAACACTACAGAATAAAAAATAAATAAAAATAAGGTATGAGGGCACCATAAAGAAACTCTGTACACAATGAAGAAAGGCTATACCTCAACTAAATTACATATTATTGGATCAAACTAAACTATTTCAAAAGAAAATAAAAAGAGTTTCTTAAACCATTATATAAAGCATAGTTACCTGCAATAGTAAATTGTGGCCCCTAAAGAAAAAGCCTGAAGGAATGCTCCTAGCTACGGAAATGGATTATTGGAGGAGGGCAGCAGTAACGTCAAAAGGAAAGAATAAGATATATAATGGACATTAAAATTACTATAACCGATGATATAAAAACAAGTCAATTAAGATGGTACGGTCACGTACAGCAAATGAGTAATGGCAAAACACATACCACAGTAAACTCCTAGCGACAAAAAGAAAAAAAAGAGACCTAGAAGAAATTGGGTAGCAGGAGTCCAAGATAGAATAAGAGAGAGAAGATTAAATGAAGATCTATGGCAAGACCAGTGGAGAATTGGCATCGGAAGACATGGTAGAACGTTATAAATCGATTGTATATATAGGTATATGTAATGATTTTAAGACGTGTGTTTATTGATAATTTATATATTTTATTTTGTAAATAGATTTAACAATGTCAGGCTGAGAAAGACATAATAAACATCACATTCGACAAAGAACACATGTACAATATCTAATACGTATTTAGAGGCAAGAATAATAATTAAATCCTACAGGAAAATCATAGTCTGGAACAAGACAATTCAATAATTTTAGATAGTATGTTTTAATCTGTTCTTTTTTTGTAATTCATTTTCTTACATTACGTTTAAAATTATTTCAGATTATATATAATTCGATATCTATCTTAAAACGGTACAGAATTTAATCTGTATTTTATTCCCTTATATTACGTTAAAATTATCTATATTAAAACTCTTTTATTCCCAATTATTGTATCGTACTAATAAAAAATCTTTAAAATTACATAATCATACAGCATGAGCCAGAAAAGTCATCTTTAATACCTATGATATTTGTACTCTACCCCCTTAATAACAATCCAAACTTTATTGATATATTTTCAAATTCGTTGTAAAAGTTCAGGTCTAATGTAAGTATTTACTTTTCTGTAGTTTATAACTAACTGTTTACTCTAGAATTAAAATATCACATGTTTTAATTTTGTTTGACTTATTTTTATCTTTAAATTTAGTATTGTGTACTCATATACATGTTACTAATACAAGGTGCACATTTTATAAGTTTCCGCCTGAAAATTCATGATTAGGCAATCCATGATAAATTTCATAAGTGACTTGGTTTTTAAAATTTTGTTTTGCTCTTATACCTACTGTGATTATTCGATTTAAAGTACTAATATTCACCAAGTGGCTTATGAAATGTATTTGGTTTTGCTTATTCTTACAATTTCAGGTGGGAACATATAAAATGGGCACCCTGTATTATGTTCATATTTATCCTGTAATTGGGACATTTTGTGCTGTTTGCTCGCATAAAATGTGCAGCATTTGTTCGTTTCATTATATGTTTTCATCAGTTCCTACCACGGTGTAGTATCTATAGGTGAGTGCTCGAGATGCGTTGACATAACTAGCTGCTACAAAAGACGCTAACGTGACCCGTTATCATTTGACAGGCGTTTGGCAGTTGGTGTGTCGCAGTGTGCCGGTTGCGGTTAAAATAAGTTCGCGTTTAAATAGAAAATGTTGTGCACAACAGCGTATGGATCAAATAAAGAGATATAGACCCGAATTCTCACCTCTTGAAGTAATGTTACTTCGGAAGTGGCGCTATTTCGATTTTTTATTTATTTTATTTTATGAAAAGATAAGAATAGATGTCATATTTTTGTAAATAAAACCTGACATTTGAAATAAATGCTTTTTACAATTTAATTTATTTTTATATTTCTAATTTTAATGTTAAAGTTGAAGCGCTACTTTAAGATGTAAGAATACGGGCCATAGTCTTTTTAAGGTGCCAAAATGTGTGATTTTGTAGCAGCAAGCCATGCTATAACTATAGAAACAGGTACTACGATTAAAAAAATTCTGATTGAAAGATGTCGGTGCCAAGTACGTGACATAATGTTTATTTTATAATTTTACTGAAAATATAGAAGCCTTCTATATGGAATTTGTACTGTACTGACAAAAGATAAAAGGTAATGTATTGAAAATATAAAATATTGTGCGTTATATACGAATAATTTACTATTTTAAATATTTTTGTAAAAACCAGGTCGCAAAAAACCTGATATCTAGCGGCATACTGTATGAACTAACCCGATTATTTAGCCATTCTTTGTAATACATTATACATCGTGCACTCAGCTATAGATACTACACTTCCGAAATATTACTGACAATTTTATGCAAAAAACAATAACCGATCGAGCTGTCGTATTTCTGACACTTCTCTCTGACAGTCCCTAAAAAAACATTTCTTGTTTTTCTTATAAATTTGTCAGAAATACAGGTTGTTTCATGTAAGTAGAACGCTTCATAACAGAGACACCGAGGATTTATCTTAAATGAAGCGTAATACTAAAATAGCAAAAAATAGTTGGCTGATGGCATTTGTTTAATTCATTTAAAATTTAAATGAGATTTAATTAATTAAAAATTCCACTCATTTCAATCCGATAATTATTTAATTATTACACCTGTTATTTAATATTTTGATAATATTTCTAATACAAAAAGTATGGCCAAGCCTTCTGTATTTAAGAAAAATGTAATATTTTAATAATTTACCGTAGTTAAATAATGCTGATTTATTTATTGAATGTAATGGCTTTCATTTTGAACACTTGCTCTGGGATTCGTTTTATAAATAATTATTTATGACCCAATATAAAAATAAATAAAACTAACCTATTTCCTGTTTTATTTTTAATAAAATCCTGGGTATCTCTGTTAGGAAGCGTTATAGCACCAATGTTTATTGGGATTTTTCCCCATTTTGGTATCAGAATTCATACTCCTACGCCTTGCACTCTTATATAAAACACCTGTATATCCTGTTTGATATTAAATGAAAAGTTTTCTGCATGGCTAAACTATAGAACTTTCAAAATTTTGACATTAACTTGACCGGCTTTTGTTTTTCACATAAAGTTGTCAGAACCATGTCGTGATTAGGATCAAGGGAATTTTTTTCTGCAGGGCTATAACATAGAAATGTCAACAAATAGACATCTCGGTCGGCTTTTGTTTTTGTATAAAGGTGCTAGAAATAAGTCGTGTTTGGTCTCAAATGAGAGGTCTGGTTACGAACTTTTAGACACAAGTGTGGAAATTTATGACAGGTTGATTGGCTTTTGTTTTATGCATAAAATTATTGGTTTGATAAAAGGGGGAACTTGGGTATCTGACAAGACTGTTGGCGTTACCAAATTTGGTTTTAAATTGTGCGTAGACAGATTGGATGTACGTATAAACTATTATAAAACACTATCGGCGGAGCCCTAGGGTAAACGAGATTAAGCTAGTAAATAAATAAAAAAAATACGTTTAAATTGTTCACAAAGCATGATTGTAACACAACATATTAGAAACTGAATCAATTTTCATAAAACTCCGAAGTGGAAGGTTAATAACTGTACCAGGTTTTCTGAAAATTAATCACGTCTCTATCAGTAGCTTAATAGTACGATTTATGATAGAAATGGTCATATCTGTTTTGTAGATAACAAGTTGCAATGATGTGCCATATTAAAAGAAATCTTGAGATAATTGGCCAAAGCAGAGTAAATTTATGGCAATTTTACAACTAACTTCAAATGTTACTGACAGTTACATTTTTTCAATAGTAGCCTACTTCATTTTAACTTAATTACAAAGTTTTCAACGTGTAGTAGTAGGTTATTTGAAAGTAAAATTTAGAAAATTACTATTCATTTGTATTTCTATATAAATATTTAATATTTTCTATGAATCCTCTCCAACCCTGTGTCTGCAAGAAATAAAATATTTAAATCAATATATCAATGAACTCTGGAGTTATGGAGTGTCAAACAGGATTAGTTTTTTAATAGGCGCTCGGTATATACTTGGTGTATCACGATATACGAGACATAGGCGTTTAACATGGAAAAATAGTTTTGCCTTGTGCAAAAGTGGCCTATCAATGTTAGACAATCATGTTTCAAATAAATATTATGGAGAATTAAATTCTGCATCTAATTCAATAATCAAATTTTCTTTTGTAGGGTTCATAACCGAGAAAATTTAATTTTAAATAAAAGATACTTCTTAATAGTGTTAGCCATGGTATTGAAATAAAATCACAGATAAATGCAATGACATTTTACCTGTCAGGGTGGGACATATTTTACGCTTTGTTTGAGTAATCATTGTTGAAAATGACGGATTATTCTCACGGAGAGAAGGTACAAATTATTATGTAGTATTATTTTGATGCAAACTATATTTTGTAATTTCTGACAGGTAAAATGCCATAACGAAGTTACTTTTATAAAAAAATAATTTCAATTTGCCCGCTAACGAAACGTGCAGAATAAAATGTGATTATTGATTTAGACGCAGAATTGAATTCTCTACCACATATATTTGAAACATTATTGTCTATAATTAACAGGCCTTTTGCGCAAGTAAAAACTTTTCTCATGTTAAACGCTTATGGCCCGGTTTTCTATTACACCCGGTATTTATGACAGTTATAGACTGTTTTGTTTTTTTCAAACATTTAGTGACTTTCCAAAGCGAATGATAGTATTGAGCGCATGGTGAAAGGTTACTAACATAGTGTTGAAATGGATCATTTTTTAATTCATAACATTGTTTTAGCTTCCTTATTTAATTTGTTAAGAAGCATCTTGTAACTACGTAATCTGTTTAAATACCATCCTTTACTTATTCTACTTTTTTCGGTTATTGTATCTTTAATATGCGTAGAATAATTAAAAGTGGTACAATGGTAGGACCAAAACCTCAGAAGTGAAGTGCTATATCTTCACCACTTAATGTGAATCAGTTCGCGTACCAGAAAGCCGATTCGACAGCTACGGTTCTCCATAGCCTTGTCAACAAAATTGAAAAAACCTTCATGGTAATAGAAATAGATCAATATATTTTCATAGATATAGAGGGCGCTTTTGACAACACCTTCTATGCCTCTATCGTAAGACCTATCTTGGCTAAAGGTTTCGACCCAGCTGTGGTGGTGTGGATAAGAGCCATGTTAAAAAGTCGAACCATTAAAGCTTCACTAGGAGGAGAATCATTAATGAAAACCAGCAGATGCTGTTCACATGGTGGAGTTGTTTTACCTCTTCTTTAGTGTATCGTTATTGCCAAAATCCTTAACAAGCTAATAAAAGTTGACTAGATTGTTATTGGATATGAAGATGGCGTAGAAATTCTAGTCAGAAGGGAAAATGATACATTAGTATCACAATTAACACAGAGAGCTCTGGATCTTATGCAACGGTAGTGCCAGTAAAATGAACTTAATGTGAATCTGTTGATATTTTAGAGTGCTCTTCATTAATGTATGGTCTATTTTCTAGATAGCTTTGCACCTTATTTTATTTTATATTTTTAATATATCTGTCAATTATATGAAATTAATTATTGTTTATATTATGTGCATAAAGACTCGAATAAAACCAATATAAATACTATTCCTTTTCTTCATTGTTAAATAAAAGAACCCAAGCAAAACAGTTCTTGTACCATTCACTAAGAGAAGAAAGCTGGAACTCAAAGCACCAGAATTGAGATTTCGAAAGAAGTTAAATACTTAGGAATACCTCTTCACCACAAACTAACCTGGAACTCACACACTAACAAAATTATTAAGAAATCTGCAGTGGTTCTGAACACATTCCATCGTCTTCTTAGTAAAAACTGGAGAACGCACCTTCAAGTGAAGAAAGAGGTAGTTACACTTAGTGGGATAAAACACTTCAAACCTGGGGATCTCGTAGGCTACTCAGAAATTCTAAAGAAATTGCCATATCAGTCTGTGATATAATTACGACAAGTTACAACTTTGTCCAGACGTATAAAGTTGGTATTGGTGATCGCCTTCAGTGGCCAGTAGGTGGCCATCCTTCACAAGGGACTCTTTATCCTAATTTACGGATGGTTGGCAGGAGAAACTGGGGTGGGTGTATATGGTCCAGGTTACTAAATAAAGGAATCCACAAACACCAGTTCTACTATATTTCAAGCAGAGATCTACGCGATAAATACCTGTGCACCAAAAAAGCTAAACATGGTCTTAAATGAGCAAGAATAAACATAATGTCAAAGAGATTGGCTAAAAGACACTAGGTACATTCATTTGTAAGTCAAAGCCAGTCTGAATTTGTATTAACACCATACAACAGCTGGCCAAACACAACCACGTCACTTTGTGGTGGGTACTAGAGCACGAGGGAGTTTTAGGTAATTGACACCAACGCGCGTGGTCGAAGCCACCGCGCGCCTGCAGGTTATGTCAAGCCCTCATTATGTAAGCCGGTTCTTTGCCTATAAGCGCGCGCGCTGGCTCTTTCCTAGCAGCCAACGACTGAAAAACCGGATTAAAAAAGCCGACAACAAAAGCTACGAGGTAAGCTCCTTTTAGAGAGGTCCAAGCCAAGTTGCGTCTCTAGCGCTAGCAAAGTATGAGCCGCGCTGTACTGCTATCACCACTCGCCGTAGCGAATCAGGCTGTGCGCTGGGAAAGCGCGTTTTGCCAACGACGTGTTCCCGCCCGCGCGTCGGCCGGCTCCCGCCACCGGAGGACAACCAAGCCGGGCCCCGGTGGCGACGCCTTTGTCGCCATTATTGCTGCCGCCGCCGGCCATCCAGAGTCCGCAACCTCTGCCGTAGCCGAGCGAGCGTTCCCCCGTCCAGTGGACACCCTACCCCAAGGATCGCCCCTCCGCAGACACCAAGCCGGGAGTAGCTCTATTTGGAGCTAAATTAGTTTAAGTTTTATTTTATTTGTTGTGTAATAATTTGTTTCTTTTGTAAATAAAAAGGTCAGTATTAATCAGCAGTGTTTGAAGAGAAACTGAGCTATAAAAGCATACTAGATCAATAAGTATAGCCAAATTACCAGTTTACGGGACGAAGGAAATCAAAAACTGGAAAAAGTCAGCCACAGCCTCATATTGGGGAGACATCTCATGCCTTTGTCAGACGAAGAAATTCATTTCACCCTCGTCGAGAAACGCCAAAGACCTATTAGGTCTTACCAAGAAGGACCTTAGAACTATGACGGGTATCTTTTCTGGTCTTTGCCCTCTGACATACCATCTACGTAAGATTGATATAGTTGAAAACAGTTTCTGTGGATTCTGCGAAAAGAACGAAGAAACTTCGGAACACATTATATGTGAATGTCCAGCTGTGCTTAACCAGTGCAACGCACCCCTTGTTTGAGGCGACTGACATGAACCGACCACGCCATCCCTGTGGCTTCGGGTTCTAGCTTGGTCGGCTTGCTGAAAGAGAAACAAGGTGACGCGACTGCTGTTATGGAGAAAACGTCAGGGTTTTCTCTAAGAAAAGCACGTTGGTTTTAACTATTGGTTTATTGTACTTAATAAAAAGGGTAAATTGTTAGAAACGCATACAAACATACAAATAAATAAATGAAACCCTTTCTGAAGACTGACAGACTACGCTAAACTTCGATGATGCTGCGTTCCGTGATACGGAGCTAACACAGTTTTGATGGCGGTAAGTAAGAAATGAAATATTGAAATACTCAAACGGAATACACCGAGCTCTTTTACTGAAGTTATTGGAGATTCAAAACGGCAAGTGTTGAGCGGCGACACACTCTTTCCAAAATCGCAGCAGTTTAGACATTCTAATCCTAACTCTAAATATCAGCAGCGGTACTCTCTACCCTTTGGCCGAGAATTCTAACAAGTCGGACTCAGAACGGGTTGCTCTCTACCAATGGAGCCAGTCGCTGCACTCAACTTGGGAGTAATGATTTCTCCAGGCGATGTGTGGCTTTTTTTTAATGGTGGGGAGTATATTTTGAAATTCTAGCAATGCTGAGGTCGTTTTTATCAACAAAAAATAATTTACTAATTTATTTATTATTATTAATCTGTAAACTCTATTTACTCTAATAGGGTGTCGAGTTAATTAATTTACTAAAAATTACAATATTCGTAGACGATCACAGTTTTATTTTTAACACAGTACAAACAATCTCATAATTTATACTTTATGTTTTTATATTTACGTTATACTGAATCGTAAACCTCTTATAACAGAGCTCTGTCTCTAGTAGCTAGGAACGTTTTTACGGGCTCTGCCCGTTAGAAAATTTACAAGCTTTTGAAACCATAGTAACATATATACAGTTCTATTTATTCGTTATTTCGCCATATGTTTTCAAAGACTATTTCGATCCAATAGTTTAGTGTATTGTGGTGTGTTTGAATAATTTTTTCAAGTTATTCACGATTCAGTATATCATAAAACACTGTACTATGCTCAACCGTTACCCGGAATTTACGTGCTCGCACGGATAACAAGCCCGCTTCTCTCGCTCGTTAGGTACCGTGCTCGCCCGTAAAGTTCTAAGTAACGGTTTTGCAATGTAAATTACTATTACAATAAAACTAAATTGTAATAGAGAGTACTGCTCTCAACGGCGACATTTGAAACCTTCAGCTCTCAGATGACAATATCAAACGTCACGCAACCAGAACATAATAAATACAACTATTATCGCTATGAACATCAATTAGACGGTATATTAACAATAATAAATAGTATAATATGAGCTTTGTATGCAGGTTTTACAATGGTTTGGCTACACGCAGGTATCTTCGTTTGTCAATAAGCCCAGCAAAACAAGCAACCAGAAGTAAAATTTGTTAAACGACTTTTCTAGCCTAGCATTTGCTCGCATGCAATCCAAGCCACAAATATCTCGCTTGTCTTCAGTGGCAGATTTAGAAAATTATAATAGGGGGGGGGGCACTAAATTTGGAGAAACAAATAAACAATAAAGTGAACCTCCTTCCCCCTTACCCCGTTAACTTTTGTATTATAAGTAATAGAAAAAAATTGCTCATATAAAAGTATTATTAATTTAAATATACTATTTGATGGCAGATGCAGATATTTTTTATAAAGTGAAAACTTTTATTTTTTAAATAGCAACCTATAATTATTTTACTAAAGTATAAACCACAATTTTTTGTCCTTTTAAGATCTATTACTTTTTATTAATGCATTTGAAACCATTCGAAAAAAAATAACAAGTAAATGAGTTTGAGGGATATGAGAAATAATGTTTATTCAAATATTCTAAGTAGCTATGTGAAAATAAACAAAATGCAACAATGTTTTATAAAACAAGCAAAAACATCAAATTAAGTAATAAGAACTTATGACAAAAAATGGTGGTTTATGTTTTAGTGAAATAATTATTGTTTACTATTTAAAAAATAAAAGTTGATAATCGTATCTTGCAAACGAGACTAATGCTGCTATTCTTTGCACACTCGTAACGTTAGTTACGATATCTGTAAGACTCGGAAATCACTACGATCAAAAATGCAATTCTGACACATATCGTAACAAACGAGTACTCGTAAATCGTTTCGATTTATCGTAAATATTTACTGTCAATTATTACTTGTCTGTAAAAATCGTAAAATATTTCAGGTTGTGTGTATGTCGGTTATACTATATAAATAAAATAGACAATATTTAACAAATTTTGTATATAGGAGCATTAGGGGAGTTAGGCCGTTCCGAGCACAGATAACGATCTAAGATTGACGTCACAGATAAGAGATTTTAAAGATAAGGATTGATGACGTCATAGATAATGAAGTGACGTCACAGATAAGGATGACGTCACAGATAAGGATTGATGACGTCATAGATAACGAAGTGACGTCACAGATAAGAGATTTAAAAGATAAGGATTGCATGACGTCATAGACAAAAAATGGCGTCTAAGATTGACGTCACAGATAAGAGATTTAAAAGATAAGGATTGCATGACGTCATAGACAAAATGGCGTCTAAGATTGACGTCACAGATAAGAGATTTAAAAGATAAGGATTGCATGACGTCATAGACAAAATGGCGTCTAAGATTGACGTCACAGATAAGGACGTCACAGATAAGGACGTCACAGATAAGAGATTTAAAAGATAAGGATTGCATGACGTCATAGACAAAATGGCGGTTGTTACTTAGTGACGTAAGCATAGCAAGCAAGCAAGCAAGCAAGCAAGCAAGCAAGCATATTAAGAGTTGATGAAGAAGTCTTGAAACATCTTGAGGGTTTCATAAGAAACATTTTAAGATTCGATAAGAACGTGTTGAAACACTGTGACGTCCTTATATGGCAAGTAAGGTGTCTTTTCCCACTAAATTAAACACGTAGAATACAATGGTGGTGTTATTTTTACAATTTATTTAATATTTATAATCATTAATTTTATATTATTGCAAAAAAAAGATAACACTTCCTGTTAGAGATAAGTTTTTCTTACAAAGTAACGTAATGGTGTTATATGATGCAGGTATATGCTTTTTCCTACTAAATTAAACACGTAGAATACAATGGTGGTGTTATTTTTACGATTTATTTAATATTTATAAATATTATTGCAAAAAAGATAACACATCCTGTTAGATTTTTTTTATTTAATCTTAAGATGTTTGATATTAAATTTTTAAGATGTTGTTATTTTTTCTTAAGATTTGATAAAGAAGTCTGAAGATGTTAAAAATTTTAAAACTTTTTTTATTAAATTTTAATATGTTGTTATTATTTCTTAAAATTTTATAAAGAAGTCTTTAGATAATTTTTAATTTTTTATTTTACCTCTGGTTTGGTATTAATTTGGCTATTTGTTTTTTTTAAAACTTTTTTATGTTACATAGTAAAATTTATAAATGAACAATTTATCATGAAGACACTTCCGCATTTAATTTGATAATATTTTTTTATCTATTTATGCGAACATTGTTTGTTAGAATTTTAATTGTAAATAATAAGTAATATGGCGAAAATGGTGCCAACAACTGCCAGTTGGGCTGTCAAACGAAACGTTAAAAATAATGCAATCATTAAAATATCTGTAATCTCGGTGAAAATTTTCATCGTTAGACATTTTAGCTTTAATATAAAAGCTTTTGTAACTTCTTTCAAGAATTTTTTTAATTTGTCTGAGACTTTTATTACATTTTACATCCAATTTTTTTAGAAACAAACGCCATGGATCTCAGTTGTTCTTATTATGCGCAGATTCCCATTGCGCATATCTTTTATTTCTTTAAATTGAAAAGGTCTATTGTTTGTGTCCAATATTTTTTTGTATAATTGTATAGCTGCGCCATCTGTTGGATAATAGTAAAAAGCTTCTTGTTGATTTATATGTTTTAAACCAATAATTTGGTTTTTTTTAAATGAGAAATGCTGAATTATTTTAAAACATTTATTGTACATTTAAAAAAAACAAAATACATTTACATATTACTAACAATATTTGTTAATGGATTATAATGAATTATTTTATCGTGTATAATTAAACAGTATGCAGTTGTATTTTCAGATACATTCTCATTTGTCTCAAATTCCAATCTTATATCAACATTACCCGATTTCAATGTCTCACTTTGATGCGAACAATCTATGACTACCAGGGGTGCTGTATTAATAAATTCGTGAGGTGTCAATGATGGCTCACATGGTTGTTCATAGTAAGACAATTGAAATTGAGTGTACATTTCATATAACATAGCCCAATGATTATTCTTAATATTTAAATTTAAATTATCATATGGATACATATCAGAATTTAAATACAGCTTAATATTACTTAAATTACAGTGATCAAATTTACTCATATCCTTATTAATTTTATTCTTGCGATCTGTCTGAAATCCCACGATGACAAAACGCGGTGTTTCCAGCTGTGATGTAGTTTTGATAGCCCATGAGTGACGTTTTTTGCAGGAGCGGATACTCATGAAGTTCCCAGCTACGAAACGCTATCTCCAAATTAATGCTATTCTCTATATACTTCATAAGCATCAATCGCTCGGCATCGGCTACTGATATATGTGGAATTTTCCAGTGAACATTACTTAATTCAATTTTCATATTTTCTTTGGCGTCACTGCTTTCAATTGCATTCAAATCAGTACTGCTTCGTATTAAAACTAATTCTTGTTGTACATTTAGAACAATTTTTTTAAAATCTTTACAAAATCCCAATAGCATATTGAGGGGGATGCATACATTGAAATTACCGTGATCATCAACTAGTTGTTTTGTTTCAGCCACAGGCAACCAACCAGCATTTTGTAAACGTTTACTTACATTTGTATTGTAAGAAACATAATTCTTTATAGTTGAAGTTATTCCAGGATTCCGAACTCTATCTATTACTATTCCTCCAAATTCATATCGAATTTCACTAAATAAGAATGCAAATGCATTGTTAACCAATTTAGCTGTGGTCGACACTTTATTATCATGCGTGAGAAGCTTACCCTCAATATAAAGTAAACTATTCCATGGTAGAGTGTACAAGTCTTGTTGTTGTATTGGAATGCGAATTTCATCATTATTGTCGAAAGTTGTGGAAGCATACGGTTTGTGTGTGTGTGTTTTTCCGCATGACTGATTGAATTATCAAATAATGCGTTTTCTGACACATTCAATATATTAGCATTCATTTTGGCGAAAGCAAAGAATAAAATTTCTTGATTTTTTAAACTGAACTCCAATCCAAATAACTATTAATTTTATTCGCTTTCTTCGTTTATCCAGATTGAACTTTAAACCCAAGTGATTTTAAAAACTGGTAATTAATGGGTGTTAACCCTTCAACAGTCTTCTTACTATTGATGCAATTGCAGTTTCGAGCAGTATTTATATTCTTGCGAGCAGGAAGATTAAAGTTAATTCCCATTTTGTTTTTTAAGATGTAGTCTTACCGTGATGAGTTCTTCTCCAAAACTAAGTAATTTCCCCTTATGATTTCCTATTTTAAGGGTTAAGGTAGTTATTACTCGCGTGTTAATTGGTAAATAGATTATTTCATTTGGAGCCTCTATAATTTTATATCCCGGTGGGACGCGCGGGAAAAATTCATGAATTATGTGCACTTTTTTATTATTTGAATAAGAATTTGTGGTTATGTTACACTCAATACATATTGAATTTTGTTTAATTATAGAAACAGGATTATCTGATTCATATAATTTATTAGCATCCAATCGACGAGGTTTAAACCCGAGAATATCACCAATTGAATCGTTTGGTGTAAAATTTATTTCCTTATTGCTTCTAACTTGACACTTAAGTGTATTATTATTTGCTACAATATTTAATTCAGTACCTGCTTCTAAGTTTTTTTGTAAAAATTTATTTATATCATCTATTTCGTAAGAACCTTCTGGAATAGTAATTATATAATTTCCAATATAAAATTTATTATTTTTATTATGAATATTCTGCATAGAGTTATATACTCCAAAATGTATTAACCCGAGTACATATTCCGAATCCTCATCGAGTATAATCGGCGGGTGAAAATTTTCAGTTATAACTGAATTAGTATCGAAGAGCGTAAATGTGTATGACATGATGGTTCAACCAATACTAAGGAGTAATAATGCTTATTTATATAAAAATGCTTAGCACCAGTGGCCACATTTTACACTATTATTAGGCTGATATTTATTGTAATTGTAGTCTATTGAACAACTGCTTCCAAAATAATCAACTAATTCTTTTGGTGGTGCTAGATTTCCATAACTATCAAAATATATAACTAAATTATTACGTTTTTTATAAGCAACCCAATGCGACCCAGGCCCATCATTATTATCTAAATTAACAATGGCGCATTCGTTAGGATTTACTTTTGCGGGTAAATTATTTCTCATGAATATCCCTCTAAAAAATGGAATTTTCAGTACTTTAGCATATTTTCGAAGATCAATATTACTTAATGCCCTTGATGGCAATTCTATTGGCAGTTTTTTAAATGCAGTCTAAGTCCTTTTCGATATGGTTTTAAGTAGAGACCTTTACCCATTGCAATGGCCTCAATCATTTTATTATGACGTTTAGCTTCTTTTAATTGCTCGGTAGCAGCGTTTTTGTCGTTAACAGCCTTGGCAATACCTGCAGCACCACCCCCAAGTGCGCCTAAAGCGCTCAAGCCAGCGAAAAATGGAATTAATGGAAGGAATCCTCCGGTTTTCGGTACAGGTACCACTCTTGGATGTTTAATTTTTCGTTTTACTTTCTTAACCGTTCGTAAAGCTATTTTTGCAGATTTATTTAAATCAGAACCAGTACTATTTGTCTTCATTGCTTTCTGTGAGCTGTTGACTACATTGCGGAATGGCAAACTTCCGTCATATTTTTTCTTCTGCACTTTTAGCATGTTTATTTAAGCAGCACACGTCTAACTTCTTCTGTAGTCATTGACGAACTGTGCTTGAGTAATGTTCGTGATTTAATTTATATCAAAATGCAAATTGTAAAGCAAATCCATGACTTTAAGGTTAAGAATTATGATTTCGATAGTGCTAGTAGTCAACCGCGCCATAGTACATTGTTACCGAATATAGTAAGGTGTATTATAGCAGGTCCATCCGGATGCGGTAAAACAAATGTTATGATTGCACTTATAGAGCACGAAAATGGTCTATGTTTTTCAAATGTATACATATACTCAAAATCATTATTTCAACCTAAATATAAGTATTTAAACATATTGTTAGAACCAATTGAAGGAATAAGTTATTTTGCATATAATGAAAATGTAGATATTGAAAAGCCATGCAATGCGCAATGCAATTCTGTCTTTATATTTGATAATGTAGTTTGCGATAAACAAGATGTAATTAGAGAATACTTTTGCATGGGTCGCCATAAGGCTATAGATTGTTTTTATTTATGTCAGACTTACACCAGAATTCCCAAACATCTTATACGGGATAATGTTAATCTATTAATATTATTTAAACAAGATGATATTAATTTAAAACATGTATATGCTGATCACGTAAATACAGATATGTCATATGAAAAGTTTAAGGATCTTTGTTCTTTTTGCTGGTCTAATAAGTACGAATTTATGGTTATTGACAAAGAAAGTGACTTAAGTAATGGGCGTTATCGTAAAGGCTTTGATCATTATATTATAATAAATAACAGTGCCATGAGTTAAAAGGCTTCAGTTACTGGTTAGCTGTCGTATGGTAAACATTTGAACAGGTTCAATAAAACAGCAACAGATTAAATTTAATCATATCTGTTTTTGAGTTGTTTATCTAGCTATCAGATCTGCTTTTTATCTGGTTATCAGCTAGTTATTTGCTACTGGGTCTGTTTTTTCCTGTTTCAACAAGTAACAGCCCTGTTCATTTAAACCTATTTTTGTGACATTAAATCTGTTCCACCAATTGTTTTACCTGTTTCAACTAGTTAACTTATACATTTATTCTCGACCTGGTGTTTGATCTTGGTTTTGTTTCACCACTTGTTTTAAATATTATCCCAAATAGCTGTTTAAAGCTAGTTTATTAATTTTGGTAAAAAAATGAATGAAAAATTAACAAAAGATATAATTAGTACTCGGAATATTATTAAGCAAAAGCTTAAAAACCTTAGGCTTGGTGCATTACATAGAAAATTTGAATTAGAATCACAATATAAACCAATAATTAAATCTTTAAAAGATATTGCAGTTAATTTACCAATGACCAATATAAAAGAAGAACTTAAAAGTGAACCGAAAGAAGAAGTAAAAGACGAGGAAATATCTGAAAAAAATGAAACTTTATTAGGCCCCAAATTTTTTAAAACAAATGTAGTGGCACAATCAATGGACGAGGATGAGGGTGATAATGATGTATTTATTGAAAATCAATCACCCATGATTGAAGATCATCCATCAATAACTAGAGAGGATATTTTTAATTTAACTCAGGAACCCTCATTCAGGGAGTATTTAGACCAGTATGATCCATTACCACGGCAATATGTTGAAGAGATGGTAACAGATGACAAAAAATCATTTGATTTCAAATATGGCGTGCGTCATGATGTGGATACTGATAAATTTTTTATAGGTGATTCTGAGTTAAAAATTGTGGGTAAGGATTTAGTTATACAAAATATAAAATATATCGGAACACCTGGTTTATATGAGCTCTTATTTAAAAAAACACCATTGGGGTATACTGAAACCGATAGTAAAAATTATGCTGATATTGTGAAAAGAACGAATGCTGCCCGTCGACATTATAGTGATAGCGAGCAACTTTCAGGGAGCAGATCTCAGAAGTATACTTCCATTATTGCTCCAAACTTAGAGAGTCAGAGGAAAGTTACTCCAGCTTCTAAAAAAATAATTTCAATTCCTAAAAGACCAATTTCATACTCAGGTGCAAGTTTAGCCTTAAAAAATATAACTTCAAAATCTAAAAACCCAAGTTCCGCTTTAGGTGAAACTTATTTTAAAAAATTAACTAAAAAACGAGTGAAGTATGTATACTGGGATAATGTAAATGAATTGGTTGATCGATTTCGGCTTTTAATTGCATCACGTGATGCCGGTCATACAGGACACAATAATGAAATTATATCCATAATTGAGGAGTTAAAAGAAGCTGGAGTTATAAAATAGCAACAGTTCAATAATGACTCTTGATAAGTTTGGACGTCATATAGAGCATCATAAAACTAAAATATATACTAATAAAATAATACCTCTTATTTCAAGACAAATTAAAAGTTTAGAATTATATTATATAAACAAAATAAATATACTCAAAAATTATTTCCAAATAGAATTGTCTAAAGTGAAAAATAATTTAAAATCCACCATTGTTATAAGTTTAAAATTAAAACTAGAAGGTGATACTTATAATATTATAAACAGTTCTAATTTAACTTTTTACACTTTACCTTGTACAGGTAAAATTATTCAAATTAATATAAATAATCCAAAAGAGCGTCTAAACTACCGAATTAATAACGAAACCCGTAGCTCAATAATAGTTGGTAAACATGTTGTAAAGGGGAATAAATTAATAATATATCCCAGTCCTATGAGCTTAAAAACTAGTGAACTATATATTGAAATTGTACTGGAAACACCTGTTAACTATGTCGAAAATTAAACGTGAAATTGTTGAAGAAATACATAAACCAGCACGAGTGCACTTTCAAAGAAGGCGTGTAATTACAAAAGGAATAGATGACTTATTCCAGGCTGATTTGGTTGAAATGATTCCTTATGCTAGAATAAATAAAGGCTACCGTTACATTTTAGTTGTAATTGATGTATTTTCCAAATTTTTGTGGACTAAGCCGGTAAAAAACAAACCCGGTTCTGAAATTTCAGCAGCTATGAAAAGTATTTTGCTTATCTATATTTATTATTTCAAAATAATTATGAAATAAAAATATAAAATAGTTCTGACAATAATATTCCTTCTCTAAACTTCCTCTAATATATAAAAATAATTTTAATATTATAAAAAATTATCACGTGTGGAACATTGGAATTTACCAACTGATAAAAGTCATATTGATGATCAGCTCCAAATATTGAACAATGTCAGTTATGCAATAAAAATAAAATAACAGGTACAAATTTATATATAATTTATTTATTTTTTAGCATTTTATAATGTAAGCACATATTTTTTAGATTTAATGTACATAAAAGTGAGTGCAACCGACTATTCACTTTTAAAGAAAAATATGTGGCCAAAAAGCTTTATCAACTTAGACGACTTAGCACGAGCTAGGAAGATGGTGTTTCATAGTTGGGAACTTTATAAATATCCGCTCCTGCAAAAAACACAACGTCACTCTTGGGCTATCAAAACTACATCACAGTTGGAAACACCGCGTTTTATCATCGTGGGATTTCAGACAGATCGCAAGAATAAAATTAATAAGGATATGAGTAAATTTGATCAATGTAATTTAAGTAATATTAAGCTGTATTTCAATTCTGATATGTATCCATATGATAATTTAAATATTGAGAATAATCATTGGGCTGTGTTATATGAAATGTACACTCAATTTTAATTATCTTGCTTTGAATGACCATGTGAGCCTTCATTGACACCTTACGAATTTATTAATACAGCACCCCTGGTAGTCATAGATTGTTCGCATCAAAGTGAGACATTGAAATCGGGTAATGTTGATATAAGATTGGAATTTGAGACAAATGAAAATGTATCTGAAAATACGACTGCATACTGTTTAATTATACACGATAAAATAATTCATTATAATCCATTAACAAATATTGTTAGTAATATGTAAATGTATTTCGTTTTTTTTTAAATGTACAATAAATGTTTTACAATAATTCAGCATTACTCATTTTAAAAAAAACCCAAACTATTGCATTAAAACATATAAATAAACAAAATAAATAAATAAGTAAATAAACAAAAAAATAAAGTATTAAATGCAACTAGTACTACATTCATGTAAAACGTATTCTACGTGTTTAATTACACTAAAAGGTTTATTATATCACATCAAATTTTAGTCTTTACTTTTATTTCATTTTTTAATTATTAAAATAAATCCAAAATTAATTTGCAACCATAAAAAAGGTAACATAATTATTAAACCAATTATACTTAATGAAAAAATTCATTTCACATTTTTTTTCTTATCCATTAGCATTACAATTAATATTATTATTATTTTTAGTTATTGTTACAATTACATTATTAATAAATAAAAATATTAAGTTATGCTGCCAGCATTACATTATTCTAACAATATAAAAAGTTCACATAAACATAGCCGTAGACAATGAATGGATTTTGTGGTCGGATACGTCCTGGAGCGATTACCGGGCAGCTATGCGTTCTCTATCACACATATTTTAATTCTAATATGAAACTAAATGTCTACGCCTATGGGGTTTTTATTAGCAGTGAAAAAATTTAATCAAAACAAATGCGGAAATAGCTTTATGATAATAAGTTCGTATGCACTTCACAACAGGATGTGTTATCTTTTTTGTAATATTATAAAATTAATATTTATAAATATTAAGTAAATCATAAAAATAGTATCGCCATTGTATTCTACGTGTTTAATTTAGTGGGAAAAGACACCTTACTTGCCATATACCTGCATCATATAACATCATTAAATTACTTTGTAAGAAAAACTTTTATCTCTACCAGGATGTGTTATCTTTTTTGTAATAATATAAAATTAATATTTATAAATATTAAATAAATCGTGAAAATAATGCCGCCATTGTATTCTACGTGTTTAATTTAGTGGGAAAAGACACCTTACTTGCCATATAAGGACGTCACAGTGTTTCAACACGTTCTTATCGAATCTTAAAATGTTTCTTATCAAACCCTCAAGATGTTTCAAGACGTCTTCATCAACTCTTAATATGCTTGCTTGCTTGCTTGCTTGCTTGCTTGCTTGCTTGCTATGCTTACGTCACTAAGTAACAAACGCCATTTTGTCTATAACGTCATGCATCTCTTATCTGTGACGTCAATCTTAGACGCCATTTTTTGTCTATGACGTCATGCAATCCTTATCTTTTAAATCTCTTATCTGTGACGTCACTTCGTTATCTATGACGTCATCAATCCTTATCTGTGACGTCCTTATCTGTGACGTCACTTCATTATCTATGACATCATCAATCCTTATCTTTAAAATCTCTTATCTGTGACGTCAATCTTAGATCGTTATCTGTGCTCGGAACGGCCTAACTCTCCTACTAGGAGCTCTTTTAGAAGAACATTTTAATAGGTAAATTCGTTTTTGGTGTAATTTACATAAAATAATATTTTAATTATTGAAAATACGTTAATAAAAGAAAATCATACTAGCAGTTTTAATCCCGAAATATTACATATAGAAACTAAAGGACCAAGATTAGATTTTTTAGAAACTATAGAAATTGGTAAAGCAATAAAGAATAATGAAAATATTCTAAATGAACAGACAAGTCTTAATAATTCACCATTAATGAAGTTTTTAGAAATATTATAAAATTTGTGTGATAATTTATTTGTTTATATTAATATTTTTGAACTTTGTAATTTTTTTAAAATAATTTTCAAAAAATCAAAATACCAAAAATTATTTTAAAAAACAATTATTGACATATTGACATTTCGTTTATATTTATTTAATATAATTTAGACATATTTATATATTTATTATTCTACGTTAAGGAAGATCTGATGATGCTAATGTTGTAGCGAAACTGGTAATCAAAATAAAATAATTGTGAAACTTAAAACTACGTATTTTCAATAATTAAAATGAATAATAAGTTTCACCATGTAAGAGCTGACACAATTAAAGAATTCACAAAATAATATTTTTCCTCTGATAATATAGAAACTGTGTAAGGGTAATAAAAAAAATTTACGGGACTCCATGAATCCTTTTGAAATTCCTGATTCAAATTTCAATAATTTATTTAAATTGGATAAACAAGCGTTCTTAATTTAATAAATGAGTTAGAATCAACGTGGTAGTATACCCCTATACTTGAAGGTATTTAAAAAAATAAACTATTTTAAAAAGTTATAATATTGTTAGTTTGATACATATTTTTGCAAATAGGTACTAGCTACTTTAAATTTTAATGGTACAGGATCGTTTTAAAATCCTGTGGGCTGCAACTGTTGGATTTCTTTAAGCCACTCTTCCATATCCCGAGCAATCAAAGAAATTTGTTTTGTAGTGGTAAATCATTTGTTACCTAGATGGGTAAAATTTCCCATAGAGCGAAATGAAAAAAAAATATATTAAACAACGATAAAAAATCAGTATTACATTTTCTTATGCAAGCAAGTCTTACAAAATTAATGCTGTTAATTTTTCAATATTAGTTTCTATGAAAAATGGGGCATTCGAGGTGTTAGGTGTAATAGACGGAACGCATGTAGAAATACTTGCTCCACCAGCAGATGATGAAAATCATCCACCGTTCGTCTACATTAATAGAAAAGGACGGCACTCAATAAATGTGATGCTTGTAAGTTTATTCTATTACTAACGCAGGATGCAACTCATACCCTTTATTTTCATTTAGATTTCGGATTCTGATACGACAATAATAGCATGTAATGCAAGGTACCCTGGTTCAGTGCATGATGCTGCTATATGGCAGATGAGTAACATTAAAAATTATTTACGTGCAGAATATGAAAACGGCGACAAACAATCTCACTTATTAGCTTCAAGAAATTCGTATTTATTAAAATTACTTTTAATACCTACATAAGTATAACAAATATTGTAGGTGATAGTGGTTATCCACTTGAACGATGGTTCTTTACCCCCTTTCCCGCCGTGCAAGACGGAACTCCGGAAGCTAGATTTAATAAACAACACAATGCTGTTCGCAACGTTATTGAACGTACGAATGGTGTTTTAAAAGGAAGATTTAGATGTCTCTCAAGGCATCGAACTCTTCTGTATCACCCTGTAAAAGCAGCGTTAATTATATATACGTGTTGTGTGCTGCATAACATGGCCCTGAAAGCTGGTTTAAGGATGTGATGAAGTTGTCGAATATAGGGATGATGAAAATATTGCTCTTCAGAGTAAAATTGAATGTCTTAGTTTCCGGCAAATTAAATATTCGGAAATTTTATAGGCCCATGTGCTGAAAATCTACTACAAGGTCGTACAATAAGGGAGGAGTATATTAGAAATAATTTATTATAATACATAGATACATAAGTTTAATTAATACAATAAAAAATGAATTATGTATTCAATAAATTGGAAATCTGGATGATCATACTTGAATTTTGCAATTTCAAATTTTATTTTCATTTTTCTATATTATTTTTTTCTTTTTTATTTCCAAACATTCATTGCTAAATTTATTTAAAATATTTGCCAATTCTAAGGTATTCTTTTGCGCATTTTCAATATTTTCAATTAATTTTTCTGTTGAAACTCCTAAAGGCTTTGTTATTTGCTTGTAATTTCTTTTAAGTTTATTTATTGTTTCCTTCGGTCCTTCCTCTATATTTAAAGGAACTTGTGTAACAGTAACTGGCCCATCATGAATATTTCATTCTATTGAAATATTGCGTATACTTGCTTCGGTGAGGGAAGTACATGTTTCGCTAATATTGTTAGGTTTTATTTTATAGAAAATGTACTCGTATAATACAAATAAATGTGTAACAAAACTTACCTCATTTTTGATATGAAAATTAATAAATTTTCAAATATTACAAATGTCTTTTATGGCAGTGACATAAAAACACTTAGAAAAATTTTTAAGCAAGGGATACTACAAAATATTCTATACTTATTAATTTTGTTTTTCAACCGTAACGATCCTTACGATAGACTCGTAACTAGTAAACTTGCATATTAGAGCTCAGAATTGCATTTTCTGTAAATTTGTAAATTGATTCGTTACGAGTCAATCGGTAGCTACGACTTTACGTAGTTACAAGTTTACGATTGATGTGTACAGAATTGCAGCATAAAAGAATATCTACATCTGCCATCAAATAGTATAATTAAAATAAAACTTGTATATGAAGTATTTTTTTATTACTTATAATAAAAAAGTTAGGAGGGGGTGCATCTTCTTAGACTCATCCTATATACATATGTTTATTTAATATTTATTTTTCAAAATAATAAATAATTTGAAAAATAAATGGATATTCTGTATTTTTATTATTTTATTAGTATGTTTATTCTTTTATTTATCTATGATGTATGCAATACATGAATGATAATATGTAATAATTAAATTTTAAAAATAACGGGGGGGGGGGCACGTGCCCGATTGCCCACCCCCCCTTTAAATCTGCCACTGCTTGTCTTGGTAAGTGCCAAATATAATAGCGGGAAATAAAAATTATACATACATGAAGTTAACTTGAAGTGTTTCTATTTCTTTGTGTTTGTCAAAAGTATGTCAAAAAGGCTTTGAGAGTTTTGTGATGGATGTTTATAACATTTTTAAATTTGAAATATTTTGTTATAATTAATATAGCTTCTTTCAAATTAATCACACTATCTGCAAATAAATTTATAAATTCATTTAGCATAAGTTCGCAGCGCAAGAAAAGAGATACGAGAGATATGCATGTTATATTTAATAACTTACAAGTTTTCCGATAACAGTTGTGAATATCTTTTATGGTTATAAGTAGGAAACCATTCAATGTATTAAGCAACAAGTGTCGTTTGCTAAACTAGCGTTAGCTTAATTTACTTACTTAATTAACACACCTAATATTAATAATTATAATAATAATAATAATAATAATAATAATAATATTAATAATAACAATAATAATAATAATAATAATAATAATAATAATAATAATGATAATAATAATAATAATAATAATAATAATAATAATAATAATAATAATAATAATAATAATGATAATAATAATAATAATAATGATAATAATAATAATAATAATAATAATAATAATAATAATAATAATAATAATGATAATAATAATAATAATAATAATAATAATAATAATTGATAGCCCTACAGGCCTTCGAGGCCCTTGGTTTGTTCTACAACTTCTCTCCATAGTCCTCTGTCCTTCGCCTTTTCCTTCCAGTTGGTCACTCCTAGTTGTAGTAAGTCTTTTTTAACTGAGTCTAACCATCTTTCCTTCGGTCGTCCTCTTTTCTTTTTAGTCACAACACCTCTATCCACCATCACTTTTACAACTCTGTTCTCCGGTAACCGCTCTATATGTCCTAACCACCGCAATCTTTGAGACCGTATCACTCCCGCTATTCCCGCATTTTTATATAGTTCCATTACCTCCTTATTTGTTCTTCTGTACCATTGTCCATTCACTAGTTTCCCTCCAAAAATTTTCCTTAGTTGCCTTCTCTCCCATGTTTCCACCCTATTTTGATTGTACTTGCTTAGAACCCACGTCTCTGAACCGTACAACACCGTTGGTTTAATGGCACTATTGTACAATCTCACTTTAACACATTGTGACACGTTCTTTGACTTTAGAATATTAGCTAAGGCGCCCGCACTTCTACTTCCTTTTAACAGTCTTGTTGTTATTCTTTCACTCTCATCGTTGTTATTAGTTAGTTTTGTACCTAGATAACTGAATTTTGTTACTTCTTCGAAACAATGCTTTTCTCCATCCATTTCTACTTCTAATACCCTTCTTCCTTGTTCCTGGCTGTCACATATTACCATATACTCTGTTTTCTTCACATTTACTTTCAACCCCGTTAGTTTTGCATAGTACATCAATTCTCTCATTGTCTTTTCCAATTCTTTTTTTGTTCTTGTAATGATAGTGATGTCGTCCGCATAGGCTAACACTTGGTGTCTGTGATGATAGATTGTACCATTTCTATTCATCTTGCTTTTCCTTATTATCCACTCCAGAACAAGATTAAAAAGCACCGGTGATATGGGGTCACCTTGTCTTAGTCCCCTTTTCACCTCGAACTTCCGCGAAATTTTTCCATCCACTAAGACTTTACTGCTTGTATCCTTTTGTGTCATTTTAATAAGTTTTATTAGTTTTTCTGGTATTCCAAGTTCTTTAAGGATTTCATATAATTTATATTTTTCAATACTATCATACGCTTGTTTAAAGTCAACAAACATCATGTGCATTGCTATATTATGTTCGTATGAATTTGCTATCATTTGTTTCAAGGTGAAGATATGGTCAACTGTCGACCTATTCGATCTGAAGCCCGCCTGGTACTCTCCAACTATTTTGTCTGCGTAGGGTTTTAAGATTTTGTTAATACAAGTCGCCAACAATTTATATCCAACATCTAATAAAGCTATTCCCCTGTAGTTTCCACATTCGCTTCTATCTCCTTTTTTGAAAAGTGGACATATTAAGGATACTCTCCATCCCTCTGGCATAATTTCTGTTTCCCATATTTTTATGAAAATTGTATATAGTTGTTGTGCTAAATCTTCCCCTCCTTTTTTGTACATTTCAGCGGCTATTCCATTTTCGCCAGGGCTTTTGTTATTCTTCATCTCTTTTACTATTTGTCTAATTTCCTCTATGGTTGGCGGTGACATTTCTTCTTGTACTTCTCTGTTTTCATTAATTTCTTCTGTAGTCATCGAGGTTGCCATATTATCTTCACTTGTCAATGCATCTGTCTCCGTGTTTAACAACTCGCCGAAATATTCTACCCATCTGTTTAATTTCTGTTCTCCTGTTACCAATTCTCCTTCTTTGCTTTTCACATATATTGTTCTGGGTTGGAAACCTTCCTTTTGTTTTTTTGTTTCTTGATAGAAATTTCTTATTTCTTTGTTTCTGTAGTTCTCCTCTAGTTCCTTTAATCTATCTTCTATCTCTTTTCGCTTTTTTTGACTATAAACACTTTTCGCATATTTTCGGGCTTTTTCATATTTTATTTTGTTTCTCTCATTAGCATTGTTATATAATTGTATTCTCGCCGTATTTTTTTCTTTGATTGCATTTTCACAATCCTCATCAAACCAGGTTGCCTTCTTCTTTGCTTTAGTCTTCTTTAATAGTTTTTCCGATGCGTTATGTACTACCTCTTCCATACTTTTCCATTTGTCTTCAGCTGTTGTATAATTTTCTATGTCCGATAGTTCTGCCGTTATAAAATGTTCATATTGTTGTTGTATTTCTTCTTTATTTAGTAAATGTATGTTATATTTCTTCGATTTGTTGCCGGTTCCTTTATCAATGGCAGGTAGTTCTTCCTTGACATCTACTCTTACCATGAAGTGATCCGAATCTGCATCAGCTCCTCTCTGTGATCGTACATTTTTTATCATTCTTGCATGTTTTCTTTCTATTAGCACATGATCCAATTGGTTGCATACATTACCTCGTGGCGATCTCTAGGTACCCTTATGTATGTCCTTCCTCTGGAATTGTGTACTCATTATCCTCATTCCTACTTCACTTGCAAACTCGATCAATTTTTTCCCGTTCTCATTTATTGTTTCATGTTTCTGTATTTACCGGCTATCGACTCATATATTTTTTCTTTACCTATCTTCGCATTGAGGTCACCTATGACAACTTTTATATCGTATCTGGGGATGCTGTTTAAAATATTTTCTAATTCCTCATAAAAAACGTCTTTCATGTCCTTATCCTTCAAATTTGTCGGTGCGTGCACATTAACAAGACTAATTTTTCTATATCTGCCTCTGAGTCTGAGTAGACAAATTCTTTCCGATATTGCTTCAAAATTAACAACTATGCTTTCCAAGTTTTTATGAATCATAAATCCTGTTCCAAAATATTTAGTGTTACAGCCGCTGTTGAAAAATACATAATTATTAATTTGATTGTGATTGTTGTGCTTCTGTTTAGTTTCTTGTAGTGCTGCAACGTCTACCTTATAATTCTCCAGAACTTGAGCGAGATTTTTCATTGCTCCAGGGGAGTTAGAGCCTTGTAAATTCCACGTTATTATTGTTTTTATACTTTCACATCTTTTCCTATACTTTTCATTTTTCTTGTTCCTTTTTGTTTGTGCCATAGTATCTTTAAGTTGTCCATTTTCCGTTTGCCGTTTTCTTTGTGCAGTCGTCGCCTCAGTTTTCACGGTTTTATCTTCTACTAGTTTTTTGACCTTGGTTGTTCTTTTGGTGAGTTTTTTCAAAATCTTCTGATTCCTGGTTCCACACATATTCTACATCATTGATCCTGAGTTTTTTTATTATATATTTTTACTGTTTGCCCTTTCATAATTTCTTCTTTGGCCTTTGCCCTGCACTTATACTGTATTTTCTTTTCTTCTGCAGTATAGTCATTGTCTATAAACACTTTTTGTCCTTTCAATTTGTATTTGTTTTTCATGACACTGATTTTTTGTTGTGTGTTCCCAAGTTCAGCTACCCTTATTGTTCCTGATTGTGTCTTGATGGCGAATACCCCCCTTTATCTACTACAACTTTTATTTGAAGGTCGTGTATCCAAGAAACACCCCATATATATATATATATATATATATATATATATATATATATATATATATATATATATATATACGTTTGACAAACACAAAGAAATAGAAACACTTCAAGTTAACTTCATGTATGTATAATTTTTATTTCCCGCTATTATATTTGACACTTACCAAGACAAGCAGGGGCAGATTTAAAGGGAGGGCAATCGGGCACGTGCCCCCCCTGTTATTTTTAAAATTTAATTATTACATATTATCATTCATGTATTGCTTACATCATAGATAAATAAAAGAATAAACATACTAATAAAAATAATAAAAATACAGAATATCAATTTATTTTTCAAATTATTTTTTATTTTGAAAAATAAATATTAAATAAACATATGTATATAGGATGAGTCTGAGAAGATGCACCCCCCCTAACTTTTTTATTATAAGTAATAAAAAAATACTTCATATACAAGTTTTATTTTAATTATACTATTTGATGGCAGATGTAGATATTCTTTTATGCTGCAATTCTGTACACATCAATCGTAAACTTGTAACTACGTAAAGTCGTAGCTACCGATTGACTCGTAACGAATCAATTTACAAATTTACAGAAACTGCAATTCTGAGTACAAATATGTAAGTTTACTAGTTACGAGTCTATCGTAAGGATCGTTACGGTTGAAAAACAAAATTAATAAGTATAGAATATTTTGTAGTATCCTTTGCTTAAAAAAATTTCTAAGTGTTTTTATGTCACTGCCATAAAAGACATTTGTAATATTTGCTTAATGAAACTATAACATAAAGTTATATTTTTTTAAATGGGATGGTAGAGTATTTTTTTCTGAATTCAACAATGTAATCGTATTATATCCTTACATTACAAAAATATTGAGAAAAATGTAATTTAAATAAATTTTATTTTTATAGTTATTTTTCAATAGGCTATGCATGAAAAAAATTGAACTTGAATTAAAACGAAACATAAATATTTGTTTATATCTTTATAAATAGCAAGAATATTAATTATGCACTAAATAATTCTATAAAAATAAATTTTACTTTAATTTTTCTCAATGTTTTTGTGATGTAAGGATATAAAATGATTACATGGTTGAATTCAGAAAAAATATTCCATCGAGTGGGCCTAAAAATATGAACATCCCGTTTAAAAAAAATATAACTTCATGTTATAGTTTGAGAACCACTGCTTAAAGAAATTAGTTTCAATAAGTAAATGTCCCCCTTCATCTACTACAACTTTTATTTAAATGATTTTCTTCTATTTCGAATAATAAAGAAAATAATCGGGGTGTCCCGTATCCGAGAAACAGCCTGTATGTATATGGACACTGTCCACGTCCTCCGCGCTTCCACCAGTCCGCCTACCAGGGCACGTACAAGAGAATACAGCTAGGTGTTGTAAGACAAGTGAGTGTGTGTTGAGTTTTGAGTTTTTTTTTTTTTGAAAGATCTAAAAGCTGAATTCGGCGAAAACCCTTTTACGTCATATGTTAATTTTTGACTTGACCTAGTTCCATCGAAACTACAGGTATAATATGATTCCAAAGATACATGCAAAATCGTCGTTTCAGACCGTGAAACGCTCAAATATGATGTAAAAACTGTTTCTCAAAACATGTCTCCAAATGACTTGAAAATGCGTTTTCTAAGCGAATTACGTGTTTTTAAGGTGTTTTGCAGTAACTTCTATAGTTCAAATCGGCACTCTAGCCGCGCTGGCGAGTGCACCACGGAGTGCCTCCAAAAGGTTGTATTCACTAAAAAACAGTGTATTTTGTCTTATTGTACCCTAAATAACCTAGTTCCATCGAAACTACAGGTAGAATATGTTTCCAAAGATACATGCAAAATCGTCGTTTCAGACCGTGAAACGCTCAAATATGGTGTAAAAACTGTTTCTCAAAACATGTCTCCAAATCACTTGAAAATGCGTTTTCTAAGCGAATTACGTGTTTTTAAGGTGTTTTGCAGTAACTTCTATAGTTCAAATCGGCACTCTAGCTGCGCTGGCGAGTGCACCACGGAGTGCCTCCAAAAGGTTGTATTCACTAAAAAACAGTGTATTTTGTCATATTGTACCCTAAATAACCTAGTTCCATCGAAACTACAGGTAGAATATGTTTCGAAGAATACATGCAAAATCGTTGTTTCAGACCGTGAAACGCTCAAATATGATGTAAAAACTGTTTCTCAAAACATGTCTCCAAATCACTTGAAAATGTGTTTTCTAAGCGAATTACGTGTTTTTAAGGTGTTTTGCAGTAACTTCTATAGTTCAAATCGGCACTCTAGCTGCGCTGGCGAGTGCACCACGGAGTGTCTCCAAAACCTTGTATTCACTAAAAATCAGTGTATTTTGTGTTATTGTAGCATAAATAACCTAGTTCCATCGAAACTACAGGTAGAATATGATTCCAAACATACATGCAAAATCGTCGTTTCAGACCGTGAAACGCTCAAATATGATGTAAAAACTGTTTCTCAAAACATGTCTCCAAATCACTTGAAAATGCGTTTTCTAAGCGAATTACGTGTCTTGGGACTATTTTGTTGCATTGCAATACTTTTTGTGCGAACCAAACCTTCAGCTGGTACTTTCTTATTTATTTATTTATTTATTTAGTACTCTGTCCAACAGCCGCACCCAATTATTGGACAGGATTATAATTCACACAGCACATAAAAACAAAAAAAAACAGTTTAACAAATAGTGGGCATAAATACAAAATAACATATTAGCTAAAAAATTACTTTTTGCAGCTGACAGCATGAATACATTTCAAACAAAAAATGAAGATCGTAATCTTTTAAATTACTATCAAAGATATTAATTCGACCTTGTAAGATATGATAATTATTGAGCATTGCATTGTTCGGCGAGTGGAGTAACAAATTTGTTCGATCTTGGAGAGGAATGAAAGAGTTCTAACTACGGGACATGTAAGTCGGTGCTCTGAAATTAATGTACTTAAGAATATTGGCATTGTCCACAGAATTATGTATTAGTTTATGTAAGTGTATAATTTGAGAATATATTCTGCGGGAAGAAATATTTTGAAATTTAAAGATATTAAATAATGTATCATAAGATATATCATGTGTCGGATAGTAATAAAATATAAAGTACAAATATTATAAGAATTTTTTCTGTATTTAGTCAATCAAAACAGTATTTCTTTGATAGAAAGGTGAACAAATTACAGAGCAATATTCTAGCTTTGACCTGACAAATGCGTTATAAAGTATAATTAATGAATCAGAGGACGTAAATAAGCGTGTACCTAGGGATATATATGTAGTTATATTATTTTTACTTACTTTAAATTCTTTTTGTTTATAAGTAATTGGTGTGATCGTGGATGTGTTTGAGTTGATGCCCTTAGCTTAATTTTATTTTCCTTTCAGTTTTGACCGTTATTTTTTGTGCTTTGTTTTTCGTCTGCCCCATATTTCATAACGGTTCTTCGCGATTGCTTTCGCCATTTTTTTATGAACCGACCTGCCAGCTTCGGTAGTTAGGGCCCTTGTAGTACCCAAGGTTTCTAGGGTTTAGTCCGAGAGCTTGCGGGAAATATATTTGCCGGTGTTCGCGATTCTACTCTGTTTTTTTTTCTCTTCCTATCACCCCTCTCTCCTAGACATATCTACGAGGAACATCATCGTCAGTGGTTTTTTACACTTTCGCTTCTGTGTTCTTCCTTATATACTTATTTATATGTACTAGCTGGATACGATTAAATAAGTAAATAAATAACATGGTTACTATAACCTAACCATCACGGTATGTCCTAATGAATACTTTCCTGTACTGTAAACAGCCCGGGAGCAATATAAACATTTAGTTACAACGCCAAGTCTGCAAATATAACCTGTATTATATATTGTTATATTAGGTGTGTTCAATTAAGTAAGCAAATCAAGCTAATGCTAGTTAAGCAAACGACACTTGTTGCTTAATACATTGAACGGTTTCCTACTTATAACCATAAAAAGATATTCACAACTGTTATCGGAAAACTTGTAAGTTATTAAATATAACATGCATATCTCTCGTATCTCTATTCTTGCTCTGCGAACTTATGCTAAATGAATTTATAAATTTATTTGCAGATAGTGTGATTAATTTGAAAGAAGCTATATTAATTATAACAAAATATTTCAAATTTAAAAATGTTATAAACATCCAACACAAAACTCTCAAAGCCTTTTTGACATACGTTTGACAAACACAAAGAAATAGAAACACTTCAAATTAACTTCATGTATGTATAATTTTTATTTCCCGCTATTATATTTGACACTTACCAAGACAAGCAGGGGCAGATTGAAAGGGGGGGCACTCGGGCACGTGCCCCCCCCGCTGTTATTTTTAAAATTTAATTATTACATATTATCATTCATGTATTGCATACATCATAGATAAATAAAAGAATAAACATACTAATAAAAATAATAAAAATACCGAATATCTATTTATTTTTCAAATTATTTATTGTTTTGAAAAATAAATATTTAATAAACACATGTATATAGGATGAGTCTGAGAAGATGCACCCCCTCCTAACTTTTTTATTATAAGTAATAAAAAAATACTTTATAAACAAGTTTTATTTTAATTATACTATTTGATGGCAGATGTAGATATTCTTTTATGCTGCAATTCTGTACACATCAATCGTAAACTTGTAACTACGTAAAGTCGTAGCTACCGATTGAGTCGTAACGGATCAATTTACAAATTTATAGAAAATGCTATTCTGAGCTTTAATCTGTAAGTTTACTAGTTACGAGTCTTTCGTAAGGATCGTTACGGTTGAAAAACAAAATTAATAAGTATAGAATATTTTGTAGTATCCTTTGCTTAAAATTTTTTCTTCTTTGTTTTTATGTCACTGCCATTAAAGACATTTGTAATATTTGAAAATTTATTAATTTTCATATCAAAAATGAGGTAAGTTTTGTTACACATTTATTTTTATTATACGAGTACATTTTCTTTAAAATAAAACCTAATAAATATTAAATTTTTCGCAATAATTATTAATTCAAAATTTTTAACAGTTCATCTGAGTCTAATATTAAAAAAGGAGAATAATATTTAGATTATATGGAAAAGGATTACCATTTTTGGAGTGGAATAGTTAAATCGACATTGGGAGATGATTATCAAAAAAGTGGGAAGAATTAACAAATATTTTAAATGCGTGTGGGGATGGACCCAAGCTTAAAGCAGAAGAATGGAAAGTATGCTATAGGTATATGTTTCAAAAACATATACTGATATTTATTTTCATTGCAGAGATTCGTTGATTGGAAGTATGCTGTAAAAAATAAATATAGAAAGTTGAAAGAACACAGAAAAAAACAGGATCTGGACCGGAGTCAGAAATTAAAATATCTATTGAAGAACGGGCATTAGGTGTTTGGGGTAAAGTAACTGGCTCAAAATTCTTACCAGAATATGATGGTTTGCCACCGCCTGCTTTACCTACAACATCAAATATCTTTTCCAATACTTCATTAGAATCATCATTAAATACAGACAATATTAGCGAAACATGTACTTCACTCACCGAAGCAAGTATACGCAATATTTCAATAGAATGAAATATTCAAGATGGGCCAGTTACTGTTACACAAGTTCCTTTAAATATAGAGGAAGGACCGAAGGAAACAATAAATAAACTTAAAAGAAATTACAAGCAAATAACAAAGCCTTTAGGAGTTTCAACAGAAAAATTAATTGAAAATATTGAAAATGCGCAAAAGAATACCTTAGAATTGGCAAATATTTTAAATAAATTTAGCAATGAATGTTTGGAAATAAAAAAGAAAAAAATAATATAGAAAAATGAAAATAAAATTTGAAATTGCAAAATTCAAGTATGATCATCCAGATTTCCAATTTATTGAATACATAATTCATTTTTTATTGTATTAATTAAACTTATGTATCTATGTGTTATAATAAATTATTTCTAATATACTCCTCCCTTATTGTACAACCTTGTAGTAGATTTTCAGCACATGGGCCTATAAAATTTCCGAATATTTAATTTGCCGGAAACTAAGACATTCAATTTTACTCTCAAGAGCAATATTTTCATCATCCCTATATTCGACAACTTCATCACTTATCCTTAAACCAGCTTTCAGGGCCATGTTATGCAGCACACAACACGTATATATAATTAACGCTGCTTTTACAGGGTGATACAGAAGAGTTCGATGCCTTGAGAGACATCTAAATCTTCCTTTTAAAACATCATTCGTACGTTCAATAACGTTGCGAACAGCATTGTGTTGTTTATTAAATCTAGCTTCCGGAGTTCCGTCTTGCACAGCGGGAAAGGGGGTAAAGAACCATCGTTCAAGTGGATAACCACTATCACCTACAATATTTGTTATACTTATGTAGGTATTAAAAGTAATTTTAATAAATACGGATTTCTTGAAGCTAATAAGTGAGATTGTTTGTCGCCGTTTTCATATTCTGCACGTAAATAATTTTTAATGTTACTCATCTGCCATATAGCAGCATCATGCACTGAACCAGGGTACCTTGCATTACATGCTATTATTGTCGTATCAGAATCCGAAATCTAAATGAAAATAAAGGGTGACACCTCGAATGCCCCATTTTTCATAGAAACTAATATTGAAAAATTAACAGCATTAATTTTGTAAGACTTGCTTGCATAAGAAAATGTAATACTGATTTTTTTATCGTTGTTTAATATATTTTTTCTCATTTCGCTCTATGTGAAATTTTACCCATCTAGGTAACAAATGATTTACCACTACAGAACAAATTTCTTTGATTGCTCGGGATATGGATGAGTGGCTTAAAGAAATCCAACAGTTGCAGCCCACAGGATTTTGAAACGATCCTGTACCATTCAAATTTAAAGTAGCTAGTACCTATTTGCAAAAATATATATCAAACTAACAATATTATATCTTTTTAAAATAATTTATTTTTTAAAATACCTTCAAGTATAGGGGTATACTACCACGTTGATTCTAACTCATTTATTAAATTAAGAACGCTTGTTTATCCAATTTAAATAAATTATTGAAATTTGAATCAGGAATTTCAAAATGATTCATGGAGTCCCGTAAATTTCTTTTTATTACCCTTACACAGTTTCTATATTATCAGAGGAAAACTATTATTTTATGAATTCTTTAATTGTGTCAGCTCTTACATGGTGAAACTTATTATTCATTTTAATTATTGAAAATACGAGTTTTAAGTTTCACAATTATTTTATTTTGATTACCAGTTTCGCTGCAACATTAGCATCATCAGATCTTCCCTAACGTAAAATAATAAATATATAAATATGTCTAAATTATATTAAATAAATATAAACGAAATGTCAATATGTCAATAATTGTTTTTTAAAATAATTTTTTGATTTTTTGAAAATTATTTTTAAAAAATTACAAAGTTCAAAAATATTAATATAAACAAATACTCTACCATCCCATTTAAAATAATATAACTTTATGTTATAGTTTCAGTAAACGAATGCCCCCCTTCATCTACTACAACTTTTATTTAAATGTCCTGTATCCAAGAAACACCCCATATATATATATATATATATATATATATATATATATATATATATATATATATATATATATATATATATATATATATACCGGGTGTCTTAGGCCGACCGACACATGGGAGATTAACATGTGAAATCAGTTAATTGTGAGTAGTATCTCCCCACTGTAAGGTATTAAGCTGAAATTTTTGTATACTTATTAAAAAATTAAAAACATTAATAATAAAAATTATTTTGAGAAGTAAAATTAAAAATTAAATTTTGCTGCTGGCTGGTCTTTCAGAGTTTTGGACTGTAATCCATAGAATTAGTATCTTCCTATAAGTATACGAATTTTCAACTTAATATCTTGCACTGGGGACATACTAATCACAATTAAGTGATTTCACATGGTAATCTCCCATGTGTCGGTATATATTCACTGAATCGAATGAGTAAATAAAAAAATTGATTGCCATTTAAAATAAGAAAGTAGCACCCCGTATTTTGAGAACCACTGGTTTAAAATAATCTTGTTTTGCTCATTAAAATAGTCTTCCAAAAGAGAATTTGTTTGCTAATTTAACTTCATAGGTCTTATAGTACGCGAAATAGCAAAAGTGTACTAATTAATATGAACAGTCTATATATATATATATATATATATATATATATATATATATATATATATATATATATATGAAATAAAATAGTAAATTCACTTTCTGTTATCACTGTTATTAAACTTCAGATCATCGCAGAGTAGTTTTCTACGTTTAGAATGTAAACAGGGGGAGGTTTATACTCTTTTTGATTTGCTGCTTTTATTACACATTAAGCAATTTCTTCTTCATATGATTAATTACTTAGTACCCAATATCTATTGTGAGATAGTATTTTATTAATTTGTTCTTCATTTGCTTTAGCCTCTTTTTCTTTTGATATTTTGCCTAGAAAAAGATTGTGTTTGAGCTATAGTAGATTGGGTATATCTATCCGCCAAAGATATAAATGGAACTGTTTGACAAGTTGTAGATGTAAGTAAAATAATGGGTCACTATAGCTTCTATATCTTGGGGTGCTAATAGCAGATAGCGTATCGCTGTTTGGCGATAAACCATACGCACGTATTTTTGTAGGCTCTAAGTATTGCAAAATCCGACCTTATAATTATTTCTATATGCTGCATCCTCTTGGATCTGCTTTTTAAATATTGGAGGGATTATGCCTCCTTTCCAATCTTCTAGGGTTTCACCTCTTTGTATTCTCTTCACAAACCTAACAATTTTTATTTTTACTGCTTCTGGGGCTGCTTTTATCATGTCTACAATAACTTTTTCATTTCCTAGTGCATTTCTAGTTCCGCCTTCGAGATTGAATACCGCTGGCGACAGCGACAATGTGTTATGTGTCAAAAAATAAATTAATATAAAATAAGCTATTCCACGACATTTCTTTCTTGAAGTACATACAAATGTAAGACCACATGTGAAGGTCCGGGTTAAAAATTCATCATTATGCGAGATATTAAGGTTCGATTTTTAAATTTGCTTTTTGATGTAGGTAATGTGAGTATACTAGAAATAAACAAACAGTGCTTCACAGGCTTAAGCAAATTACAAAATAATGTACTGTACCTACGACACTGAGTCTGCGAGCACCGTCTTGCTGAGCAAGCGTTTAAGTTAGTCGATGACGTAATCGTCGGTTGCAAGTGGCGAAGTAAACAAACGAGTCTCGACCTGTTTAATTACTTCCGGTCGCCTGAACCTTTTGCATTCGATGTTATTATCGAGTGGAATATTCTAGAGCTCTTCAGAAGGTAATGACAGCTGTATAAAAGGGACGCAGCTATGTCCGAGAGCAGCTACATACTCAGCTAAGTTAAGTTGATAAGTTGAGTTCCAACAGTGAAGATCGGCAGACAATTCCGTTAGTGAAGTCCGACAGTTAGTTCAGTTGAGTCCCTGATCACATAACATTAGTTATATGATCGGGGGTTGAGTATACAAAGTTACATAGATAGTCAGTAAGGCAGTTAGTGAGATTAGTAGCATAGAAGTATCGTGTTGAGCGTAAGCAGTATAGTGTCGAGTGGAGTACTCGGGAAGTTGCTGGTATATTGGGATAGCTGTGGAAGTGAATACTCGGTAGTGTTGAAGAGTATTGGGAAGCTAGAGTATATGGGGACAGTAACGGCGAGTGGGAGTGGATACTCGGCATTGGCGTTGAAGAGTTGAGGCATACGGATAGTTGGTGATACTGGATCGGAAGGCAGTCAATTAGTAGATTTGAAAAGAGTTCAGAGAGAGTTGAAAGAAATGTGGAAGTCATTTGAGTATGCAGATGCTGTGGAGATTGAACATCGGAGAGTTCAATGTGATATAAATAAATAGTGACATAAAAGTGATATAAATAGCGTGAAAATAAATAATCGTGTCAATTGTTTAAATAAAGTGTTAAGTAGTTAATAATAGTATTAGTTTTTTAATTAGTGAAAATATTTGTTTAACCATAGTAATTGTCATTTTTATTAAATTTTAATAAACATCTATTTTAATTAATATGAATTCTTTGATATCTTGACTTCACTTAAATAAATAAAACGTTACAATTGGTGTCAGATATTTGTGTTAATAAACTATGTAGCGTAAATAAAAATAAATAAAATGACGAAACTTTTAAAATTAAGTGCATTGAAAGTAAGTGATCTGAAGACAGAACTGGAAGAATGGGATTTAGAAACAACAGCAAAGAAATCTGGGCTTCAAAAAAGACTGCGGCAATCATTAGTCAAAGCTGGTGAAAATCCTGAATATTACTAACTTGAAATTCCATATGACGAATTCAAGATAAGGGAACATTCTGGAAGATTAAAATACAATTGCAGAATTTGAAAGGAAGAATTAATATAATTATCTAAAACATTAAGACAGGAAAGTCCTAGAAGTTTGGAGCGGAGGTTAGAAGGAAGTTCTGGAATAGAGAAGGAAAATTCCGGAGCACCGGTGGAAGAATTAATGGAATATTCTAGAACGTTGGAAAAGGAATTAGAAGAAAGTTCTAGAATAGCGGAGAAAATTCCGGTGCACTGGAAGAAGTAATGGAATATTCTAGAATATTGGAACAGAAATTTGATGAGAGTTCTAGAAAAGTCGAAGAAGATTTTAGTATTCTGAAGCAGAAATTGGAACAGGGATTTGAGGTGAATTCTGGAAGAGTAGTGGAGAATTCTGAAATTCCGAGACAAACATTGGAATAAGGATTAGAGGAGATTTCTAGAAGAACTGAGGAAAGACTTCGGAAGTTTGGGTCCGATGTGACTCGTTTGGTTCGTCTCGTACATCCTGTGGCTTTTAACAGCGTTTTGGAGTGCCTGGCCACGCAAGCATTTCAGTCCGCGACAGTAAAACTCACTGCGCTTAGTTCGCCCAAACACTATAGTTGACACACTGTCATATGTATTCGATCATAAAGCTGTCAAACAAGCTTCACGTAACCCATTGCGAGTGTGAAATATTTATGCTGAGAGAAATGGAAATACCGAAGCTATAGATGAAAAGGTGCGACGAACTACAGGCAAAGTCTTTACTAGAAGAAAGAAACTCCACTGTTACAAAAGAAGACGAAAGAGAAAAAGAAACAGAACACGACAGAGTACGTGAGCGTGTTATGCAAGAAATTATAAAAGAAATCAAGGAACAAACTATAGAGGTAACGGAAGAATACGTTGATGTCAAGGATGTATAGGAAGAAAATATGGACAGTGAAAGCCAACCGGAAATGAATAGTTCTCAGACAGGCAGCTGCGATTACAATCTAAGTAGCTTCGAAACGGGGCTGGAGGGCAGCGAGGAAGACGCGCGCTTGACGAGTCGTATGGGCACCACGGGTGAAAAACAAAAACTCGAGTTAGACAACGATGGCATATCTCTCATCGCAAAGAAGAGAGTCAAGAAGAAGAAGCCCAAGAAGAAAAGTTGAAAAAGGTGGAAGTGAAGCAGGATGTCACTGGAAGTCCTAAGAAGCATAAGAAAGAGGAAGAAGAGGTACAGGACGCCTGGAAAAGGAGGGAGGAAGAATGCGCATGTCGCAAGACGCTGAAGAAGTCGCTGGCTTCTACGCAAACATACAAGCAAGGACGTATTCAACAACACCTTCAAGGACGAGCGCAATTGCATGACAAAGATAGAGAGATCCAACATCATTGATCTGAATAGGTGTAACCTCAAGCAGATGCACACATTAGGGAAGTTGCAGAGAAGAACAGGGACAGAACCAAGGAAGAGAAGCTTGATTAGAAGAAGAAGAATGAAGAGTTACAAAAAAATATAAGCTCTGTACCACTGATGGGCATACAGATAAGATTGGTAACTTGAGTTATCTCCTGGCCACAAATCGATAGAAATTCGCCAAGATCCCAGTGTAACTTGGCTCGCTTCCTGGACTGAAAACATCAAAAATCATGTCATGAACAAACAGCTGAGCAAGTTGATGGGTGGTCTCAACGCCAAGGTGTTCCGTACCTACAACGCTTTGTGGCCAAAGAGAAGAACTTAAAAGGACCATCGTCGGCCTCTTCTTTAAGACTACTAAATACGCCAAGGGTAATACATGCGGATTTCGTCATCACGAATCGTTCTGGGACGAAAGTCTTAAGGAGGGGGCAGCGTAAAGTGAGCGTACCTACGACACATAGTCTGCGAGCACCGTTTTGCTGAGCAAGCGATTAAGTTAGTCGATGACGTAATCGTCGGATACAAGTATCGAAGTAGACAAACGAGTCTCGACCTGTTTAATTACTTCCGGTTGCATGAACATTTTGTATTCGATGTTATTATCGGAAAGGAGTCAATTAGTAAAGTTAAAGAGAGTTCAGAAATAGAGTTGAAAGAAGTGAATCCTGCCCGGGCAGTTGAGTATAAAAACGCTGTGGAAGTCATTCGAGTATACAGACGCTGTGTAGGACGGAGATGGGATAGTTGAATGTAAATAGTGACATAAATAGTGATATAAATAAATAGTGACATAAGTAGCGTAAAAATAAATAGTCAAGTTAATTGTTTCAATAAATAATATTAGTATTTGAGTAGTTAGTTAATAATAGTTTTAGTCTTTTAATAAGTGTTAATATTTGTCTAACCAAAGTAATCGTCATTTTCATTACCTTTTAATAAACATCTATTTTATATATATATATATATATATATATATATATATATATATATATATATATATATATATATATATATATACAGCTGTTTCATCGGTCTGTCCTCTCTTTATAACTCTTTAATTGTAAGTCAGATAGAAAAACTCGTCAAATATAATTTATATGATATATTATTGTCTATCTACGTAGAATATGCATTTGTATACAGGGTGCTCCGTTCAAGCGCAGCAATATGTAACTTTATATTTCTTAATGGAACACCCTATATGTATTTATTTGTTTTGATAGTAAATTAGATTCCCTTTAAAAAAGTATTAAGTAATAAGGGATCTGAACTTATAAATTAAGGTTATTTACGTTCATAAAAAATAATAGTTCATAGTGAAAAAAAACATAATTTAATACAAAATTTTGATACTTTCTTAATAATACTTATTTTAAACATTACACTAATTACAAAGAGGCTATTAAAATTTAGTGACATACAAAATATTGCAAAATTATAATAAATGCTCGAAAATTTGTCCTTCAACTGCAAAACATTTTTCTATTCTTCTTATAAAATTAGAACGCACCATATCAGGCAAAATGATTAAAAATGCTTCGCGGATTCATTTTTACATCAACATCAACAATGATAAACTAAGAGTATTTTGACAACTTGTTTGTTTAAATTCGAAACAATTGATCAAATTATCCATAGTTTACTTTGTTAATAATAACATGATATTATGATACAAACATATTCATCGAATAAAGGTAAATAACTTCTTAATTTATAATTTTAGACCCCTTATTACTTAACACTTTGTTAAAGGGAATCTAATTTACTATCAAAATAAATAAATAAATATAAGTTGTTCCATTAAGAAATATAAAGTTACATATTGTTGCGCTTAAACGGAGCATCCTGTATACAAATGCATATAGTACGTAGATAGACAATAATATATTATATAAATTATATTTGAAGAGTTTTCATATTTGACTTAAAATAAAAGAGTTATGAAGAGAGGACAGACCGATGAATCACCTGGTATATATACAGGCTGTTAATACTAAGTCGTTACACCCGAAAATGGTAGATAGAACTCATTAAAACAAACAACTTTTCTTAGCTCAAATTTTTGATTTGGAGCCCCAGTTCATTGTTATTGGCGTTCTCTTGTTTTTCGAAAAATCGTCATAACTCCCTTATTTTAAGGAATATTTAAAAAATACAAAAACTTTCAGCATTTCCTTTCGGTTCTCTAAAACACTTGAATTTACAATTATTTTCTATTTCATCAAATAACAAAATGGCGACCAATCAAAAATTTCAAAACGAGATATTTTGAAAACCACCCCATCGATTTTCGAAAATAAAACATTTTTAAAATCCATAAACTTTCTATTACAATATTTGTCTGAAACATTTTTTTCTATCTGTCCAAAAAAAAAATTTTATTCATATTGAATTGCAAGATAAATTTTAACAAACTGCAACAATCGTTTAAAACAAATTAGACTTGCTGCCATTAAACAAGAAAAACAAGAAACAAACAAGAAAAATAAAACAATAAACAATGAAACAACAAGGGTGGGACTAAATATTATTTTCAAAGTGGCCACCATTCGCAGCAACGCAAGCCCGGCAGCGTGCTTTGATGTTGGTGGAGACCTTCGCAAGGACTGCCTGCTTCTCTTTTATATCTTCTGCTGCAGCCACGATTCTAGCCACTAGTTCTAACTCTGTGTTCACCGGTGTCTCGTAAACAGAGGTCTTCATATGACCCCAAAAAAGAAATCTAGTGGAGTTAGGTCGGGGCTCCGGGCTATTCTATTTAACAATGCGGTGACTTAACTCGTTGTGTGAGCCGGTACCCCATCATGCTGAAACCAAAGTCTCCGTCTTATGTTTAGTGGCAAGTCTTCAAGTAGTTCCAGCAGCACAGTATCCAAGAAAATAAAATAATTTATAATAATAAATTTGAAGTAACTTGTTTTTGAGTACTTTTCAAATCTAATCTCTGTTTTGTTTCATTGTTTTCAGAAGCTACTTCGTTTTAAATGCTTTTTTTAGTTTGTTAATACTTATGCAAGCCAAGTAAGTGAATAAAAACTTTTTTTTTTGGACAGATAGAAAAAAATGTTTCAGACAAATATTTTAATAGAGAGTTTATGGATTTTAAAAATGTTTTATTTTCGAAAATCGATGAGGTGGTTTTCAAAATATCTCGTTTTGAAATTTTCGATTGGTCGCCATTTTGTTATTTGATGAAATAGAAAATAATTGTAAATTCAAATGTTTTAGAGAACCGAAAGGAAATGCTGAAAGTTTTTGTATTTTTTAAATATTACTTAAAATAAGGGAGTTATGACGATTTTTCGAAAAACAAGAGAACGCCAATAACTATGAACTGGGGCTCCAAATCAAAAATTTGAGCTAAGAAAAGTTGCTTGTTTAAATGAGTTCTATCTACCGTTTTCGGGTGTAACGACTTAGTATTAACACCCTGTATATATATATATATATATATATATATATATATATATATATATATATATATATATATATATATATATAGATTGGTACGACTGTGTACACTAGAATCGGTTCGCAAATCCGCACTCTTCGGTACTTTGAAATTTATGTCAATTTTAAACAAAATTAATTGAAATCTTTCAACTGAAGTCAATAGTGACCGTATTTGTGATCGACCAACAATATTATTTCTTTCAAATTCATCACACACAGAGGAGACGAAAAGACCAAGGTCAGGAATCAAATCAAATTTTGCATGTTAGCATGCTTAAGTTAAGGCATGCCAGGCTGTGACTAGGGGTACGGTCCGAATCACGCTTTGAGTACCGACAGCGCGCTAACAGTTGGTCCGAATCATATTTACAACGCTCACAGTTTGCGCTGTGAGGTGTATGACGTCAGAGGTGACGTCATCATTTCATGCTAACAGTGCTCACGCCCAAGAGGATGGGCAGCGTAAGCGCTGTAAGCAGGTTTGATATTTTTTACGCATTGCTTTGCTGAAACAATAAAATTGTTTGTTAAGATGGAAGATGTTAACGTAGTAAAGGATTTTTTTTTAGAGGAAATTAATGAATTGATCAAACTTAAACTCACAAATGACAAGCAAGAAGTAAGAGCGCTTACGAACGGTCCGAATCGTTTACGCATTCACAATCGTCAGCACGTTCATTCAAATCGGACCAGCTGTGAGCGGTTTGAGCACTGTAAACTATTGGTGCGGTCCGAATCATGCTTTGAGTACCGACAGCGCGCTAACAGTTGGTCCGAATCATATTTACAACGCTCACAGTTTCCGCTGTGAGGTGTATGACGTCAGAGGTGACGTCAACACTTCATGCTAACAGTGCTCACGTCCAAGAGGATAGGCAGCGTAAGCGCTGTACGCAGGTTTGATGTTGTTTACGCCATTGCTTGCTGAACCAATGAAATTGTGTATTAAGATGGAGTTGTTAACGTAGTAAAGGTTTTTTTTAGAGGAAACTAATGAATTGATCGAACTTAAACTCACAAATGACAAGCAAGAAGTAAGAGCGCTTACGAACGGTCCGAATCGTTAACGCATTCACAGTCGTCAGCGCGCTTATTCAATTCGGACCAGCTGTGAGCGGTCTGAGCACTGTAAGCTATGATAGCATGATTCGGACCGCACCCTATGATAGCATGATTCGGACCGCACTCTTAGGGCGCTTTGAGTACCAACAGCGCGCTAACAGTTGGTCCGAATCATATTTACAACGCTCACAGTTTGCGCTGTGAGTTGTATGACGTCAGAGGTGACGTCAACACTTCATGCTAACAGTGCTCACGCCCAAGAGGATGGGCAGTGTAAGCGCTGTAAGCACGTTTGAAGTTTTTACGCCATTGCTTGCTGGAACAATGAAATTGTTTTTTAAGATGGAAGTTGTTAACGTAGTAAAGGATTTTTTTTGATAAAACCAATGAATTGATCAAACTTAAAGTCACAAATGACAAGGAAGAAGCATCAGCGCTTACGAACGGTTCGAATCGTAAGCGCCTTTACAGTTGTCAGCGCGCTCAATCAATTCGGACCAGCTGTGAGCGGTCTGAACACTGTAAGCTATGATAGCATGATTCGGACCGCACCCTAAGTTACTTCGCAAGCGCAGAGCCGAGGTCAATTTTATTGCACAGTGTTCCCAACGGTAGCAAAACTAAAAACCAACAACTTCCCAACAATGGCTACTTTACAAGATATTCAAAACCTTTTAACAGTTGCATTAGAACCAATTAAGCAACAAAACGATAATATATATATATATATATATATATATATATATATATATATATATATAAATATACATATATATATATACACCGGGTGGCGCTCGAAATCCGTTACATAGGCATTTAACATGGGAAAACCGTTTTTCCTAGCGCGTTGCCCCCCAAATTATTTTAGAAAAAAATTCTTCAAATAAAAGTTATAGAATCTAAAATTCTGCATGTAAATCAGTAAACAAAATTCATTTCGTATGTTTAGTAATTTCAGAAATTGAATATGAAAATTTCCGTTTAATAGTACTAGCCATGGAATTAAAACAAAAAACTCAAACAAATGTGAAGATTTAAATGTCAAATACTGTGATTTTTTGTCAAGAAAAATGAGTATTTGAACAATATAGAAGAATTAAATTATTATTCTGCTTAAAAATTTTACGTTGTGATAATTTTATTTAAAAAATAAAAAGTAAATTAAATTTTATGACAGATAAACACACGTTTGTTTGTTAAGCTTTTTGTTAATTCCATGGCTATCACTACTTTTGAGTAGATTTTCGACATTTTCATACCTAATTTCTGCTGTTACAAAGCATGAAAAATTAATTTTGCTTATTGATACAAATGCAACATTTTATGTTCTACAACTTTTATTTGAAGATTTTTTTTCTAAAATAATTTGGGGAGCAACGCGCTAGGAAAAACGGTTTTCCCATGTTAAATGCCTATGTAACGGATTTCGAGCGCCACCCGGTATATATAATAAATTTGAAAAATTTCAAGAATCTCTGGATACATTCAAGAAGACCCACAAGGAAATAGAAGAAAAAGTTAATTATTTAGAAAAACTTTTAGCTGAAAAACAATCAACACTAGAACGTTTAGAATTAAAACATCGCGAAAGAAATTTACTATTTGTTGGAGTTAAAGACCATAAAAGCGAAAACACAAAACAACTCATTATAAACATTATAATAGGAACCCTAAAAATAAATACCATTCCGTCATTGAACTTGGAAGAAGTAAAAGGTCCAGGTAAATTCAATGAAGGAAAATGTCGACCGATTTTAGTCGACTTTAATTAAAAAAAATTAATAAAAGAAATTTTCACAAAAGTCAGTCATCTAAAAGGAACAAAAATAATTATTGAGAAGGATTATACAAAAGACGCTGTACAACAAAGAAAACAACTAAAATTTCATGAGAGGCACACGCTCCCAGAATTATGTCCAATCGCTACTAGCAGAACCACCCCTGAATTTAATATATAATATTTATAAATATATAAATACCGCCCTTAAAATTAGAGCATTCATTCTTAATGTATAGAACCACCAAAACTATTAAGATATCAAGATAAAATAACATGTATCAATCCATTTGTATGAGAACAATCTCGTTAAGAAATAAATACTTATTATTATTATTATTATTATTATTATTATTATTATTATATATATATATATATATATATATATATATATATATATATATATATATATATATATATATATATATATATGTTCTAATTTCATAAAAACAAAGAAAACGAAAGTAATCCGAACAGCATCCGACATACCCGAATAAGCTTATACTTAGTTGAGTCGACGTTTCACAAAGTAGAAGTTCATAATTGCTCAAACACGTGTGTACATGTTCTGCGTCATCAAAAGCAAAACAGCTCGTGTTTTTTAGATGGAGTAATTTATAATAAAAATAATGGAATTCTCCGTATCCTTTAACTGATGTTATCTTTCATATTTTCAATAAACTTTTATTATATTTGATTCCTGTGGAATAGCCTATTGTTGCAATTTTGTGGTTTAAAACAATGGAACATGATTAAATCATACATCATTAGAAAGCAAAATAAATGAGCATCTATATTTGAAAGTGCATAAAAAAACCAAAATCCAGGACTAGCCGTATCATGGTTATTTGTAAATTAACAATATCAATATATCATTAAAATTACCTAATAATAAGGTACCTTTCGGATTTAATTTTAAGCCTTCATCAAAATAAAATCCGAAAGCTTGATGAAATAATTCAGAACAAGCTATACTTTTTGCCCTTTCACTGAAATCCTCCAAAAATTATTATTATAATAAATATTATTATAATTCAAACAATGACGAATTTTCAACACGTATATATACACAGGGTGTTTCAAAAATATTGTGAAAAAAATTAAGGGTATGTACAATTTGATATAGTGATTGCAGTGCAAGAAGAATTTTTTCAAAATTAGCAAAAATAATTGCACGGTCCTTAGAGCTGACATTTTTGGGCCACTGGACTCAGGTTACTAACACGAATAGAAATTAGTAAACATTAAAATTTATTTCATTTAATTAAATTGTGTAATGTTTTATTTACTTCAAAGGATATCACTACGTACTACAAAAACTGTTTAAAATTTTCACCATTTACAGCCACACATAACGATACTAAATGAAGTAAAAGAGAATGAAACATTACAAAATTTAATCAAATAAAATAAATTTGAATGTTTAATAATTTGTATTCGTGTTCGTAACCTATCAGTCCAGTGGCCCAAAAATGTCAGCTCTAAAGACCGTGAAATTATTTTTGCAATTGTTTGGAAAATTCTTTCTGCATTATAATGAGTAAGTACATCATATTGTATATACCCTTAATTTTTTACAATATCTTTGAAACACTACAACAAACAACGCATTTAGCGCACTCTAAAGTTATCGCAGATGTTCAAACTGTCGTCCTTGCTCTTGTAAACAAAGTTGCAGCCGTCGTCGAAGAGACTCACGCACTTGATCGTAAACACCTAGAGTCCTTAGTTGTTGGCAGGCGTCTACAATTCGCTGCCAAAGTTCATCTTCTGTGTTCACTTCAGTGACGTAAACAAGATCTTTTAAGTACCCCCAAACAAAAAAATCTAAGGGCGTTAGATCAGGAGATCTTGGTGGCCATGCGACAGGTCCTCCCCGGCCAATCCATCTGTTTTCGAACCGTTCATTTAAATAGTTTCTTACTATACGCGAAAAGTGGGCTGGAGCTCCATCTTGCATAAAATACATGTTCATAATAACATCTAATGGCACATCCTCCAGTAGATCGTTCAAATTGTCACGTAAAAAGTTTAGGTAGGATTGACCATTCAACCGATTCGGCAAACGAAATGGTCCAATTAAACAATCACCCACCATGCCAACCCAAACATTTATCGAAAATCCAAATTGATGATTTCTAACATGAATTGCGTGCGGATTTTCATCTGACCATTCGTGCATATTGTGAAAATTGAAAACTCCATCACGAGTAAAACAGGCTTCGTCTGTAAACAGAATGTTTCCAAGAAAATTTGGATTTATGTTACATTCATGTACCAGCCATTGGGAAAATTGGATACGCGGACGGTAGTCCGTCTCTCTCCGTAGATGATGAACCTTTTGTAAGTGATACGGATAAGAGGTGTAAATAAAAATTTAAAAATTCCATATCTCGAAAACCAATGAGTATTGGACCTAAGTGTATTAGAATTTTTTTCTTGTTTTCATCTCTACTATCACCTGCTAAAGTGTGTAAAGTTTTTTTTATTAACACCCTGTATATATATATATATATATATATATATATATATATATATATATATATATATATATACAAATTTTGAAAATCACGTCAAAAATAGTGATAGCCAAGGAATTAAAACAAAAAACATAACAAATGTAAGATTTTTATCTCTCTGAAATAATATCAATGTTTGACAGTTAAAATATCAATCATTTGTTTGTATTTTTGTTTTAATTCCACGGCTAGTGCTATTTAACTAATATGTTAAAAATCTTAATATTTAATTTCTAGAGTTATTAAACCTATGAAATGAATTTTGTTTACTAATTTATAATTAGAATTTTATGCTCTACAACTTTTATTTGAAAAAATAAAGAGAAAAGAATAAGCATTTTTTTAAAGCAAAAATCAAATATGGGTTCCATTTAAGAAAATATAAATTATATCTCGAAAATTTACCGATAGAAAAAGTATTTTCGTACGCCGCTGGATAGATAATAAAAATATCTAACTTTTGTATTTGAATTATTTTACTCGATTACTGATAGTTTAGAAGTAATTTCGAATCAAAATATCGATCAGATTCAGTTTTCCGCCATTTTCTAGTAACCTATGAGAATTTTTATCAAAACAAAAGCACATCTAGGCCCCTCAAAGGCGCACCGCATGTCCCATTCAACCGAAGTCGAATCTCTTGTTTCCGAGATCCCAATGGTGGCCTTCGAAATCCGGACACCTGTATTTTTAACCATCCTCAGGACACTGTAGTACAATAATGAATACGTACAATATGTGGTGAAATAATTTTGATTTTAAATATCTACTCACATTAGTTGATATTTTGTGTACAATTCATAGTATATACAAACATATCTTTGACACGTGCACAAGCACATGGTAAAGGGAAGTGATAAAACGAAGTAATTTAGTTACATATTAAGTTTTCTTAACAAATTACATTCGTAATTACCTTCCAACTATATATACAGGTGTTCCGCGACTCGACCGACAAACTTATACTATATATTCCGGGGGTCATTACGATAAAAAAGTGTTATATGACCTATATATGAATTCCTCTTTGTTTCGGCGATATCGAAGAAATTTAAAAAAAATTATAAAAGAAAATTTATTCATTAATGGATAGCTAATTAACACAAATTACAGCAACTGCTTAAAATGAGCACCGCCATTTTCTAAACATACAAATATTATTCGAGTCATAGAATGTTGCCAGTTAATTACTGCCAATTCATCCTTTAGAGAATTAGTAGCTTCAACTATACGGTCAGTCAACTCTTCGCGTGTGTCTGGTTTACCATTACTATACACACGAGATTTGAGGCAACCCCACAGAAAAATCTAAAGGCGACAAGTCAGGTGACCGAGCTGGCCAATGTACAGGACCGCCTTGACCTATCCACCTTTCCGAAAAATTTTCATTATGAAACACCGTCACTTGTCTCCCAAAATGTGGTGGTGTCCCATCTTGCTGGAACCACATGCCACGACGAGCTTCCAGAGACATATCTTCCATGTAATTCGGCAATTATTCTTCCAAAAAGTGAAGGTAAGTTTCTGCACTAAGACGTCCTTCAATAAAATAAGGCCCAATAAGATGATTATTTAACAAGCCACACCACACGTTGACTGAAAAACAATGTTGATGGTTGACCACGATTGATCCGTCCAGATGTGAGAATTACGTGTGTTGTTAATACCAATCCTTGTAAATTGGGCCTCATCCGTAAAAAGTATGTCGAATAACCTCCAAACTATTTTGTAACCACTGGCTATAACGTATTCGATTTTCTAAATCTTCAGGAAGTAAATGCTGGACTTTTTGTAAATGATAGGGACAAAGCCCATCATGGTACGAAATTCTCCATACGTTGGTTTGAGGAATTCCCGTTGTATGAAATATTCTACGAATACTGGTAGAAGAACTTCGTTCAACTGCATTTAAAACTACTTCAGCGTGCCCATCTCCATCTCTTTCTACACGACGACATGGGAAAAATCCTGTCTCTCTCAAGCAACGAAAAACGTAGAAATGTTGTGAGGTGAGAATCAATGCGAGCTGGGTATCGCCTGAGGTACTCCGCAGCTGAAGCACGTCCACTTCCATTGCAAAAATTATACACGAAAACCATATCGGCATATTCTGCATTAGTCAAATGCGGCATAATGGCTTAAATTAATAAGACAGCACAAAAATCATTCATTTGCCAAACATACCTTAATTCGTCAAGGCTGACTCAATTATCATTTTTTTAAAAATATTCCTTCGATATCTCCGAAACAAAGAGGAATTCACCTATAGGTCATATACCATTTTTTGATCGTAATGACCCCCGGAATATATGGTATAAGTTTGTCGGTCGAGTCGCAAGTTCTCACGATCTTTTTGTAAGCAGCGTTATTTGGGACATTCTTTCTAAAATCAGCGTTAAACTGGGATTAAGACTACACTGTATCTCTCGAAATACGAGTAAAAAGGAAAATGTAAAAGCCTGAAATAAGTTGGAAAGAATTAATTGGAACAGGAAAATTAAAGAAATCTAAATAACGAGCTAATGGAGAATATGATGAAATGTCGTTTGTTTGACATCCAGGCGATTTTTTATGTGCATAACTACACTGTTTAAATTTTTTAATTAATTACGCCAATTACTTTAGATTTGACTATCAAATAGTTAACGCCACAGTATAGAGAATATGCAGTACCGACACTTAGCTGATTTTCGTTCCAACCTGCTCGGGTTGAAGTGGGAATAATGAGGAGCGGGATTTTGAATCAGATTCAAATAATATATTACATGCAGATTCATTGTATTTGTAATAATTATCATGTATTTGTTAGAATTTTATAAAAAAATATATTTGAATATTAGGTACAGGTCTCGGAAGTAAGTTCATTCTATCATAAATTTAAAATACATTGTCCGGTACAATATGTAACAAATAGCTTTATTTATTATAAATATGAACAATAACAAAAATCTTGTGTACAACACGCAGGAAAAGTATATTTTTCCTTATTTGCACAAATAGCTATTTTTGTAATATATATTTTATCATGGTTATAAATATATATTTTTTTTAAATAAAAGAGATAACTTCTTACTTATTTACACATGCACCTAATGTGAGAAATTGATTGAAACACAAAGATAGAACTCGTAGATGTGTTCAGTTTTCATTTATATTTAAAGAGACACAGAAATCTACAATATGAGTTCCAAAAAATATTTAGACAAATTATTTATTATTATTGGCTTTAAATATATTTTTTTTACATATTTATATTTCACTATTATCTATTTTACACGTATATCACAGTTTATCATTTGATATTAAATAACAAATATTAAATATATATTTTTATGTTTTCTTCAAATTTCGCACACCGAGCAGCCTGGAACGAAATATCAAAGGTTCCGACAAGAGTGTCGCGACTGCTTGTATTCTCTATACTGTGTTAACGTGTTCATTAGACAAACCAAGCAGAAGTGATTGATCACTTTCTTACTGCATCCGAAAATTAGATATGTGTTGGCGCCAAAGGGAAAGGAGGGACTTAAATGCAACTAGTGCTCATCCACTAAACATAAATACAAATTAGTATTTTTTATTTAGCTATACATTACATTTATTAGGTTTTATATGCCGGAACCATAATATAAAATCCGTCGTTTTATAAAACACCCGGGCGTTTAATAAAACGCGGCTAGATTGTCAAACTTTCGTTCACTTAACGATCTTTTACAAGCTGACTCGACGTTTTCTAAATCGACCAACCGCTTACGCCCTTATTGTAATATAAATATTTGTATATACATCTCAACATAACTTGACCTAACGTACAAAAGTCAAGCTTAGAAAATTCGGGACGAATTTTGTGCGTTAGGTTAGGTTATTCTTCTTATATTTGGAAAAATTACAAGCTAAGTAAGCTATTCATCGTTTAATGTAACACCTAGTCGGATTGTAAAACATTGCTAACGGAGCTTTGACAATCTGGCCGCGTTATATAAAACCTATAGGTAGGCGTATTATTAAAAGACGAATTTTACATACCACGACTAGCGGATAATATAAAAAGGGTAATATTACTTTATACTTCGAAATACTATTTAGATTTACAATTTTCTCCTTGACCTTTCACCTAAGTACCATTTATCAATCGAGGACGATTTTGCGCCCGAGTGACAGCGAAGGCTGGCAAATAAGTTTAAGAGTGGTCAAATCAGTGGCGGTGCGTGAATTTAAAGTGAGGTGAGGCCAGATTTATAATATCCCAATACGGGACATATCGATGAATTAAAAATTTGTGATAAAAAAATGCGCCACAGGCGATTTTTTAAAAAATTTCAAGGTCAAACGTTTTAATGCAAAGTAAGATAATATAAAGTTCTTTACAATAAAACAAATTTAACAAATTATTAAAAAATAAAATCGGTTAAAAGTCAAAAACTAATAATTTATTTTATTGTAAGAAAACAGTTACAAAATATTAAGATAAAATTAAGAAAAATTCTATAACAAAAGTAACATTGTCAGTCTTAAAAATTAAAAAATATTTTTAAATTTATATTTCTTTTGCGATTTTAAAGCTACCAATAAATTTTTATTTGCATCTTTATTATTTCCAATAAAATAAATAAAATTTACGATTTCATTAGAAGACATTTAGTAATTGAATTATAATTATGATGCGAGATGTGAGCATATAAGCAATAACTACAGACACAGAAAATCTAAAAATACAATATTGCATTAAATTAATATATTATATTACTGAGTAATAGCTAGCTGGCTAGCTGTGCGGCGTGAGCGTGTAGCGGGTAGCATAAAGCCCAAGCAGCAGCTAGTGGGTTCTCCCCACCACTCAACCGAGGCCAAGAATTCTGAACCTCACCCATTATTCCGATGCTTTTATCTTGCTATTTTGCGCTTGAAAGATTGTATTTTTTATATTTATATAATTCAAACGAACTAATAATGAAAATATTAGATGCAAAAGTAATCATTGTAATGATTTATTTATTTAACTTTTTTGTTAACAGTTCAATTAGATTATTCCCATTGTTGTAAGTAGTTCGAACTGTTGTTTTGTCTCTTGGTTGTTGGTATTTGTATATTTCTACAATACATGATTTATTATTGTTTAATTGTGTATAAATGTTTAATTTAAATAACTGTGACAAGTAACAGTAGGTACAATTAAAATAGAAATAAATAATAGTTTCAAATTTATGAAAACATAAAAAAAGAACAACATTAACAATAAATAGTAATTATTAAACTGTTTTTACAAAAACTAATTGAAAATAATACAAATATACTTGTTTGAAACTAGCATTTTCTGTTGTAAGCGCTTGCGCTTATGTGCCCCCTGCTCGGAACGCGAGAGGCCAACTCATCGCTTGGCTCATCTGCAGTAGTATAGATGTAGAGGGTAGAGCGTAGAGAGGGTAAAATCGTCCCGTCTCACTCGCACTTATGTATTGTGCTATTATTGTCCATGAGGACAATATAATTTGGCCTCTATGTGTAAATTCGCATGAAAATAACACTATTTGTATGGTTATTGGGCATATTATAGTAACAATGATTGTTTATGTGTTCAAATATTGTAGATTTGTATTATTTCAATACATTTTAAATGAAAAATAAAATTATAAAATTTTACAAATGTTTTGAATTTAAGAGGTGAGGCCTGGCCTCACCTGCCTCATCTGACGCACCGCCACTGGGTCAAATGTACCTACATCTCGTTTTGCATATAAGATTTTTTTCACTCCCGGTGATTAATTTTTTACCTGTTCATTTTCACTGCCAGATATGCCAAGGAATACCTTTGAATATTCATACATTAAAAAAAGAATCTTAGTATTCCATGGAAAATTAAGAAGAAAAACGCTGTCATCTGTCACGTTTGACATGTCAATGGTAACTTTTAAATGGAATTATTTAGGATATGAGGTCAATTTGATAGAAATTAAATTCAAAAACATAAATTATAAGAATGAGCAAATATTTGACACAAGTATAAAATATATAAATTGATATAAAATTAATTTTAATTCTTCCTTGGTATTATATAATATATAATGTTACTTTCAATGTAGAAATAATTTCCTAATAACCCATATTTACTCAGAAAGAAAAATGTTCGTCTTAAGTTTAATTATTAGTTACGCAACAAACACATATTTTCGTTACGCTGACCGAGCAGAGTGCGTACAATGGCAGAATTTCGATTTCTATTCTAGAATCACAGAAAAGTATAACAGTGTCGTTAGCGTAAAGTAGTGTAAGTAAAGCCACAAGCGACGTAGAAAGGTGCGCTAGCGCTGGATTTAATGCGAAAACAGATGGTCGAGACGAACTGTTTCTGTTTCCGTAACGTAACGGAAGACTTCCTTATGTTTCCTAATATATTTTTACTATATATGTTAATTAAAGAAAAAAATGCCTGTAGCTTTTATAGCACTTGAAACGTGTTGCAAAATCAAAATTATATCATGTAAAATTACATACATTTATGAATTTATGTCATGTTACGTGTTTGCTTGTATGTGAATATTTTTAAAACTTTATTCAAATGTCAAATTACGGTAATCATATTTATGTACCAGTTTGCAGACCTCAATTTCATATCGGTTTAAGAGGAGCGGCTACTCCTGTACTAAAATATGAAGCGAGAATTCAAACATATCGTTCCAGTACTAGAACTATTAACATTTTTAAAAAATCAACTTTAGATGTACATACTTCTTATATGAACTTACATTTAAAGAAGGTATTATTCAAATCTATTAGTATTTGATTTTAATGGAAAAACTAGAAATGTTACTAAAATTGGTTTTCCCATTAAAATCAAAGTCAAATACTACTGGATTTCAATATGTACATCTAATGTTGAGTTTTTGAAATGTTAATAGTTCTAGTACAGGAACAATTTATTTGAATTTTTGCTTCATATTTTAATACAAGAGTAGCAATCCCTCTTGTCCCGCTTACATATGTATATAGGTAAGGGAGATATTTAACCTTCTAACTTTACTTTTTTATACAAATATCTATTTTTAAATAGGTAGGCAACGTTTTTAACAATTTATGTTATCACTAATATTAAAGAATATTTCATTCTTTATATGTTTTAAATACTAATACTCTATCTAATCTCATTGTTTGCACATTAGTTTGTGAACAAAATATTATAGGTGATTGTGGTTTTCTAATTGGAGAGTACAGCATATAGCGCATGCTCATATTGTCTGTACAGGACAACTGTGTAATGGACAACTTTGCCAGTCACATTGGACGGTGGTCAACTGGGCGATTATCAAGTGGGCGATGGTTAAATGGAAGACGGTCATATCGGCGACAGAAATTTAAAAATTATGTACGCTTAAGAGGCATATTTACCCCTGTGTTGAAATACGAAGCGAAAACTCAAATAAATTGTTCCTTTACTAGAACTATTGACATTTTTAAAAATTCAACACAACACAAACTTACTTGCGATATTAACCTGTATTTTAAAAAAATAATTATTGAAATTTATTAGTATTTGACTTTGATTTTTTGGGAAAATCGAGAAATGCTGTTTTGCCTATAAAATCAAAGTCAAATATTACTAGATTTCAATAATTATTATTTTTAAATGTAGGTTAATGTCGCAAGTAGGTTTGGGTTGTGTTGAATTTTTTAAAATGTTAATAGTTCTAGTACAGGAACAATTTATTTGAATTTTCGCTTCATATTTCAGCACAGGGGTAAATATGCCTCTTAACAGGCATACAATTTGGTAGTTTTTTAACCCGAGTAATAGGTTCGGCGCCCACTTTGTGTTATCGCTCAGTTGTCCAAGGCCCAGTGACCAACGTCCAGTCGCCCTCGCTCAGTTGTTGACTCTGTCCGTCACGCGATATTGTCTGTTCAGATAAGTTAGTGTTAGGGTCGTTTTCATATTAAACTTTATCTTGCCATTAACACTTTAAATTAAAATTAAAGTTGTGTTCGGTTTCTTTAAGATAAAGTCTTAAAGTAATTTTAATTAAAGTCTTAAATTGTGCCTGATTATGAAAATTGTCCACTCTAGTTACCTGTACTGTGAGAATATTTGTACCACAGACGCCGCATACTAGGCGGATATTCAAATCTTTTGTAAAGAATGCACCATAGATATCTCTCATATACATACATATATAATATTAGTTTTAAGTATGCACAATAAAAGTCTGATGTTGTTGGCACATTTTATCCCGCCATTTTAATTTTATATAAACTCATATTTAATGCTTGCAAATAAGTCTACTTATAGTCTATTTTCAGAAAATTCAATAATTGTTCATTTTCGCAAATAGATGATAAATAAAAATTATGCAACAGATTCTGTTTTAATAAATACTGTTATAAGTTTATTTTTTTATTATTAATGAATAACTCAATAGTTGTTAGAGGAACGGCTAGGGGCCCCAGGTTCGAAAGGCATAGGCGTTTATATATACTTCAACCCATTCTCAAAATTGGGTTTTAATCCTGTAAAATAAAATAAATACATATAAAGTTATTACAGCGTAATATAATTGAATATTAGTCTTATCTGAAATCAGGTTGTTCAAATATCACTCGGTTACGTGGTGTACGGCATGCAGTTCAAAAAAAAATTTGAATACCATTAAATTACAATTTGTAATAAAGAGAAAAGTGGTAAAGTGAAATTAAATAAATATTAAAATGGCTACATAGTGAGAATATTAATTGAATTTGTGCACAGCTTATTGCTCTCTCATTCACTCTATATTTTTAATCAGAAAGAGTTCCTAAGATAATGCTTTCATAAAAGTGTTTTCACACTTTACATAAATATAATTTTACATCTTCAGGTTTAATCGTTTCCGTATTCATTACAGCAATTTCAACCTGATTTCGTTTTCTCAAACTGCGATATACGTGATAAGTGATATACTTAACTTTTCCTTTCAAACTTCATTGCATTCTAAATACCACTTAGAATTTATATTAACTGAAAATAATGTTTCATTTCATCCACATACGCAATATGTAATATAAATAAATAATAAAAAAATATTTATATGATATTAATTTGACATGATCCTACAAGGAAACATCATATGCTCATCAATTATCATATTTCTCTAAGATACTGGGTCCCCTCCAGAATTCCTGTAGAAGTTTACAACGTAATAGATGTATTGCGTTCTTACTTGCAATGCAAGTGCCTATATAAACGCTACTTTCTTTCTATATAACCGTCAGTCTTGCGTGATCGCTTCTATCTATATTATGAAGACCACCATAGTAAGACATTACTGCCAAACGAAAGTGATTTATTATTAACTAAATGTGTTTGTTATTTATAGATTTTCATTGTTGCCCTAGCTGTATCCGCTTGCTACGCGGAGGAGGAGGCCAAGAAAGGAAAAAAGCGTGGAGTCTTTGGTGAAAGTATTGATTTCGGAGGACACGATCTAGGCGGCGGCTTCGATGGTGGTTTGGAATTGGGAGATGGCCACGGGCTAGACGGAGGATATGGAGGATTCGGTGGCCTTGAGGGTGGAATTGGTCACGGTCCTATTGACTTAGGATCCTCCATACACAAACACATCACCATCACTAAGAAAATTGGAGTGCCTGTTCCACAACCCTACCCTGTAACAGTAGAGAAAAAAGTTCCAGTGCCATACCCCGTGGAGGTGAAAGTCCCTGTCGACAAACCGTACCCCGTGCCAGTACCCAAGCCCTACCCCGTCCCCGTGGAGAAGCCTGTGCCGTATACCGTTACGAAGCACGTGCCTGTGCCGGTGAAGGTGCCTGTGAAGGTGCCGTACCCCGTCAAAGTTCCAGTACATATACCCAAACCGTACCCTGTGACCGTAATCAAGAAGGTGCCCGTGCATATACCTGAGCCTATCTATGTGAAGAAACCTGTTCCAATATTTATTAAAGGTCATGGTCATTATGAAGGTCTGTCCTTTGGCAGTAGTGGATTAGGAGGTCACGGCTGGTAAATCCAAACTTCATCTATTTTAAATTCTTTTCGCATTTCATCTTGTTCTGTTTTCATATAATCTGTTTTCATTTTCCTAGTCCATGTACAGTTCTTTGTGATACTTTTATATTTTTATAATAAAATGAAAAAAAATGTTATATCTATGTGAATGTCTTCTTTATATTCTTTCTATCTACCTATAAAAAAGATAAAAATATATATAAAAATATACAAGTATAATGAATAAAAAACCTAAAATTGTTGAATATAATCTAAGCTTATCTCGTTTTCTGTTATATATCTAATTTACAATCACTTCTAATAAAAATATTATATTATATATTTTTAATGCTCCACTATTTATATACATTATACAGTATTCCCTATATTTACGTGAATACTAAACTGGTTCTGCGAAAACAACGCGTATAAACATAGAAAATTGCATAATAATAAAAAATGTGTACCTCACTTTTCTAATTATATTATTTAAAATAATTAAAATACTAATGAATCATTAAAAAAATGACAAATTTAAAAAAGTATGTGCGGGTACCGAGTTCCAAATCCATGAGTAGAACTTTAAGAGCACGGTATCTAACCCAATCTGATATGCGATGCGAGTTGCATTATATTTACAAAATTTTATTCGAGATCGCAACATTTATAAGTACCCGACAGAAACAATGTTCCCAATTAAGGGGTACTAAAAAAACACATTCACGTTACAATAAGTAGTGTGAAAAGAAAAATTATTATACACAGTGTGCCCACGGCTCGGATCCTGGAGAGGAAGAACTTTTTTATTATCTAATTTTAGTGATACATGGTAAAAAACCTACATTCTGCAAAATTAACAAAACTGTATCTAAATTTAAATTTTACACTACAGGTGGACATAAATCAAAATAATAAAAAAATATAATAGTATATTATACATAAAGGTTATGAAGAGTATCATTATTGACCGGGGGATTATAAATCGCGGGGGCAATAATGCTCTTCATACCCGTGGTTTATACACTATTTTTTTTTTCACAAATAGCACGTAAATTCTATTTACCGGTTTCAGGATATTAAGCCTATGTTTACATGTACAAAAGTAGGCTGCTAACTGGGTAATAACTGAATCTGTACGGTGATATATTATTACAATACTCACATCAACAACAGTTTACAAAATAAAAATAAAGTCTAATGAAGGTTTAATGCTCTTGATTAATACATACAGATAATGTTAGTGTAACGTCCTTAACACGGTTTATATTATTATAAAATAATAAACGAGGAATAAAGCTCATGATTTATATATTTGTCATATTGACATATGTGAAAATAATTGTACTGTTTATCATACTATTCTAAAAGTAGCATTAGTCAGAGAATTTCAAAAAATTATATTAATAATGTCTTCATTATAAATTATTGAACAAACCACGGATGTTATGAATCAAAACTAGCCTTATATGGATTAAAATCCTCGCTGTACGAGCTCGGATTTCAAACCGACATCTGCGGCAGTTATGATACTCATAACAATCTTAGGTATGTTAATAGATAGAATTTATATTAATAATAACAAACATTTTGACATGAATATTTACTTGTTTCTAATATTCACAAAAGCGAAGTAGGCTGCATTTGTTTTTATATGTTACGTTTCAGTTTCAATAATTTTTGTAACTCCTCGTGTATACTGAAAATGACAGAAAAGATTACATATTTAAATAATATAATTAATATTTACCTCTTTGAAGTTTAAAGTATGTATTCTGATAAAAAAAATGGCTTAAATTAATATTTAAGAGCGATAGTAGATAGTATTTTTCCGTTGACCGTTTATTGATAGGTTATGTTAATGTATAGGAAATCATTAATTATTAATGCATGATTTTTTAAATTATTAAACGATTTATTGTGTGCGTTCACCACACGGAACATAGCTTGTATTGCTAATGCTAAGTTGTAGCAAAATGCTAGATAGAATAAAAAGACATGATTTTGACACTTGCTAGCTAGGTATATTCACATAACATACTTTTAAAATGAATTTGAAACAATAACGTTCTTCAAATAACATAAAAAGCACTTGTGCTATCTAGCGTTACGTAAACTGAACGCACTCGCTGAAAATAATTTATGTCAAAACGGTTAAAACTTATTGATTTTCTACCAATTATGGACATCGATAATATTACATTGACTTCGCTAGAAGTGGTAGACAGTGCAAATATTGCAGCTTTAAGTTTGCTTCCAGAAAAGAGTAGAATTCATTACGAAAAAACTTTTGCCGAAACAGGTAACGCGTTATTTGGAATTAGTTCTATTGGCATATTTCCACGAAATTGCAAGCAAAGTCCTAATATGAAGTTTATGGCGAATATATTTTAAGCTTAAAACCTGAAATTTAAAAGAAAACATTATGTAGGGTTGAAATTATACAGGTATGCAGTCGAGTTGTACGTTTATTTAATGAAGTCTAATGTCGACGTTTCGCCTCTATTTGAGGCTTCATCAGGACGAAAGACTAAACAGTAAGATGTTTCCACTCAGGAAAATGATTGGGCCAAAAGGACCTCGTCATTAAATTATAAAACAATTGTAATATATAAATGTAGCACGTCATGAAAAATATTATAATTTTTTTTTTTTATATAATAAAGATTTAATTATTAAACACAAAACGTGATGTCATGCCCATAACTCACAGTTTTGTTTTATAATTTAATGACGAGGTTCTTTTGGCCCAATCATTTTCCTGACTGGAAACATCTTACTGTTTAGTCTTTCGTCCTGATGGAGCCTCAAATAGAGGCGAAACGTCGACATTAGACTTCATTAAATAAACGTACAACTCGACTGCATTCCTATATAATTTCAACCCTACATCACTACTCCAGTCGCTTAGATTTCTCTTCATCAGAAAACATTATGTTTGTTAAAAGACAAAAAGAAGGTTAAGTACTAAAACATCCACAAACCAAACCCTTCTGGACAAGATCAATTTGAATTTTAATACGGATTATCACAGCCACGACACTGAGAACATAAATACACAATCTTTAAATAACTGAATTGTACTATCAAATGTATTGTAAGTGTAGGCAGACACACGGAGCTGCAGTATAATAATATATAAAAAATGAGCGCTGGCATTGAATTAGGGGTATTAAAAATTCGATGGCATAGGTAGGTAGGCGACAAATTTAAATTGTGAAACCAAAGTTAATACTATTCTTAAATTTGAGTCAAATAGTATATGGATTTGGAGGCCTGAGTTTCTTTGCGAAGTGACAGTTTGTATTACTGACCGTTTGTTAAGCGTTGCTAAGGAAGCGGTAGAGAAAAACAATTTCACAACTCAATAACAGGTCAATAATGGTATGTTCCTAGGCTAGTAGTGAAATGAAACTATTTTTTATTTATTCAATTTCCCGTCGTACCCTTGGTAAAGGAGGTAACGTTAACGTTCCGAAAATTTGATAGCTTTTAGTAAATAAGCACTATAGAGTCCCCACAATAAGTTTTTACTATTTTTCTTTCACGATAACTCATATCAAACTTACAAAAATTTCTATTTTCCAAATTTAAGCTTTTTGCATTCATGTAAAGAGTTGATTAGATTTTGGGAACAGGAAGATATACTTTACTTGAAGCCCATAATAGTTTTTAATGAAAAACTATATTAAAATACAATCCAAAACTTTTCAATTTTAGTACTTAATACTTCTATATCAAAGGGAACGACATATAAGATCTTGGCTAAAATTGATAAACCGAAAGTGATACTTTACTTGAAGCTCTGAAAAGATTTTCGTGAAAAATATATTGTACGCGAGAATACCTACATTCGGTCCGCGAGCCCCCGACCGGCGCGAGCGAGCTGACGCCTGTGAATAGAAGCATTCTAGTAGAAGGAGCCTAAGTAGGCGGGCGACGCGAAGCGGGCGGTTAGGTATATAAGGGGAGATAAGCGTAATTACCCGCGAATTGTTATATAGTTCGAGAGGTCACGAGAATATTCCAGGTGTTAAGAGTAACTATATAAGCGACGTACGTGTGTGCGAATTCATTTATTCTCATAGTGTTAGTCCGTCAGAAGGACATTCACATAGACAGTAAGAAGTAAGGTGTTAGCGAGTTTGAGAAGCACATGAATATCATGGTGACCGTATGCAGTTTGGTGTCGAATGGAATACTCGGAAAGTTACTGGTGTAACTTTGAAAGTGAATATTCGGTAATTTTGAAGAGTCTTGGGAAGCTAGGTATACGAGGACAGTAAAGGCGATTGGAAGTGGATACTCTGCACTTGTGTTGAAGAGCTGTGGCATACGGGCAGCCGGTAATACTGAGGCTGTGAAAGTTAGACACTTTATTTACATAAATAGACGCTATGGAGGTCAGTAGGTCGGACAGTTGAATGTGAAGTGACATAAATAGTGGAAATAAATAATCAGTAATATCGTGGATATAAATAGATAATAAAATTAATAGTGATATAAATAAATAGTGTTAGTGTTATCTAGTTATTTATAGTTTTAGTCTTAATTAGTGTATAATATTTGTTTAATGTTACTGATCGTCATTGTTATTATTTCTTAAATATTAATTTATCGTTTTGATAAACCTTTGTTTTGATTAATAATAATTGTCTAATATTTACACTTCACCCAAATAAATACAATCTTGTTATAATCCAAAACTTTGACAATTTGGTATTTAAGACTTGTATATTAATGAGAATGACACATTAGATTTTTGCTAAAATCGATTAACCGGAAGTGATACTTTTCTGGAAGCGTCAACCAGATTTTCTTAAAAAAATATATTAAAATATGATCCAAATCATCTCAAATTTGGTATTTTAAACTCGTATATAATTTGAAACAACATATTAGATTTTGACTATACAGAATGTCCCAAATTAATTCGGTAACCATAGGGATCTCCGTACTATAAGTGCTACGAGGTTTGTTCTGAGTGCTCATTCAGATTCCGTTAAGAAAAATTTAAAACTCTGAATAGTTTAAAAGTTATTAAAAAAAAATTAAAATCGCGATTTTAGAAAATGTCAAATAACTCTGTAATTATAAAAGATATAAAAAAAATGTTTCATATAAAAGTTTCATGATTTAATGAGACAAACTTAAAAGTGATGTCAGAATAAAATTCAAGACTGCGATTTCTAAGATATTAATAGCAACTTTCTCATTTTAAATGCTAGCCATATTGGATTTTTACTTTAAAAAAATATTTATTTTTCTCTTTCCCATGGTGTAAGGGTTATTGTGTTTTACTTTTGATTTACTCCCAAAATCTATTAATTTTTTTCATGAAATTTCTTTTTTTTAGAATATGTAATATTTACATGTCATATTAGATATTTTAATTAAGTGAATTATTTTATTGTGACTAACAATATTATTGTCAATAAAATTCGTGTGTTTCAATAATAAGTTTTTTTTATCAGATAACTTGTTGAGATACGTTAAATTAAAAATATGGAATCAAAACTAAATTATGGGCAGGATAGGTGTTTATTTGTTTATTAATATACACTGTTCAACAGGCTGCCGCCTAATTATATATAAATTTAATAACATAATCATGTAGGTAGGTGTAAATTCAAATATGAAAATGCGAGCAAGTAAATCATATGATAGGTCTATTCCGATGCTACTAATTTAAGTTCATATACAAATTTATTATGAAAAATGTCTACTGAGGGATGGAGATTGTTATACAAAGAACACATAATATAAATAGATTTGTAAAATATATTAGTATGTGGAGCAGGAAGATAAAAAAGAAGTAAGGTTTCTGGTTTTAAAAGATGGTACCTTGAAATACAATTGAGAAAGTAATTGACAGTGGTCAATTAGCCCATTTATTAACTTATACAAATGAATTAAAGCTATTTTGTGTTTACGAACATGCAATGTATCAAAATCAAATATTTGCAGTTATACATTATATGGAAAACCACGATATGGGTAATAATTCATTATTTTGTAATATAAATACTTCAAAAATCTTTTCTGAATACTTTGAATGCAAGTGATTTGATTTTCTTAAAAAGGATACCAAATTAAGGCACAATAATCCAATTTAGAGCGGACAAAAGCAAAATATAATGTCAAAATAGGTTGCAAGTCGGTGAAATCTCACATATTTCTCACAATGAATCCTGAAGAACGTAAACATGCAGAGCGAAGTTGTACAACGTGAAAATTAAATGTTAATTTGCGATCAAATCTAATACCCAAGTCAGTAGTTTCATTGACATGTTGTAAATTTTTATTATTAATGTTGTAATTAAATTGTAAAGCTTGTGTTTCCGAGTAAAACACATTATTTTACATTTTTCAACGTTTAAATGCAGTTTATTTGTCAAACAGCAATTAAAAATATTGTTTAAATCTGCTTGCAGTTCTGAACAATCACTGAAATCATCAATTGTGCGAAATATTTTCAAATCATCTGCAAACAATAGTTTATCATTATGTAATAGGTCCGTAATATCATTGATAAGAAATGAGAGAGACCCTAAATTGGACCCTTGAGGTACTACTGAGGTGGAAATAAAATTGTACAAGTTAAAGCCATTAATTTGTACTGACAGTGACCTATTAGTAAGGTAGGAGAAGTTTTATTATATTACATGACAATTAAAAAATACGTAATTTATTAATCAGTGCAGCATGGTCAATTTTATCGAACGCTTTTGCGAAGTCTATGTATATAACGTCTACTTGTTTCCGGTTGTCTTGGTCTTGAGCTATAAAATGTGTGAAGTTACATAGATTGGTAATGGTTGATTCGCCCTTTATAAACCCATGTTGAAATAGAGATAATCTATTTTTAATGTTCGAATAAATTGTATCATATACGATAGTTTCAAAAACTTTACTAAAGTTAGATAAAATGGCCACAGGTCTATATTTTTTTATGTTACATTTATCCCCTGCCTTGTATATAGGTATAACTCTCGCTTTTTTTCTCATTTCTGGGAATCTTTGAGTTTGCATTGATATATTAAATATATAAAAAAGATTATGAACGAAGACGGATTTGTGAAAAAATCACTGACCCCAGCAGGATTCGAACCCACGGCCTCTCAATTTCTAGTCGGGCGCTCTGCCAACTGAGCTACAGGATCCTACTGAAGTTCGTGATTTTTCACATTTCACAAGCACGTTTCATATATAAAAAAGAGTTTTGGATAAAGGAAATGCACAATCTTTTACTAGAAAATTGAGAATTAAATCAGGACCAGCAGTACCGTTAGATTTTAATTTCTATATGGCTGTAGAAATTATTCCTTCAGATATATTATGTAAAAGAACGAAATAACTATCTATAATAGACGACTCTTCATTAATTTGAATATCAGTGGAAGTTGAGTAGACGGTTTGGAAGTAATCCGCAAATGCCTCAACAATCGTATCAGCAGAATATAATGAATGTGAATTGTAAAACATATTATTAGTATAACCGCTATCTTTTGATTTTGACTTAATAAAATTCCAAAAATATTTTGCGTTTCACATTTATGAAGATAAACTTTATAAGATTTTTTGATGTCAATTTTAATTTGTTTTCTTAAACTATTAAATTTTTCCTTATAATCAGTATTGTTAGGATAAATCTTGGACAAGTTAAAGAATTTATTTTTTAATTTTAATTTAGAAATGATTTCACGGGTGTACATTTCGGAAAGGATGATTTGTGGGGATGGGAAGGTGGAGCACATTTATTTAATATTTTATACAATGCAGAATATAAGAATTCACAAGCCGAATCAACATTATCAAATGAATTCCATTAGCTCCCAATCAAATTGTGCAATTAAATTGTACATTTCGATATAATTTGCTTTTTTAAAATTGTATTTTTTATCATTTAAATAACAGTGGTTTCAGAAGTTTTATTTGCAATATAATTTAAATTAATTTTTAGAACTGGATGATGTTCATATTCTCTGTAAAATAAGCAATTATTTTCGTGATATGTTGCACAATTTATGTTCGAAAATATCAAATCTAACATTCTATTATTGTTGTTCACAATAGTATTATATTGTTTCCAATTTAACAAAGATAAAAAGTCAGATAATACTGTTGAAATTGTAGAATTTGAATTATCATTGCAAAAAAACGGCACATTAAAGTCACCTAAAATAATACATTTATTAGTGTACAGAAAAGGTAATGATTCTAAACATTCAAATAAACTAATATACAAATCAATTGATGCTGCAGGAGGTTATCAGCGAAAATAACCCTGAGCTCAGAATAATTTTATAAGAAGTAATGTCAATATTTTGTAATAAATTTTGGAAGGAACAGAAAGAATTTAAGGTAAATAAAATACTATTTTGAAAAACTACCTAAATTTTTCACATAAAAGTATAAAGTTTAATGAAAAATAACGAAAAATTTAAGATTTCAGGAGTAAAGCTAAATTAAAACCCAATAACCCTTACACAAAGAGACAAAAATAAGTTTTTTTAAAGTAAAGATTCAATATGACGCCAATTTAAAATAAGAAAGTTGTTATTAATATCTTAGAAACCGCCATCTTGAATTTTATTCTGACAAAACTTTTAAGTTTGTCTCGTTAAATCATGAAACTTGTATATAAAACATTTTCTTATATCTTTTATAATTACAAAGTTATTTGACATTTACTAAAATCGCGATTTTCAGTTTTTTTTAATAACTTTCAAACTGCTCTACATTTTCTCAACGGAATTCGAATGAGCACTCAAAACTACTTAACAATGCGCATTTAACCGACCTCGTAGTTTTTATAGTTTCGGAGATCCCAATGGTAATTCAATTAATTTGTGAAACCTGTGTATGATAAACCGGAAGTGGTACTTAATTTAGAGCTCTAAACAGATTTTCGAGGAAAAACAATAAAATATAATCCAAAATTTCGTATTACAGACTTTTCCATTTATTGGAACAACAAATTAAATTTTGTTTATAAACGATAATTCGAAAGCGATACTTTACTTAAAGGGTGCAGTTGTGTAGTTCTGGTTGTGTAGACCTTACAAGGTTTACTAAAATATATATTCTTCGCTATATGTTGCCATGCCGCCTAATTGTAATAACAACTTAAAGAATTCTACCGTAAACATTACACAAATTACCTCCGAAAGAAAAGGATCCCCAACGATATAACGCTTGGAAAAATCGTGTCAATCGGAAGCATTTTACTTTCAATCATAACTAAGTAGATCGTAGTTTACAATTTTAAAATTGATGACTGAAAATAAATACTGGAGTTTTATATTAACGCTGCAGTGGTGACGCCCAAAAATGTAACGTTACCGGTGGCGCGAAGACTGACAGACTACGTTAATATACTCGCTTTTAATATTGGTGTCTGAAAGTTTTTTTTTAAATATAGTATTTATATTAACATTACACCATTTAAGATACATTAAAGCTGAATATGAAATTTGATTGTTTGTTACATTTTAGAAAGCATTAAGTTTCACACATTTTTATAAACTACATAATCCATACAAAATACATAAAAATAAACTATATTTTTTTATTATATGCATGTACCTACAGAAAAACAATTAAATTAACTTATAATAATGTTTATTTACACAACGTTAACAAATCATATTTGCATATTTTAAACACACACTTACGTTTTCTTTTGTTTTCGAGGATAATTTTTTGAATTTTAAAAGTCACATCTGTTCCCTCTCTGAATTTCCACTCCTGTCTACCTTGTTGAAAAAACTTTTAAACTTTTATCTTTTTTTCGAAATTCATATTTTTTATGGAATAAATTGTACATGCACAAAAAAAGGAATATTTATAATTAAATAAAAAAAACCATACCCTACTTTTGCAAGTTACGAAGGTAGAGAAACAAACACAAACATATTTAAATTAACTACCGAAATAAACGAACAATTAAAATCTCTAGAGTCTCACAAATTCCACACCACCACTGTAGGGTTGAAGATAGAACACACGTAATATAAGTAACGCGAAGATTTTACTTTTGTTCAGACGCATACGCATATTGTGCATTACTGCCAATGCTGGTTTGGCCGGCTGATTTCGATATGACGTCACACGCGGCGAATGTGTCGTTTAAACCCTTATAATTCGTCTGTCTTTAACAATAGAAATATGCGGTTTGAAAATTTGTGCTTAGAATTTTTCATACTACAATTTTGATTTTTGCTTTACACCCCTTTTAAAACTCATTGCTATTTTAAACATGGAATTGGCGGGAGGTCATGTGCTGGTCACATCAGATTTTTTTTAATTTGAAAGATGTCTGCTGTCTACTACTTTCTCTTTACGCGTTTCAATACCGTTTTTCTTCAAGTGTATTATATTATTCATATTATGCTACTGTACACACACTATAGAAGATATTGTCTTACTAGTAAAAAAATATTAGCATCTTAGTTCACCGTCCGTTGGCGGCAGTCGCCACGTTAACACAGATCATATTGAAAATTGTTATTTGACAGTTGTATCGTTTTTGTTTTCTAGTGACACAGCTAGTATTGAAAAAGTTTAAAAAATTCTTTGAAACACTTGAAGAAAAAATAGTACATGTCATTCGGAGTAGAACGCCCTTTTTGTATTCTACCCAGCTTGCCTGGCCTCGGCTAGCGCCTCTACTCCTACTCCTGATAAATTTCATAATACACTATTATCCAACACTGACTAACTACATTTTATTCAGATAACAATGACGTCACACGTAACCATGGTATGTTGTACTAACAAGATTTAGCTTACCACGGTATGTAGCATGGTTAGCTGATACTTACTGTGAATCAGCTGTCAGATGCAAGATGTAACCCTAAAATTTGCCATCGATTATGATGTAAACTAATAAACATAGATAAAAACATTGAAATAGTTACATTTGAGGTGAATAATAAGTGTTTAGTGATACATACAACTAAATCACAAGCTGTTTTATTAAAAACAGGTATTATATATATTTATAAAGCCAGAATAAATTTCGAGCTATTTATCGATATTTCTAATTATTTTAGATGATGAGTATACTGTAAATCATTCATTGATTTAGAATTATTCCCGAATGATACCGAAAATATTATTTCAATCAGCGTTAAACACAACGTCTCTATTATGACGTTTTTGTAAATACTGACAACAAAGGCTAACTATTGTAAGTTGTAGTTACGTGATTAAAAACGCCTACTGTATTTGTATTTGATAAAAAATTTATATGCATAATACTACTACCCAGTAGATGTCATTTGTAAAGTCCCTAGATTACTAAAGTACCGCGATTCATTATTAGCAATTTGGAGCCAAAATGGCGAACTGTTGGTGGGTCTTGTCACTTTAAAAAAGACTTTTTGTTGTATAAGATGCTGCAAGAATAGAGTTATGGATTATTTAGAATACTACGTGAAGGGTTGAGGTTGGTATGACTATTTCAAGTTAAATCACATTAAGAAAGTTTTCAAGTTAAGTGCTGTGAAAATAAGGTAAATAATAATTATAAATTTTAAAAGTCTGCATGATCTAAAGTTTAACATTTGTTTTGTGTGTTCCATTAATATAGAATCTAAAAACATTAAAATACCAGTAAAATATTAATAAACTACTAATACCTCAATGCTAAAACTAACCGCGCGAACAATCAGTGTTGCCAATTATATTAAAAATAAAATTTTACAATCTTTACCTTATAAAATGGCTAGTATAGCAGAAATTGAAAAACTTTTGCAATCTCTAACGAATACAATTAATCAGAAATTTAATGAACTCAAATCATCTATAAACACATTCAACGAAAACATTCTATCCCAGAAAAATAAGTCCGAATATTTGGACAATCAATTTAAAGGAAACCAAATACAAAAGCTGGGAACAAAATAAAAGAAAAAACATTAATAATTTTTTGAATGCCTGAAGAACAAGGAGAAAAACATAGGATGAAAATCTGTAATATGATTCCACAATAATTTATAAATAAAATGGGTCAGTTTAGAAAACATTGATATTGCAAAACGTCTCGGAAAATAAGTGGAAAACAAAAGACCAAGAGCTGTATTAGTATAGTTGAATTTCAAACGACTTAAACAAGAAGTAATAACAAACGTTAAAAACCTGAAAGGCAGTGGCCTAATTATTGAAGAAGACTATCCACCTACGGTTGTTGAAGAAAGGAAATTTTTGAAAACTCATCTCAAAAACGCCAGAGATATGGGGAACAAGGACTATCTAAAATATAACATTTTAGTAGTTAATGGTACAGCATACAACTATCAAGATTTCTCACACGCCGACCAAGAAAATGCTAGTATTCCTTATGCATCCCAAATAGCAAATAACAGAAGAAAATCAACTTCTCTACCTGAAATATACCAAAATAATCAGGAAATAGAGCATAAACCAACCACTGAAGAAATAGAGGAATATCTTATTCTACAGGAAAATATAAATAAAGACAAAAATGAAAACAACTCCATACAAAAAGTGGAAAATACGAATGAACACAAACCACAAAACAAATATATTCGGAACACAAAATCAAAAAATAACCTAAAAGGACTTATTGACAAACACGTTACAAGAATAACCCGTTCAAATACAATTTCATCTCCAAAAAAACTCGCCAACGATGTCTCAAGGGCATCCCAAATAATGTTTTGGAATATCAATGGCTATAAAATCTTATTCAACTTTAATAAATAAATTTCGTTTATCGCCAACCATGAAATCATTCGCATTTCCGAGACTTGGTCAAATTTTGAAATTAAGGAAATACCTTGCTTATTAAATAACGTTAATATGTATCAAAAACAAGCTATTAAAAAGAATAAAACAAGGAGAGCTACTGGTGGCCTAATATTTCAAACTCTTATCTAATGTATGCTTTAATAGTAGGGGACGTTTTTAATGCGAGAATTGGTGATTTAAACCAAGAAGATTATATCTTTGTTCGAGCAGAAACTATCACGAACTATCAGAAGTATGCGCATAACAATTTTGGCGTTCGAGTAGCGGTAAATCACAAATTCACATTAAGAATTTGGTGTTCATGCAGCGGTTTGAAACCGCTTGTGACGGTTTGAAACAGTCAAGAGTTTCAGGATTGTTTGAAAATTTTAAATCCGTGACATGCGCACTAGCATTTCTACGTCATTTCGCGTGGGAAAACTTTTTGTGACAGAATAGGTTATTATAATAATAATAATAATAATAATAATAATTTTGGGCGGAGTTTCGAATAGGGTCCAGCTTTAAAATGCATTTTTTTATTGGACTCTATTCTTTTATGTAAAATATCATATAAAAACATGAAATTAGAGCTCGGAAACATGTTTTAATAGGTTTTTTTTAACAAAAATTTGAGTTTTTGACAAGTTAACCTCTTTGGATGTGTTATGCAAATTACTATCAAAGATTAGCAAATTAAATAGACTTATATTTGTCACTGACCTTAAAAATCCACAGTCGTCATATTATAGGCAAACAATATTTTAGACACACAACAAATAACACTGAAAAAAGCAAGAAAAATTAATACGAAACCACATTTGACACACAGTACACTGAATTTATCACAAATTACTAAGTAGCAGTGTTGCCAAATGGCTCATATAAATTATCCCTGTCAATTGTGTAAAAATCCCTAATTTGTTCCCACTTTCACATTACTGACGTAGCAACGGAAGTCGTAACATTTCAAACCTGCCTTACCGACATGACCAGGAACATGCGGACAATGCAGCTGCCTTCATAAACATCGCGCGAAATTTGAATTTTTAAGATAACTACTACAATAATACACTTTATTTGAAACATAATTTACATAATATATTTACTACAGAAGGGTAAAACAAAATAAATTTATACAAAGTTCATAGATCATTCATTTATGTGTATGTATTTTAATAACAACAATAATCGAATTACATATTTTTAATTAAACATTGTACTCATTTCCACACTACCCATGAGGTAGAATACATTAGTGCGTTTTTTTTAACGTGGTATCGCCAGGAGCCCTAATCCACAATAAATCAGTAGAACAGATATGACAAACTTAGAAATGTAAGTCTTCCACATCTATGTCGTTTACTACTTCCTCCTCCGGGACAGGAAGAGTAGCATCATACGTCGCTCCCGCTAAACGAAAGAACTCTTCAGTTCTGTTTAACTTGAGCTCCGCCCATTTCTTGTAGAAGATATATCTGGCTAAATTGCCAGGTATATGTGCTTTCTTCCGTCCCGAAGAAGTCGTTATCGCTTTGGCAGCTCTCCACGATGACTCAATGCTGTTGGTATGAGCACCGGTGACAGCATCCCTGAAGTTCACCGAATGGTTTACTTTCAGGTGGAGGTACCCATGCCTATCAAGGCAGTCGTAGACTCTCCAAAAATCCGACACTATCGTGGTGCCCGGTTCGATCCATTCCTCAATCAGAGGAATGAGGGTAGCCGCCCCACTGAAATAAAATAATATATTTATTAATGTAATTAATCGAAATTTATACGATTTTATATTTCGCGCGCCTTCGATCACGATCACTACTCCATTTACGAATTAAATTTTATAAGACTTTATTTTTTATTTAATTTTTCGCGCCTTCGAACACGATCGCTATTCCATTTATGAAATTTTATAAGACTTTATTTTTTATTTAATTTTTCGCGCCGCGATCGTGTTCGAAGGCGTTCTAAAACTTACCGCATAATCACAGCTCTTACACTTTTGCTTCTTTTGGACGGACTTGCGACGACATCTCCATCTCCAGCCATCAATGCGAGAACTGTCCTCGCACAACGTTAGGTTGCCCCCACACTTACGGCACTGCATGTTACGCGGGATTAAATTCCACTCTTCTTGCAGCTTCTGCAGAAGAGCAAATTTATCTTCACACAACTTATACAGCGAAATTATGTTTACAGCCATTGTGGATGTGATTCACAAACACGAAATGGTGAAGAAATGCAAAACAAACTTGTTTATTTATAATTTGTCAATTATCTTACCTTGTAACCTGATTGCCTAGCAACAATGTCACTTTTGTTATAATAATTTTTTTGAAATTTGTTGAAAAAATATGTCTACACATCTGCAATTACCTTAAACTATGAAAAGAACGTAAAAAATACTTATAATTATGAACATATTTTCTACATAAAACTTAATGTATAATGTATATTATTTTCTTGTCTTATGTTGAGTATCAGTATTTTTACATTAATATACATGAAAGGTAAGAATGTTAGCAGATCTATTAGTACTTTGGTCGAATCATGCGTCCAAGTTTTATAGTCGGCAATTTCGTCTGCAATAAAGGTATTGTTTAAAAACAGATGTAGTATAATAAAGAAAATATTTAAGAATACCTGCCATGATTCGAGTCCTAATTTGACATCAGTCAAACATCAAACTTTATAATAGCTGGACAGCTGGCAGCTGGCGTCAATGCGTCAACAACAACAAGCGACAACTACCGCTGATGAAAGTAACTAGTGCGTTCGAGCAACGAAAATTTAAAACTAATTTGGAACTATCAGAGTTGGACGCATGCGCAGTACAACAGTACGTCAAACTGTCACAAATTGTCTACTCGAACAAAGCTATAGTATTCCAAAACTCCAATATAAGTGGTACAAGAACGGTTACTGACATAAAGATTTACAGAACAGGAAGAGAGTTGACATAAATAATGCAGTCTGAAAATATCTATAATTTAAATAACAGAACAGCAGGGGGTACACCAGCGATAATTACATACTCTGGTTCTAATGGTGCTAGCACAATTTATCTCGTTTGGGTAAATACTAATATACAGGGTGGGGCAGAAAAACCTATCCGATTTCAAAACGTTATAAAATTAAAACCACTCAACTTGTCAAAAAAAATTTTTATTAACATCGCAAATTTTATGCCATTTTTAAATTTAAGTTTTGAAAAGCACATCACTCAAATGTCGTCCTTGGGAGCGGATACACTGATTTAGGCGCTCGCGGTAGCTTTCCATGACTTTCACCGTCATTTCCACAGGAATTTCTTCAATTGCCCGAGCAATTTCCCTTCGTAAAGCAAGAAGGGTCCTTGGTCGATGCTGGTAAACCTTCGATTTGAGGTAACCCCAAAGGAAGAAGTCACATGGAGTGAGATCCGGTGAGCGCGACGGCCAGCCAAGATCACCTCTCAGGGAAATGAGGCGACCGGGAAACAGTTGAGAATGTCCATTGATCGTCGCGATGTGTGGGCGGTTGCACCATCCTGTTGAAACCACACATTTTCCACGCCATTTTCTTCCATTTTGGGTCTAAGAAAATTTTCCAGCATGAAACAATAGCGCTCGCTGTTGACCGTTACGGTTTGCCCATTTTCTTCAAAAAAGTAAGGCCCCCAGAGGCCTAGGCGGGAAAGAGCACACCACACAGTCACTTTTGGGCTATGGAGGGGTTCCTGATGGATTTCTCGAGGATTTTCGTCACTCCAATATCGAAAATTCTGCCTGTTAACGGCACCACAAAGGTGAAAATGGGCTTCGTCCGTGAAGAGCACAACATCGTCGTTTGGGAGTTCTCGGAGATCGCGACACAGGTTCGTACGGGTTTCAAACTCCCTTTCACTTAATTCCTGTGCAACAACCATTTTGTAGGGATGCATTTTGAGGTCCCGGTGCAAAATGCGCCGAATACTGCGGCTGGAAATCGCCAAAGCGAGCGAATGTTTTCGCGCCGAACGACGCGGGGAACGTTCAATCGCGGCTCTCACATTGGCCACGTTTTCAGGTCCTGTTGCTGTCCTGGGACGTCCAGGCGACTTCTTTTTCAATGCTGAACTCGTCTGTCTAAATATATCGAAATATTAAAAAACAACAGTTACAATTATAAGCTTACTGGTATGACAAAAAAATGGAGATTTGTTGAAGCAAAAGTAGACAAAATATTTAACACAGTTAAATTTTTTTAAATATATTTGATTCAACTTAAATATTTTTTTCTACTAGACGGTGCAAATATTAGAAATGTAACATGTTTTACAGAATTATTTCAAAAGAGATAAATACAGCAGACTATAAATAAATATTCGCAGTTTATTTATTTCTATTTACCTAATTGATATTCCCAAATAATATACTTTCCTGGCAATATTTTATTATTTTCAATAAATGAAATTATTTTTGTTCTAATACATATAAGTATGTCAATATTTAATTTTAAATTAAAATGCAGAAATCTCTTGAAGAAAAGTGCGACTATTCTGGTATAGATGGTGCAGCTAAAATAAACAAAACTTTCTGTTTTGCCATCTGAGTTTAAATCATCAAATTCGGGGCTCACTAGCGCTCGCCTTGGCGTAAAAACAAATTAAACGCCACTGATATTTACCCTTAATATCTTATTTTAAATTAAACATAAATGTGCTTGTACACATTATCCCCTTCAATCTGTTTTATTGCTTATTTTGACGCCTACCCTGTTCTCCGACCCACAAGTCGTCATTATTGCTATATTTACAAAACAACTTTATTATTTAAATTTGCATTTTATCCACGAATACATAGAACACAAAATTCGTAATCGAATAAGTTATTTTCCAAAAGGATATTTTTACTTTCCTAACGTCCGATTTTTTTTTTGCAACATACAAGCGCTTGGCGCTCTCGGTTCTACAGAATACCAGAATATTGTCATTCGTCTCTCGCTGTAACGTCACGAAGTAGGAAGTAAGCATAAACAAGCCTATACCTACAATAATTAATAAAAATTTATATTTTAATGAAAATGATTATTGGGAACTATAATTTTTTGTATTTATAGAAACAATATCAATATATCAAATTTTTAAAAAAACTACTTCGTATTTTTAAGTAAAATATCGGCGTATATATTTAATATATAAAGCTAAATTAAACGTATGTACCTGTTATTCACTTAAATTTTTCAATTTTCCACGGAGTCACCGATTGCATTATAGTTTATCTATCCACCGCTTGGTCTATTCATAGCGCCACTGACATACTTCACGAAAATATTTACCGAATTTGATTTAATTACAAATATCTTCTATATTAAATGATCAATATTTAAAATACTTACCTGAAATATGTAGAAATGTGTACAGTACGTAACAGTATTTTTTTTTAGAAATAGCATTTCACACACTTACGAAAAAAAATAAAATTAAATATTTTATTTTTTAAGTATTTTCTCGAAGTTTAATTTTCGATTTTTTTTTTATGTTATGTTCAACAATATTCTTCAGAACATATTAAACTATGAACAAAATTGTAGGTTTAGTATAGAAGAAAAGCATTAAAATGTGTGAAAAAAGTAGGTTTTTTGGATTTTAAAATTGTTCCCGAAGGTCGTTTTTCTTAATTTTCACATATTTTATTCCTTATCTTGTTATAAATGTTTAGTGCAAACTTAATCAAAAAAATACGTTTTGAACTGGATATATATTAAAAATAATATTTAAAATATTATTTTGGGTTGCTAAATAAATACAAATATTATTGAAACTATTTTATTTTCATGACAAATTGTTCCTTCTTTATTTGCGTATAGAAAAAAATCATATTACATTACACAATTTTAAATAAAAAATGAAAAACCATTTTATTAAGTTTGAATTTCGCGCGCTGGGGTATCATTTCACCTTAACTTAGCAGCGCAACACTTTGAGTGACCATCCCATGAACTAAGGCAAGGCAGATAAAATGTCAGGTAGCGTATGACCGGTGGTAAATTTAAGTTGATTTATCATATTTAAAATTGAGTTTATTGCAAATAAATCATTAAAAAGAAGCAATACATTTATTGTTCCGTTTTTTATATGTTCAAATACAATTTAAATATGTTTGGTAAATGACAGTGAATTCTAATATACCATTCCTAACATTATACAAAATATAGAATGAAATGTAATATATACTACTAAAATGTAATAATTTCGAAAGTAATTTTTTTAAAAGATGTTATAAATCTGGTGCAGTAAATAAGTACTACAGATACATGCCTGCATATACCACTTTTCCAGCCTTAGCTCATTTACAGGGTGACACTGATGTCGTGGCATTTAATGCCATGACAGTCCTCAACATTCGATGTCATAGCACTAGGTTTTCACACACACACACGCAGAGTGTCGCGACATATACCTTCATCAGAATGAGAAAAAATGACGGTACTCGTATCTGCGGTAGCAGATGTTTTAGAACAAATAATTATTTTGAAGTTGTCAAAAATCAAATAGGCGAGAACGGATAGAATATAGTAAGGAAACTACACATTAAAATTTAATTAATTTTAAATTGTAATAACGTTATAATTTATTAATAAATTATCATTTTCTAAATTGAAATTTTTTTAAACAGCATATATTAATAAGTTATTAACTCACATTTAAAAATTTTGTAATCTAAACCAAAAAAAAATATACTTTAAAATTAAGAATTTTAAACTTAATTTATTTTGTAATAATTAATAATAATACAAATTTGGCTCTGTAGTGAACTTTTACAGGTTTGCTTATATAGTGTGTAAAAGTAGAACGAAATTGGTAAAATAATACAGTCTCCACACTGTTACGAAATTAGTAAATATCGTCAAATTGACCTATTTTAATACTATATTACTCATTTATTTTAAATTATTTCAAAAAAAGCCTCTCTCGCGAACTAAAGTCAACCTTCATTAGTTATCATGCCAAATTTAAATCATTTATTATTTATAATAAAGTCACAGGACTAGGAAGAAAAAGTCACATTTCGAGCAGCAGCCTCTTAATGCCATGGCCATCTATAGTTAATTTTTTTTAAGATTGCAGTAACTAGTAACCTTATTTACACTATGACAAATGGTAAATCTAGTTACAAAATTTGGCGCTAAATTCAAATATAGTTCCTTGAAATAATAACAGTTATGTAATTACATTTGAATGTAACATTGGTAATTTTTTAAATATTACAGCAAAATGAAGAAAAATGTCAAATTTACTTTTTAAATTAGTAATTTAAAATGAGAAGTTGAATAAGTTATAATTATTTAAAAAGCATAATGAAAACACATATTTAAATATAAAACATATTTAAATTTATTACATGAAACTGCATTTAAAAAAGTAATAGTTTTACAAAGATGGTAATAATAATAAAAGAATTATCTTATACAATTAAAATGTATAAATGTGTAAAAGTTTGTAAATCGGTTAATTTAAATAATGTACAATTATCGTGATAACAGTAGAGAATGTAAAAAAGCGAAGCTTAAAACAACACAATAAATTGTCAACAGTTTTTAACAATTTGTTACATGAAAATCATCCTTGTTGCACAATCTCCATAATAATCGAAGAGTGTCCGTGATACGACGACCAGCAACCGTAACGCATGGCTAAAATATGTCATCTGATGAAATCTGCCACACCCAAATGGCTTGTATATTTTAATTATAATTTTTGGTTGGTCTCAATGTTCAAATCAAATATATGAAGATATAAATCTGAATCTGTAACTTCCATTTCACTGGACGAGCCAGTATTTATAACAAATTGTAGTTGCATATCTTCGACAATATTGTTAAGTTGGTAGAGTTCATTTTCTTCTTTTATAATATGATCAACGCAATTTGACCACTTCTCAGCTGTAACTTGCGCTAAGCCATCATGAAATAATTTTGATACGTCGGACATTTTAAATGTTTTATTATTTGTTGCCACAAATCCCTTTACCTGAGCCCAAATTAATTCGATTGGATTTAACTTGCAGTGATATGGCGGCAAACGTAAAACCTCCCTATGTGTATTCCGAACCATTTCGTCCACTTTGTATGGAACTGGATGAGTGTTTGTATAACTTTTTACCATATCCAATAACTCTATTTTTAATAAATATGCATCTACTTTCTTTCCTTTACTTCGGAGATATGTTATTATATCATCTTTCCTCCAAACGGTTGTCGGTGTTTTTTCCATTTTGATGGAATGGTACGGAGCGTTGTCCATCACAATAACGCAATTTTCACTTAAAGATGGTAAAATTTTTGCCAACCACTCTTCAAATACAGTGGAATTCATATCCTCATGGTAATCGCCCGTTTTTTTTTTTATTCAAATATTAGTAACCCACCTTCTACAAATCCATTTTCGTTGCCTATGTGGGTGATTATTAATCGATGACCTTTGCCAGAGGGATCTTTTAGGCCCACAGACAAATCTTCTATAAAGGCTTGGCGTGAATTTGTGACAGTCTTATCTTTCCAAACTTTTGTTTTCGTATGGCCCGCGTGCACCCACGTCTCGTCCAGGTAATAAATAGTCCGTCCTTCCTGTCGATATTTACGAATTTTTGTTAAATACCGTCTTCTCCATAAGATAATATCATCTCTTTCTACCAGCATGCTATTTCTTCCTCTTTTCTCCCATACAAATCCTAGTTTCTTGAGAACTTTAAAAAGCGTAGAACGGGACATAGGGGAAATCAATTCGTTATCCTTTATAGCCTGGAACAATTATCATATACATAACATCTGTTTAAAATCAGTAATAGTCGAAGCACTGCTGTTATTCAAATTTTTAAATTTGTTAATACAAAAATATCAAAAAAAAATATGACAGTAATTCAGTATCACTTAATATTTTAGTTACGGTGATGTAATTTAGGCATAATAATCATGTAGAGTCACAAAAAATAGATTAACGGTTTACCTGCAATACTTTATCTAAAGTTAGAATTTCATTTCTTTTGAAAAAGGAATGCACAGTATGTCGGATAGCTTTTTTCTCATCTTCCGATAATGTTGAATACAAATCTTCGCGCATTCTTTTCTTCTTTGGTGATGAAACTTGTCCTGTTTTATCCATTTCCGCAACAATTTTGTACATAGATCTTTCAGAGATTCCAACAGCTGCTGCAGTGAGTGCCACAGCTTTAGTTTTTGTTGCAGCCTTACTTTTATGGGCCAAATAACTGTTGTAGGCCATTACCTTTTGTCCACTTCTTAAAAGTTTTCCCTTCGGATTTTTATTTATAACTTTGGAAGTACTGGGCACCTCGTTATCAGCCATGGTAGTATAAAAACAAAAATTATACGACGATGCACACTTTCTTCAATGTGATAAAACAACAAAACCAGAAAGAACGAATACTACTATTGTTTGTATTGAAAAATACAGATTAAATACACCAAATGGCAACAATAGAAATAAAATGCAAACACATAAATGGAAAAAAAAGCAAATAAAAATCAAAATGATACAAACAGATCTTGACAATTGAGAAGGCAGCCACTGACAACTGACAGCTCAACTTGCATTGGCGTACGAACAATAATATTAGCCGTAATTTAACGTTCTATAATATTATATTATTTTATATCATATTATATTATGTTATACTCGTATTATATTATATTATTCATATTATATTATATATTTAGAAATTATTCGTAGTATTATATTCATTTAATTACATATATACTACATATTTAATTCTACGCCAATGACTACAAATGTATGTAAAAAGAAAGAGATGAGTACAGAAAAGGTTGAGATGGAGAAATAAATATCGTCGGTGTAAACTTCTCCTCGATTTAAGCCAATCAGACAACAAGGTCAAATAAGCCCTATCTTCCCTGTACTGCATTCTTAAAAAAAATGAACTATAGTGTCACATTTTAGTGTCACCGTGTAAATGAGCCTTTACACGAGCACGTCATTTTATTGATTTTTAAATAATTAGTTAAACTACTATTTAGTGCAGGCGCCAAGAAACATTCCGTTTGAAAAAACCGGTGGATTCATTCTGATTGATGATTTAGGTTCAGAAAGACCTAAAGAATGAAATTCTGGATGTTGCCGGACAAAGTCAGTGGTCAATTTTTTTTTTATAGGGGGTATAAGAATTATTGATAAAATCACATGTAACGGTCAAGAAAACGTTGTTTATTGCTACTAAAAAGTTGTTTCTGTATGGTATGAAATTAAAAACATCACGAATATTATACAATACAAATTTAATATGGTAAAAAAGCCGCGTGCCTGAGTGTTTGGTCGCGAATCTGGGGAACCGGGTTCGATCCCGACCGATGCCATAAAGAAATATTTCGAATTTAAATGGCACAAAAGTTACCCTTGTGGTACACTCTTCACACATCAATAAGTGCCCGCGAGGTGACGCCTGGTAAACGCCTGCACGGTTGCCGGATACGACCGATGGTCGTTTACTTTCTTTCCCTCTCTGCAGCAGTTTATACCAGCTCAAAAGTGTTGCAGTGGGCCATATTGTACCCGACACGGTTTAGACGTTTTAGTTATAAAAGAGTTTTCACATAACGTCAAACTAGATAGTGTGATAGCTTATTTTGAATGCTGAGATAACAAATTTAAGTGAGAAAGATTTCAAGATGCCTCAATTTTTAATAAATTGTCACACAAACAACATTTAAAATAGAAATATTTATTACAATCTGGTGCACTACGGAATGACTCCTAAAGCTTGTATTCACTGGAAAACAGTGTATTTTGTCATACTATACTCCAAACAGACCGTGAAACATTCATACCAGATGTAAAAACTGTTTTACAACATGTCTCCAAATCACTTGAAAAGGCATTTTCTAAGCGAAATACGTGTTTTTAGAGTGTTTTTGCAGTAACTTCCATAGTTCAAACCGGCACTTTAGCTGCGCGGGCGAGTGCTCTACGGAGTGACTCCAAAAGCTAGTATTCACTAAAAAACAGTGTATTTTGTTATATTATACCCGAAACCACCAAGTACTACCGAAACTACAGGTAGAATATATGTTCAAAGAGTAGATGCAAATCGGTTGTTTCAGACAGTGAAACTGGTTGAGACACGACAAGCCGGGTAGTAGCTAAGAAACAATGTCTGTATGTTGCATCACATGTATTTGCTCAAGATGCTCTCTCTACTTTTGGAAATAATCCAGAAACTCCGATGCACTTTCATCAGGTTGAAGAAGTCTGCACTTACCTATTTGTTTGCCAAACAAAAAACCACATTACATGAATTACGCTACAAGTTGATTACCCGTAATATTGGGTTCAATTTAAATTTAACCAAAATTATTTGTACTTCTGATGCTTTAGTTTTACATTGTTTAAGAGCTGCATCCCAAACATATTTATGGAAAAAATCATTACAACCACTGTTCGAGCCTCTGAACTTCCTCCAATTCGGCTATGAATTACGAAATTCCAAGTCACATCCGACGAAAATGATAAAACCTCCTCTGCCTGAGTCTTTAATTAGGCCTTGCAAATGTAATTCAGATTACAGAACAATGTCTTGTAGTTGTAAAAAAAAGATTTAAACTGTATCTCTCTCTATAAATGTGTTCATAACGATTGTCAAAACTTATCTTTTTAGGATAGTATCTTCTTCTTCTTCTTACTCTTCAGGGTCGCTGTTCCTTACTCTTCTCCTCCAATCATTCCTGTCCAACACATCTTCACATTGTCCTTTCTCACTGAAATCTTTTGCGTCACAGTCCTTCCTCCTTCTCTTTGCTCTTCATCATACTCCTGAGATTGACAGTTCTAATCTTGAGGACTGGCTTCTCTAACCCCGACCGTCCATGACAGGGGAGTCCTAACCGACTTGGCACAGGGGTCAGGCGAGGCTACAACTGCATGTCACTTGCAAGGAACACCCAAGCCCTTATCCCACTTTCCGATCCTACACTTTCCGTTTTTGGTTTCGGCGAAGATTTTACGGTCGGATACCTTTCCTACCACCAACCCTTACCATTTACTCGGGCTTGGAACCGGCGCCAAATTGAGCTGGCTTACTCCCTCAGTAGCCGGTTATTGTACAGAACAATAATATTTACATATTTTCTTATTGGTAAAAATTTATTGACCATCTCAAATTTGAGATTAATGTAATCAAAGAGAGCTCTTTTTATATGTTTTCCATATCAAGCAATAGTAAATGTCATATTTTTCACTGTATAGCATCAAAACAGTGCTTCCTATGTTATTGGAAAACATCTCAGTTTATAGAAATATATAAATGACAAATATTAAAATAAAAATAACTTTTTGGCCATATTGTTTAAGAGATATAGTGTAATAAATTGCGAAATTTTTTACTAATACAGGGACGGAAGGGGTCGAAAGGCTATGATCTGGCAACACAGGCTTGTTTAAATGTAATATACTTGGCCTCTAACTAAAAAAAATTTATCATCACTCTGCTTTTTCTGGAACAACTATTAAAATTTGCACTTAAATTTGTTAACTCAGATATCAGAATAAGCTGCCACACTATCTAATTTGACGTTATGTGAAAACTTTTTTATAAGTAAACCGTCTTAACCGTGTCGGGTACAATATGGCCCGCTACAATACTTTGGAGCTGGTATAAACTGCTGCGGAGAGAGAAACAAAGTAAACGACCATCGGCCGTATCCGGCAACCGTGCAGGCGTTTACCAGGCGTCACCTCACGGGCACTCATTAATGTGTGGAGAGTGCGCCACAAGGGTAACTTTTGTGCCATTTAAATTCGAAATATTTCTTTATGGCATTGGTCGGGATCGAACCCGGTTCCCCAGATTCGCGACCAAACACTCAGGCACGCGGATTTTTACCATATTAAATTTGTATTGTATGATATTCGTGATGTTTTTAATTTCATACCATACAGAAACAACTTTTTAGTAGTAATAAACAACGTTTTCTTGACCGTTACATGTGATTTTATCAATAATTCTTATACCCCCTATAAAAAAAATTTACCACTGACTTTGTCCGGCAACATCCAGAATTTCATTATTTAGGTCTTTCTGAACCTAAATCATCAATCACAATGAATCCACCGGTTTTTTCAAACAGAATGTTTCTTGGCGCCCGGTCTAATTCAACACTTTCTAAATGCCATGAGGATTCGACTTCAGTGCAGATGTTTGCAGACATATGTGTATATTTTAAATTGGTCTAAGCTATTTTCTCTAATCCGGCATAAAATTATGTAACCAGCATTGATAACTTCGTTTCCGTTAGTTACACATTTGAAGTATTCTTGAAATCCTAATTGCATTCGTCAGCTTTAAAATATATTGTTATAAAACAAGGTTATAAGCATTTACACCGACCACGTGTTTCTCTCAAAATGTCGTTATAATTCACTATGAAGTATCAATTAGATTTTATAAATTATATTGAAATGCAAATAGTATTTACCTCCATTTATTTAACACTGCGAGAAAGATAATAAGTTATATTATAATCTTAGAACTCAAGACTGAACAGCGCAATTTAAATTTATTGTTTTAGTTTCAAAATTTAACACTTGCGGCGTATTGCTTAGCTTAAATCGCGAATAGACTTCAGTAACATGTGATTCCAACAAAATGACCTGTCATACTGTAGAAATAACTGATTTATTGCATCAACAATTTTCAAATCGTATTTCTCCAAAAATATCCACATCAATAGTTTAGCAATTTCTTGTTATTTGATGCTATGCGACTCCTTTTTGTGGGGTTTTCTGAATTGAAAGGTCTATGTCAACAATTCGCAAGCAATTCCTGAGCCTAATATCGAAAATCCATTGTGTTATTAATGATATTGAGTAACATCTCTGCAAGAAGTTTCTGAAAATTTTATCAAAAGAGTTGAGTAAGCCCTCAATAAAAATCACATCGATTGAGCAAAAAAGATTTTTTTTTAAATTTAATTTTTATTTTTACGTAGTATGATACCAGAAAAAAGTACCCGTTTTTTAAATCGAATAATTAGGCTTGATTTACATTAGCGGTACAATGACGGTACGTTGACAGTCAATAACGGTACAATGACTGTACACTCATGTACCCCACTTCTTATTCATTTACTTAGGGTAGGGGGTAACTCGCCCCCTCCCACCCCCTAGCTCATAGAGATAAGAATATTCTATGATATAGTCTGCTATCAGCCTTCGAATCTTAAACATCAGTCTAAATAGTTTGTTACGTTGTATCAGTATTGTATATAGTTAGTATTTGTGAATTAAAGTGTTTATTACCAATTCGCAATTCAATTATTTTCAACTACCCGTAATCACTCACTAACATTCAACCCAAGTGGGTTAACATATGGTCCTTCGAAGCCGGATCGCAACAACCGTCCACAATCTTCAAGGCAACAACATCTCCGTCAGCAGTAACTCCAAGGAATCATCACATCGTCAAAAGGTTAGTGGCTCTAATTCCCTTTACTCTGTTCTTCATTCGTTTGTTTGGATTTGCACTGATGAGGTTGTACGTCGATCGTTCGTAGATGTGGATTATTGCGATCTATTTAATCAAATTCATTTATTGTATTAAATCATAATTTTGTAGTCATCAATATTTAATTAAATCTATTAATTTTTTTTCATTATTCACAATGACTCGAATCGAACAAGTAAGAAATATTCTTATTACTATAGACGAAAAACTCTCGCGTCTCGAAGATTATACTAAAAATTTTGAAGCAACAGAAGCAAATATCAGCCGTTTAGAAGCGCGTCAGGAGATTCTCGAGGGTGTTAGAAAAGAGTTCGAAGAAACACAATATGAATTAGAGGCATTAGATAGCAAACCGGAATCAAAAAGCGGTCAACGCGAGGAGAGAATTAAATTCGAAGATAGATATTGCGATATTATGGGTGACATAAAATATATTATTAAAAAATTCCAAAATCAAAACCGTCAAATTCAAACCGCGTCATCGTCAAACGTGGATAATAAAGGATCACTTCCTAATCTGCCGGTAATAAACTTAGTCACTTTCTCTGGGAATTACAAGGACTGGTCTAATTTTGAAAATTGTTTTAAATCCATCATAGATGAAAATAATTCTTTAAACAATAGACAAAAACTTCAATACTTAAGATCCTGCGTGCGCGATGAAGCTCTAAGAGCGATTGAATCCTTGCCGTTTGAAGAAGAAAATTATAGTAAATCGTGGGAAATATTGGAAAGACGTTTCAAAAATACCCGACTAATTGTCCAGGATCACGTTCTGTCGTTACTAAATGCGCCAGCTGTAAATAAAGCATCATATTCTTCACTCCGAGAGTTGTTGAATTGCGTCACCACAAATGTAACTGCACTAAAAACATTAAAAATGCATATTGAATATTGGTATCCCTTGCTTGTTCCTATAGTTACGGAAAAGTTGGATTATATTTCCAAAAGGAAATGGCAAACTTCTTTATACAATAAAGTACCTATCTACGAGCAGTTAATGAATTTCTTAGAAAAGCGCGTGACAGATTTAGAATATTTCAATAATACGCCCAAGCCAACCAATCAACCGCCTGGTCAAAAATTTACGTTACCTAATAAGCGAACGATGACAAATTTATCTATTAATACAAACTCAACTTATTGCAATTATTGTAAAAATTCTCAACATCAAATCCACCAGTGCACGGAATTTAAAAATCTGAGTATTCCAAATAGATTCGAGAGTGTAAAACGCCTTAAACTTTGTAATAACTGTTTGCTCAATAACCATTCAACCTCGGCTTGTCAAGTTACAATGAGATGCCGCACGTGCAATAAAAAACACCACACTCTCTTACATGTACAGGACTCAAATGAATCTCAAAATCAAGAAAATATATCAACCACACTAAGTCACCATTCTTCTTCAAAATCTGTTCCAGTAGAAGGTGTTTTACTAGCTACCGCAATTGTGTTAATCAAAAATCATAAAAATCATTATAATCCATGTCGCGTGTTATTAGATCCTGGTTCCATGTCTAAGTGTATCACAAAGGCACTGTGTAAAAAATTAGGTCTAAAGGGTGTTAAAGAACAAATTGAAATTAAAGGGTTAAATGGTACCACTAGCGTCGCGACGGAAAGTATTCTTGCTGATATAAAATCAAAGTACAATGCATATTCTGCAAATCAGTTAAAATGCATTGTCGTAGACAAAATAACGGAAAATTTACCATTCGTAGCCTTGAAACCATCTGTTCTGCATCTTCCAGAAATTATTCAGTTGGCAGACCCAACTTTCTTTAAGCCCTCAAATATAGATCTTTTATTAGGAAGCGGTTTATTCTGGTCTTTGTTATGTATCGGTCAAATCACATTACAATCGGGCCTAATTCTGCAAAAGACGCACTTTGGGTTTATTGCTGGTGGACCTTTTCAAACGCAGAATTCTCCAAACCTTCCCGTCATAAAATCCACAGCATGTAACTTATCTACAGCTGCGGGCATTGCCCTAGAAGAAAAGGTTGCCAAATTCTGGGAAATCGACATGGCAGGTATAGAACCAACTAATAAACAAATTTTATCAGCTGAGGAATTAAAATGCGAAAATCATTTTGTATCAAATACAACTCGCGATATCACGGGGCGTTTCATAGTAAAGTTACCAGCAAAAAATAATTCTATCAGTATCGGTGAATCAAAAAATTTGGCAATTAAACGTTTCTTAAATCTTGAAAGAAAATTCATGAAAAACGAAAGTCTTAAACTTTCTTAATCTGATTTCGTCCATGAATACCTCAGCTTAGGTCACATGAAATTAATCACGGATATACCTAGCAAACATCTTTATCTTCCTCACCATGCCGTTCATAAAGAATCAAGTACTACCACAAAATTACGAGTAGTTTTCGACGCATCCGCGAAAACGTCTAACGGAACTAGTTTGAATGATCATTTAATGTCCGGGCCAGTCATTCAGCGTGATTTATTTGCAATCCTATTAGAATTTCGTACCTTTCAATTCGCATTAAATGCTGATATTGCTAAGATGTACCGTCAAATTTATGTTAATGAGGAGGATGCCGATTACCAGTTAATTGCATGGCGCGATGATACAAGTCAACTAATACAAACATATAAATTATTAACTTTGTCATACGGTACAAAGCCCGCTAGTTTTATGGCAACCCGTTGTCTAGCAGAACTAGCGTCACTTAATGCTGAGAAATATCCTCAAGCAAGTCATATAATTAAAAATAACTTTTATATGGACGACTTATTAACTGGTGCCAATTCAGTTACCGAATTAATTAAGATTAGAAATGAAGTAATCGACATTTTAAAACAGGGCCAGTTCGAATTACGAAAATTTCATTCCAACCATAGGTCTATTCTGCCAAAAATTCTCGAGAAAAATTCAAACTCCGATGTTGATCTCAACAAAGACGAACAAACTAAAATCTTAGGTTTATCTTGGAATTCTAATACTGACGAATTAAAATACGATTTAAAGCTAAAGGATACGACGAATAAAGTCACAAAACGTATAATTTTATCAATCACTTCGCAGATTTTTGATCCTTTAGGCATCATTGGACCGATTTTAATGAGGGCTAAAATATTTTTGCAACAGCTTTGGTCTCCAAAATTGGGTTGGGACGAATCTGTTCCAATGGTGATACATAGCGCTTGGGTAACCTTCTTGGTCGAATTACAAAATTTAAAGGATTTATTGATTCCGCGAAAAATCATTTCCAGTGCATCCAAGGTTATCCTAGAGCTCCATGGTTTTTTTGATGCGTCGCAGCAGGGTTATGGTGCGGCCATATATCTAAGATCATTAGATGCTGATGGTAAATACGAAGTTAGCCTTATGTGTGCAAAATCGCGAGTCGCGCCGCTAAAAAAGATCACCTTGCCGCGACTAGAGTTATGCGGAGACCTATTGCTCGCACGTTTAATTTCCAAGGTACGACAAATCATATCACTTGACATATCGCGTGAATATTTATGGTCGGATTCAAGTATCGTACTTGCGTGGATAAAAACCCCCACAAATTCTTTAAAAACCTTTGTAGCTAACCGAATAACTGAAATTACGTCATTAACGGAATCCAATAATTGGTATCACGTGCGATCTGAACACAATGCAGCAGATGTTCTAAGTAGAGGTGCATATCCCTCTGATATTGCACAAAACTCAATTTGGTTTACTGGACCGACCTTTCTGAAATTTCCAGAAACTCAGTGGCCGATTTCACACTTAAATATAAACTATAACGAATTGCCAGAAACAAAGAATCCTACTACTATATGTAACACAAATACAATTACAATAGATCTCTTAAGTAAATATTCTCAATTTGACAAATTGCAAAGAATCGTAGCGTGGAACTCAGATTCGCAAATAACTGCAAAAATCGCAACAAAATTCAAGATAGCACCTTGACAATAAGTGAGCTCAATAATTCGTTACTTACGATAATTCGTATAGTACAGCAACATGCATTTAGTACAGACTGGACACAGTTAAATAATGACAAAAACCTTTCAAATAAGTCTAAGATTCTCTCTTTAAATCCGTTTATGGATGAAAACAAAATAGTACGTGTTGGGGGCAGATTAAGTAACGCAGCAGTTAATGATGACGTAAAATATCCTATTTTATTGCCTACAAATCATTTCATTACTAAATTATTAATTAAGCAGGAACATGAGCGTCACCTGCATGCGGGCCCCCAGGCCACGTTGGCGGCTCTTCGCCAACGGTTTTGGATAATTGCGGCTAGAAGCGCTATACGTAACGTTTTATATCACTGTCATTCATGTTTCAAAATTAACCCAGCAAAAACCAATTTTAAAATGGGTGACCTTCCATCATCTAGAGTACAACCAACACGACCTTTCTTAGCGACAGGTGTAGACTATGCAGGCCCGATGTTAATAAAGGAATCTCGGGGGCGTGGAAAACGGCTGATAAAGGCATATGTTGTATTATTTGTGTGCTTTGTGACAAAAGCCATCCATATAGAAATAGTTCAAGATTTATCCACTGAAAAATTCCTCGGTGCTTTTCGGCGCTTTATTAGCAGACGCGGTCTGTCTCGCGATATTCATAGCGATAATGGTACTAATTTCATCGGCGCAAAAAATGAACTAAAAGATTTATTTGCTTTCATACAGAACCAAACTAATTTTATTTCAAAGGTACTATCAAAATTACACATCAAGTGGCATTTAATTCCGCCAAGATCTCCCCATATGGGAGGTCTTTGGAGAGCCAACATAAAATCTATGAAAAGGCATTTAAAAAAGGTTATGGGTTATTCACATCTTACATTAAGTGAGATGTATACTTTGTTGGTGCGAATCGAGGCATGTTTAAATTCCCGTCCACTAATACCCTTAACTGCCGATCCCAATGACCTCCAAGTCCTCACCCCTGGTCACTTCCTAATAGGAGAGCCACTAACCTGCCTTCCAGAGTACGATCTCAAGGAGATACCACTGAATCGATTATCTAGATGGCAACTAGTCGAGAGGCTGCGCGATCATTACTGGTCGCGATGGAGTCGCGAATATTTAATTAGTTTACAGAATCGTACAAAATGGCACAGCAGCGAACCTAGATCAAACTTAGTGGGCACAATGGTAGTGCTCATAGACGACAACCTACCGCCCTTATCGTGGAGAATGGGGAGAATCTGCGACATCCACCCTGGAGAGGATGGCCACGTCCGAGTCGTCAGCGTCAAGACGGCGCATGGCGTTGTCAAGCGTGCAATAGGGAAGGTGTCGATCCTGCCCATTGAAGACAATTCGAAGTGCAGTGTTAGTGCCGATAATTTACAGTGTAGTGCTAGTCACGGTGTTACAAATTAAAAGCTTCTTGTGCACTAGTGCATAAACAATTAAGAATTTTTATGTTACAAGGGCTCATTCACTGACTTCTATATGTATTTCTTTACCATTATGTCTCATTTAAAACCTGTATATGTGTTTATTATAACCTTGTCTATGTTAACTTATGTTGATATGCATATGTATTTTGATTGAAGCTTAGTAGCTTCAAGGGGGCAGTATGTACACTCATGTACTCCACTTCTTATTCATTTACTTAGGGTAGGGGTAACTCGCCCCCTCCCACCCCTAGCTCACAGAGATAAGAATATTCTATGATATAGTCTGCTATCAGCCTTCGAATCTTAAACATCCGTCTAAATAGTTTGTTACGTTGTATCAGTATTGTATATTATGTACACTCATGTACCCCACTTCTTATTCATTTACTTAGGGTAGGGGGTAACTCGCCCCCTCCCACCCCCTAGCTCAGAGAGATAAGAATATTCTATGATATAGTCTGCTATCAGCCTTCGAATCTTAAACATCAGTCTAAATAGTTTGTTACGTTGTATCAGTATTGTATATAGTTAGTATTTGTGAATTAAAGTGTTTATTACCAATTCGCAATTCAATTATTTTCAACTACCCGTAATCACTCACTAACATTCAACCCAAGTGGGTTAACAATGACGGTATGTCAATTAAACGAGGCATTTACATTAGACGGTACCACGACGGTACGAACATAGTAAAATATCATGACAATATAGTTTTGTCTTTTAAGTATTATGATGTAGTTTTAGAGAACAAAGATGTTACCAAAGATTCAGGTATTACATATGATGTTAAATTACATTTTAATCCTCATACTGAAATGATAGTAAAACAATCATTCAAGTCGTTAGGATTTATATTACGAAGCTGCAAACACTTTAATGATTCAAAGACCTTGATATATTTATTTAATTCATTAGTTCGTTCCAAATTGGAATATATATCTACTATTTGGAATCCAATGTATACTAAAAATATAAAATTAATTGAAAGCGTACAAAAAATATGTATATATTTTAAGTAAAACAATTAATGTAGATCATTCGAATTATTTAATGAGACTGAAATATTTCAATATGACTTCCTTAGAAAATAGAAGAGCACTCAATGACATGCTTACTCTGCATAAAATATTTAATAATCAATTGTATTCGATTAGTATCATTCCTTATTTTAACATTTACACTTCAAACAGGAACACACGATCATATAATTTATTTCAGGTACCATTTTGAAATACCAACAACCATATTAACTCTCCAGTAAGTAGAATAATGAACACATACAACCGTAGATTTTGTGACCTTGATATATTTCACCTCTCATTAAAACAATACAAACGAGCTGTTATAAATGTATTAGAATAAGTAGTAGGTATAAATTTATCTTCTTCATCTTATACTTTGTTTATTATAAATGCATGTAATTAAGCTGGGTAAACCTATTATTGGTATTTTTGTACTGTTGGTTTACCTTATATATAAATAAATGACAGTTTGTGGTGCATATGTCATTTCTCTATTAAAAGTAGAAAATATCGTGCAATGTTTAAACATTTCAGAAATACCGATTTGGCTATAAATGTCCTTAGTCTTGTTAATGAAGAAGAAGAAAATAAAGAAAATCCAGAAAATTTTCCAAACGATATTGTTTTTTATGTACTTTCCGTGTTAATCTGTAGTGTATATTTTACGTTTTTGTTATAAGCAGAGAACATTTGTTCAATAAATGATAAATGTATACGTATAATCATTTCTCATTTCTAGCTCATTTTGACTACATTTTGGTTTAACTAAAAGAGAAATATGAAAAAGGCAAAAACATGTCAAATGTCAATCAGTTACTAGCATATGTTTACTTTCACTCGGCTGATTTTGGCATGAACGTCAACTTGAAGAGCACCTACTCTTCAAACGTAACCTTCCATTCTCCCTAGCATGGAAATACTACGCTGTTACTATGATATACAATATTTTTTTCAATATAAACAAAACTATACTCTACCCTAGTCGTATCGCTAATATAAATCAGTAAATATCACTGGGCCGTTATCGTACTGAGAACGTAGATGTAAATGGGTCCATTAAAATACATTGCACCAAGAAGTATTGTACCGTTATTGTACCGCTAATACAAATCAAGCCTTATTCGTACTTTATTATATATATATATATATATATATATATATATATATATATATATATATATATATATATATATAATAAAGTACGAATAAGGCTTGATTTGTATTAGCGGTACAATAACGGTACAATACTTCTTGGTGCAATGTATTTTAATGGACCCATTTACATCTACGTTCTCAGTACGATAACGGCCCAGTGATATTTACTGATTTATATTAGCGATACGACTAGGGTAGAGTATAGTTTTGTTTATATTGAAAAAAATATTGTATATCATAGTAACAGCGTAGTATTTCCATGCTAGGGAGAATGGAAGGTTACGTTTGAAGAGTAGGTGCTCTTCAAGTTGACGTTCATGCCAAAATCAGCCGAGTGAAAGTAAACATATGCTAGTAACTGATTGACATTTGACATGTTTTTGCCTTTTTCATATTTCTCTTTTAGTTAAACCAAAATGTAGTCAAAATGAGCTAGAAATGAGAAATGATTATACGTATACATTTATCATTTATTGAACAAATGTTCTCTGCTTATAACAAAAACGTAAAATATACACTACAGATTAACACGGAAAGTACATAAAAAACAATATCGTTTGGAAAATTTTCTGGATTTTCTTTATTTTCTTCTTCTTCATTAACAAGACTAAGGACATTTATAGCCAAATCGGTATTTCTGAAATGTTTAAACATTGCACGATATTTTCTACTTTTAATAGAGAAATGACATATGCACCACAAACTGTCATTTATTTATATATAAGGTAAACCAACAGTACAAAAATACCAATAATAGGTTTACCCAGCTTAATTACATGCATTTATAATAAACAAAGTATAAGATGAAGAAGATAAATTTATACCTACTACTTATTCTAATACATTTATAACAGCTCGTTTGTATTGTTTTAATGAGAGGTGAAATATATCAAGGTCACAAAATCTACGGTTGTATGTGTTCATTATTCTACTTACTGGAGAGTTAATATGGTTGTTGGTATTTCAAAATGGTACCTGAAATAAATTATATGATCGTGTGTTCCTGTTTGAAGTGTAAATGTTAAAATAAGGAATGATACTAATCGAATACAATTGATTATTAAATATTTTATGCAGAGTAAGCATGTCATTGAGTGCTCTTCTATTTTCTAAGGAAGTCATATTGAAATATTTCAGTCTCATTAAATAATTCGAATGATCTACATTAATTGTTTTACTTAAAATATATACATATTTTTTGTACGCTTTCAATTAATTTTATATTTTTAGTATACATTGGATTCCAAATAGTAGATATATATTCCAATTTGGAACGAACTAATGAATTAAATAAATATATCAAGGTCTTTGAATCATTAAAGTGTTTGCAGCTTCGTAATATAAATCCTAACGACTTGAATGATTGTTTTACTATCATTTCAGTATGAGGATTAAAATGTAATTTAACATCATATGTAATACCTGAATCTTTGGTAACATCTTTGTTCTCTAAAACTACATCATAATACTTAAAAGACAAAACTATATTGTCATGATATTTTACTATGTTCGTACCGTCGTGGTACCGTCTAATGTAAATGCCTCGTTTAATTGACATACCGTCATTGTTAACCCACTTGGGTTGAATGTTAGTGAGTGATTACGGGTAGTTGAAAATAATTGAATTGCGAATTGGTAATAAACACTTTAATTCACAAATACTAACTATATACAATACTGATACAACGTAACAAACTATTTAGACTGATGTTTAAGATTCGAAGGCTGATAGCAGACTATATCATAGAATATTCTTATCTCTCTGAGCTAGGGGGTGGGAGGGGGCGAGTTACCCCCTACCCTAAGTAAATGAATAAGAAGTGGGGTACATGAGTGTACATAATATACAATACTGATACAACGTAACAAACTATTTAGACGGATGTTTAAGATTCGAAGGCTGATAGCAGACTATATCATAGAATATTCTTATCTCTGTGAGCTAGGGGTGGGAGGGGGCGAGTTACCCCTACCCTAAGTAAATGAATAAGAAGTGGAGTACATGAGTGTACATACTGCCCCCTTGAAGCTACTAAGCTTCAATCAAAATACATATGCATATCAACATAAGTTAACATAGACAAGGTTATAATAAACACATATACAGGTTTTAAATGAGACATAATGGTAAAGAAATACATATAGAAGTCAGTGAATGAGCCCTTGTAACATAAAAATTCTTAATTGTTTATGCACTAGTGCACAAGAAGCTTTTAATTTGTAACACCGTGACTAGCACTACACTGTAAATTATCGGCACTAACACTGCACTTCGAATTGTCTTCAATGGGCAGGATCGACACCTTCCCTATTGCACGCTTGACAACGCCATGCGCCGTCTTGACGCTGACGACTCGGACGTGGCCATCCTCTCCAGGGTGGATGTCGCAGATTCTCCCCATTCTCCACGATAAGGGCGGTAGGTTGTCGTCTATGAGCACTACCATTGTGCCCACTAAGTTTGATCTGGGTTCGCTGCTGTGCCATTTTGTACGATTCTGTAAACTAATTAAATATTCGCGACTCCATCGCGACCAGTAATGATCGCGCAGCCTCTCGACTAGTTGCCATCTAGATAATCGATTCAGTGGTATCTCCTTGAGATCGTACTCTGGAAGGCAGGTTAGTGGCTCTCCTATTAGGAAGTGACCAGGGGTGAGGACTTGGAGGTCATTGGGATCGGCAGTTAAGGGTATTAGTGGACGGGAATTTAAACATGCCTCGATTCGCACCAACAAAGTATACATCTCACTTAATGTAAGATGTGAATAACCCATAACCTTTTTTAAATGCCTTTTCATAGATTTTATGTTGGCTCTCCAAAGACCTCCCATATGGGGAGATCTTGGCGGAATTAAATGCCACTTGATGTGTAATTTTGATAGTACCTTTGAAATAAAATTAGTTTGGTTCTGTATGAAAGCAAATAAATCTTTTAGTTCATTTTTTGCGCCGATGAAATTAGTACCATTATCGCTATGAATATCGCGAGACAGACCGCGTCTGCTAATAAAGCGCCGAAAAGCACCGAGGAATTCTTCAGTGGATAAATCTTGAACTATTTCTATATGGATGGCTTTTGTCACAAAGCACACAAATAATACAACATATGCCTTTATCAGCCGTTTTCCACGCCCCCGAGATTCCTTTATTAACATCGGGCCTGCATAGTCTACACCTGTCGCTAAGGTCGTGTTGGTTGTACTCTAGATGATGGAAGGTCACCCATTTTAAAATTGGTTTTTGCTGGGTTAATTTTGAAACATGAATGACAGTGATATAAAACGTTACGTATAGCGCTTCTAGCCGCAATTATCCAAAACCGTTGGCGAAGAGCCGCCAACGTGGCCTGGGGGCCCGCATGCAGGTGACGCTCATGTTCCTGCTTAATTAATAATTTAGTAATGAAATGATTTGTAGGCAATAAAATAGGATATTTTACGTCATCATTAACTGCTGCGTTACTTAATCTGCTCCCAACACGTACTATTTTGTTTTCATCCATAAACGGATTTAAAGAGAGAATCTTAGACTTATTTGAAAGGTTTTTGTCATTATTTAACTGTGTCCAGTCTGTACTAAATGCATGTTGCTGTACTATACGAATTATCGTAAGTAACGAATTATTGAGCTCACTTATTGTCAAGGTGCTATCTTGAATTTTGTTGCGATTTTTGCAGTTATTTGTGAATCTGAGTTCCACGCTACGATTCTTTGCAATTTGTCAAATTGAGAATATTTACTTAAGAGATCTATTGTAATTGTATTTGTGTTACATATAGTAGTAGGATTCTTTGTTTCTGGCAATTCGTTATAGTAGATGTAAATGGGTCCATTAAAATACATTGCACCAAGAAGTATTGTACCGTTATTGTACCGCTAATACAAATCAAGCCTTATTCGTACTTTATTATATATATATATATATATATATATATATATATATATATATATATATATATATATATATATATATATAAACACCTACTTATTGAAATTAAGAATGCATCAACAGAATTAGGATTAGTTACACTTAAAAAAGTTAAAGCCTCAACTCAAACGCAAACTAGCTGCCTCAAAAATTTTTGAGTCAGCTAGTTTGCTGTTAAACCATGGTTCGTTTTTAATATGTGTTGTAGTTGAGGCTTTAACTTTTTTAAGTGTAATTAATCCTAATTCTGTTGATGCATTCTCAATTTCATTAAGTAGGTGTATATATATATATATATATATATATATATATATATATATATATATATATATATATGTCGGAGATTGTAATATCAAAGCATGTCGTAACGATCATTTAATGAATCAAGTATTACATGAATCACTTATAATCTTTTAATTGTATTGTCGTAATCGAAACGTCAAGCATTCTAGGCTATAATGCTTGGATGGAATCAGTGTGTAGCGGTGCTCAGGGAGTGAGTGCAGGTCCGCCTCGCTGAGATCATCACGCTTATATTATCGCTGTGGTTCTGAAATAGTGTTGGTCGACATAGAGTTTGCCAGTGATACTACTCCGCGACATCAGAAGTGGGATTCGCCGGCGATCCACAATATTGTATGTGGGTTTTTGTTCTGTTGGTGAATTATAAAGTGAAGTGTAGGGCCAAGCAGGTTAAGATGGAAAGGCCGTCTAACAATTTTTGCAGGTTTTCATCCTAGGGCATTGACCAGTAACAAGGATTCCGTCTGTGTCCCACCCGGAGAGTGGTGACGTAATTACAAGAGCTGGTTAAGTAGAACCGTGAGTAATGAGTACTGAATTTATTTTAAGCGGTCTTCCAATACTGGTAAGAGATTTTATTAAAATTGGGTTGCTGTTGTGATAAAAGCAATTCGGTCAGTTGCTTGTTGAGAAACGAGAGACGAAGTCGAGTTTGTTGTTTATGATATTGTGATGGCCGATGATCCGGATTATCGATCTCCATATATGTTATTTAAGATATTATTTATTACAGTAGGTGTTCATGGCAGTTGTTATATTTTGATTGATGTTTTGTCATTGAGCTTGTATGACGTAATAAGTATTTCATTTTTGGTAGCTTGATTCTACTCCTTTACATCGTCTGCGACGTGACAATATTATTAAACTGAATGTAGGTCAAGTAGTCACAGATCGGGAGTATCAACCAGTTTGCGATTTAGTTAGTTATTTGTGAAATAACAAACGAACTAATACAAATTCCTTAAAGTGTTTCGGTATGTCAAGAAAGATTGTAAAATGTTTTCATTGTACAAGTTTCGCAAACTAACAGACACGTTGAGTAGTTACACTGCAACCTTGAGGCACTTGATATATCGTTACTTACTTTTTATCCAGATATGACCGATGCGGGTGCAGAACCATGGTGTACCGAAATATAAATTATAACATTAAAATTTCACTGGGGATCTTCAGTGAAGATAGTTAATGGTGGAAATATGTTGGAAAACTATGCTAAATGCAGATAAAGTTTACGGAGCTACAATTTGTTATTATCATTATAAGGTTGAGGGCTTTAAGCGCTGGTGACTTTTGTCACCACGACCAGTAAGATCTGCTGTAGCATGTTTTGACTGAATGTCTGGAAGCCACTTCAAAATTTTGATGAACTGAAATTTGCTTTGATTCACAAGTGAAAGCAGCCTGGTTATATGACGTTATGTAGATTGCTTCTCCTTTGAGAGCTTGTTTAAGTTTATTGAGCACACAGATTTATTGCTTGAGATATAATGAAACCGTTGTGTATGGATTCCTTTATTTGGCAGCACGGACCAAATAAAATCGATCCAGTTTCTGCTGACTCTAGTTTAGAAATATCCGTAAACCAGGACAGAGAATCTATTTGGAAGAGTGGCCTTACTACTGTCCACCGAAGGCGATTACCAAAAACTCTCTTGTGGAGCTTTTGTTTCAGAAATTATGAGTGGCCTACGAGATCTCCAAGCTTGAAGTGTTTTGTCTTGCACAGTGCAAAGACGTTGGCCCCAGAATAAATTCCATTACTGCACTTGGACAGGTATTCATAGCGCCTGTGGTATGTGATACAAAGAAAAACTATCGTTGCGCTTCCGCAAAGACGCTTGTGCTGTGTTTTTTTACATTTTTGCCGCCATACTAATATGCATGAGTGATCATTGGTCCAAGTACGGTGATGTATGGCCAGTGGTTCGTTTCTGCCTGCAATCTCTAGTTTTTGCTAGAAGGACAGCGGCTTGTGTCCGAGGCTGCTACGGGATTTGTTTTGATGATTTTGTTAATGTATAAATTGCATGTGGACTTTTGAGTATTCAGGTTTCAGGTATCTGCGTTGACATTAAGGGTAATGTGATTGAAGTGAGAGATCGATGCATTCGATCAGTTACCATACGATGATGCTATTTGGGAAAAATATTGTTGACAGTGGCGGGAGAGCTGTAATTATGGACGAAGTCTGTACCAGTCTGTCTCGAAATAATAAGCCAGAATGGGCGAGCATCCTGCCCAATATCTACGAATGAGGCGATGTGTAGCACTGATAGTGAGAGAATGTATTGGATGTACCGTGTTAGCGTGAATAATATAGCGCTGTGCAGACAGTTCAAATCTGAGTGAACTTTTATCAATTGTTCATGGTATAATTTGTATGAAGTTATTCAAGTTCCTGCACGTCCATGTTCCAAAACCCTGAGTCGTTACGGATGGAACTTTCATGAATATTGAAATTTAGGTACAAATATGGTAGTGGTTTGAAATAGTCCCTGAGTGTATTCCCAGAACATACTATATGACTTTATTGAATTTCCGGTGAGCATGGTCGTAGCTATAAAACTTGGCGTTTTGGTTTTGATGGGGCTGTGGCCGATCAGGCTCCTCGTGACCGTTTTCGGGGTGACCATTCTAGTTTTGTCAAATTGTGAATTTGTTGAATGTTTAAATTGTGGCAAGCTAGATCAGCCGCAGAGGAGTTGCACAGGATAGCTGGTGCCCGGACTGGAGCCTGCCACGGTTGCGAAGCAGACTGTTTTACCTGAAAAAAAATTGAGCAACAGAAATCTGTCAGCCATTGGAAGCAGAGAAGTCTGACAAGACGGGGCTTGCTTTTCAAATGTTTGTCTTAATGTTTGTGACGCCTAAGTGCAGCGTGATGGACGCTGGAACAAATTGCTTTAAAATATTTTGATCGTATCCAAGGATAAATTTAATTGAAGAAAGTTCATCGGATGATGGATATAAAGAAAGATAAAAAAAATTGTTTCTACATATCCTCTTGCAAACGTTTCGGTATATTATTTTACCTTCATCAAGTGCTACAATAAAAATATTTGACACAAATCAACAACAATCGTTTTCCAGAGTATAATCAAACAATAATAAACAACAAGTTTAAATAAAAATAAAAAAAATACCTGTGAGATATGTAGGCCAAACGAGAAACATTATAATGGACAGCATCACCTGTGACAGTGTAAGATCAACTGACTAAAACTTACTAACCTCCAATAAGGGCAAAAACCAACTTGTCAAAAAATTAAACTAAAAAACACGAAGCCAAAATACAGTTAGGAAAACGAAAAGAAGAACTATCTGTTTGAATTATTTAACAAATTTAGAACATTTTGATAGCTCTAAGTATTATTTACATAACACATGTATCCATGTTCTAATTTTTAAGTAGAGCGGTTCATGCGTACAATAATGAACCTTCTGGAGGTTGAGACCACAATTTAGTTAGGCTAATCGAGTGGATCGTTGAAAATCCACAGGGGTGACTAAAACTTTGAAGAGCCGACAAACTTTTATAACAAAAGTGGCTAAGGAGTAATTGAGGCGTTGATCTAAAGATTGGTTATTTTAGTTAAATTCTTTAGAATTATTAACCGTGATGGAAGGTGACATGCTACTGGGTGCTTCTGGCATGGTGTTTCGGTATGCTACTCTGATACCTCTGCCGAAGGTAACATGCTAACTAGGTGCCTCTGTCGTGTGTGTTTTCCAGTAAATGAATTGGGAAGCGTGGCCTAAGACGACGAGCTAAGTTTTCGATCTGCCATAGGATTTCTGATTTAGGACCTGAATGTTAGCAAACTAGTAATAATTTGTTTTGTATGTTCAAAAGGCCCATGACTCTAATCGCACTTATAAATACGCACATGACCAAATTAGAAAAATGTCAGATAATAATGATATTTCTTCCCTAGGAACTGACGAAGAGCCAGGTTCTACACAAAATAATTAAAACTAGAATTGTCTATAGTACAATGAGGGTGTTCAATTGCTAGGTAAGCAATGACGGTGTGGTTTTCCTGAGCTGGATAAGCGATGACGGAATAGTGTTCCATTGCTGGGTAAGAAATGACGGTGTGGTTTTCCCGAGCTGGTTAAGCGATGACGGAAGGGTGTTCCATTGCTGGGTAAGCAATGACGGTATGGTTTTCTTGCGCTGGTTAAGCGAAGATGGAATAGCGATCGATTGCTGGTTAAGCAATGATGGTCTGTCGCTGTTGGACAAGCTATAACAATGCTTGAATACTGACATTGGTAGTCATGTATTTACTGGTGAAATGTATTGTCACAGATTTATGTTTTGTTTGACGTCTTGTAAAAAAGGCGTCCATTAAATAATTTAGTGTACTATAGTTAAATTTTGAGCGTGATATAAATGTGAACAAAGTTGTAACTATTTGAGCACTTATTGGTCAGAGATAGCCGAGCGAAAATACTTTGGATAATTTCTTTGTTTTCAGATAGTTCACACGAGGACGTGTGAAATGTCAGAATGGCCGTGTCGGAGATTGTAATATCAAAGCATGTCGTAACGATCATTTAATGAACCAAGTATTACATGAATCACTTATAATCTTTTAATTGTATTGTCGTAATCGAAACGTCAAGCATACTAGGCTATAATGCTTGGATGGAATCAGTGTGTAGCGGTGCTCAGGGAGTGAGTGCAGGTCCGCCGAGCGAAAATACTGTGGATAAATTCTTTGTTTTCAGATAGTTCACACGAGGACGTGTGAAACGTCAGAATGGCCGTGTCGGAGATTGTAATATCAAAGCATGTCGTATCGATCATTTAATGAATCAAGTATTACATGAATCACTTATAATCTTTTAATTGTATTGTCGTAATTGAAACGTCAAGCATTCTAGGCTATAATGCTTGGATGGAATCAGTGTGTAGCGGTGCTCAGGAGTGAGTGCAGGTCCGCCTCGCTGAGATCATCACGTTTATATTATCGCTGTGGTTCTGAAATAGTGTTGATCGACATAGAGTTTGCCAGTGATACTACCCCGCGACATCAGAAGTGGGATTCGCCTGCGATCCACAATATTGTATGTGGGTTTGTGTTCTGTTGGTGAATTATAAAGTGAAGTGTAGGGCCAAGCAGATTAAGATGGAAAGGCCGTCTTACAATTTTTGCAGGTTTTCATCATAGGGCATTGACCAGTAACAAGGATTCCGTCTGTGTCCCACCCAGAGAGTGGTGACGCAATTACAAGAGCTCGTTAAGTAGAACCGTGAGTAATGAGTACTGAATTTATGTTAAGCGGTCTTCCAATACTGGTAAGAGATTTTGTTACAAAGCTCAAGATATCGTTGTGAGCTATGTTGATGGCAAATGGGTTGCTGTTGTAATAAAAGCAATTCGGTCAGTTGCTTGCTGAGAAACGAGAGACGAAGTCGAGTTTGTTGTTTATGATATTGTAATGGCCGATGATCCGGATTGCCGATCTCCATATATGTTATTTAAGATATTATTCATTACAGTAGGTGTTCATGGCAGTTATTATATTTTGATTGATGTTTTGTCATTGAGCTTGTATGACGTAATAAGTATTTCATTTTTGGTAGCTTGATTCTACTCCTTTACATCGTCTGCGACGTGACAATATTATGAAACTGAATGTAGGTCAAGTAGTCACAGATCGAGAGTATCAACTAGTTTGCAATTTAGTTAGTTATTTGTGAAATAACAAACGAACTAATACAAATTCCTTAAAGCGTTTCGGTATGTCAAGAAAGATTGTAAAATGTTTTCATTGTACAAGTTTCGCAAACTAACAGACACGTTGAGTAGGTACACTGCAACCTTGAGGCACCTGATATATCGTTACTTACTTTTTATCCAGATATGACCGATGCGGGTGCAGAACCATGATGTACCGAAATAGAAACTATAACATGAAAATTTCACTGGAGATCTTCAGGGAAGATAGTTAAAGGTGGAAATATGTTAGAAATTTATGCTAAAGATTAATATTTTATTAACTGCAGATAAAGTTTACTGAGCTACAAATTGTAGATAGATGATATTGTTATTATCATTATTAGGTTGAGGACTTTAAGCGCTGGTGACTTTTGTCACCGCGACCAGTAAGATCTGCTGTAGCTTGTTTTGACTGAATGTCTGGAAGCCACTCCAAAGTTTTGATGAACTGAAATTTGGTATTTTATAGAACAATGACTAGTAAAGATACTTGTCATAATTCAAAGTCCCTTTTGTTGAGAGCTAATAGCAGTTTAACGTTTATCGTCGAGGGTGAAATGAATATCTCAGGCTATGAATTATGGCTTTTCAAGGATCCACAGGAAGTGCCTAAGACTCACTTATACTACGGTACCCATTTTAGCTTTGATTCACAAGTGAAAGCAGCCTGGTTATCTGACGTTATGTAGACTGCTTCTCCTTTGAGAGCTTGTTTAAGTTTATTGAGCACACAGATTTATTGCTTGAGATATAATCAAACCGTTGTGTATGGATTCCTTTATTTGGCAGCACGGACCAAATAAAATCGATCCAGTTTCTGCTGACTCTAGTTTAGAAATATCCATAAACCAGGACAGAGAGTCTGTTTGGAAGAGTGGCCTTACTACTGTCCACCGAAGGCGATTACCAAAAACTCTCTTGTGTAGCTTTTTGTTTTAGAAATTATGAGTGGCCTACGAGATCTCCAAGCTTAAAGTGTTTTGTCTTGCAGAGTGCAAAGACGTTGGCCCCAGAATCAATTCCATTACTGCACTTGGACAGGTATTCATAGCGTCTGTGGTATGTGATACAAAGAAAAACTATCGTTGCGCTTCCGCAAAGACGCTTGTGCTGTGTTTTGTTACATTTTGGCCGCCATACTAACGATGCATGAGTGATCATTGGTCCAAATACGGTGATGTATGGCCAGTGGTTCGTTTCTGCCTGCAATCTCTAGTTTTTGCTAGAAGGACAGCGGCTTGTGCCCGAGGCTGCTACGGGATTTGTTTTGATGATTTTGTTAATGTATAAATTGCATGTGGACTTTTGACTATTCAAGTTTCAGGTATCTGCGTTGACATTAAGGGTAAAGTGATTGAAGTGAGAGACCGATGCATTCGATCAGTTACCGTACGATGATGCTATTTGGGAAAAATATTGTTGACAGTGGCGGGAGAGCTGTAATTATGGACGAAGTCTGTACCAGTCTGTCTCGAAATAATAAGCCAGAATGGGCGAGCATCCTGCCCAAGATCTACGAATGAGGCAATGTGTAGCATTGATAGTGAGAGAATGTATTGGATGTACCGTGTTAGCGTGAATAATATAGCGCTGTGCAGACAGTTCAAATCTGAGTGAACTTTTATCAATTGTTCATGGTATAATTTGTATGAAGTTATTCAAGTTCCTGCACGTCCATGTTCCAAAACTCTGAGTCGTTACGGATGAAACTTTCATGAGTATTGAAAATTAGGTACAAATATGGTAGTGGTTTGAAATAGTCCCTGAGTCTATTCCCAGAACATACTATATGACTTTATTAAATTTCCGGTGAGCATGGTCGTAGCTATAAAACTTGGCGTTTTGGTTTTGATGGGGCTGTGGCCGATCAGGCTCCTCGTGACCGTTTTCGGGGTGACCATGCCAGTTTTGTCAAATTGTGAATTTGTTGAATGTTTAAATTGTGACAAGCTAGATCATCCGCAGAGGATTTGCACAGAACAGCTGGTGCTCGGACTGGAGCCTGCCACGGTTGCGAAGCCGACTGTTTTACCTGAAAAACAATTGAGCAACAGAAATCTGTCAGCCATTGGAAGCAGAGAAGTCTGACAAGACGGGACTTGCTTTTCAAATGTTTGTCTTAAGGTTTGGGACGCCTAAGTGCAGGGCCAAGCAGATTAAGATGGAAAGGCCGTCTTACAATTTTTGCAGGTTTTCATCATAGGGCATTGACCAGTAACAAGGATTCCGTCTGTGTCCCACCCAGAGAGTGGTGACGCAATTACAAGAGCTCGTTAAGTAGAACCGTGAGTAATGAGTACTGAATTTATGTTAAGCGGTCTTCCAATACTGGTAAGAGATTTTGTTACAAAGCTCAAGATATCGTTGTGAGCTATGTTGATGGCAAATGGGTTGCTGTTGTAATAAAAGCAATTCGGTCAGTTGCTTGCTGAGAAACGAGAGACGAAGTCGAGTTTGTTGTTTATGATATTGTAATGGCCGATGATCCGGATTGCCGATCTCCATATATGTTATTTAAGATATTATTCATTACAGTAGGTGTTCATGGCAGTTATTATATTTTGATTGATGTTTTGTCATTGAGCTTGTATGACGTAATAAGTATTTCATTTTTGGTAGCTTGATTCTACTCCTTTACATCGTCTGCGACGTGACAATATTATGAAACTGAATGTAGGTCAAGTAGTCACAGATCGAGAGTATCAACTAGTTTGCAATTTAGTTAGTTATTTGTGAAATAACAAACGAACTAATACAAATTCCTTAAAGCGTTTCGGTATGTCAAGAAAGATTGTAAAATGTTTTCATTGTACAAGTTTCGCAAACTAACAGACACGTTGAGTAGGTACACTGCAACCTTGAGGCACCTGATATATCGTTACTTACTTTTTATCCAGATATGACCGATGCGGGTGCAGAACCATGATGTACCGAAATAGAAACTATAACATGAAAATTTCACTGGAGATCTTCAGGGAAGATAGTTAAAGGTGGAAATATGTTAGAAATTTATGCTAAAGATTAATATTTTATTAACTGCAGATAAAGTTTACTGAGCTACAAATTGTAGATAGATGATATTGTTATTATCATTATTAGGTTGAGGACTTTAAGCGCTGGTGACTTTTGTCACCGCGACCAGTAAGATCTGCTGTAGCTTGTTTTGACTGAATGTCTGGAAGCCACTCCAAAGTTTTGATGAACTGAAATTTGGTATTTTATAGAACAATGACTAGTAAAGATACTTGTCATAATTCAAAGTCCCTTTTGTTGAGAGCTAATAGCAGTTTAACGTTTATCGTCGAGGGTGAAATGAATATCTCAGGCTATGAATTATGGCTTTTCAAGGATCCACAGGAAGTGCCTAAGACTCACTTATACTACGGTACCCATTTTAGCTTTGATTCACAAGTGAAAGCAGCCTGGTTATCTGACGTTATGTAGACTGCTTCTCCTTTGAGAGCTTGTTTAAGTTTATTAAGCACACAGATTTATTGCTTGAGATATAATCAAACCGTTGTGTATGGATTCCTTTATTTGGCAGCACGGACCAAATAAAATCGATCCAGTTTCTGCTGACTCTAGTTTAGAAATATCCGTAAACCAGGACAGAGAGTCTGTTTGGAAGAGTGGCCTTACTACTGTCCACCGAAGGCGATTACCAAAAACTCTCTTGTGTAGCTTTTTGTTTTAGAAATTATGAGTGGCCTACGAGATCTCCAAGCTTAAAGTGTTTTGTCTTGCAGAGTGCAAAGACGTTGGCCCCAGAATCAATTCCATTACTGCACTTGGACAGGTATTCATAGCGTCTGTGGTATGTGATACAAAGAAAAACTATCGTTGCGCTTCCGCAAAGACGCTTGTGCTGTGTTTTGTTACATTTTGGCCGCCATACTAACGATGCATGAGTGATCATTGGTCCAAATACGGTGATGTATGGCCAGTGGTTCGTTTCTGCCTGCAATCTCTAGTTTTTGCTAGAAGGACAGCGGCTTGTGCCCGAGGCTGCTACGGGATTTGTTTTGATGATTTTGTTAATGTATAAATTGCATGTGGACTTTTGACTATTCAAGTTTCAGGTATCTGCGTTGACATTAAGGGTAAAGTGATTGAAGTGAGAGACCGATGCATTCGATCAGTTACCGTACGATGATGCTATTTGGGAAAAATATTGTTGACAGTGGCGGGAGAGCTGTAATTATGGACGAAGTCTGTACCAGTCTGTCTCGAAATAATAAGCCAGAATGGGCGAGCATCCTGCCCAAGATCTACGAATGAGGCAATGTGTAGCATTGATAGTGAGAGAATGTATTGGATGTACCGTGTTAGCGTGAATAATATAGCGCTGTGCAGACAGTTCAAATCTGAGTGAACTTTTATCAATTGTTCATGGTATAATTTGTATGAAGTTATTCAAGTTCCTGCACGTCCATGTTCCAAAACTCTGAGTCGTTACGGATGAAACTTTCATGAGTATTGAAAATTAGGTACAAATATGGTAGTGGTTTGAAATAGTCCCTGAGTCTATTCCCAGAACATACTATATGACTTTATTAAATTTCCGGTGAGCATGGTCGTAGCTATAAAACTTGGCGTTTTGGTTTTGATGGGGCTGTGGCCGATCAGGCTCCTCGTGACCGTTTTCGGGGTGACCATGCCAGTTTTGTCAAATTGTGAATTTGTTGAATGTTTAAATTGTGACAAGCTAGATCATCCGCAGAGGATTTGCACAGAACAGCTGGTGCTCGGACTGGAGCCTGCCACGGTTGCGAAGCCGACTGTTTTACCTGAAAAACAATTGAGCAACAGAAATCTGTCAGCCATTGGAAGCAGAGAAGTCTGACAAGACGGGACTTGCTTTTCAAATGTTTGTCTTAAGGTTTGGGACGCCTAAGTGCAGCGTGATGGACGCTGGAACAAATTGATTTAAACTATTTTAATCGTATCCATGGATAAATTTAATTGAAGAAAGTTCATCGGATGATGGATATGAAGGAAGATAAAAAAAATTGTTTCTTCATCTCCTCTTGCAAACGTTTCGGTATATTATTTTTCCTTCATCAAGTGCTACAATAAAAATATTTGACACAACAACAATCGTTTTCCAGAGTATAATCAAGCAATAATAAACAAGTTTAAATGAACAACAATTTTTTTTATGAAATACCTGTGAGATATGTAGGCCAAACGAGAAACATTATAAAGGACAGCATCACCTGTGACAGTGTAAGATCAACTGACTAAAATTTACTAACCTCCAATAAGAGCAAAAACCAACTTGTCAAAAAATTAAACTAAAAAACACTAAGCCAAAATACAGTGAGGAAAACGAAAAGAAAAACTATATGTTTGAATTATTTAACAAATTTAAAACATTTTGATAGCTTTAAGTATTATTTACATAACACATGAGTACATGTTCTAATTTTTAAGTGGAGCGGTTCATGCGTACAATAATGAACCTTCTAGAGGTTGAGACCACAATTTAGTTAGGATAATCGAGTGGATCGTTGAAAATCCACAGGGGTGACTAAAACTTTGAAGAGCCGACAAAATTTTATAACAAAAGTGGCTAAGGAGCAATTGAGGCGTTGGTCTGGACATTGGACATTTTCGTTAAATTCTTTAGAATTATTTACCGTGATGGAAGATGACATGCTACTGGATGCCTCTGTCATGGTGTTTCGGTATGCTACTGTGATACCTCTGCCGAAGGTAACATGCTAACTAGGTGCCTCTGTCGTGTGGTTTTCAGAGTTGGTTTAACGATGACAGAATAGTGTTCCATTGCTGGGTACGCAATGACGCTGTGGTTTTCCGAGCTGGTTAAGCGATGACGGAATAGTGTTCCATTGCTGGGTAAGCAATGACGGTGTGGTTTTCCGAGCTGGTTAAGCGATGACGGAAGGGTGTTCCATTGCTGGGTAAGCAATGACGGTATGGTTTTCTTGCGCTGGTTAAGCGAAGATGGAATAGCGATCGATTGCTGGTTAAGCAATGATGGTCTGTCGCTGTTGGACAAACTATAACAATGCTTGAATACTGATATTGGTAGTCATGTATTTACTGGTGAAATGTATTGTCACAGAATTATGTTTTGTTTGACGTCTTGTAAAAAAGGCGTCCATTAAATAATTTAGTGTCCTATAGCTAAATTTTGAGTTTAATATAAATGTGAGCAAAGTTGTAACTATTTGAGCACTTATTGGTCAGAGATAGCCGAGCGAAAATACTGTGGATAAATTCTTTGTTTTCAGATAGTTCACACGAGGACGTGTGAAACGTCAGAATGGCCGTGTCGGAGATTGTAATATCAAAGCATGTCGTATCGATCATTTAATGAATCAAGTATTACATGAATCACTTATAATCTTTTAATTGTATTGTCGTAATCGAAACGTCAAGCATTCTAGGCTGTAATGCTTGGATGAAATCAGTGTGTAGCGGTGCTCAGGAGTGAGTGCAGGTCCGCCTCGCTGAGATCATCACGTTTATATTATCTCTGTGGTTCTGAAATAATGTTGTTCGACATAGAGTTTGCCAATGATACTACCCCGCGACATATATATGTATATAATAATTAAGTACGAATAAGGCTTGATTTGCATTAGCGGTACAATAACGGTACAATACTTCTTGGTCCAATGTATTTTAATGGACCCATTTACATCTACGTTCTCAGTACGATAACGGCCCAGTGATATTTACTGAATTATACTAGCGATACGACCAGGGTAGAGTATAGTTTTGTTTATATTGAAAAAAATATTGTATATCATAGTAACAGCGTAGTATTTCCATGCTAGGGAGATGGAAGGTTACGTTTGAAGAGTAGGTGCTCTTCAAGTTGACGTTCATGCCAAAATCAGCCGAGTGAAAGTATACATATGCTAGTAACTGATTGACATTTGACATGTTTTTGACTTTTTCATATTTCTCTTTAGTTAAACCAAAACGTAGTCAAAATGAGCTAGAAATGAGAAATGATTATACGTATTTATTTATCATTTATTGAACAAATGTTCTCTGCTTATAACAAAAACGTGAAATATACACTACAGATTAACACGGAAAGTAAATAAAAAACAATATCGTTTGGAAAATTTTCTGGATTTTCTTCATTTTCTTCTTCTTCTTTAACAAGACTACGGACATTTATAGCCAAATCGGTATTTGTGAAATTTTTAAACATTGCACGATGTTTTCTACTTTTGATAGAGAAATGACATATGCACCACAAACTGTCATTTATTTATATATAAGGTAAACCAACAGTAAATAATTAAATAAAAAATAAAGTCTTATAAAATTTCATAAATGGAATAGCGATCGTGTTCGAAGGCGCGAAAAATTGAATAAAAAATAAAGTCTTATACATTTTTTATTTATTAGTTATCGCAGACGAAATTTTTGTCACACACACACACACACACACACACACTCACACACACACACATACATACAGACATCATCGTAAAAATAGTAAAATCGTATTCTAGGGACCCTAAAACGTGCTTATTCATCAAAAACTCACTACCGAATTTTTTGACCAAAGATAATACCTTCCTTACCTAAAGGTGACGGAAGGTAAAAACGATGGAATTCCCCATTCAAATTTATTTATGTAGATACAAAAAATATAGTTAATTATTTGGGGGAAATTGAGGGGGGGGTCGCATAACTATCCGCCCCAGGTTCCAACTGTTCTTAGTCCGCCACTGTAGTACATACGAGAAAGATAAGATAGTATTGTGCAATAAATTTGGGTACGGTCATTGGCAAAAGCAATATTGCACAAATAATGAAATATTTACTATACGTTATATTACTTACCCGCTGGAACATGGTTCGTCCAAAGACATGCTACTTGTAGAAACATGTGATTGAGACGAGGCACTGAAAGAAGTGTTAAAAATATTGTCAGAAATTATAAAATATTAAATTATTTCAACTTACTTTTCACTGCTACTGCTCTCATTAAAAGACCGATGCCCTTTGTGCTGCTTATTACAGTAATTCCTATAATATTCAGTTTATAATGTAATATGGTGTAAGGTTATTATAACATTAAATAAATAAAAAAATAATTTACTTACTCCCCTGTCACTAATGGCAGCCTCTTTTACTGCTCTTTCTCCTCAGAAATAATTTTCCTTGCTGGCCTGACATTTTGGGGCAAAATTTTTATAAAAAACACAATATATGTACAATATATCGAAATAACGCAAACATGAAAGGAAGGGTAGTATCTCTTTTTGCGATATTTCAATTATATTTCTCTACGCGCAACTGAGCCACTGTTAGTTTCTAGTTTACCTACTCACCGCAAGGTCTATTCGTGGCGCCACATACTTATTTCACACAAAATTATACACCAAATTTGTTAAAATTATGAATATTTTCTATATTAAACAATATATTTTTGTAATACTTTCGAAAACTGGAGAAATAAAATAAATAAATGTATTTTATTTTTTTTAAACATGTTCCCGAAATTCATTTTACGTATTTTTTAAATATGTTTTGTATAGCAAGATACTTTACATCATATTTAAATATGAACAAAAAAATACGTCTAGTTTAAGAGAAAAAAATTAAAAAGTATGAAATAGGTAGGTTTTTTGGATTTTTTAAATTGGTCCCGAAATTCATTTTTTTTTTCTATTTCACATATTTTATACCACACCCTATTACAAATATTAGGTAAAAATTTAAACAAAAAAATAGGTCTACGATTGGAGATATTTTAATTATAATATTTAAAATATTAATTTACATGACAAAAAAGGTATCAATATTAACAAAACTATTTAATTTTTATTGCAAAATGGTCTATTTTTATTTTTGAGCATATGCAATGCTTATAACATAACGCAATTGTTAATAAAAAATTAAAAACCTGTACGTCGATTTTGAATTTCGCGCGCATGAGTGATATTTCACCTAATTTGTTTCTACGCCAAGGCGAGCGCTATTGAGCCCCGAATTTGATGATTTAAACTCAGATGGCAAAACAGAAAGTTTTGTTTATTTTAGCTGCACCATCTATACCAGAATAGTCGCACTTTTCTTCAAGATTAGATAGAAAATTTCTGCATTTTAATTTAAAATTAAATATTGACATACTTATATTAGAACAAAAATAATTTCATTTATTGAAAATAATAAAATATTGCCAGGAAAGTATATTATTTGGGAATATCAATTAGGTAAATAGAAATAAATAAACTGCGAATATTTATTTATAGTCTGCTGTATTTATCTCTTTTGAAATAATTCTGTAAAACATGTTACATTTCTAATATTTGCACCGTCTAGTAGAAAAAAATATTTAAGTTGAATCAAATATATTTAAAAAAATTTAACCGTGTTAAATATTTTTTCTACTTTTGCTTCAACAAATCTCCATTTTTTTGTCATACCAGTAAGCTTATAATTGTAACTGTTGTTTTTTAATATTTCGATATATTTATGCACCTTTTTCTAAAAAAAATATTGTAACCTGAAAGACTGATGCCCGGTTTCATGAAAGCATGTTAAATGAATGATTAATTAATTACCTTGATAACTGTAATTACTAGTTAAAGTACTTGTGTATTTTGTGAAATAAATCCATTTATTAACTTGAGTTGATTTTGGAGGTATTATTTACCATTACATAAATAGCATTTATTAAAAAGTCAATTACTTGAACAATAACAATTAATTAACATTGAAATTTAATAACAAATTGTCATATGTAGATATTTCAATATTCAATGAATTGGCTTGTCAAAATTTAACCAATCAAATTTTAGTGATTAAATTAACCGTCATTTTAACATTCCGTTGAAGCTAATCATCTATCAAACGAAAAATAGTATTTACCAGAAAATCATTTTATGAAAAATAAACATATTTTACCTCCGTATAGAATAATTTTCAATGAAGAAAATATTGACACATTTTCTCCCTAAAAAATACGAAATGACTGTATGAAAAGGCTATCAATTTTGGAAAAAATACTAATGTCAACGATTTTGTTGACACAAAATTAATTGAAAAATCTGGCACGCTGTGTCGTTGAGTTTTTTTTGAGTTGAATGGTATCCATTTTCATTTACAACATTGCTTATTTCAATATTTCCCTTCCCTTTTATTTCGCCATCCTTCATGCGGTTCTATTCAGATATATGTAAGGCGTTGTTATGTACAAAATACTCATGTAATAACAAAAACATCTTCCTAACGTTTATTCATTGAACTATAGCCCAGTTATTCAACTTACAGCTTATTTCTGTAGATACGATAGTGTTATTTATTATATAAAACTTGTACATAAAAAAATCTGACAATATTACGCACATAATTTAACAAATAAAAATAAGTAAGTACTGAAAAACACAATCACATTTGCAGTACTTCACTATTTTTTTACGTGAATCAGTATTATTTTCTTATTTTTCTTTATATAACATAATGTGATATAAACAATATATGCTTTGCAACTAGTATGTCTTATCAAAGAAAGTAATTATAATAAATAAGATAAATTTCGTATATCTGTTATATAGTAATATTCAAAACATCAAAACTATATTTGGCATGAAATTTCTAAGAATCTGCCCCCGACTCGTTACGTTGTTGCCAGGGGCTTGATCCTTGAAACCATGCGAAACACAACGCACGCGAACAACATCGCACGGTCCTGTATCGTGTGCGCCCGCCCAAACTATTTACAAAATAGGTATTCTCGACTAGTGTGCGATATTGGTGAAGTTGTGCGCATGCAAATGGATGAGCACAAACGAACGAACTTTCTACTAACCAATAATATGCTTTCAGTAGTATCATGTGATGTTATTATATGTTCGACTGTCACAATATTACTTTAGGTTAGGTGTTCGGGCCTCAAAGCTCGCACTCATTTTAATTTAATACAATATTTTTTTTTATATAAAAAAAACAAAAGATGTAAATGGTGAGCAAAGGATTAAATTAAATGATTTTTTTAATTCAAAGCTAAATGAAGAAAATTTAGCAGCAATTTGAATTATTATAAACATAGCCAAATATTGTGGGAAGAAATAACCAATATTATTAAATTCAATCCCCAATTTCTAAAAATTGAAAGCCGTAGCGAAAATTAAGTCTTATATTTCATATTATGTATTTAATTTACGTAAATTCAAGAACCATTCGCTATTTCTATTATAACGTTTAGTTGATTCAACACTTCTACTTTAGCCATAACCTATAACGCATAATAATGAATGTATTAAAGTTATAGATATAAAACAATTTAAAATACCTCCTGCACACCTTTTCCAACTTTAATTTTATAATAATAATTTATATTAGCACAAATAACTCCTGGTATAATACATGCGATATCTCCTTCGAATGGTTTCGACCCACTCTATGTTAGCGCATGCGAAATTTTCATGCCTTCCCACACTTTTCCTACTCAAGAATACCATAGGGAAGTTCGTATGCGCCAAAAGTATAAAAGCGCATACGATAAATTTCGAGAATCAAGCCCCTAGTATGTGATGATTCTACGAACGCGCAGTTGCCACGTATTAGATTAGTGCAGTCGGTTCAGTCGAGGCCACACGAGAATACAGGCTTGAATGCTTATCTCCGCTCAATGTGATACGTCAACGTAAGAGGCCTGCACGCCAGCGCACGTCAAATTTGATAGTTTTTAAAAGAAATTGCAAAAATGGTGTTAAAATACTGCGTGCCAATGAGCAGGAGCAATTACGGTAAAACGAATAAATTTATCAATGTTTTTAGATTTCTAGTGGGATGCGAGGAAACTGCTCAAATGCAATACATCGACCAAATTATAACATCACAAATTCTTCAGCTGTTTGCATTTTGCATTGACGAAAAATGTATTATTCGTGACCACGAAACCTCTACAACAGTTTAAAATTAGAGATATTCAGCAACATTTTATTAAATAATTATAAAGAAAACTTTAAAGAAAAATTTTGCAATAAAAAGCAGTTTAACAAAAAATAAATAAATAAAATAGCGAGCAGCTAAATGTGTTTCATTCATTTTTAGTTTCATTATTAACATTTTCATATTATGTTCTACGTTATATTATTTTCATTTGTTAGGTCTAGTTTCTAAAGATTATTAATTTTATTATTAATATTATGATTTTTATTATTAATATTTCTTGTATTATTTAAACAACAATAAATAATTAAAACAAATCATAAGTTTATTCCTATATTTAAGCTATTTTTAATTCATTTCTTATTTAATTTGCTTAGTTATATATATATATATAATGTTTATTATATAATATTTTCATAGTTATTTTCGAGTTGTATATATTTAAAAATCACATTTTTCAAGCCTATTCGTTTAAAATTTCGTATATTTACTATCCTTACAATACAGTTGTACGTGACGTGATGTAACAGTAAGAGGTCAGCTGTGACATCACGAATTGAGTATTCAGGCCTGTATTCTCGTGTGGCCTCGGTCCAGTCAATGTGGAGTGTGTGTATAAGTATTCTAACCTGAACTGCGTTGCATTGGCTATAATTGCTGACTATGATCAAGTGGCTGGTATCCAGCGGCGGCTCGTGGTCATTTCAGTAGGGGAGGCAAAACTTTATTTTTCGTTTTTGTCTTTATTAGAAAAATGACAAGCTTTTGTGGAAATTACAAAGGATTACTACTTAATAAATAAAGTTTATAGCGGCACAATACACAAACGTCTGAAGCAGCACGAGATGAGAATGCATAGAACGCATCAGTTTATAGCGGCACAATACACAAATTCATGGAGCAGCACAAAATGAGGATGCATAGTACGCATCAGTTTATAGCGGCACAATACAAAAATTCATTGTCGACAAAAGTTCTTCCATCCCATAGTATCCTTTACCCGTAGCTATTGTACCCCAGACAGCCGCAAAGTTGACATTATCCTTCGGTGTAGCCTCAGGGTTAGTATAAATAGAACGGGTCTCTTCACACGCCGTACATTTAAAACATAACAAGGAATTAAATCCTTTTTTAATCTATAACAATAACATATTCATTAATTATTATTGTATAGCAAAGAGAAAATAAGTTAAAAATAAATTTTAAATTATTGTCAACGACCTGGATTCGAATCTGGTCGACGGCAAATATTATTTCCATTAAAATTTTACTTCTTTTCATTTAAAGAGTAATAACGATGTTCACCAATGAATTATGTATAAAAATATAACTACCTCCTTGTTGAATGCAAAGGAACCCGATGGCTGAACTTTGCATTCATGGTTCTCAAGTTTTCTCGATTCCGAGATGACATGGCTAATGTTCACTATACGCCGCCCTTTCAAGGAATCGAGGTTCGAATCGCGCTGCCCAGGTCTTCTGTGTTTCTCAGTTACAAGATGTGGGGAGACTCGGTTATGGAGAAACACTGTGCGATTGCAGAAAATAGGGAAATTTCATTTTTTGGCGCCGGAAAAAGTTCCCTCTTGGTTGATTTCCACTTTGGGGTAGAGCAGTGCAAGGGCTCGGGAAAAGAGGTATCGACTGAAAATCTATAGATATAAAGATTATAAATAAATGTGAGTAAAATCACCCTAACGGAAATTTTTAATAAAATGTACATATATAGAATCAGAGAAATGCAGTAGTACAATTTTTACCTACCGTCACCTTTAGGTAAGGAAGGTATTATCTTTGGTCAAAAAATTCGGTGGTGAGTTTTTGATGAATAAGCACGTTTTAGGGTCCCTACAATACGATTTTACTATTTTTACGATGATGTCTCTCTCTCTCTCTCTCTGTGTGTGTGTGTGTGTGTGCGTGCGTGTGTGTGTGTATGTGTGTATATATATATGTGTGTGTGTGTACGTGTGTATATATATATATATATATATATATATATATATATATGTGTATATATATGTATATATATATATATATATATATATATATATATATATATATATATATATATATATGTGTGTGTGTGTGTGTGTGTGTGTGTGTGTAACTAAATTTTCGCCTACGATAACTCTAATACTACAATTCCAAAAATTATAATTCTTTCGTATTCCTCTTCGTTACATCCATATGAAGAGCTGATTAGATTTTGATTATAATTGGTCTACCGAAAGTACCCTCATTTGAAGATTTTAACAGTTTTTCTTGAAAAAACGATGTTGAATATCATTTTTTCACATTTAATGTTATTATAAATATTAAAGAATTTTTTATTTATTAGTTATCGCAGACGAAATTTTTGTCACACACACACACACACTCACACACACACACATACATACAGACATCATCGTAAAAATAGTAAAATCGTATTCTAGGGACCCTAAAACGTGCTTATTCATCAAAAACTCACCACCGAATTTTTTGACCAAAGATAATACCTTCCTTACCTAAAGGTGACGGAAGGTAAAAACGATGGAATTCCCCATTCAAATTTATTTATGTAGATACAAAAAATATAGTTAATTATTTGGGGGAAATTGAGGGGGGGGGTCGCATAACTATCCGCCCCAGGTGCCAACTGTTCTTAGTCCGCCACTGTAGTACATACGAGAAAGATAAGATAGTATTGTGCAATAAATTTGGGTACGGTCATTGGCAAAAGCAATATTGCACAAATAATGAAATATTTACTATACGTTATATTACTTACCCGCTGGAACATGGTTCGTCCAAAGACATGCTACTTGTAGAAACATGTAATTGAGACGAGGCACTGAAAGAAGTGTTAAAAATATTGTCAGAAATTATAAAATATTAAATTATTTCAACTTACTTTTCACTGCTACTACTCTCATTAAAAGACCGATGCCTTTTGTGCTGCTTATTACAGTAATTCCTATAATATTCAGTTTATAATGTAATATGGTGTAAGGTTATTATAACATTAAATAAATAAAAAAATAATTTACTTACTCCCCTGTCACTAATGGCAGCCTCTTTTACTGCTCTTTCTCCTCAGAAATAATTTTCCTTGCTGGCCTGACATTTTGGGGCAAATTTTTTATAAAAAACACAATATATGTACAATATATCGAAATAACGCAAACATGAAAGGAAGGGTAGTATCTCTTTTTGCGATATTTCAATTATATTTCTCTACGCGCAACTGAGCCACTGTTAGTTTCTAGTTTACCTACTCACCGCAAGGTCTATTCGTGGCGCCACATACTTATTTCACACAAAATTATACACCAAATTTGTTAAAATTATGAATATTTTCTATATTAAACAATATATTTTTGTAATACTTACTGAATAATCGTAAAAATGTATAAATTTAGTAGTATATATTATTTATCTCAAATTAGATTTCGAAAACTGGAGAAATAAAATAAATAAATGTATTTTATTTTTTTTAAACATGTTCCCGAAATTCATTTTACGTATTTTTTAAATATGTTTTGTATAGCAAGATACTTTACATCATATTTAAATATGAACAAAAAAATACGTCTAGTTTAAGAGAAAAAAATTAAAAAGTATGAAATAGGTAGGTTTTTTGGATTTTTTAAATTGGTCCCGAAATTCATTTTTTTTTCTATTTCACATATTTTATACCACACCCTATTACAAATATTAGGTAAAAATTTAAACAAAAAAATAGGTCTACGATTGGAGATATTTTAATTATAATATTTAAAATATTAATTTACATGACAAAAAAGGTATCAATATTAACAAAACTATTTGATTTTTATTGCAAAATGGTCTATTTTTATTTTTGAGCATATGCAATGCTTATAACATAACGCAATTGTTAATAAAAAATTAAAAACCTGTACGTCGATTTTGAATTTCGCGCGCATGAGTGATATTTCACCTAATTTGTTTCTACGCCAAGGCGAGCGCTAGTGAGCCCCGAATTTGATGATTTAAACTCAGATGGCAAAACAGAAAGTTTTGTTTATTTTAGCTGCACCATCTATACCAGAATAGTCGCACTTTTCTTCAAGATTAGATAGAAAATTTCTGCATTTTAATTTAAAATTAAATATTGACATACTTATATTAGAACAAAAATAATTTCATTTATTGAAAATAATAAAATATTGCCAGGAAAGTATATTATTTGGGAATATCAATTAGGTAAATAGAAATAAATAAACTGCGAATATTTATTTATAGTCTGCTGTATTTATCTCTTTTGAAATAATTCTGTAAAACATGTTACATTTCTAATATTTGCACCGTCTAGTAGAAAAAAATATTTAAGTTGAATCAAATATATTTAAAAAAATTTAACCGTGTTAAATATTTTTTCTACTTTTGCTTCAACAAATCTCCATTTTTTTGTCATACCAGTAAGCTTATAATTGTAACTGTTGTTTTTTAATATTTCGATATATTTATGCACCTTTTTCTAAAAAAAATATTGTAACCTGAAAGACTGATGCCCGGTTTCATGAAAGCATGTTAAATGAATGATTAATTAATTACCTTGATAACTGTAATTACTAGTTAAAGTACTTGTGTATTTTGTGAAATAAATCCATTTATTAACTTGAGTTGATTTTGGAGGTATTATTTACCATTACATAAATAGCATTTATTAAAAAGTCAATTACTTGAACAATAACAATTAATTAACATTGAAATTTAATAACAAATTGTCATATGTAGATATTTCAATATTCAATGAATTGGCTTGTCAAAATTTAACCAATCAAATTTTAGTGATTAAATTAACCGTCATTTTAACATTCCGTTGAAGCTAATCATCTATCAAACGAAAAATAGTATTTACCAGAAAATCATTTTATGAAAAATAAACATATTTTACCTCCGTATAGAATAATTTTCAATGAAGAAAATATTGACACATTTTCTCCCTAAAAAATACGAAATGACTGTATGAAAAGGCTATCAATTTTGGAAAAAATACTAATGTCAACGATTTTGTTGACACAAAATTAATTGAAAAATCTGGCACGCTGTGTCGTTGAGTTTTTTTTGAGTTGAATGGTATCCATTTTCATTTACAACATTGCTTATTTCAATATTTCCCTTCCCTTTTATTTCGCCATCCTTCATGCGGTTCTATTCAGATATATGTAAGGCGTTGTTATGTACAAAATACTCATGTAATAACAAAAACATCTTCCTAACGTTTATTCATTGAACTATAGCCCAGTTATTCAACTTACAGCTTATTTCTGTAGATACGATAGTGTTATTTATTATATAAAACTTGTACATAAAAAAATCTGACAATATTACGCACATAATTTAACAAATAAAAATAAGTAAGTACTGAAAAACACAATCACATTTGCAGTACTTCACTATTTTTTTACGTGAATCAGTATTATTTTCTTAGTTTTCCTTATATAACATAATGTGATATAAACAATATATGCTTTGCAACTAGTATGTCTTATCAAAGAAAGTAATTATAATAAATAAGATAAATTTCGTATATCTGTTATATAGTAATATTCAAAACATCAAAACTATATTTGGCATGAAATTTCTAAGAATCTGCCCCCGACTCGTTACGTTGTTGCCAGGGGCTTGATCCTTGAAACCATGCGAAACACAACGCACGCGAACAACATCGCACGGTCCTGTATCGTGTGCGCCCGCCCAAACTATTTACAAAATAGGTATTCTCGACTAGTGTGCGATATTGGTGAAGTTGTGCGCATGCAAATGGATGAGCATAAACGAACGAACTTTCTACTAACCAATAATATGCTTTCAGTAGTATCATGTGATGTTATTATATGTTCGACTGTCACAATATTACTTTAGGTTAGGTGTTCGGGCCTCAAAGCTCGCACTCATTTTAATTTAATACAATATTTTTTTTTATATAAAAAAAAACAAAAGATGTAAATGGTGAGCAAAGGATTAAATTAAATGATTTTTTTAATTCAAAGCTAAATGAAGAAAATTTAGCAGCAATTTGAATTATTATAAACATAGCCAAATATTGTGGGAAGAAATAACCAATATTATTAAATTCAATCCCCAATTTCTAAAAATTGAAAGCCGTAGCGAAAATTAAGTCTTATATTTCATATTATGTATTTAATTTACGTAAATTCAAGAACCATTCGCTATTTCTATTATAAGGTTTAGTTGATTCAACACTTCTACTTTAGCCATAACCTATAACGCATAATAATGAATGTATTAAAGTTATAGATATAAAACAATTTAAAATACCTCCTGCACACCTTTTCCAACTTTAATTTTATAATAATAATTTATATTAGCACAAATAACTCCTGGTATAATACATGCGATATCTCCTTCGAATGGTTTCGACCCACTCTATGTTAGCGCATGCGAAATTTTCATGCCTTCCCACACTTTTCCTACTCAAGAATACCATAGGGAAGTTCGTATGCGCCAAAAGTATAAAAGCGCATACGATAAATTTCGAGAATCAAGCCCCTAGTATGTGATGATTCTACGAACGCGCAGTTGCCACGTATTAGATTAGTGCAGTCGGTTCAGTCGAGGCCACACGAGAATACAGGCTTGAATGCTTATCTCCGCTCAATGTGATACGTCAACGTAAGAGGCCTGCACGCCAGCGCACGTCAAATTTGATAGTTTTTAAAAGAAATTGCAAAAATGGTGTTAAAATACTGCGTGCCAATGAGCAGGAGCAATTACGGTAAAACGAATAAATTTATCAATGTTTTTAGATTTCTAGTGGGATGCGAGGAAACTGCTCAAATGCAATACATCGACCAAATTATAACATCACAAATTCTTCAGCTGTTTGCATTTTGCATTGACGAAAAATGTATTATTCGTGACCACGAAACCTCTACAACAGTTTAAAATTAGAGATATTCAGCAACATTTTATTAAATAATTATAAAGAAAACTTTAAAGAAAAATTTTGCAATAAAAAGCAGTTTAACAAAAAATAAATAAATAAAATAGCGAGCAGCTAAATGTGTTTCATTCATTTTTAGTTTCATTATTAACATTTTCATATTATGTTCTACGTTATATTATTTTCATTTGTTAGGTCTAGTTTCTAAAGATTATTAATTTTATTATTAATATTATGATTTTTATTATTAATATTTCTTGTATTATTTAAACAACAATAAATAATTAAAACAAATCATAAGTTTATTCCTATATTTAAGCTATTTTTAATTCATTTCTTATTTAATTTGCTTAGTTATATATATATATATATATACAGGGTGGTGGCGGTTAGGGGTGAACATAGGGATTTAACATGGGATTTTAGTTTTTTGCAATTTCCTGCTCTCCTGTTCATTTTACGGCGAAAACTGTAGAGTACAAAATTGTTCAGAATTAAAAATTGCATACAAAAATTTATTTACATTTATTATTATGTTTTTGGTTTCTTCACAATTTTAAAAATAAATTTCAAAATTTCTGTTAATTTGTAGCAATAGCCATGACTTATAACTCAAATGTTTAAACATATGTCATTCAATTTCTGTCAAATTTTCGAAATTTTCTCTAATAAAAAGTTAATTTAATAATGAATTCGAATGAGGAACGAGTTTTCATTATAAAAAATTATTATGGTGGAAATAGTTTTAGAAGAATACGTGATTTGTTTCCAATAAAGTACGAAAATACACCTATTCCTAGTATAGCAACAATTTCTAAACTTGTTAAAAAATTTGAGAATACAGCTAGTGTAGCTGTGAACGAAGGTAATGAAGGAAATAATAATAATAGAAGACGTCATAACGAAGTGAATGAAGAAATGGTATTGACTATGATAAATCACGTAGTATAAGATAATTTCTTTCACCTTACATTAGTTGTGATTGTGATCTCAAATTTTTTAACTAATTATGAAACTGTTGATACATTTGGAATTAGTTTATACCTATAAAACCTAATAAAAAATACGTATTAAAATTAAAAGTTGTTTGTTTTTATTTAATTTTTAAGTTAGATTAACGCATGGTTGACGTTTATAAAAACCAGAAAAAATAAATTCCATGGCTATTGCTACAAAATAACAGAAATTTTGAAATTTCTTTCTAAAATTGTGAAGAAACCAAAAACATAATAATAAATGTAAATACAATTTTTAATTCTGAACAATTTTATACTCTACAGTTTTTGCCGTAAAATGAACAGGAGAGCAGGAAATTGCAAAAAACTAAAATCCCATGTTAAATCCCTATGTTCACCCCTAACGGCCACCACCCTGTATATATATATATATATATATATATATATATATATATATAATGTTTATTATATAATATTTTCATAGTTATTTTCGAGTAGTATATATTTAAAAATCACATTTTTCAAGCCTATTCGTTTAAAATTTCGTATATTTACTATCCTTACAATACAGTTGTACGTGACGTGATGTAACAGTAAGAGGTCAGCTGTGACATCACGAATTGAGTATTCAGGCCTGTATTCTCGTGTGGCCTCGGTCCAGTCAATGTGGAGTGTGTGTATAAGTATTCTAACCTGAACTGCGTTGCGGCGGCTCGTGGTCATTTCAGTAGGGGAGGCAAAACTTTATTTTTCGTTTTTGTCTTTATTAGAAAAATGACAAGCTTTTGTGGAAATTACAAAGGATTACTACTTAATAAATAAAGTTTATAGCGGCACAATACACAAACGTCTGAAGCAGCACGAGATGAGAATGCATAGAACGCATCAGTTTATAGCGGCACAATACACAAATTCATGGAGCAGCACAAAATGAGGATGCATAGTACGCATCAGTTTATAGCGGCACAATACAAAAATTCATTGTCGACAAAAGTTCTTCCATCCCATAGTATCCTTTACCCGTAGCTATTGTACCCCAGACAGCCGCAAAGTTGACATTATCCTTCGGTGTAGCCTCAGGGTTAGTATAAATAGAACGGGTCTCTTCACACGCCGTACATTTAAAACATAACAAGGAATTAAATCCTTTTTTAATCTATAACAATAACATATTCATTAATTATTATTGTATAGCAAAGAGAAAATAAGTTAAAAATAAATTTTAAATTATTGTCAACGACCTGGATTCGAATCTGGTCGACGGCAAATATTATTTCCATTAAAATTTTACTTCTTTTCATTTAAAGAGTAATAACGATGTTCACCAATGAATTATGTATAAAAATATAACTACCTCCTTGTTGAATGCAAAGGAACCCGATGGCTGAACTTTGCATTCATGGTTCTCAAGTTTTCTCGATTCCGAGATGACATGGCTAATGTTCACTGTACGCCGCCCTTTCAAGGAATCGAGGTTCGAATCGTGCTGCCCAGGTCTTCTGTGTTTCTCAGTTACAAGATGTGGGGAGACTCGGTTATGGAGAAACACTGTGCGATTGCAGAAAATAGGGAAATTTCATTTTTTGGCGCCGGAAAAAGTTCCCTCTTGGTTGATTTCCACTTTGGGGTAGAGCAGTGCAAGGGCTCGGGAAAAGAGGTATCGACTGAAAATCTATAGATATAAAAATTATAAATAAATGTGAGTAAAATCACCCTAACGGAAATTTTTAATAAAATGTACATATATAGAATCAGAGAAATGCAGTAGTACAATTTTTACCTTCCGTCACCTTTAGGTAAGGAAGGTATTATCTTTGGTCAAAAAATTCGGTGGTGAGTTTTTGATGAATAAGCACGTTTTAGGGTCCCTACAATACGATTTTACTATTTTTACGATGATGTCTCTCTCTCTCTCTCTCTCTGTGTGTGTGTGTGCGTGCGTGTGTTTGTATGTGTGTATATATATGTGTGTGTGTGTACGTGTGTATATATATATATATATATATATATATATATATATATATATATATTTATATATATATATATATGTGTGTGTGTGTGTGTAACTAAATTTTCGCCTACGATAACTCTAATACTACAATTCCAATAATTATAATTCTTTCGTATTCCTCTTCGTTACATCCATATGAAGAGCTGATTAGATTTTGATTATAATTGGTCTACCGAAAGTACCCTCATTTGAAGATTTTAACAGTTTTTCTTGAAAAAACGATGTTGAATATCATTTTTTCACATTTAATGTTATTATAAATATTAAAGAATTTTTTATTTATTAGTTATCGCAGACGAAATTTTTGTCACACACACACACTCACACACACACACATACATACAGACATCATCGTAAAAATAGTAAAATCGTATTCTAGGGACCCTAAAACGTGCTTATTCATCAAAAACTCACCACCGAATTTTTTGACCAAAGATAATACCTTCCTTACCTAAAGGTGACGGAAGGTAAAAACGATGGAATTCCCCATTCAAATTTATTTATGTAGATACAAAAAATATAGTTAATTATTTGGGGGAAATTGAGGGGGGGGGGTCGCATAACTATCCGCCCCAGGTGCCAACTGTTCTTAGTCCGCCACTGTAGTACATACGAGAAAGATAAGATAGTATTGTGCAATAAATTTGGGTACGGTCATTGGCAAAAGCAATATTGCACAAATAATGAAATATTTACTATACGTTATATTACTTACCCGCTGGAACATGGTTCGTCCAAAGACATGCTACTTGTAGAAACATGTAATTGAGACGAGGCACTGAAAGAAGTGTTAAAAATATTGTCAGAAATTATAAAATAATAAATTATTTCAACTTACTTTTCACTGCTACTACTCTCATTAAAAGACCGATGCCTTTTGTGCTGCTTATTACAGTAATTCCTATAATATTCAGTTTATAATGTAATATGGTGTAAGGTTATTATAACATTAAATAAATAAAAAAATAATTTACTTACTCCCCTGTCACTAATGGCAGCCTCTTTTACTGCTCTTTCTCCTCAGAAATAATTTTCCTTGCTGGCCTGACATTTTGGGGCAAATTTTTTATAAAAAACACAATATATGTACAATATATCGAAATAACGCAAACATGAAAGGAAGGGTAGTATCTCTTTTTGCGATATTTAAATTATATTTCTCTACGCGCAACTGAGCCACTGTTAGTTTCTAGTTTACCTACTCACCGCAAGGTCTATTCGTGGCGCCACATACTTATTTCACACAAAATTATACACCAAATTTGTTAAAATTATGAATATTTTCTATATTAAACAATATATTTTTGTAATACTTACTGAATAATCGTAAAAATGTATAAATTTAGTAGTATATATTATTTATCTCAAATTAGATTTCGAAAACTGGAGAAATAAAATAAATAAATGTATTTTTTTTTTAAACATGTTCCCGAAATTCATTTTACGTATTTTTTAAATATGTTTTGTATAGCAAGATACTTTACATCATATTTAAATATGAACAAAAAAATACGTCTAGTTTAAGAGAAAAAAATTTAAAAGTATGAAAAAAGTAGGTTTTTTGGATTTTTAAAATTGGTCCCGAAATTCATTTTTTTTTCTATTTCACATATTTTATACCACACCCTATTACAAATATTAGGTAAAAATTTAAACAAAAAAATAGGTCTACGATTGGAGATATTTTAATTATAATATTTAAAATATTAATTTACATGACAAAAAAGGTATCAATATTAACAAAACTATTTGATTTTTATTGCAAAATGGTCTATTTTTATTTTTGAGCATATGCAATGCTTATAACATAACGCAATTGTTAATAAAAAATTAAAAACCTGTACGTCGATTTTGAATTTCGCGCGCATGAGTGATATTTCACCTAATTTGTTTCTACGCCAAGGCGAGCGCTAGTGAGCCCCGAATTTGATGATTTAAACTCAGATGGCAAAACAGAAAGTTTTGTTTATTTTAGCTGCACCATCTATACCAGAATAGTCGCACTTTTCTTCAAGATTAGATAGAAAATTTCTGCATTTTAATTTAAAATTAAATATTGACATACTTATATTAGAACAAAAATAATTTCATTTATTGAAAATAATAAAATATTGCCAGGAAAGTATATTATTTGGGAATATCAATTAGGTAAATAGAAATAAATAAACTGCGAATATTTATTTATAGTCCGCTGTATTTATCTCTTTTGAAATAATTCTGTAAAACATGTTACATTTCTAATAATTGCACCGTCTAGTAGAAAAAAATATTTAAGTTGAATCAAATATATTTAAAAAAATTTAACCGTGTTAAATATTTTTTCTACTTTTGCTTCAACAAATCTCCATTTTTTTGTCATACCAGTAAGCTTATAATTGTAACTGTTGTTTTTTAATATTTCGATATATTTATGCACCTTTTTCTAAAAAAAATATTGTAACCTGAAAGACTGATGCCCGGTTTCATGAAAGCATGTTAAATGAATGATTAATTAATTACCTTGATAACTGTAATTACTAGTTAAAGTACTTGTGTATTTTGTGAAATAAATCCATTTATTAACTTGAGTTGATTTTGGAGGTATTATTTACCATTACATAAATAGCATTTATTAAAAAGTCAATTACTTGAACAATAACAATTAATTAACATTGAAATTTAATAACAAATTGTCATATGTAGATATTTCAATATTCAATGAATTGGCTTGTCAAAATTTAACCAATCAAATTTTAGTGATTAAATTAACCGTCATTTTAACATTCCGTTGAAGCTAATCATCTATCAAACGAAAAATAGTATTTACCAGAAAATCATTTTATGAAAAATAAACATATTTTACCTCCGTATAGAATAATTTTCAATGAAGAAAATATTGACACATTTTCTCCCTAAAAAATACGAAATGACTGTATGAAAAGGCTATCAATTTTGGAAAAAATACTAATGTCAACGATTTTGTTGACACAAAATTAATTGAAAAATCTGGCACGCTGTGTCGTTGAGTTTTTTTTGAGTTGAATGGTATCCATTTTCATTTACAACATTGCTTATTTCAATATTTCCCTTCCCTTTTATTTCGCCATCCTTCATGCGGTTCTATTCAGATATATGTAAGGCGTTGTTATGTACAAAATACTCATGTAATAACAAAAACATCTTCCTAACGTTTATTCATTGAACTATAGCCCAGTTATTCAACTTACAGCTTATTTCTGTAGATACGATAGTGTTATTTATTATATAAAACTTGTACATAAAAAAATCTGACAATATTACGCACATAATTTAACAAATAAAAATAAGTAAGTACTGAAAAACACAATCACATTTGCAGTACTTCACTATTTTTTTACGTGAATCAGTATTATTTTCTTAGTTTTCCTTATATAACATAATGTGATATAAACAATATATGCTTTGCAACTAGTATGTCTTATCAAAGAAAGTAATTATAATAAATAAGATAAATTTCGTATATCTGTTATATAGTAATATTCAAAACATCAAAACTATATTTGGCATGAAATTTCGGGTCCGTGAAGTTAGAGTTACAATATCACAATGCCACATCTTGCTTCACATAGTTATATTTTGCTCATTTTTTGCTATTTTTGCTGTACATCATGAAATTTTTGCTATAGCTATTCTCAAGTTATAAACAAATAAAAAATGTAACTCCATCTTCACGCTGGTGTTACAACTAACTTAAATCGAAAATTCTTTGGCACTGCCATATTTTGCTCATTTTTTGCTATTTTTTGCTGTATAGCATTAATTTTTTGCTTAATCCATTCTTAAGTTATAATCAAATTAAAAATGTAACTCCATCTTCACGCTAGAGTTACAACTGACTTAAATCAAAAATGTTTTGGTACTGCCATATTTTGCTCATTTTTTGCTATTTTTTGCTGTATAGCATTAATTTTTTGCTTAATCCATTCTTAAGTTATAAAAAAATTAAAAATGTAACTCCATCTTCACGCTAGAGTTACAACTAACTTAAATCAAAAATGTTTTGGTACTGCCATATTTTGCTCATTTTTTGCTATTTTATGCCGTATAGCATTAATTTTTTGCTTAATCCATTCTTAAGTTATAAACAAATTAAAAATGTAACTCCATCTTCACGCTAGAGTTACAACTAACTTAAATCAAAAATGTTTTGGTATTGCCATATTTTACTCATTTTTTGCTATTTTTTGCTGTATAGCATTAATTTTTTGCTTAATCCATTATTACGCTATAAACAAATTAAAAATGTAACTCCATCTTCACGCTAGAGTTACATCTAACTTAAATCAAAAATGTTTTGGCATTCCCATATTTTACTCATTTTTTGCTATTTTTTGCTGTATAGCATGCATTTTTTGCTTAATGTAACTCCATCTTCACGCTACAGTTTTAGGAATGCATACGAACTCCTAAATACACACATATCAATCAGTACATTTCTTGGCATATACATTTTTCTATCGTACAAATATGTTACTTGAAGTTATATTGCCCTGTTCATTTCTCGCCATGTACATTTGTTACCGTGTACAAATCTATACCATGAAGTTGCTGCGCTTCAAAGAATTCAAACTTGGCGCGTTAACTACATCTCGAATTACACTTCAAAAACAAAACGTATTTTAATAAAAACATGTGTAATATTTGCATTATGTTTTAGGCTAACTTTACGTTTCTAGTTTTTATTAAAAGGAATAAAATATATTTTATTTTCGAAGTGTACTTCGAGATGAGATAACGCGCCAAGTTCGAATTCTTTGATGGGCAACTTCATGGTATAGATTTGTACAGTCACGAATGTACAAGGCCCAAAATGTATAGGCAATATAACTTTAAAGGATATATTTGCACGTTAGGAAAATATACATGCCAAGATATGTATAGAGTGATATACTCGTATGTGCAGTTCGGAATTTGTATTCCAAGCCGAATTTTTTGCTATAGTTAATCTCAAATAAATAAAAAATCTGGTGTGGCTAACACAATACCTCCCGCCATTAACCGCCCGCGTCACAAAAAATATTAAGCTAATCCTTATTTTTAGATTAGCGAATTTTACTTTGGCAGTGTATTTCTTAAAATATAGTCTAATCTAATAATCTAATCCAAGTAACTACCTTTTTTGATAATAAAATGAAGATTATATTTTAAATACCGGGATAGAATAGAATTCACTAATCCTAAAATGAGGATTAGCTTAAAAAATTTTACGAGTCCTTAATTTTTATTAATCTAAATACATACCTACATATTTACTTTTGCTGGAAACTGTATTGAATTCCTTTCCTATTGTTCTATTTACTTTTTTCTTTTAAATACGTTACTATTATTAATTTGAAATGATTAGTTCATTGACAGTGACATTTATCTGTCAGTTACATACATTTGAATAACTGTGTAAGGAGTTTTGTTTGTTTAAAGCGTAGGCTCTGGGATTTAAACTATAGATAATTTTATAACTTTATCCATAATATATGTAGAAAAAGTATTAATGCAAATCTGTAGAAAACTTAATAATCTTTAATTTTTATAATAATGTTAATTTCGAAAAAATATCATTTAAAGGTATTTTTCGAAGAGAAACTATTTTGAGTTTCCTATAAAGTGCCATTTCCTGTTATCTGATTTACATCAAAATATAATGGACTCTTTCCATAATAGAAAAAGTTCGAAATACAAGGTTTCAAAATTTTCTGAATAATAGTATTTGAGTTAGAGTGAGGACCCACACATACATACACATACAGACATCATCGTGAAAATGTTAAAATTGGTTTCTAGGGACCTTAGAACCTGTTCATGTACCAAAATCTCGATATGCGATTTTTAGGACGATCCCTATACCTCCCTTACCAATGGTAGCGGGAGGTAAAAATCTAACTTAAATAGAAACTTGCCGCTATTAATATCTTGTTAAATTCATATTTGGATGAAAGATGAAGAATATGGAATGAGAATAAACATACAGATAACTAAAGTAATGAGAATAGCTACGGAAGAGGCACCCATATACATATGATTGGAAGCAGATAGGGTAAAACAATTAAGTATTTAGGTATCTATTTATCGTAATCATACCATACATAACATAGTTATTAGAAATACAAAATATACTAATATATTTAACAACTCATTTGATATTTCGTTTCGATATGATATTGTTAATTTAAGCAATAGTTAATATTTAACTTCAAGCGGTGTAACTGGCTCTAAATGAGTCAATATTTCAAATCCGTAACATTTGTAATCGCGGAACATATCGCAGAAGTAGAATTTAAAACTGATGGTTACTTTTGTATGTAAATAAAATTTAAATTATACATTTAAAATAAAATTATAAGTTTTTTGCTAGTTAACAGTGACATGAAATAAAATGTAATAGATAAATAAATAAGAAAATATAAACAAATATATTTGTAGCATTTACAAAAATCATTTAGTAGGTTATCATTATATATTCATTTTACAAATTTTTATTTAAGATTAAATTAAAATTTGTATAGCCAGTTGAACTTGCACTGCATGTAGTTAAATTTTAACTTTTGGTTAAATTGGCAATATCAACGAAATGCCTAATGATTTGTTAAATATTACTGTCAAAATTTCGATATGCACTGTTTTTGTTAATCTAAGGCATCTTAAGGCATTAACTATAAGCGGTGCTACTGGCCAGTAATGAAATATAAAATTATTATTGATTTTATAAAATATATAATAATGTTTATTCATTTAGACAATATTAAACAGAAGAAGAGGGGCGGATTAAGAATTTTGCCGCCCGTAGACACCCAGAAAATTGCCGCCTTTTTAGAATATTAAAAGTATAGTCTCATTTCACGAATAGGAAGTTTGACCACACGAGCTGTAGGTTTTACTCTAGTTGCATACAATTTTTTTTTTCGTTTACAATATAAGCGTGAATAAAAAATTGCTATAGCATTTAATTTTTTCACCCGTTTGCTTTAAAAAAATGTACCTTCCTTTCTGCTTTTATTATGTTGAAAAATACTTACAAACTTTATGAACACATTTTAATGAGGAAGTGCACCTTTTTAACGGACGAAATAAAATAAATTTTTAAATATTAACCAAAAATTACAATAGAAATGGTGAAATATTATTTTTTTTAATATTTCCACTTTTCGCTTTTGATTTAGATTAAATTAAGAAGTTTGAATTTTTAATAATTTAATAAATGGGCGCGTTTAGCGAACACATCAGTTGTAACTCATCTTACAACACGTTTACTACTGATTAGTATCAACACTTGCATATTCGCTGAACGGACTTATATTTATAAGGTGTTCGTGTGAAGATAAATATAATTTTTTCATTATGGATGAAATAATAAATGATTATTTTTTTGACGATGATTTTAATATGAATAACATAATTCAAGTAGTTATTGCAGAAAATATTATTCCGGATAGAATAGTGCCAGTACATAATGTGGAAAATATTGTACCTAATTATAGTTTAGATGAATTTAAAAATCATTTTAGAACGACCCGCGCTAACGTAGAGGAATTGTTATTTATTACAACCACATTTACTAGAGACAAAAGTTTTGTTTTCATTATGGGTTATATCGAAGCAAGAAAGTTTTTTGGTAGTTTGGGCAGGTAGTGATAGATTTGTATTTTCTAAAGGTACCGGACATTACATTTTTATAAAAATTATATCTGCGATTATAGAACTAAAAGATCAGTTTATTCAGTGGCCAAATCCAAGATCATGTAATGAAATAGCCTCCAGGATTTTGCTCTATAATTATATTTTCGCCAACTCCAGGTTCTTCTTCAGTCGTTTGATCTGCATTTTAATGTACAAATTTACTAATTATGCATCAATTCAAAGCTTTATATAAAATAATATGTATAGAATATGTAGAAATTAGTTGATTATTCATAAGAACATAATCATTTAAAAATATTATGTTTGAATTATTCGATATATTTAGCTGTTAACTTCAGACTTTTTAAGTTATTAATATTACGCTGACTGCATACAGCGTAAAAATTCACTGCTTACAATGCTGACAAACAGCTGAGAAACAACGTATACTCAGCGGTAACGTTCAGCGAAAAATCAGTTTCCGCTGTGACAACTGTTGCGTTCGCTAAACGCACCCAATGTAAAATTAAAGATACGTTACAATTACCGACAGCGCTGGCTTGATCTTTTGTTGGGTAATATGCAAGATTTTACTGTGGTGCTCTTGAAAATAACAGAAATACTCGAGGGTCAATCAATTATAAACCGGCTTTTCTTTAAAAAAAACTTCAGTAAAAATATTTCTAATTCATCAAAAATAAAAAATAAATTAATATATTATCACGGCATATTACCCATTGCTGGGTGTGCCAATCTGCTTTGTACACAGATTTCGGTAATGATAATGACATATTTGAACCGTGCGGGCGTTTACCATGCGTCACCTCACGGGCACTCATTGCTGTCGTGGAGAGTGCACCACAGGAGTCAGTTTTGTGCCATTTAAAATTCGAAAAATTTGGCGTCGGTCGGGATCGAACCCTGTTCCCCAGAAAAAAAATCTGATGTGGCCAGCACATAACCTCTCGCCAGATATTTTACTTGATTTTACGCATTAAACGAAAAATATTTTTAAATACAAATACATATATTCAAGTCTCACTACAAAATAATTCTAACATATATTTGCAAAATCTATGGGATATTTTAATATAAATTGTGTACAATACATACATTTTCTTTATATTCAATATCCTGAAATTTTCTTTTTCTACTTTCCTTTTCTTTTTTTTTATATTCATAATTTTTTCGCAAATTCCTTTTATATTCTTTTTTACGTATATTCTTTTGCGTTGTTGACTTTTTTTATTTTCATAATCTTCATAATGATGTACAAATATTTTTGACAGTGGCATACAAATATTTTTGACAGTGACACTTATGTGTCAATTACAAACATTTGAATTTCTTGCCTTGAAGTAGTTTGATCGGAGAATTTTTACACCAAATTATTTTATATGCATTTCTTTATCTCTAAATCTATAGAAGATACAATAATGAATTCATATTTATAGAATAAAGAATTTAACGTTCTTTAATATAAGTATATACATAAATTTTCGATAAATAATATTTAGATGATTTTTTTCTTGAAACTACTACTTCCCGTTGTCCAATTGTTACCAAAACTTAATCAACTCTTCCCATTATTGTTAGATTGAGGAATCCGTAGTTAAAAATGTCTTAAGTCTTATAGTATTTGAGAAATCGTGATCCAACATCCACACATCCACACACACACACATACGGACATCATCGTTAAAATGTTATAATTGGATTCTAGGGACCTTAAAACGTGCTTATTCACTAAAATCTGGATATGCGATTTTTAGCATGAATCCAATACCTACCTCTCTTGGCGAGAGGTAAAAATTCATATTCAAATTATTTTTCTGTATAGGTAGTTTCTACGAACATCTAAGACCTGCACCATCAGATTGACAGCTTTTTAAATCTCATAAATAAAGTTGTGACTAGCACAATACTTCTTGCCACTTTCATTTTATGTTAGGTACCTAAGATTTTGAGATTGAATGACCGCCAAGGCATTACGCTGCTTAGACATTTACTATGGACGGCAAATTAGTAGTAAATACATATGAATTGTTTACAAATCGCGGGGGTTTTTTTCCTTTGAAGGCTGGGGCCTGGTGCGGTTGCGTTGCACCATTCGTACCTGTCTCAAGCCGGCCCTGAAAAGTATAAAACATGATATCTATTATTTGGATATTTGTTGAAAATAGAGCACATATTCCATCACCTAAGTCCCTGAAAAACACGATAATTACAAATGCACTAGAATAATAAAAATTATTTAAAAAATCTTACTTTATATGAATTTACATCAGAAAACGTCGCGGTTTTTGATCGGCGAATATTTATTAAAATTTACATTTCTAAAAAAATTGCCGCCCCCGAAAATTTGCCGCCGTAGGCACGTGCCTACTGTGCCTATGCGTAAATCCATCACTGCAGAAGAATATTTTATTTTAAAATTTTATGTAAAATATTATACGATACAAGTATATGTTGAATCCAGAAGATGTAATTATACATTTCACGAAAAGGACATCCACTTCATGAAGCGGCTTCTCATAGTGTAATTTGAAAGTTTGCCGCCACCTGGACAAAAATCACTTTATTTTCATGTAACTATTTACTTACTTTAAAAAATACCATCAATAACGTCACCTATCGCACACAACTCATCAACAATAACCTCCCGAATTTCCTAAAGTGAGTTCTGTGCATTAGGTGAAGTTCTTGTTGGCATCTCTGGTCATGTGGCCACGTACAAACAAACAATTGCTCACCTGCTCATTGGCACCAACTTACAAAAGGAATGCACGAGAGAAGACCTGGCTAAAGCAACGTCAGCAGCTCTAAATTGTGAATTTTCTGGAAAAGTACAATTTAGCTAGATCACTTCTCTGCCAGGGTTTTGTTTTTCTCGCCGTCCTAGTTAATGTCAAGTGATGTACCTGGCCTAATATACTATATTACTACCAAATTAACGATTTTATATTAGTATATTTTGTATTTTTAATAACTATGTTATGTATGGTTTGATTACGATAAATAGATACCTAAATACTTACTTGTTTTACCCTATCTGCTTCCAATCATATGTATATGGGTGCCTCTTAGCTATTCTCATTACTTTAGTTATCTGTATGTTTATTCTCATTCCATATTCTTCATCTTTCATCCAAATATGAATTTAACAAGATATTAATAGCGGCAAGTTTCTATTTAAGTTAGATTTTTACCTCCCGCTACCATTGGTAAGGGAGGTATAGGGATCGTCCTAAAAATCGCATATCGAGATTTTGGTACATGAACAGGTTCTAAGGTCCCTAGAAACCAATTTTAACATTTTCACGATGATGTCTGTATGTGTATGTATGTGTGGGTCCTCACTCTAACTCAAATACTATTATTCAGAAAATTTTGAAACCTTGTATTTCGAACTTTTTCTATTATGGAAAGAGTCCATTATATTTTGATGTAAATCAGATAACAGGAAATGGCACTTTATAGGAAACTCAAAATAGTTTCTCTTCGAAAAATACCTTTAAATGATATTTTTTCGAAATTAACATTATTATAAAAATTAAAGATTATTAAGTTTTCTACAGATTTGCATTAATACTTTTTCTACATATATTATGGATAAAGTTATAAAATTATCTATAGTTTAAATCCCAGAGCCTACGCTTTAAACAAACAAAACTCCTTACACAGTTATTCAAATGTATGTAACTGACAGATAAATGTCACTGTCAATGAACTAATCATTTCAAATTAATAATAGTAACGTATTTAAAAGAAAAAAGTAAATAGAACAATAGGAAAGGAATTCAATACAGTTTCCAGCAAAAGTAAATATGTAGGTATGTATTTAGATTAATAAAAATTAAGGACTCGTAAAATTTTTTAAGCTAATCCTCATTTTAGGATTAGTGAATTCTATTCTATCCCGGTATTTAAAATATAATCTTCATTTTATTATCAAAAAAGGTAGTTACTTGGATTAGATTATTAGATTAGACTATATTTTAAGAAATACACTGCCAAAGTAAAATTCGCTAATCTAAAAATAAGGATTAGCTTAATATTTTTTGTGACGCGGGCGGTTAATGGCGGGAGGTATTGTGTTAGCCACACCAGATTTTTTATTTATTTGAGATTAACTATAGCAAAAAATTCGGCTTGGAATACAAATTCCGAACTGCACATACGAGTATATCACTCTATACATATCTTGGCATGTATATTTTCCTAACGTGCAAATATATCCTTTAAAGTTATATTGCCTATACATTTTGGGCCTTGTACATTCGTGACTGTACAAATCTATACCATGAAGTTGCCCATCAAAGAATTCGAACTTGGCGCGTTATCTCATCTCGAAGTACACTTCGAAAATAAAATATATTTTATTCCTTTTAATAAAAACTAGAAACGTAAAGTTAGCCTAAAACATAATGCAAATATTACACATGTTTTTATTAAAATACGTTTTGTTTTTGAAGTGTAATTCGAGATGTAGTTAACGCGCCAAGTTTGAATTCTTTGAAGCGCAGCAACTTCATGGTATAGATTTGTACACAGTAACAAATGTACATGGCGAGAAATGAACAGGGCAATATAACTTCAAGTAACATATTTGTACGATAGAAAAATGTATATGCCAAGAAATGTACTGATTGATATGTGTGTATTTAGGAGTTCGTATGCATTCCTAAAACTGTAGCGTGAAGATGGAGTTACATTAAGCAAAAAATGCATGCTATACAGCAAAAAATAGCAAAAAATGAGTAAAATATGGGAATGCCAAAACATTTTTGATTTAAGTTAGATGTAACTCTAGCGTGAAGATGGAGTTACATTTTTAATTTGTTTATAACTTAAGAATGGATTAAGCAAAAAATTAATGCTATACAGCAAAAAATAGCAAAAAATGAGTAAAATATGGCAATACCAAAACATTTTTGATTTAAGTTAGTTGTAACTCTAGCGTGAAGATGGAGTTACATTTTTAATTTGTTTATAACTTAAGAATGGATTAAGCAAAAAATTAATGCTATACGGCATAAAATAGCAAAAAATGAGCAAAATATGGCAGTACCAAAACATTTTTGATTTAAGTTAGTTGTAACTCTAGCGTGAAGATGGAGTTACATTTTTAATTTTTTTATAACTTAAGAATGGATTAAGCAAAAAATTAATGCTATACAGCAAAAAATAGCAAAAAATGAGCAAAATATGGCAGTACCAAAACATTTTTGATTTAAGTCAGTTGTAACTCTAGCGTGAAGATGGAGTTACATTTTTAATTTGATTATAACTTAAGAATGGATTAAGCAAAAAATTAATGCTATACAGCAAAAAATAGCAAAAAATGAGCAAAATATGGCAGTGCCAAAGAATTTTCGATTTAAGTTAGTTGTAACACCAGCGTGAAGATGGAGTTACATTTTTTATTTGTTTATAACTTGAGAATAGCTATAGCAAAAATTTCATGATGTACAGCAAAAATAGCAAAAAATGAGCAAAATATAACTATGTGAAGCAAGATGTGGCATTGTGATATTGTAACTCCAACTTCACGGTCCCTGAAATTTCTAAGAATCTGCCCCCGACTCGTTACGTTGTTGCCAGGGGCTTGATCCTTGAAACCATGCGAAACACAACGCACGCGAACAACATCGCACGGTCCTGTATCGTGTGCGCCCGCCCAAACTATTTACAAAATAGGTATTCTCGACTAGTGTGCGATATTGGTGAAGTTGTGCGCATGCAAATGGATGAGCACAAACGAACGAACTTTCTACTAACCAATAATATGCTTTCAGTAGTATCATGTGATGTTATTATATGTTCGACTGTCACAATATTACTTTAGGTTAGGTGTTCGGGCCTCAAAGCTCGCACTCATTTTAATTTAATACAATATTTTTTTTATATAAAAAAAACAAAAGATGTAAATGGTGAGCAAAGGATTAAATTAAATGATTTTTTTAATTCAAAGCTAAATGAAGAAAATTTAGCAGCAATTTGAATTATTATAAACATAGCCAAATATTGTGGGAAGAAATAACCAATATTATTAAATTCAATCCCCAATTTCTAAAAATTGAAAGCCGTAGCGAAAATTAAGTCTTATATTTCATATTATGTATTTAATTTACGTAAATTCAAGAACCATTCGCTATTTCTATTATAAGGTTTAGTTGATTCAACACTTCTACTTTAGCCATAACCTATAACGCATAATAATGAATGTATTAAAGTTATAGATATAAAACAATTTAAAATACCTCCTGCACACCTTTTCCAACTTTAATTTTATAATAATAATTTATATTAGCACAAATAACTCCTGGTATAATACATGCGATATCTCCTTCGAATGGTTTCGACCCACTCTATGTTAGCGCATGCGAAATTTTCATGCCTTCCCACACTTTTCCTACTCAAGAATACCATAGGGAAGTTCGTATGCGCCAAAAGTATAAAAGCGCATACGATAAATTTCGAGAATCAAGCCCCTAGTATGTGATGATTCTACGAACGCGCAGTTGCCACGTATTAGATTAGTGCAGTCGGTTCAGTCGAGGCCACACGAGAATACAGGCTTGAATGCTTATCTCCGCTCAATGTGATACGTCAACGTAAGAGGCCTGCACGCCAGCGCACGTCAAATTTGATAGTTTTTAAAAGAAATTGCAAAAATGGTGTTAAAATACTGCGTGCCAATGAGCAGGAGCAATTACGGTAAAACGAATAAATTTATCAATGTTTTTAGATTTCTAGTGGGATGCGAGGAAACTGCTCAAATGCAATACATCGACCAAATTATAACATCACAAATTCTTCAGCTGTTTGCATTTTGCATTGACGAAAAATGTATTATTCGTGACCACGAAACCTCTACAACAGTTTAAAATTAGAGATATTCAGCAACATTTTATTAAATAATTATAAAGAAAACTTTAAAGAAAAATTTTGCAATAAAAAGCAGTTTAACAAAAAATAAATAAATAAAATAGCGAGCAGCTAAATGTGTTTCATTCATTTTTAATTTCATTATTAACATTTTCATATTATGTTCTACGTTATATTATTTTCATGTGTTAGGTCTAGTTTCTAAAGATTATTAATTTTATTATTAATATTATGATTTTTATTATTAATATTTCTTGTATTATTTAAACAACAATAAATAATTAAAACAAATCATAAGTTTATTCCTATATTTAAGCTATTTTTAATTCATTTCTTATTTAATTTGCTTAGTTATATATATATATATATATATATATATATATATATATATATATATAATGTTTATTATATAATATTTTCATAGTTATTTTCGAGTTGTATATATTTAAAAATCACATTTTTCAAGCCTATTCGTTTAAAATTTCGTATATTTACTATCCTTACAATACAGTTGTACGTGACGTGATGTAACAGTAAGAGGTCAGCTGTGACATCACGAATTGAGTATTCAGGCCTGTATTCTCGTGTGGCCTCGGTCCAGTCAATGTGGAGTGTGTGTATAAGTATTCTAACCTGAACTGCGTTGCGGCGGCTCGTGGTCATTTCAGTAGGGGAGGCAAAACTTTATTTTTCGTTTTTGTCTTTATTAGAAAAATGACAAGCTTTTGTGGAAATTACAAAGGATTACTACTTAATAAATAAAGTTTATAGCGGCACAATACACAAACGTCTGAAGCAGCACGAGATGAGAATGCATAGAACGCATCAGTTTATAGCGGCACAATACACAAATTCATGGAGCAGCACAAAATGAGGATGCATAGTACGCATCAGTTTATAGCGGCACAATACAAAAATTCATTGTCGACAAAAGTTCTTCCATCCCATAGTATCCTTTACCCGTAGCTATTGTACCCCAGACAGCCGCAAAGTTGACATTATCCTTCGGTGTAGCCTCAGGGTTAGTATAAATAGAACGGGTCTCTTCACACGCCGTACATTTAAAACATAACAAGGAATTAAATCCTTTTTTAATCTATAACAATAACATATTCATTAATTATTATTGTATAGCAAAGAGAAAATAAGTTAAAAATAAATTTTAAATTATTGTCAACGACCTGGATTCGAATCTGGTCGACGGCAAATATTATTTCCATTAAAATTTTACTTCTTTTCATTTAAAGAGTAATAACGATGTTCACCAATGAATTATGTATAAAAATATAACTACCTCCTTGTTGAATGCAAAGGAACCCGATGGCTGAACTTTGCATTCATGGTTCTCAAGTTTTCTCGATTCCGAGATGACATGGCTAATGTTCACTGTACGCCGCCCTTTCAAGGAATCGAGGTTCGAATCGTGCTGCCCAGGTCTTCTGTGTTTCTCAGTTACAAGATGTGGGGAGACTCGGTTATGGAGAAACACTGTGCGATTGCAGAAAATAGGGAAATTTCATTTTTTGGCGCCGGAAAAAGTTCCCTCTTGGTTGATTTCCACTTTGGGGTAGAGAAGTGCAAGGGCTCGGGAAAAGAGGTATCGACTGAAAATCTATAGATATAAAAATTATAAATAAATGTGAGTAAAATCACCCTAACAGAAATTTTTAATAAAATGTACATATATAGAATCAGAGAAATGCAGTAGTACAATTTTTACCTTCCGTCACCTTTAGGTAAGGAAGGTATTATCTTTGGTCAAAAAATTCGGTGGTGAGTTTTTGATGAATAAGCACGTTTTAGGGTCCCTACAATACGATTTTACTATTTTTACGATGATGTCTCTCTCTCTCTCTCTCTGTGTGTGTGTGTGTGCGTGCGTGTGTGTGTATGTGTGTATATATATGTGTGTGTGTGTGTGTGTGTACGTGTGTGTATATATATATATATATATATATATATGTGTGTGTGTGTGTGTGTGTGTGTGTGTAACTAAATTTTCGCCTACGATAACTCTAATACTACAATTCAAATAATTATAATTCTTTCGTATTCCTCTTCGTTACATCCATATGAAGAGCTGATTAGATTTTGATTATAATTGGTCTACCGAAAGTACCCTCATTTGAAGATTTTAACAGTTTTTCTTGAAAAAACGATGTTGAATATCATTTTTTCACATTTAATGTTATTATAAATAATAAAGAATTTTTTATTTATTAGTTATCGCAGACGAAATTTTTGTCACACACACACATACATACAGACATCATCGTAAAAATAGTAAAATCGTATTCTAGGGACCCTAAAACGTGCTTATTCATCAAAAACTTACCACCGAATTTTTTGACCAAAGATAATACCTTCCTTACCTAAAGGTGACGGAAGGTAAAAACGATGGAATTCCCCATTCAAATTTATTTATGTAGATACAAAAAATATAGTTAATTATTTGGGGGAAATTGAGGGGGGGGGGTCGCATAACTATCCGCCCCAGGTGCCAACTGTTCTTAGTCCGCCACTGTAGTACATACGAGAAAGATAAGATAGTATTGTGCAATAAATTTGGGTACGGTCATTGGCAAAAGCAATATTGCACAAATAATGAAATATTTACTATACGTTATATTACTTACCCGCTGGAACATGGTTCGTCCAAAGACATGCTACTTGTAGAAACATGTGATTGAGACGAGGCACTGAAAGAAGTGTTAAAAATATTGTCAGAAATTATAAAATATTAAATTATTTCAACTTACTTTTCACTGCTACTACTCTCATTAAAAGACCGATGCCTTTTGTGCTGCTTATTACAGTAATTCCTATAATATTCAGTTTATAATGTAATATGGTGTAAGGTTATTATAACATTAAATAAATAAAAAAAAAATTTACTTACTCCCCTGTCACTAATGGCAGCCTCTTTTACTGCTCTTTCTCCTCAGAAATAATTTTCCTTGCTGGCCTGACATTTTGGGGCAAATTTTTTATAAAAAACACAATATATGTACAATATATCGAAATAACGCAAACATGAAAGGAAGGGTAGTATCTCTTTTTGCGATATTTCAATTATATTTCTCTACGCGCAACTGAGCCACTGTTAGTTTCTAGTTTACCTACTCACCGCAAGGTCTATTCGTGGCGCCACATACTTATTTCACACAAAATTATACACCAAATTTGTTAAAATTATGAATATTTTCTATATTAAACAATATATTTTTGTAATACTTACTGAATAATCGTAAAAATGTATAAATTTAGTAGTATATATTATTTATCTCAAATTAGATTTCGAAAACTGGAGAAATAAAATAAATAAATGTATTTTATTTTTTTTAAACATGTTCCCGAAATTCATTTTACGTATTTTTTAAATATGTTTTGTATAGCAAGATACTTTACATCATATTTAAATATGAACAAAAAAATACGTCTAGTTTAAGAGAAAAAAATTAAAAAGTATGAAAAAGGTAGGTTTTTTGGATTTTTTAAATTGGTCCCGAAATTCATTTTTTTTTCTATTTAACATATTTTATACCACACCCTATTACAAATATTAGGTAAAAATTTAAACAAAAAAATAGGTCTACGATTGGAGATATTTTAATTATAATATTTAAAATATTAATTTACATGACAAAAAAGGTATCAATATTAACAAAACTATTTGATTTTTATTGCAAAATGGTCTATTTTTATTTTTGAGCATATGCAATGCTTATAACATAACGCAATTGTTAATAAAAAATTAAAAACCTGTACGTCGATTTTGAATTTCGCGCGCATGAGTGATATTTCACCTTAAGTAATTCTTTCTCTGTTGATAATATCACTTGCTTTGGTTTAGTTAAAGAATAAAAATCAAGATAAAAATGAACTGTATCGTTGTTTATTTTATTTCTAAATCTATCTGAAATTTGTTACAAAAACAATAATGGCTGTTGCCGGGTGAAGAACAAATACATAACTATATGTCAGACGTCAAGTGTCAATTTCAACATGACAGCTCAATCAGCCATGTCAAACGTCAACATGACAGCATATGACAGTTCAATCTGTCATAATAAATGTCACAATTTACAATATTTAATATAACAATAAAATAACATTCATTAATTCTAAACATGCCCCCAGCTTTGAAGACTTTTCTTCAACAATAATTTTAATTATTTTCATTGTCAATGTTTGGTAAAGGGCACACTTTGGCGATAGATCTTTTTATGGTGTTACCATTGGGTAATTTCAGTGTTACCACTCGAATTATGCCGTCCTTTCCAGCATGCACTGCTTCTACCTTTCAAAGCATCCAGGATAGTGGAGGAAGGTTGTCATCTTTAATGACGACAACTGTGCCGGGTTGAAGGTTCTGCTTAGTTTTTGTCCACCTTTGACGTTGCTGCAATTCAGATATATATTCTGTTGACCAACGCCGCCAGAAGTGTTGTATCAGCTTTTGAAGTCTCTGGTAACTGGACAATCTGTTATCTGGTACATCTTGTATATTTGTATCTGGAATCAGTGTTAGAGACTTTCCGACAAGAAAATGTGCTGGTGTTAGTGGACAAGGATCATTAGGATCGTTAGATATAGGATATAAGGGTCGTGAGTTTAATATTGATTCTATTTGAATGATGATGGTTTGAAATTCTTCGTATGTTAATGCTGCATTACCAATTATTCTTCGCATATGATGTTTCATACTTTTCACCCCACTTTCCCAAATTCCGCCATGATGTGGTGAATGAGCTGGTATGAAATGCCAATTGATATCTTCATTAGTACACATTTCTAGTAATTCGGATTTATAAATAGATAGAAAATTTGCTAACTCCCTTAATTTATTATTTGTTCCTATGAAGTTTGTTCCATTATCTGAGTAGATATGGGTTGGTTTTCCTCTTCGGTATGCAAATCGTCGTAATGCCATTATAAATGCTTCTGTTGATAAATCAGATACTATCTCTAAATGAATAGCCTTTGTAACTAAACATTTAAAAAGACTAATGTAGCATTTTATTAAGTTTGATTTCCTACCCTTTCGTTGTTTTAGCAGAAAAGGTCCTGCATAATCTACACCAGTTAAAACAAATGGATGTGTCATTTCAAGACGATGAGCAGGTAAATTACACATCAATGTCTGTTGTGGCTTCGGATTAGTTCGAAAGCAAATTGTGCATTTTCTTACAACTTCCTTTGCTAGGTTTCGTCCTTTATTGGGCCAGTATTTTTCTCTTATATGACTTGATAATTGTTGAGGACCTGCATGCAATAATTTTGCATGACCTTCAAAGATTAGTTTTGTAAATGGATGTTTTCCATCTAAAATAATGGGATGTTTCTTTTCATAATCGAAATTAGAGTTTTCCAATCTACCCGCAACTCTTAGTAACTTGTTATTATCTAAGTATGGAGTAAATTTTAATAACTTAGATTTATTCGGTATTTGCTGGTTTCTTTTTAGATTGGTTATTTCTTCACGAAATGATTCACGCTGTGTGATTCTTATTAAAATAATGTTAGAACTTTTCAATTCATCCATTGTGAGAGGACCTGTACATCTTTTGTTCTTTGGTAGTTTACAGTTTTGTAGAAATCTAAGTATAAAAGTAGTAATTCTTGTTAATTTATTTAATTATGAAAATTTATGAAATAGATCAAATGAATTTTCAATTACATGGCATGCTTGAATTTGTTGTTTTAATTCAGGTAAATTCGAGTAGGTCGTGGTATATTGTTCTGGCCAATTAGTTTCATTTTCTGACAACCATGTGGGACCTTTCCACCATAATTTTTTAGTAAGTAAAATATCTGCATATGCTCCACGTGATGCGATATCTGCAGGATTGTCGGTGGAAGGTACGTATCGCCAATCTTCATTTGATGTTTTGGATAATATATCTGTGACTCGGTTGGCTACAAAACTTCTTAATAAATGCGGGGAAGTATTAATCCATCCTAACACTACTGTTGCATCAGTCCAATATGTTACATGATATACTGGTAAATTTAGTGATTGCATTGTTTTGGTAGCTAATTTGGTGAGTAATACTGCTCCACACAGTTCTAGTCTTGGGGTAGTCAGTGTTTTCAAAGGAGCAACCTTGGTTTTTGCGCAGATTAAATCTACCTTTACAGCTTCACTTTCATCAATAACCCTTAAGTATAGGCAAGCAGCATAAGCTTTATTAGATGCATCGCAAAACCCATGCAACTCGATTTGAGCAGTCGTATTACTTATGATAAATCGTGGAATTTTAATTTTTTCAACTTGTCTTGCACTATGAATAAAGTTTTTCCATTGAGCATAAGACTTGGTATCTAAAGAATCGTCCCAATCTAATTTTGCTTGCCAAAGATTTTAAATAATTATTTTTGCAAGAATTATAATTGGACTAATCAATCCCAAAGGGTCGAATATTTGTGATATGAGTGAAAGTACAGTTCGTTTTGTTGTAATAGGTGTGTTATTTTTTATATTTACCGTATATTCAAATTTATCTTCTTGAGGATTCCAGTGAATTCCCAAAGTTTTTACTGATGTATTTTCACATATGTATACGACACTTTCTTGAGAATTCATATTACTTATTGTTTGTAATACCATTGATTAAATAATACCTACTGGTATTATTTAATCAATGGTAATACTTTAGAACTATTTGTGCACCATTTTCGTAAATTCATTTCAGCGCTTGCTAAAATTTTGGTTCTTTCGTTGTAGATTTTTAAAGCTTCCTCTTCACTTGCAGCGCCTCCTAAAAAGTCGTCTACATAAAAGGAATTTTCTATTAGTTCACATGTTTTTGGATATTCATGTTTATTATCTATAGCCAATTGTACCAGTGACCTGATTGCTAAGAAAGGAGCTGCTGCTTGTCCATATGTCACCGTGTTTAGCTCGTAATGTTGAATAGGTTCATTTGGATTTGTTCTCCAAACTATTTGTTGTAAACATTGTTGAGACTTATCTATCACAACTTGCCTATACATTTTTTCAATGTCGGCTGTAAGTGCTACTGCATAGGTACGAAATTTTATTATAATAGTAAATAGATCGTTTTCAACTGTTGAACCTACTCTTTGTAACTGATTTATAGATAGTCCATCAGGTGGTATAGCTGATCCATCAAAAACTACTCGGTATTTAGTAGTAAGGCTGTCTGATTTTTCAACTAAGTGATGTGGTAAATAATAAGTCTTTGTAGAAGTAAAATTATTTCCTTCTAGCTTTGTCATATGACCAAGATGCTCATATTCTTGCATAAAATCGAAGTATACAGTTTTGAGTTTTGGATTACGTTCAAATTTTCGCTCCATTGCCAGAAGTCGTTTAATTGACAAATCCAATGTGTTACCCAAAGAATCAACTGAATCACGTAATGGCATATTTACAATAAATCTTCCATTAGCATCTCTAGTTGTAGTTTTATTAAAATGATTTAGACACTCCTCCTCCTGTTGGTACCTACTAGTTCATCTTATCAAGTTTAATTGATAACAGATAAATTAGTATAGTATCCCAAGTCTCTATAGGCTCTTTTAGTACCTCTAATGCCCTAACATGAGTTTGAAATGTGTCTATAGTTTGCCTTAAATTGCTATGGATTTCTTTTAACAAAGATGGCATATCAAACAATGCTTTCATATGGATGTGAATAATTATTCTTTCATTTTCATATCGTTCTAATAATAATGACCATGCTACATCATAATTACCATTTGTTGTTTCAAGTGCACTTATTAATTGCAAAGCGTCACCTATCAGCAAACTTCGAAGATACCTGAACTTTTCTATATTTGTCAAAGTATCATTTAAATGAATAGTAGATTGAAATGAATCCTTAAACAATAACCATTTTGTATATTCGCCATTGAATTTTGGCAACGTTAATGTTGGAAGTTGAATTTTTTATGTGGTTGTCACTTTTGACAGTGATGTTTCAATAACTGGATGAATATTTGACTGATCATTTGGCTGATTAATTGTTGTATTAGCCAGTTGATCCACATTCTTTTTCTTTTCTATTATTTCACGCATCTTTGACACCACATCAAAGAAATCTTCTTCAAATTCAGCTCTGTAATCTGATGACAATTTTATTTCTTCTTCAGTTGAATCCTTTGCTTCTATTTGACATTGAATATTTTCAAATTTATCCCAAAGTTCTTCAACCTTTTCTAATCTAACCTTTAATTTTAAAATATTTCCATTTTGAACGTCAAAATTGTCAACAAATGTTGCAAATCTGGTTAAATTAGATTTAATATTACCGCGAGATCTTTTTAAGACTTCCATATTGGTTTAATTATATGTATAATATGAAAGAATAAGTAGAAATGGTAAATGACGAAGAAATAAGTGACGTGAAGTAAGTGACGTGTAAGATTAAGTGACGTGAGTTGTGTCACAGGTTTGAATGTAATCGGAAAGGTCTCACCCTGAATCCTTTGTTTCTGACTGCTCCTTGCACCTTTGGACCAGGACTGCCTTTTGCTTGATTGATGGAATAACTTCGATGTCGAAAGGCACCAAATGCCTTCAAATTGTATGGATATGATTTTGAAGCAGAATTCTTCTTCGTACACAAACTGATTGCTCTTTAAGCTATTGGAAACTGTAGTTTCCTTTGAATATCACTAGACTCACACTAGTAGCTTTATATTTGTAACTGTTGTTACTCTCGTTGGTTTATACTTTCTTCTGAACCTATATCCGGCTCGAAGGACCAATGTTTGTGTTCAACGTTATGAAATCACTCGCTTTGGTTTAGTTAAAGAATAAAAAATAACGATACAGTCCATTTTATCTTGATTTTTATTCTTTAACTAAACCAAGAGTGATTTCATAACGTTGAACACAAACAGAAAGTGTTGATCATCTGTCTCATAGCAATGAATTTCTGAGGTAACAGGTATAGCTATATCGCAGATTCAAAACACTATGTAGTGTTTTGAATCTGAGGCTATATGTACGGGTTACGGGTATGGCGGGTACAGCCAGTACAGCGTACGGCAAGAGACAAGCTAAAGTAACGAGCGATAAGCTACCTACTGCCTTGCTGGCACGTAACTAGGAACGGTAGGTAGAAACTGTGCACTGTGCTACGGACGAAATGAGCGGCCAGGCGGGCGACTGTATGGCCGATGGACGAAGTTGCGCCCTTGCCTCTATTTTGTATGATTGTATGGTTTTCGATTCCAAATTTCATTTACGCGCTTTTGGGGGTTTAAATAGTACATTTTCTTTTATAGATTGTAACAAAATAAATAAAATAGAAATTTTATATACTGCTTTTTTATATTGATTTTTGGTTTTTACATACATGTTTCTTAACAATCGATTAATTATTTGTAGTTTATGAGAAAAAACAATTATAATTAAAAATTTGGGGAAGGGATATGTGACGTCGCCATGGTAGGATCGTGGGGACAGCTAGACTGAGAGGAAAATAGATAGTTATAGCCAAATAATTAGATTTATCTTAATAAGCAGCTGGTATATATACAGAATATATTTCAGATTATAACCATTCAATTCTCTTTATCAAACTATAAACTTACATAACATTTTGTATATTGTCACGGGGAATGTCTGGATTTTTTTCTTTCGTTGTTTTGATAAATTAATATGTCTGATTTTTAAATATAGTATTACGTGATCCGTCAATTTTAAACGTTTTCTAACGAGGATATTGTAATATTAAAATATCAACGATGTATGGCATTTATCTATTTTTTTCGCATCTCACTATCGCGTGGAAATTTAAAAACAATAGCAAATTTGGCCATACTTTTACATATTAGCACTCAGCATTATAAACCATTTTTACAATTCTCTTCAATTTTTTAATCAATTAATAACAATCAACAAAAATCAAGGAAAAACTAGTATGAGAACGTACAAAAACTAAGATAAAACGAAAAACGAAAGAAACAAAAACAAACAATAATTGTGCTCGATAATAGAGACAAACCCTAAAATAACGGTAGAAGAGCTTATGTATCTATATGGAATAGAATTATTTATTTTATAATAAATATTATAAAAATTGCAAGAATATAACACACAAACGAAACCATTCGATCACGATAGTGAAACTAGGGATGCGCACGTTACATCGATGATTAAGAAAAATCGATATTTGGCTTTCTTTACTTACATGTGTCGTCACAGTTTATTTGATGCGGTCTAGCCTACTTTGGCGAAAATACTTCGACGATAACTAAGCATGCAAATAAATGAACTAAAAGGGAAATGGTTATCAAAATATTTATTTCTGGGATTCAATGTGTTTTAAATTCAGTGGTTACATTTAATTTTTAATAAAATATAGATTTTTGTGTAGTATAGGTACCTACATTGTTGTTCTTTTACTAATCGTAAAATATGAGAGCATATTATAGTTTATATTATTTTCAAGAGTGAAAAGTCGGAAATCAGTTCATATAATTTGTAAACATCTATGTTTAAAATATATTTTTGAACCGACATTTATACAACATCGATTTTTGTTTAAGTATAACTTGAATTTTATCTCACAGCGCAAAGTTACCTTACCGCTGTGACATCAGAAAGAAAGGGGATAACCGTACATACATACATTCTTGTTGTCTCCTATGACCATGATTTGAGCGGCGGTGACGGGTGACGATCGGTCAGGCGGGCGGTTGTAGATGCAGACGTGTGTTGCGCTGTTGTGTGATTGTATGCTTTTCTATTCCAAATATGCGCTTTTGGGGGTTTATAAAGTATATTTTCTCTTGTAGCTTGTAACATTTTATAAACTATGTTTCTAAAGTTAATTTTTATTATTATTGTAACGGGAAGCGGTCGCCGCCGCCGTCACCAGCGCTGAGCTGGTGTCTAAGTTTAGTGATGACATAATCGCGCGAGCGACCTATCTGCGTAAACAAACGTCTCCCAACCTGTTTAATTATCTCGGTGACGTAATCTATTGTATTCGATGTTTTTATCTCGTGCAATATTCGAGTATATTCGAGAACATCGTCACCGGAGTAAATAAACCCCGTCAGAAAAGGCATTCGACAGTCTGATATAAACAAATAGTCGACGAGTGGTGAACATAAATGAAATAAATATTGTTCAAATAAATAATCAGTGTTTAAGCATTCAATAGTATTCTTAGTTTTAAATTAGTATTTAATATTTGTTTAACCATAGTAATCGTCATTGTTATTATCTTTTAATATTTATTTATTGTTTTAATAAACATTTATTTTAATTATAATAATAAGGCTGTTGCAAGAATTTTTATATGCCTTCTAATTATCAAATTTATAAATATATCATTCATGGGGTCTCGTGGCCGCGAGCCTGAGTGTCTGGTCGCGAATCTGGGGAACCGGGTTCGATCCCGACCGACGCCAAATGTTTCAAATTTTAAATGGCACAAAATTGACCCCTGTGGTGCACTCTCCACGCCAGCAATGAGTGCCCGTGACGTAACGCCTGGTAAACGCCCGCACGGTACAAATATGTCATCATCATTACCGATATCTGCATACAAAGCAGATTGGCACACCCAGCAATGGGTAATATGCCGTGATGATATATTTATTTATTTATTTATCATTCTTTAAATAGCCTCAAATTTGAAATTATCACGAAATATTCATTAGATATTTTACAATTAATTTTTGAAATTTGTATAATATTTTAAAACAGTTAACCGATCTGAAACGAAATATGACTTCAAAGTACATATATTGCCTACTTTTATTTATTTAAAAACGTAGGCTATGAACAAACTGTTTTCCTATTGGCTGTGAATGACGTAATGTAAGTGCTATGACGTGACAGGAGTGGGAGGTTATTTTTATGGTTATTTTTGGCGCCAATCTATTTATTTAATTATTTACGAAAATAACAAAATATTAAAACAAAAAATGTTTACCAAGAAAAATATTGGATAAACTTTAATTTAAAGTACGCTATTTACAGCCCGAGTAAGAAAAAAGATTACCTACACACACACACACACACACATATATATATATATATATATATATATATATATATATATATATATATATATATATATATTTACTTATGCTGGAAACTGTATTGAATTCCTTTTCTATTTTTCTATTTACTTTTTCTTTTTAAAACGTTACTAATATTATTTTGAAATGATTAGTTCTTTGATAGTGACATTTATCTGTCAGTTACAAATATTTGAATAACTGTGTTTTGTTTGTTTAAAGCGTAGCTCTGGATTTAAATTATAGATAATTTTTTTAATTTATACATAAAATATATAGAAAAAGTATTAATGCAAATCTATAGAACATTTATTAATCTTTAATTTTTATAATAACGTTAATCTCGAAAAAATAACATTTAAAGGTATTTTTCGAAGAAAAACTATTTTGAGCTTCTAGTAAAATGCCATTTCCGCTTATCCGATTTTCACCAAAATCTAATGGGCTCTTTCCATTACAGAAAAAGTTCGAAATACAAGGTTTCAAAATTTTCTGAATAATAGTATTTGAGTTAGAGTGGAGAATCCACACACACATACACATACAGACATCATCGTGAAAATGTTAAAATTGGATTGTAGGGACCTTAAAACATGCTCATTTACCAAAATCTCGATATGCGATTTTTAGCACGATCCCTATACCTCCCTTACCAAGGGTAGCGGAATGTAAAAAGACAAAACATATTTTTCATCTTGATATTACAAGTTACAAGATAGGCGTCGCCTATTATATAGAAATCATTGTGCATTAAACATTAAACAAGGCTTTAAAGATTTGGGTATTTCCACTCTATTATCTTGTAAACTCACTTTATGACATACATCCAAATTAAATTTCATTTAAAATGGAGATTGCCACTATGCCACTGTTATAATATTAGATCTGCAACCTCATTGCGCAAACCTGCTTACAGGCTACAAAAGTCCATGAAATGTACATTGAATTTAGATTTGTATAATAAACTACCCGAAAAAGTAAAAAATATGAATAAAAGAATAAAAAACATTCAAAAATATTATTAAAAACTTTCTTATAAAATATGCGTTTTACAATATCGAAGAATAGTGGGATCACACTGAACTGAAAAATATTATGTAGGTAATACGAGTATAATATTAATTTTTTAAAAAAATTGTTATTTATTATTCAGTCTATCGTTATTCTTACAATATATTATTAATATTTCAACTCGTACAAATAAAATATCTTTATACGTTCGTTAATAAATTTGAAAATATTGCCACACATATTTTTACTTTTAGGTTTGTCATGTGGAACAAAGTATAACTATTATCGAATAGATGGAGACTGGTAAATGTACAAAAATTTCTTCTTTACCGACTCAGCCATAGTTATTTATCTCAGTGCTCACTAGCGCTCGTCTCGGTGTAGAAACAAATTAATCGGGGGTATCATTTCACCGCGAATACCAACCTGCCAGAAGTACCCTATAATCCTGTTGCGGTAACGAGCACAATTTACAGTTACAGCGGTTCCAGTCTCATTTTAAAATAGTTTGTAAATCGTTTTTACGATAAACTTGTTCTATTGTTTCCAGCATTTCTAATCGGAACAATGACAATGAGAGATTACAAATGTCAAAGTTTCAGAGATATTGGTCAATGAGAAAAAGAAAAATGGCGCCGATTTTAAATTAAGAACTCATTCGGATACCGAATAGTAAAACGTTATTCGGTCTAATACCGAATAATTGAGATTATTAAGAAAAGAAGATATTTGGAGTATTTAATTGGTTAATTTTTGACTGCAATAAAACATACATACGTGTATGTACCTATCTATTAAATACGAAGTCGCGAAGTAGGTATATTTATTATAGTAACAATCATAAATTGATAATAAAATTAAAAATTATTCCTTAAAATTAAATGAAAATAAAAACTAAATACGACATATTTTGAGAACAAGGTTCTGTTCTCGTCTTCAGTAGTAAATTTTACCCAAAACCTAATTGAGAAGGTAAAGAGAAATTAAGATTACTCACTATGCCAACCATACTGGTTGTCTTAACAGGCCTTTTCTCAGAGAGTGAATTGTCAATGTGTAAGCCATGCCAGAGAAATATTTACATATTCAATTTAGTTTTTATTTTAATTTAATTTTAAGATTAAAGGTTATTTTTAATTTTATTACCAATTATATTAGCCTTAGACTACATAATATTTAATTCATAACAATCACAAAGCCTAGTTGTATTGCCCAATAGAATTTTTATGTGGTAGTAACCACTTTAGTAAAAAACTTCAAATTAAATCAGTCAATTGTTCGTGTGATTAACTGGTACCAAAATAGCGGAATACTATTCGCCGAATATTCGGCAATTCGGCCAAGGGAATCGCCGAATATTCGGTATTCGGCTTAGGGCAGAATACACTATTCGTTGCAAGTCTAGTAAGTTTACATACAAGTTCTTAACTATATCCTACTTAGCAGTTTTCATTACTCATACAATGAAACAAATGAAACATGTCATGTCAAAACTATTTTTCTTGAGATTGTACAATACTCTCAATCTCATTTGTGATTTTTAGTATATTTTATAAATAAATATATCATCATGTGTGCGGGCGTTTACCAGTCGTCACCTTACGGGCACTCAATCCTTCATTTGGAAACGAGAGCTTAATAAGTATTATACGGTATATGAAGACAGAAATATATGTTTGAAACTATTATCTATATCTTTATTTTATATTCCTACACCTATGTACATACATTCTTTTGAATATTGCATCAGCTAGAGATTTAGCTTTTACTTATTACTGCTATAAATCAGTTATATCATAAATATCTAAATATAAATCAAGTCCAATCACTCACTTTAAATTATTTGCTAATTAAATACGTCTCTTAATTAGTTTGTTTATATTTACATATGAAACAATTACCTACTTTCACATTCTGTAAAAGTTTTGTAATTTTACATTTGATCAAAACAAATACTTTTGAAGTTAGTTTTCTGAAGTGATACCGTGATACAAATACGAGTATACCTACTTGGAGAAAAGTTAAGTACTGTTGGGCATCCTTATGTCAGTTATATATGATATTTAATGAACGTGTGCAGTGGAGCCAGTGACACCAACTATCAGCTGAACAAATTTTCAACTTTTAGTGACTCAAGACTGCTGCCATTTCCTAGTAAAAATAACAAAACTAATAAACTGGTCTTATATTAAATTCCAAAAGTTTAAAAAATAGTTATATCAAATGGATGGAAATAAGTTAATAAACATTAAAAATACAAAATAACAAATCATTTTCAAAATGCTAGTTTTTTCCATCTCTGTACATATTAAGTAAAATGGTGCCTGCAACTGTCAACTAAACTGTATATAAATATAAATATACGAGTTAAATATATTGCAATCTGCATAGTTTGGCATTTTAGATTCAAGAAAAGATTATGAATTTTCCATTGAGAAATTTCTTAAACTTGTCTCTGATTTTCCCCACTTTGCGTTACCGCCATTTTACTTAATATTGTCTATCTCTTTTAATTGCAAAGTGCAATTGCAATGCTCTAAAATTAAGACAAAAAATATGATACCATTGTTGAAGAAAGATAATTCAAAAATTAATTAACTTATTTATTATTATTATTATTATTATTATTATTATTATTATTATTATTATTATTGTTATTATTATTGTAATTATTATTACTGTACAATCCGCATCAATGAATGTTTTTTTATTTCGCATGAGCGTCAACTAAATATGAGAAAAAGTAGTACATTCTAAATAAACATGATTCTTTTTTTTCAATAGGGTCCTGCTCTATTACAAAAAAAAAATATAATGTACAATTTATCCTTAAAGTATTACTCAATAAATAACGTGTAAGATAAAATTTTTTTTATTAATTACTTTGCGATATATTTGACATTAATGTCACTGTGACGTCACACTATTGCTATCTTTCTCGCGCAGGCTATTAATAGAAATTGGTGCGAGAAAAATAGCAATAGATTTCGTTAAAAATCAAATGCAGTTAAACTAAAAACTATTATAACTTTTGAATACTGCGAATTACTACAAAATTACCCGAACTTTCTTTTAAAATAATAAAAAAAATTAGAGTGCAGGACTCCATTCTACCATAAAACAAAACGTAAAAGTATAAATAATGCTTCTCAGTTTGATTTTCTCTAGGTACGGTATTTGTTGCTTTATGCAAATATTTACTAATCAGACTGATTTATGAATACTGTGGGTCGTATCTTGCATATGTATACAACTGGGATTAATATAGTAGACTAGAAATTTAAAACACATAAACATTAATTAGTGTAAATAAAATTTCTATCCAAATTTCGAATGAAATTCCGGAAGCTTAGGTACGTTGACCAAATAGTAACAAAATTTAAGCAATATAGCTTTCGGCAAATGGTATATAAACATCGTACACGCACCGTTGAACCAGCAGTTTTCTTTCATTCGTCTTCCTTACAACTATGAAATACGCTTCGGTAAATATCTTCACATAAGTAAACTGAATAGGACGGTATTCTCATCTAAGAATAGCACTAAAGACAGGTGAAAAATTCACTTACTTCATGGGGCTTAGTAGTTCAGTTGGCAGAGCATCCTATTAGAAATAGGAAGATCTTGGGTTCAAGTACCGATGAAGTCAACGAATTTTTCACAATAATATTTTTTCGGTATAATGGAAATATATAGTTATTTAGGTAACAAGTGCGTAAAATGTAGCGTAACTATTATACGAGAAAGAAAATTTGCTGCACGAGCCAAGGACGAGTGCTCAAATCTTTCGAGTAAAAAAAGTAACTTGCTCACGAGTGGCATACAATTTTTTTACGTCGACAATAAAAGGATGAAATAAATGCTATTGCATTCCATTTTTTCACTCCTTTGAGTTAAAAAAGTGCATTTTCACACTTTTACTGTATAAAAAATTATATACCTTAAGAACGCATTTTAATGAAAAAAGTGCAGTATTTTTAACAGACGTAGAAAAAATTTATTAATAAGACTATGAAGACATTATGTCTAACTTATTTAATTATTTTTGTTTTTTATTGTTTCAGACGTTTGTAGTTATCCTAGCTCTCTCGGCTGTAATTGCGGAGGAGGAGGCCAGAAAAGACAAACGCAGCGTACTTGGTGAAGATATTGCATTGGGCCATACTTCTTTGAATTTGGGCTTGGATAACCATGGCTGGGATCTTGGCCATGCCAGTTTGGGTTGGAGTGGTTTAAATAGCCATCACGGTCCTATCGATTTAGGCTCCCATGCACATAATCATATCACCATCACTCAGAAAGTTGGTGTACCTATTCCTCAACCTTACCCTGTTCATGTAGAGAGGAATGTTCCAGTACCTTATCCCGTACATGTAAAAGTACCTGTAGATAGGCCTTATCCAGTGTCAGTGCCGAAGCCATACCCTGTGCCAGTAGCGAGGCCCGTGCCGTATCCTGTGGAGAGACATGTTCCTGTGCCTTTGCAAGTGCCCGTACATGTGCCATATCCAGTCAAGGTTCCAGTGCACGTGCCCAGGCCCTACCCCGTACCAATCATAAAGAAAGTGCCAGTACATGTACCTGAACCAGTTATAGTGAAGAAACCTGTGCCAATTATTATCAGAAGCCATGACCACCATTCTGGTTGGTCTCCGTCTATCGGATGGAATAGTTGGTAAAATATTTTAATTTATTCAAATTTTTACTTTTTTATAATTTACTCTTTTACCTAAAAATGTGTTCTTGTTTAAACATAACTCTTATTTTATGTAAATAAAAAATATTTATACCGATATGTATATTTATTTACTATGTACTGTTTTTAGACAATTGTGCTTGTGCCTTAAAACTTTACTAATGCAATATTTCGTACAAAAATTTAAAATCACTGCTCTAATTAATTGATTCAGCATCCTATTTATGAAGGAAGATTATTTTTTTTGCAAAATGTACATACCGTGTGTATGATAGTAAAGTCTCTAGTTTAATTTCATAAATATTAAATAATTCCTACAATGGAGTAAACATTGCTCGATTGGATAGTTAATCGTAGGAATATAATGGAGAAGACAATATTTGAACATTAAGTATTTAATTAATATTGATGACAAATGAAAACAAATGAATAATTTTCAAATGCTGAGGCTTCCATTATGTTTCTACAATTTTTGTAATGTTTAATATACGATTTTTATTTTTAATTAAATGTCCGTTTAACATTAATGTAAATATATATTTATAACGCTAGCCTCTAAAAAGAGCTTTTTATAGCACGTTCCACTAAAATTTGACATGTTTAATATTAGGTTTTTATGTTAACTAGCCACAATGAAATTTTCATTGTATGAACTAGCTACTTGGGGACTCAAAAACTATTTCCCATTTGTTTATTGTAACAACCCTATAACCCGCCTTGTAAAAGGCGAATTTCAAATAATATTTAAAGTGGGTTACTGTAATTCTAATTATTTTATTATATATTATTATTATTATATATGTACGTCACATACCGGATCGATTCTCCAGTGACTATGTTATCTGTCAACATGTGTATGTTATGTAAGTAGTTTACAGTATTCGATTTTACCTACATACATCAAATAGATTCAATATCTTATTATGTGATAATAGATGGCAGAACATTGAAATTGCAACATTATATTTAAAAAATATTGAAGGTTAGTAGTTATTATAAACTTCACTTGTTTTTTGATCATACCAATATATTTTTAAGTAATAGCCATGGTAATTAGTTAGTGTGACTAATTCCCAATATCACATCGTCATTACAGAATTTTTTTCTCAATAACAATATAACAAACATATCACATAGTAACAAACATAACAACCATTCAACGGCTACTTTTTAATTTAAAATAGTATATCAAACTACTTGGTGTCAAACATTGATCGAAAACATAAAAATGAATTCAGAAGTTTTTAAAAAATGTGTTGGATAGAACATTGTATTACACTCGTGCTGAATGTATATTAGTATCTAAAGAAGATAATTTTTTTCATTCGTGACTAATTATGTTACATCTTACACTTGTATAATAAATATTTTCTACAACTGTGAAAAAAGTTGATGTTTGTGCATTGGATACCAGTATGCGAAATATGTCATATTTCATTAAGTACGTTACCATAATAGTGAGTATTTCATAAACAAGACGAGAGCAATAGCAACATAAAATTTTCCTTCCTTACGCACTGGTACATCAGCCCTACATTCTGGATAAAAAATAAATAAAAAGCAAAACAAAATTATAGTAACCCTATATGTCAATGTCAAAAAAATAATATAAAAATTAAGTGGCAATTGCATAAATCTGAATGGAGTCCATTCTCGAAAATTTCTTTCTTCAGGCAATGAAATTTTTTCTTCAAATTATAGAAATTTATTTCAAAATAAATATATCTATACTCTATCCGTGTTAACTATAGAGTGGCGGGAAGATAGGTGCAGTTTGATGTATTTTGATTAGATAATACCCCAATATTATCCAATAAAGCAACAAGATCAAACTGCACCTATCTTCCCATCACTCGATAGTTAAAACAGATAGAACATATATAAAATTCCAGGTGGCGATTGCCCGGCCCAGTATACGTTATTTAAAAACCAGACTGGAGGAATATAAAAGAAATTGTAGGAATAACAACAATAATAACGGAAAGTGTGCTCTAGTAACACATGTCAAAAACACAGACCATATGTTTAATTTTGAAGATGCTAGAATCTTAGATACAGAATTTAATTTACAGAAACGTTTAATACTTGAAATGTTGCAGATTAAATATGATAAGAACAATATTAATTTAAAAACAGATATTGATAACTTAAGTACTATATATACAAACATTTTAAAACACAATAACAACAAATTAAACTTAATACTAAATAATATGAAATGATGAATAATTTTAAATATTTTTTAGCGGTAAAACAAGGAACTTCCGAAGTATACATATTGAAACTAAATTATGTTTTTTTCATAAGGGGACCAATTTCGCACACATTTTTTTTTTTTTAATTTTTGACTTTTTGAGTATTTTATTATATTTATTTATTCCTTTTTCTAATTTGACGTCATACGTGTGTTATGTTTTTGTTATTATTTTAATGTGTTACTCGTTTAATGTGTTCATCTACAAGTTTTTTAAAATTATTTTCACGTAAGTTATATTTACTATGTATCCACTTGGTTTTTAAATTTTTTGTAATTATTGTAGCTCCTGAAGAAGGCATAAGAGATGCCGAAACCGGTTGAGGCCGATAATTAAATAAATAATTTGACTGCAATCCAGAAATTTACTACATTCCATCAAAACAAAAATTGTAAAGAACGCCTAAAATTATTCATATGCGGTAAAGAACATACAATAATTTTGTTCCGAATGAAATACACGTCGAAGGCGAGAAAACCGTGAGAATCATAGCAGCGTGAAGAAGACAGAGGATGTTCGGAAATCCAAAAGGACCGACTCGTCTTTGTCTAATTTGCAAATCCAACTGTTACTAATGTTTTTTTTACAAACATTGCGAGTCCGGATTTATAATGATACAGGTACTCGAATAGTCAGAGCTCTTTTTGACAGTGGGTCCCAGTAATCATATATTCTAACTGCTACCGCTCGTGATTTGAACTATCCGGCGAAGCGTGTACAAAACATGATACATACGCTATTTGGCGGAGCTCAAACAGGTGAACAAATGCACAATTGTTATGACATACGTATTTCCAGTCTAGCGGATGATTATGCATGTAGGTTTGAAGTGATGGACCAGTCGGTCATATGCAATAATATTTCTGCCATTCACGAGGGTCTTTGGACATGTCAGCTAAAAAGATATGGGGTCGTTTTGGCTGGCAACAAAGGAGATGAACCGATTGAATTACTGATTGGAGCGGATGTAGCCGGACAACTTCACAGGAAAGAGACAGATACTAGAATGTGGACTCGTGACACTCTATACGTTACTGGGTTTGGTGTTGATGGGAAAGACCACAAACACGCCGACACGACGTGATATAAATAGGAAGAGAAAGGGGGTAGACATTATCTCCTCCGTAGACCGGTAATTAAAGAAAATAGCGCTTCCACAAAGGTCGCCCAGTGTTTGATGTATCCGCACGAGGACAACTCTCCTTCACTCAATGATTGTCTGGAGAAAGGTGAGAATCTTATAGAACTAATACCTAAAATTCTAATAAGGTATCGCAAAGAACCATTCGGTGTTATAGCAGACAATAAGAAGGCGTTTCTGCAAATAAGCATTCACTGGAAAGACAGAAAATGTCTCAGATTTATTTGGCAAACCAAAGACAACGAAGAAATCGTTTTTAGACACAAGAGAATTGTCTTTGGTGTTAACGCTAGTCCTTTCATATTGGCTGCTACCATAGATCATCAGTGTTTAGATAGACGCAAAACTTCTAAACGAAGAAACAACTTATGTTTTGGGATTAACATGGAATAATAAAGATGATACTCTCTCAATCTGGCATAAGAATATTCTTTTAGAAGACAGAAAAATAACAAAAAGAGAGATTCTTTCTGTCACCCAACGTATTTTTGTCCCAATTGGGTTTACCTGTCCAGTAACATTACATCCAAAGAAACTGCTACAAAATTGATGGGAACAGGGAATTGGATGGGATGGAGGTTAATAAAGAAACTCAAATTGCATTTAGAAAGTGGCTGGGAGAATTGCCATTATTGGAAGATCTCAAAATTCCCAGGTTATTCAATGTGTGTGCCATTCAACATTAGGAAATTACCCTGCATATGTTTTGCGATGCTAGCAGTCTGGAATATGCAGCGGCGGTGTTTCTTAGAATTAAAACTTCGAAGGGAGTAATGGTACATTTGATTGCGGCTAAACCTAGAGTGACATTTATAAAGAAGTTAACTATTTCACGATTACAGTTGCTGGCAGCTACAATTAGAGCTAGATTATGGTCTCAAGTAAACAATGCCTTAAAAATTGCTGTGACTAGTTATTTCTGGTCAGATTCAACAACAGCATTGTCGTGGATAAAACGAAAGAAAGAATGGTCAGTTTTTTTTCTGGAACCGCATTCAGCAAATCAGACAATTAACTGATGCAGAATTACATACCAAGAAACAAAAATCTCGCAAACTTGTTGTCTAGAGGATGTTGTCCTACAGAATTGACTTTATGTAAATCGTGGGAGGGACCCATATGGCTGTATGCAGGAACGAATTCATGGCCACAAACAAAACCGATAGTGGATGAAAATGAAGTAAATATAGAGAAAAAGAAGTAGGCTACAAAGTCTTTATTGATTGTTGAAGAACGTTCGCGATTTTATTTATACTTTTTAAAATATTTGAAGAATGTTCGTATGTTGGGATGGATACTTCGCTTTATTCAGAACTGCAGAAATTCAGAAAGTCAAAAAGTAAGTTAACTAACTGCGGAAGAAGCGAATATAGCGGAAAATGCTTGATTAAAATTGCTCAACAAGAAGCTTTTATGTCACTGAAGAAGAAAATAGAAAATTCGTTCAAGGTGTTCCAGGATGAAGAGGGGCTATTGCGGGTAAGAAGCAGACTGGTAAATCAGGAAGATACAGAAGATTTCCTATATCCTTATTTGTTGCCCGCTGAACATCCAATAACAAGACGACTTATTTATCACACGCATATAACCTCGTGTCATGTCAAAGGTCAAGGACTTATGAGTAAAATAAGAGAACAATTTTGGATTCTTGGTGGACGACACATTATACGATCCGTTACGAATGATTGCGTAATATGCTTACGTTATTACGCAAAGCAGATTCAAGTGAAAGCACCAGTAAATCGAGCAAGAGATGTAGCAGTATTCGAGGTAACTGGGATTGATATAGCCGGCCCATTGGATCTCTTAAGAAGCTACTAAAAAACCTGGGACAAGCATGTCTCAATGGAGATGAGTTGTATACGATATTATGCGATTGCGAAACTATAATAAACTCGCGACCGTTAATCTATGTGTCTAATAATAACAATTATTTAAAACTACTAACCCCATAGATGTTTTTAACTGAAATAAAAGAGTTCGGTGTACCGAATTTAGACAATATAGATTCGGGCAGTTTAAACCGTCGACATAAATACATGTAAGAAACGAACTACGATATTGTTTTGGTTAAGAAAATCTCGGTCTTTTAGTGCGAAGTGAGAGAGTTAAGAACTACAATAATATCGCTATCGAAGAAATGGTGTTAATCGGTAGTGACGGTACCAAACGAATGAACTGGCCTTTGGTACGTGTCATTGAACTCTTACCGGGAAAAGACAATGTTGTGCGTTTGGTAAGACTTCAAACGTCCCATGGACGATTATTAACACCGGTTCAGTAGCTTTATGCGTTGGAGTGTGTACCACATTCGCCAAAAGCAGAGAACGGAGTGATGACCCGACGGGTACCGGCGTACGCAGCGAAGACAGTGCGAACAGCGAAACTGGCACAGACAATGGTGTCGGCGCAGATAGCGAAACCGATGTAGACAATGGAGTCGGTGCAGACAACAAAGTCGGTGTGACCAGCGAAACCGGTGCAGATAGCGGAGTAGGCGCAGACAGCGGACCAAGCGCAGAGAACAAAATCGCCGTGGATAACGACGACGACAAGATCTCCGGTGTAATGTACAAAGTGTTGTGAAAAATAAAGCTTTTAAAAAAGGGAAGACGAGTGAACAGGCCAAAATGATTTTTAAGAGCGTTATTCTTTATGTTAGATGGTTTGTAAGATACATTGAGAAACCTCATTTGTGAAATAACAGTGTTTCAAGGTGGGAGTATGTTAGGATTTAAAATTATATTTTGCTTTGTAAATTTAAATAGGTGAACTATATGTATCCATTTTGCTTGCCCGAACTGTGGAGTGTTGTTCGTTTGTAAGGTGGGGAGAGGGCGACACCCCTGCAAAGTGAATAGCCGACGAGTAGGCAGTTTGGTAAGACGTATAATGTTCTTTGTGTTGTGTGTCATAATAATTGTTGTAATTTTTGTTAATAAAGTTGCTTACACGGTTTTGTAACTATCTTATTTACGTGCTCCTATGGTACGGTTAGTGCCATAGTGGATTATTTACGACACCATATATATGCACATAACTTTTATGGGTAGTCTAAGAAGTAGATTAGTTTCTGCTACACGAAATGTTCTAAGTGTCCTGGAAGACAGTTTTGAAACATTGATATTGATTTTCCAAAGTAAGTTTGAACACCCTATAAAGTTGTTTAGAATTTTATATAAGAATAATATTAACATAATTTGTCTCCGATGATGTAAAGACTGGTAAATAAAACGCTCCAAAAGGTACTCTTAGGTAGGCTTATTGCACGAACAGGATAATGACTGTCTTGTTTAAAACATATAAACTTTAGGAACTTCCTTTGAATTGAAATCTAAGTATTGAATGTAACTATCAATTATAGTACAATAATCCATTTTAGACTGAATGAAACAAGAATATAATGTATGTAGTATTGAAGAATCTTTTAAAAAAGTACTGTTCCTAATTATGAAACCCAATAGTTCATTACAATGTGAAATAACATGTTTGTATTCTTCTGTAAATGTTAACTTTGGATTATAAAATACACCAAGATCATTAATAATAAAACAGAGTTGTAAGACATCATTGTTAATGTGGTAATCAAATTCTGTGGGATTATTCTTACGATGAAAACACATTATTGTACATTTAGAGGAGTTTAAGTGGAGCTTATTATAGTGCACCAGATTTTAACCGGGTCGATAACAGATTGCAGAATTAAGCATTCACTTTAAGTTTTTATCTCACATTACAGTTTGCGATCATTAGCAAACAACAAATAAATGCAGTTAACAGAATTACAAATGTCATTAATATACAAAATAAATAGTAGAGGTCCTAAGTTCGACTGCGGCACTCCAAATGAAACACGGAACATTTTAGATTTGCAACCGTTATAATGGACGATTTGTTTTCTGTTTATCAGATAGCATGTAAATAATGCTACTAACGAATCAGTCACACCAAATGAATTTTATTTTTGCAGTAGTACCCTGTAATTTATTTGATCTAACGCTTTCTGTATGTCTGTATACACTACATCCACTTGACCAGCTCGATCAACTACTTCAGTTAAAAATTGTGTAAATATGGTTCGATTAGTTGTGGTAGATTTTTCCTCACGAAAGCCATGTTGTGCCTGTGAAAGTTGCTTATTCACTTTTGAATATATAAACGAGTATAACAGCATTTCAAAAGCTTTGCTGAAATTACTAAGGATTGAAATAGGTCTATAGTTCTTGATATCGGTTGTGTAGCCAGATTTAAGTACAGGACATACTTTTGAAATTTTCCAGGCCTCGAGATAGTGCGAATTACTCAATATTAGATTATATATAACGCATAGTTGTTCGAAAAAAGTATAAAGCACAATGTTTAAGAAGAAAAGCCAGAACTTGATCTATGCCAGCTGTAGTCTTATTTATTTATTTTTTTTCAGAGTATTGCAGACTTCAATACTTTCGAAAGCTACTGAGTTTTTGAATATCATTGTCATTTCCTGGATCTTGATAACTGCTGCAGAAAGAGTCAGCAAAGGCATTGACTAAAGCCAACGGATCGTTATAGTGTTCATCATTCAGTCTTAGATTACCTGGAATTCTGGATTCGTATATTTTAGTTTGAATGAAGGACTAAAATGATTTCGAGTTATTTTTATAGTAATTTCAGATATCCGAATGAAGTCATTGTCATTAAAGACTGTTGCTGCCTGAGTTTTGATAATTTTCCTAAGTCGTTTAAACTCTTCATGGTTCGATTTGGTATTACAGCTCTTGTACTACTTTTTATACGTATACTAGAGATTATTTCTCTTGTGTACTACCGAAGATAGTTATTACGACTTTTGGTATTCATATACAATGGAACGTGAACATCAAAAATTGTGCACAAGGTATCATAAAATTCTTTGCAAGCAGATTCTACTGAGTTGCAGTTGTATACCGTTAACCAGTCTGCGTTTAATAAATGTTCATAATGGACAGGAAAATTTGCATTCTTGAAAATATAAATTTTCTCCTGCCGTATAATTGGAAAAAAAAATTCCTGTTTTTCCGTTACTATAATTTCAAGAGAAGAATGGTGTAGATCTTCATTGACGTATGGAACTTCGGATTGCAAAATCAAACATTCTAAGTTGGAGATGACAAGTTCTAAAATTTTTCCATGTAAGTTTGTGATAGTGTCTAATTGTTTGAGATTAGTAAATTCTAAAAAAATTGTTGAAGATGCTTAGTTTTTGTCTCGCTCGTCAAACACAGCAAGGTTTGTGATATTAAAGTCTCAAATTATTACAATATTGTTGCCACGTAAGCATTCAAGCTGAATGCATCAAGTAACAGTTTAAATTCAGAAATTGATATATCAGGGGCCTGTTTCATAATAATTATTAGACTAATAAAATTAGTGAATGTCTAATAATATTAGTTATTATTGTTATGTTATGTTTCATAAAAACATTAACTTAAAATATTAGTTATTAGTGTAGGACCACGCAATATTAACTAATTTTATTAGTAAAAATCGGAATTTGTTTCATAAAATAAAAAAAAACTAATAAATTATTCTAATAAAAGCAAACTAATTGTATTGGTGTCTTGACAGTAACAAAACAATATATTAGTAAATATTGTGTGCGTAATTGTAGTGGAGATTGGAGATACAAATAAAAATGTTTGATTTAAACACGTGACGAAGAAGAAATTATAGTAAGAAGACCCAGAATATTGCAATACCATTGTATAGGAGATATGCATGGTGTATCTTAAGGAATAGTTTGTAGAACCATACGAAAAGTGGTGTGTGCTATCATCGACACTTTATTAAAAGATACTGTGTGTTGGCCGGATGATATTGGAAAAGTTATTAGAGACGATTCGAATTGCCACCGCGTGGTTTCTGACATCGCACCACGTTTTTTTGAGTCTTCGGAAGTTCTTTCCGGAAATTTTCCAATTAATTGACCTTTTAATTCTAAAATTTTTCCTAAAAAAATTTGTACTTTTACTTTCTTCTCGTCTCTTTACACAAGTGCTTTCGACATTTTTTAATTAATCACAAAACCACAAAAGATTGCAATTCAATGAAGTATAATATGTCAAAATCTTAATACAGAATAATAATTTTTTGTTTGTCATATATATGGATTCACTAATAATATTAGTTTATAAATGTACGAGTAATGTTTAAATATACATGAAATAATAAATATTAGTTTAATATTATAATTTTATTAGAGTAATATTATTAACTAATATTATTAGAAACTTTTATGAAACAGGCCCCAGGAGATATATAGATTACAATTATATTTTTTTTATATGATAATAGTTAACGTTGCAGCCAACAATATCAGTAGACAGAAAAGTATCATTTAAGTTCGTGAGATCTATTTGAACATTAGGATAATGGTTCTTGATAGTCACAGACATACTCCCACCTCTGCAGAAAAATCACTGAATTCAATTTTGGCGCTGATGCTGATGAATACTTCGATACTTGGTACGCTCGCTACAAACCGTACTTTTATGAAGATGTCAAAGACGTACCTGATGACGCGAAGACTCGTTTCTTAGTATCTAAACTGTCAACTGTATGTCACAGACGGTTTGCACAAAATATTCTACCAAATAAACCATCAGAACTCGATTTTACTGCGACTGTGGATCGTCTGACGCTTCTGTTTGGTAGCAGAAAGAGCATTTTTTGTTTACGGTACGACTGGCTACAGTTAACTAAAGATTCTCTACACGATTACAAGCACCATGCAACGGAAAGAAACAACCATAGAAAATTTGCAGAAATCCTTACTTCACTATAGAATCACACCGTTGACTATAGTACCTAACGGTTTGTCTCCTTCTGAAGTCTTCTTAGGACGTCGTCTACGTCCAGCCTAGATTTTTTACGATCTCAACCAACGAATAATTCAGTTTCGGATAAAGAAATGGAGAAACTATTTAATAAAAGACACGGGGCCAAAAATAAACATCATGACGTCGGAGATCTAGTGTTAGCCCGTTCTTTTCGTAATCCTGCTAAACCATCCTGGGAACCCGCAATCATCGAACGCAATATTAGACAAGTGATTTATGAAGTCTAATTCATAAATGGATGTGTGACTGCCCGTCGTCACACCAACCAGTTGATTCCTCGCACGGTTTCGCCACAGTTGAAACCGTCGTCATTCGACATCTTTATAGATACATATGATTACTACTTTTAACTAAGAATAGTCCGCAACTACAATGAATCACGCCAACAAAGATTTCATCACCGCTTCGCAGCCCGTCAGTACCGCTAGTTTTACCGAAAGTGCCGGTCATCCCAAGAAGATGTACTAGAATTCCGAAACCCACTACAAGATTGAACATCGACCTACAATCCAAAACCTACTAATTAAAAAGGGGAGGTGTTGTAGCAGAGATCAAGTTGTTGACGACATGTAAATAAATAGTTTTCTATGAGATGTCAGTGAGTTGTTTTGAGATATATAGAATGTCAGAATGGAATTTAATGTTTTATTAATAAATACATATGTTATCCTTACTCTATCTTTGGAGTCCTCGTTAGTAACTATCTAGGCTTTACAATACCAAACCCACATACACAACATAAACAAAAATAAATCGGTTATGCGTCGCTACAAGAAAATGTACTTTGACTCTAAGAACTCGACTATAAAAGCAGCAATCAAACCAAGCCGAAAAATTGCCTAGTATTAAAAAATCTAGCCACGCTAGAGCCACGTTACTAACACGCGAACACACGAGGGCAAAACAAAATAGAGGTCAAGGAAGACCAGGTAAATGAAACACAAAAAAGGAACAAGACAAATTAAAAGGAAATGCTTTCTGAGAATGTGCTGTGCTAAAAGGGAGACGGTCGATTGAAACCGGGCGCTAGTTGCATAGATAAGAATTCAAGAATAAAACTTAACTCAAATACAAAAACTAAATTCAAACTGGCTCAACAAGGCCCGAGAAATAGTACTAAATACTGTAGAAAAACTCATACCAGATTATGCTCAGCGGTGAACAAAACTCACCCAAAACCAATTTAAATCAAGAAATATTTATACGAAGTCAGCACTTAGCACAAAAGCCCCAGTACATGTCTGCCTCGTAGCACAGACAAGCTCGAAGAGAGCGTGGGTCCACAATTCTCTAACCGTGTAAGCTATACGCGAGAAAATAGAAAAAACAATTCCCCAAAAAATTTAACACACAATCGCCTATGCTAGTGTATACACTGTTTTGAAGCGAACGGCCTGAGGCCCGGGGAGAGGGGACTGTGCCTCCATAAGTTGTTATGTATGTATGTATGACGCGGTGTACTTAGCCATTTCGTTCATGTCATTTTGATAATAATAGTTCTGTGTATTTAATTGTAGATTTGTGTTTCGTTCTTTTTTAGTGTTTATTTGTAGTTATTTAATATTTTTACGACTGTCAAAAAGTACTCTTTTTTCATTAAAATGGGTTTATAAAGTATGCCTTTTATTAAACTTGAAAGTGTGAAAAAATTGGACTTTTTTAACGCTGCGGAGTGAAATAAAGAAACGCTACGGCACTTTTTTCACGCTCCCATTGCAGACGTAAAAAAAATTCGTATGCAACTCGTGAGTAAAATATATATATATATATATATATATATATATATATATATATATATATATATATATATATATAATTTGTCAATCGAAAGATTTGCGCACTCGTCTTCGGCTTGTTCGACAAATTTTCCTTTTTGTGGAAAAATATATACTCTACTCACTTTGTACATAAATAACTATTATGTTGCTCAATTGTATTTATTTGTGCTTTGTGATTATTTGCTTGTTTTTAATTTGTTTAAAAAACAATTAAATAAATGAAAGTAACAATAATGGTTCGCTTGTGTGTAGTTCCTCTAGAAACAGAAAATGGATTGCACTTGTAAGTCACAAAAAGTAAAATAAACTGATATTTTTATTCATATACATACTTTTTTATAGAAATTTCTGTTACAGAACTGTAATTTAATATACACTACTACACTATTAATAATTTTCTTATATTTCGATAAAAAATTATCTATTAACGATTATTAAAATTGATGTCATTACATTAGATCTGATCAAAATTAATTTAATTAATAGTTATTTGTATATCTCGCGGGCACTAAAGGATTTCGCGGACAAAGTGTACACAATATTTTTTGTGCAATTGTAAAAAATATGTAATTACCATAACAACGGCCGCGAAATCCAATTTCGCGGCCTGTATTGCGGCTGCGAAATGCTTATTTTGCGTCCGGTTGCACAAAAATGTTTTTATTCATTACTTCAGTTAAACAAAAATACAATAAATTGCTTACAACATAAATTTCATTTTTATATGACGTGTAACGGAATAATATTTAATGTTTCAAATATATACTTTCTTTTATGCAACCAACAAAACAACCTATAGGGGCATAGGGCACAGCCCTCTTTTCCCGGACGTCAGGCCGTTCGCTTCACAACAAATGCCCGTATTACGTGTTTATAGTTATATGCTTTAAAAATGACAATAAAAAAGTTTCCCATAATAAATTTATAAATTTTTTGTGAGAAGTAGTAAATGAGTCATAAGTTTAAACTACATTCCCAATTTTAAATAATTTAAAAATAAAAATAAAGAAATACAATCAAAATTCCTAGTGGATTAATTCACGCGCAGGTAAATTGACTACACACTGGTCACTGCTGACACAGGACCGTACTCCAAAATTTTCAGAATCAGAAAAACAGTAATCTAAAAAATATGGAGATATATACAATAATATGTAATTAAATTAAATGTCACAAAAATTTAAGAGAAATATGGGAACTATTATAATATAACTGTCAAAAGCGACATTCTATTTTGTGAAAAGGTAGTTTGGAACCCGACGCGAAGCGGAGTGCTCCAAACCTTCGAAAAATAAAATTACTTTTAAAACGTATGTCATACACTATTTTTTCTACAAAAATTATTTTTTCATTTAAATTTGTATTTCTAATAATTTTTTGACATATGTCAAAAATGTCAATTTGTTGTTCCATCCGTCATTACCAAGGTAACTAATTGGTTTTTAATATTAGCGTCAAAAGTAACAATGGTCTGTCACTTTTTATCACTGGTATCATAGTAGATTTGTAGAAAAATAGTTTTTGTTACAGTAACATATTGTGCAACCCAATGAAGCAGGTTAAAAGTACTCAGCATTGCTGTGGTACTGTGCAATATGGAGAGTAAATAATAGTAATAGTTTATTCACTGAAAAATAAAAATTCAGTGTAACATTTTTTTTAGTTATGTATTTATTGAAGTAGGCATAAAATAAAACAGTACATCATTTGATCACAGTATATACTTTAAATTGAAAATAGAAACTTAATGTTTGTAGCTGATGCTGCTGTAGCTACTGGCATCACCATAACTGGAGAGTCCATGGCCACTAGCATAGCCTCCATAGCCACCTCCGACTCCAACACCTCCGCCGATACCTCCAACACCAACGCCACCGCCACCAATGAAGATAGGTTGAGCTACTGGCACAACGACAGTCTGTGGTACTCTAACAGGCACGGTCTGAGTGATGGTGACTGGATAGGGCTGCGGTACGGCCACTGGATAGGGTTGTGCTTGCGGCACCGGGACAGCTTGGGGCACGGGAACTGGCACGGGTCTGGTCACAGTAACGGGGTAAGGCCTTGGGACAGTGACGGTGTAGGGCTGTGGCACGGATACGGGCACTGCGCGAGGCACGGATACAGGCACTGGCACGGACACAGGTACAGGTACAGGTACAGGACGGGTCACAGTCACTTGGTACGAAGTCAGTAATGTTCCGCCGTTAGGCACTACATTCGGCAAACCATAAAAACAGGGATTAAATAACGCTCAATCAGACGCGTCAGAGCCGAAGCTAAGACTACCAGTTCGCTGCCGAGCGATCCCTGTCCCCGGGTGCAAGCCCGGTTAAGGCCCACTGGTGGGGGCGGGTCACTATCCAAAACCCTACTAGCTATGCAGGCTAGCACCCGAGCTGTATTGTCACGCAGCTCACCCGTGGAGGTGCACCCCTGAGCAGCATATGCCTATTGAAACCAAAGCCCTCCGCCATAGCGCGTACTGCAGACCACAGCGCCCCATCCCAAACTCTGACCGGGTATAAATACCCCGGGTACGGTCAGCCCCACGGAGTACCAGATTAGCCTTCTGGTGGAGGCTTTGCTGATACAGAGCGGGGGCGGCAGCAGCACCGACGCCACCATCCCTGGTGACGCACAGCAGTGCCGCCGCTCCAACCCCAACAGCTCCTTAATTAGACTCGTGCAAGTCAGGCATAAGTATCACCAGCTCCAAGGAGGGGGAGTCGCCACTTCCATGCTTTCACCAGACGGCCCTTAGGAGGAGACGAAGATAATCCGTCCAGTACCCCCAGCTTCCGCACCCTTGGCCCGATGAGTATGCAGTAACCACCACTGCAGCATGGTGGTATCCTGCACACCCCCATCCACGCCTGCACACACCCATTCAGGATTCATACCACTCACTCCCGCTCTTTCACCCCGTCGCCCACCTAGTTCCTCACGCATCACCATTCATGCAGCTTGCACACCATTCACCAACGTCGGGCAGCTACACCCCTCCGGCGTCCCGGGCTTCCCGCCTCCTCATTCTCCTGCTGAAAGCCTCAAGAGCGAACCCCTCCGCCACCCTGTATCTGTCCTCCGTCTCTAACATTCCTACGACGTCAATAGCTCCCCCCCTCACGACCACCCCCATTGCTGCGAGGTCTCTAGCGTCGTCCAGCAAGACGCAGCCGCAGAGAACATGCAGCCAGTCCTCATCCGCCCTACCACAGTCGCACACACTTTCATCCTCCAAACCCCTGGCATGCAAGAACGCCCTCATGCTCCCATGGCCTGTTAGCAGAAAGTTCAGCTTCAGGCTGGGATCGAACCACCGACACCGGCCGGCAAATGAGACGTCTGGGATGAAGAAATAGGTTACCCTAACCTTCTCCGATCCGTCTCACCCCCGCTGCCAAGCCTCTATGGCCTTTCCCGCCAACAGTGTCTTTACCTGGGGTAGGCTCAGCTCCCTAACCTCCCCATCTGCAGCCAGGTCCATGGGTGTTAATGTTACCTCAAGCTTCACCCTGTACATGCAAGCCCTACGCTTTGCCTCAAGCCACCACGGCAACTCGCCCATTAGCACCTGCATCACCTCCGTGCTAACAGTCCTACATACCCGAATGCATGTGTAGCGGTTTCTAGATTAACTCTACCTTGACTCAAACAGCCTTCACGATCAAGCTGACGGGTTGCTACGACGATTATTGATTTGTATGATATGTTTTTGACAAGTTGTATTTTTATGACATTTAATTATTATTAAATATTTTGTGTTCTTGTGTTCATATTTATTTGAATATTCATTCGCAATCTCTCTTCCTTAACATTGGTGACCCCGACGTGATAAGCGAGTGACGTAGTATTCGTCGACAGGATTCATTTTCTTCAAGAAACAGAATGAGTACACAGCCTCCACAACCTATGGAAAACGCGACTAATCATCATCAGGAACAAGACACTGTTAACTTGGGAAGTGTTGGTCCGGCCGTTCGGATTCCTCCATTTTGGAAGGCAGATCCTGCTCTCTGGTTCCTCGAACTTGAAGCAGTGTTCGCAACAAGTCGAGTTACCGCCAGCGCAGCAAAGTTTCAATTAGTTGTTGCAAATCTTGATTTTGGCATTTTGCAACAAGTTGCAGATATTGTTAAGAATCCTGGCCCAGATCAGTATGAGACACTTAAGACTAAGCTCATCGCTATTTTTGCCGATTCGGAGAGTACACGAGTACGTAAGCTACTGGAAGAAAGGCAACTTGGAAATGAAAAACCGTCAGCATTTCTACGTCAAATGAAAAGTCAAGCTGGTACTCTAATTTCTGAGGATGTAATCCGAACACTTTGGATGAGGGCACTTCCTAGTAGGATGCAAGAAGTCCTCCTGGCTACCGGCCACTCAGATACAGAGCAACTAGCAATTGTTGCAGACAAGATAGCTGAGATCGACAGACCACTCCTTTGCCCCGTAAATTCCACACCACCAGCGCTTGACAGCTTATTGGAAGAAATCAAGCAACTAAGGTTAGAAGTAGCTAACTTGAAATTAGACCAAAGTCGCAGAAACAGCCGCAGGAAACACAGTAGATCTCGTTCTCGAGGAACAACCGATTTTTGCTTCTACCACAAGAAGTTTGGTAAAGAAGCAACCAAATGTCGCACGCCTTGCACATGGCCAGAAAAGGGAAACTAATACCGGCAGTGACAGTGGCGGAAACCATTGTCGGGTTACCTTCCCGCCTCTGCGTCAGAGACAACACGACAGGGTTAAACTACCTCATAGATACGGGGGCAGCTGTCTCTGTTGTACCACGGACTCAGACTAAAGAGAAGATAAATTCGCCAAGTGATACTGTCCTTTACGCAGCGAATGGTTCAGTCATCAAAACCTACGGAAGTCTACATCAGTCCGTTAACCTAGGGTTACGCCGACCATTTCTCTGGGAATTTATCGTTGCAGACATTGGAAAACCCATTATTGGAGCAGACTTCCTGGCTCACCATGAGTTGATCGTGGACCTCAAAGGGCGTCGATTGATTGACGGCAAAACAGGCTTGTCAACGAGAGGTAAGGAGTCGCGAGACCTTACAACTCCTACAGTTTGCACTGTACCAGCGTCTAGCCCTTACGAAGAAGTTCTGCGAGAGTTTCCTAGCACAACACGTCCTATGCGAGTTATGGAACGAGTGAAACATTCGGTGGAACACATCATCGAGACGACCGGCAGACCTGTGACAGCCAAAGCTCGTCGGTTAGCACCTCATAGATACCACGCAGTTAAAGAAGAATTTAGACGAATGATGGCCGAAGGAATCTGTCGACCTTCAAACAGTTCCTGGGCCACCCCTCTTCATGTGGTTGACAAGAAAGATGGGAGCATAAGACCCTGTGGGGATTTTAGGAGATTGAACGCTCAGACTATTCCCGATCGATACAGCGTCCCTAATTTGATGGACTTCAACATTGGATTGGCTGGTAAAAATATTTTTTCTACTCTTGACCTAAAACGAGCATATTTTCAAATACCAATAGCCCAATCAGACATTCCAAAAACAGCAATAATTACACCATTTGGATTGTTTGAATTTACACGAATGTGTTTTGGTTTGCGGAATGCAGCACAGACCTTTCAGAGGTTTATAGATGCCATATTCCGTGATCTTCCGTATGTATTTGCTTACATCGATGACCTTTTAATTGCTTCTGTTGACGAAGAAGAACACAAGGAGCACTTACGAGAAGTTCTTAGCAGATTAGAAAGGCATGGAATCACACTCAAAGTTGCAAAGTGTGTGTTAGGCCAGTCAGAAGTCGAATTCTTGGGTTACAAGGTAACCAAAGAAGGAGTGATGCCATTGCCGTGCAAGGTACAATCCATCACAGCCTTCCCGAAACCTACTAACGTCAAACAATTACGACAATTTCTTGGCATGTTGAATTTTTACCGACGCTGTTTACCTCAAACAGCGACGACACAGAAGCCTCTTAACACCTTCCTAAGTTCTGTAAAAAAGAACGACAAAACCCCTATCCACTGGAACGCAGAAGCAGAATCTGCATTTGAGAGGTGTAAAGAAGACCTCAAAACTGCGATTCAGCTTGGACATCCTAAATGGGATGCAGATCTCGTATTAGACTGCGACGCGTCTGATCGAGGAATTGGTGCGGCATTGCAGCAAAAAGAAGGAAACAACTGGATTCCCCTCGGATTTTTTTCCAAAGCCTTAACTGATACGCAAAGAAATTATTCGACGTATGACAGAGAACTTCTTGCGATCTACAAGGCAGTTCAGTATTTTCGATATCTTTTGGAAGGTAGATCTTTTGTTATCCGCACAGATCACAAACCACTTATACATGCCTTCTCTCAAAAGACAACAGAAAACACCATTCCACGAAGAATCAGACAGCTTAATTTCATCAGCCAATTCTCAACCAGAATAGAACATATTACAGGATCTGATAACGCTGTAGCCGATGCACTGTCTCGAGTAGAGCAAATTAATCTACCAGACGACATTGTTGCTCTTTCAGAAGCCCAGAGGACTGATCCACATGTAGCTCAGCTAATTAGTCAACCCAATCTTCATTTGAAATGGATTGAAATCCCTGGAACCGAGAAGACCTTACTCTGCGAAACCTCAACGCCTAAGGCAAGGCCTTACCTTCCATATGAATTTCGGATGGAAGTTTTCAGACGAATACACAAGCTGAGTCACCCAGGTGTGAGATCAACTAGAAAAATGGTAACGCAACGTTATTTCTGGCCGAATATGAACGCAGATGTGGCAGTATGAGCTAAAGCGTGCGTGGGTTGTCAAAAAGCAAAGATCTGCCGCCACAACGTCAGCCCACTAGGAATATTTCCAAATTCCGACTGTTTTGAACATGTCCATATAGACATAATCGGCCCTCTTCCATCATCTGACGGGAAGCGCTACTGTGTCACTATGGTGGATCGCGCTACTCGTTGGCCCGAAGCAGTAGCTGTAGAAGATATTACAGCTGAAACAGTCGCCGAAGTATTTTATTCTAGCTGGATTTGCAGATTCGGCGTACCTCTACGACTAACAACAGATCAAGGCCGTCAATTCGAATCTAGTTTATTTACCAGGCTAGTTCAACGACTCGAAATAAACAAGATCAGAACCACACCGTATCACCCTCAAGCAAATGGATGCGTAGAACGTTGGCACAGATCTCTAAAAAATGCACTGATGGCTTACCTAGATGTTAATAATTGGTTTAAGAACCTGCCCACAGTATTACTGAGACTTAGATCAACCCTTAGAGAAGATTTGGGATATTGTGTCGCTGAAATGGTTTACGGACAGTCGCTCAGATTACCTGGCGAATTTCTTGGAAGTCAAGATAATTTACCTGAACCTGAAGAGATGCTCCAGCGCATACGTCGTTCAATAAGCACTGGAACACGTCAGCATTCAGCACACAGAAAACTATTCCAGCATAGTGATTTAAAGAACGCATCACATGTATTTCTGCTCTTGGGGGGAGTAAAAAAACCATTGACACCGCCTTACGAAGGACCGTATAAGGTTTTAAGCCGTACAGACAAACACTTTACACTTCAACTACCTGGCCGAGAAGCAACTGTATCGATCGATAGGGTGAAACTAGCCTTCGTCCTACATTCCGAAAAACAGGAAGACAATAAAAGTTGTAATACGAAATCGGAAGATAATGCAACCAAGTTAACCAAGAGAAAAGTGAACTTCATCGAGTCAGCGGAAGTGTTAGGGGGAGTACTGTAGCGGTTTCTAGATTAACTCTACCTTGACTCAAACAGCCTTCACGATCAAGCTGACGGGTTGCTACGACGATTATTGATTTGTATGATATGTTTTTGACAAGTTGTATTTTTATGACATTTAATTATTATTAAATATTTTGTGTTCTTGTGTTCATATTTATTTGAATATTCATTCGCAATCTCTCTTCCTTAACACATGCATATAACGCAACGATTAACTAAATCCCTACCATAACCATGCTCTAAGACACTGTACCATACACTGCATGCATAAAGAACGCTATTAACAAACAACCCTTTGAACAGAACCCTGCATGCATGTCTACTTAAACCCCAATCCCTTCTCAACACCCGTCGCATCATCCTTACCACCCTGAAAATTTTCCCATGCAACTCCTCCAGATGCACTCTGAAATTCATACCCGTGCTCACACTCACACCCAGATATCTCACCTTGGACACATGGCGCAGACTCATCCCTCCCGCTTGTACCACTGGGGGCCGGTTAGCCGACAACCTGCCCTTCAGGAGCATGGTTACCGACTTGGCTCCAGATACGGGTACGCCAGCCCGCTTCCCCCACCCGCTAACGAGTGTGAGAAAACGAGAGGCCTCCCTCTCCAGAGCCAGCCGACTCCCACCCTCCACGAGAAGAAGCAGATCATCAGCATAGGCCACAAACTTGCAGCCTGCGACCTCCAGTTCCCATAGAAGCACATCCATGCAGACATTCCAACATACAGGCCCACTTATACTACCCTGCGGGCAACCCCGCTCTACATCCCTCCATACTACACCCCTTCTACCCATCAAGCAAACACGTCTCTCCCGGAAAAAATCCGCCCACAATCCGGTCTCCGCGCAACCCAACTCCTGGAATCGGTCCAGGATTGTGACCCACGAGAGGTGATCGAACGCGCCCTTGAAATCTACAAATACCCCCAACACGTACTTCTCCGCGCTGGCCGACACTGTCTCCTTGACCAGGTGCCACGCGTCCTCGACTGACCTTCCTGCCCGGAAGCCAAACTGGTGCCCATGCAAGCCGTCCTACAGGGGAGCGAGTCTCCCGACCAGCATCCGCTCCAGCACCTTGCCGAAGACACTCAGCATGGTGATAGGGCAGTACGAGCTAGGATCGTCCCTCACCCTGTCATCCGACTTGAGGAGCACCACCACACGACCTTGTTTCCACAATGGTGGAAAGCGATTTCTCGACAGACAGGCGTCGAACATCGATTTCAAGTAGAACCCTAGCGCCGCCCAAACGTGACGCAGGGTAACAGCATCGAACCCATCTAAGCCGGGTGACTTGCCGACAGCCATGGCAAAGACTGCCGACTCCACCTCTTCCCAGCTAAACTCCCTTGCCTCCTCCCTGACTTCCACAACCCTCGTAAACTCTTCAGCCACCGGAAAAAAACTCGAGAGCAAAATATCCGCACTTTCATCCCACGACTCGGCAACCCTATCTCCCTGCCTAATCCTACGAATATCCGCGTCTTCACGTAACCCTCTACAGATACGATACAACGCCCCCCACGGATCGTCCCGACCTTGCTCCCGTACGAACTCCCGCCAATGCTTATCCTTCTCGTCCCTAAGCATTCGACGATATGTCCGCACCGAAGCTCGGTACTCTCGTCTGGCTCGCTGGAAAAGCCTGCGTTTGCGCCTTAAGTCATGTCGCAATACCGCTAGGTCGTCCGTCCACCACTGGACCTGCCTTCGTCGTTGACCTCTCGGTCTCCTACGCAGGAGGCAGTCGTTAGTCTTACCCACCCAGTCCGCCAAAACCTCCGACTGCCTCTCTACCGGCAACTCGACAAAGTCGACCTCCGCGACATCGACGACACTCTTGAGTTTCGTCTCGTACGAGTCCCAGTCTACATTTTTTGTCACCCACCCTGGACGATTCACCGCGTCGCGTGCATCGTCGCTCCCTCCCGAAACCGTTATCAAACACGCGTTATGGTCTGAGATGCCCCAGCCATCTAAAACCTCCCATGTCCAACGAAATCGGTCCCCTGCCCTATTAATAACCGCCAAATCTATGTCGCTCATTCCGCCCGGTCCGCAATACGTGAACAGTTCACTCGGTTGGTTCAGCAGGATAAGCCCCTTCTCGCCGACGAGATCCTCAAGCAGCCGACCGCGCTCCACCCTGTCCCCATACCGAATGTCCCCCTTGCTGAACCACAACGGCGAAACGGCGTTCCCATCTAACCCTACTACTAACGGAGTACCATTCGCACACTCAATCACTCTACGGAGGTAGTCTAGCTCACGTCTGATATCCCCCCAAATTGACAATACACGGAACAAACTAGAAATTTACCTAATGGCCCAACAATGGCAACGCAAACTCCCGTGGTTGTAACCAGCTCGGGGATCTCCATGACGTCCAGTGTGTCGTCCACAACGACCACTGCCGCCTTGGGTGGTCCCCCACCCCTATGCGAGTAAACCCGCACAAAGGTTGGCAAGCCACAAACACGTGTCTCGACCACATAGGGCTCCTGCAAGAGGGCTACCCCAATGCGGTCGACCAACAACCCCTGACCCGCGTCAGACGTGTGCTCCCTACCCTTTCCACAGTTAAACTGAATAATGCGCATGCTACCCATTAGTCAGCCGTGATTCGCGCCCTCGTTCTCGCCGCCGCTCTCATGTACTCCAGGCACTCCCTGGATAATACACCATGCGCTGTATTACCCCTTTTTGCAACTACGCAATTCCGGCAACATTCACCCTTCGTGCATCCCTTCGCGATATGCCCCTCTTCCCCACACTGACGACAAATCGCGTTTGACATCTTGCACTCCTTCGCCATGTGCCCATACGCATAACAGCGAAAAGAGCGCTGTACCGCATCCACCTCGTGCAACCTACACCGGCTCCACCCAATATAGACCCTCCCCAACAAGAGGAGCTTGTCCGCCACGGCGTTGGACACCTCCACTATGACGCGCCCACCCTTATTACTTATAAGTTTTGTCCTGGCGAGATATTCCGTCATCTCGACGTCACCCTGCAGGTTCTTAAAGAACAGCTCCTCTACAACCTTGTCGCCCTGCAACTCCGACACGTCATAAATAATCAACTTCGGCCCTATCTTTCTCGGGGGTTCTAACTTCAGCCCCAACTCCCTAAACTTAGACGTCGACTTTAATATCTGCAGCTCTTTATCAGACGCTACCTCTATCGCTAACCCCTGGTGGACATGACGCACAGCGCTGACCCGCACATTCGTAACCTCCTGGCTGATGCTCCCCAGGACTTTCGCCTTGATGGCATCCGCCTCTAGTGGCTCCGCCCCGTCCGACCGTATTATGACCGCGTAACTGGTGCGCGGTTCTCTCACCCTTCTTTCACCTCCTTGAGGTCCCCCCGAATTTCCCCCAAAGGTCCCCCCAGAAGCTCCCCCCTGAGGTATTGTAAATTAAGTTATTATTTGAATGAATTAAATACATATATAGTCTTTTGATTTTGACAGAAGTAGTAATTCTTTTTATTGTTTTTTTATTACAATATCAAGTTTTCATTACATTATGTTTTTGGTGAAGTTGGCGTTCATTTCTAATACTTCCCCTCGACAACTTCATCCATGTTCGTTGTATTCTGCAATCCGAGTACCTTGCAGTGTTCCTTTGTTTTTCTACTCGGCAATGCTTTCGTCAATAAGTCGGCGGGGTTGTTGGAAGTCGGCACGTACTCAAATTTAAGTTGGTTTGTGTCGACCTTTTCTCGAAGAAAGAAATGTCGTAAGTCAATATGCTTATTTCGCTCTGATGTAACATATTTCTTCGTAAGAGCTATTGCACCTTGGTTGTCAACTTGTAGAATTTGGGGCGATGGTGAAAAATTTTCTGCTCCAATTTCTTCTAATAAATTTCTTAGCCACAATACCTCTTTTGCTGCGTGACACATTGATAAGTATTCTGCTTCCACTGTGGATAAGGCTGTACTCTTCTGCTTCTTGCTACTCCACGATGTTGCGGTACCGGCTAATTTTACTACGTAGCCGCTGAATGAGCGTCTATCAACCTTGTTGCTACCCAATCTGAATCGCAGAAAACTTCAATGTTACGTCTCGTCTTCTTAAACGTCAATCCCCATTTTGTCGTGTGTTTTACATATCTCAAAATATGTTTGACTCCTGTCCAGTGTTCCATACTTGGTCGATCATTAAATTGGCTCATGTAGGCAGTCGCAAATGCTAAATCTGGTCGAGTTCCTCCGGCCAAATACAGCAGTCCGCCGATCGCTTGTCTATAGCGATAATGTAATTCTTCATCTATGGGAACATCTTCCGCCGTCTTCACATACTTCATTCCAGGGTCTAATGGCGTTGAAGCTCCTCGCGAGTTTTCCATTCCCATGGTTACCAGCAACTCCTCTGCGTATGCGGACTGGTTCAACGTGAGCGACCCGTTTTCATGCCAATCAATTTTCATGGATAAAATGTAATTTGCCTTACCAAGATCCTTCGCTTTGAATCTCTTCATTATTTGTGCCTTGAACTCCTCAATCATGTTCGTATGCCGGGCTGTTATAAGTATATCATCTACATAAACGCCGATAATTAACTCTTTCTTCTTATCGAAATAAATGCATGGATCCGCTTTCGATCTTATTAGCCCGTATGACTTCAGAAATTCATCCAAGCACAAATTCCATTCTCTTCCTGATTGATGTAACCCGTATAAACTTTTCTTGAGTAGGCAAACATCGTCTTCTTTACCTTCTTCTTCAAACGATGTCGGTTGCTCCATGTATATGGTTTCCTTCAGGGTACCGTTGAGGTACGCAGCAGTTACGTCTAGTTGATGCGCCTTCCATCCTCGTTCCACAGCTAAAGCCAGTAAAGTCCGGATGGACTTCGTCTTTACTACCGGCGAATAGGTCTCCTTGTAGTCGATTCCATATACTTGCGTAAAACCACGTGCCACTAGTCGTGCTTTATATCTTTCTAGATTTCCGTTGCCATCAAACTTCTTCTTGAAAATCCATCTGCATTTGACCACTCGTCGTTCTTCTGGTCGAGGTACTATTGTCCACGTTTCATTGCGTTTCAGGTTGTCCATTTCTTCCTGCATGGCAGCCTTCCACTGTTCTCTATCTGGTGCGGACAACGCCTCTTCAACTGTTAAAGAATCTGCTGAAAGCTTCTCTTGTTTGACGACATTACATGTATGGCATCTTGTCTGTTCAGCCTGTTTCGCTGCCAGGCGTTCTGATCGCCTTGGAAGTACCTCTTCCCCTGCATTTAGTTGTTCTACGAGTGTCTCTGGTATTGTATCTTGTTCTTCCAATTGCTGAACATTCTCATTAACTGGTGGTAACGTTTCTTGTATTTCTTCTGGCTGCATCATTCCATCATTTGGTTGCAGCATCTCGTCTTGTTGCATCATTCCATTTACCTCATTAAATAAGTTAATGATTACGTCATTTGGATGTGGTCGATCAATTTCATTAACTATTTTACCATCTTCTTTGAATGGGAATGAATTCTCGTCAAATATCACATCTCTGCTGACGTGAAATGTATCGTCAATGTGATTCCACAATTTATATCCTTTTACGCCGTCTGGATATCCAACAAAGACACATTCTTTTGCCTTTGGATCAAGTTTACCTTGTCGTTTTCGGTTACCCATCCATGCTTTGCATCCATAAACTCGCAAATGATTAAGTGAAACATCTTTTTCGGTCCACAAAGTCTCAGGAATTTGTCCTTCAATGGCTTTTGAGGGGCATTTGTTGCGTATATGGCATGCTGCAATTATGGCGTCCGCCCATAGATATTTTGGAATGTCTGACTCGATAAGCAAGCATCTTGTCATATCCATCAACGTCTCGTTCATCCGTTCTGCCACACCATTTTGTTGTGGCGTCTCCGGAACCGTTAACTGTCTTCTAATTCCGTTGTCTTTTAAATATTTAGTAAATTCGGCACTCTTGTACTCGCCGCCATTGTCGCTGCGAAGAATCTTCACTTTTGTGCCATGGAATGACTCTGCCATCTTTCGGTACTCATCAAATTTTTCAAGTACTTCGGACTTCTTCTTCATTGGGTAAACTGTTACATGCCTTGTGCAATCGTCAATGAAGGTCACGTAGTAGTTTGATCCACCTTTCGATGTTGGAGTAATTTTTCCAGCTACATCTGAGTGAATTAATTCCAAAGGTTTCAACGATCTGGTTGCTTCTCCGGTGGGAAAACTCTTCCTTCGCATCTTACCTTTAATGCAAATGTCGCAAAGGCCTTGATGGTTGTCCACTTGAATATCAACTGAGTTATTTTGTTTTCCCAGCTGCTTCAGAGCGTCAAAATGTAAATGACCGAGTCGGCGATGCCATAAACAGTTATCAACTGTTTTCGTCATTCTCGCAGTTGGTTTTTCTTCTTCAATTCTGTACAGTCTTCCACTGCGCAGCGCTGTAAATATTGTCATTCCCTCTGAATCCTTAATCGTCGCTTTTCCTTTAGCGATGTGCAACTCGTAGCCGGCTTCGTCGATACGTCCAATGGAAAGTAGGTTTCCATCCAGATCCGGTACATGCAAAGTATCTACTAACTTTATACCATTGCCACCGTCTCGTTTGCAGAGGGTAAGTAGTGCATCTCCCTTGCCAGTCACGTTCATTTTGGTCCCGTTTGCCACTGTAACATCAGATTCATATTTCTTGAAATTTATTAACTTACTTTTGCTTGATGTCATGTGATCTGTTGCAGCACAGTCCAGGTACCAATATTTCGCAGAATCCGTCATGACGTCCTTCATTGCGCACATTGCTTTATGAGTGATCATAGTCGCCTTGTGCTTAATGTCATCGTTGAATTTCTTCTTACTTGTCGTCTCCGGTTCATTTGGGCAATTTCTTGCGATATGACCTGGTTTACCGCAGCAATAGCATATGACGCGCCGTCTTTCTGTGCTTCGTTGGTCTTTACATTCACCTTCCTTAATTGCGTCGTTCTTCTTGTTGCTATATGCTCGGTTGTAGTTCTTATGCTTCATTTTTGTTAGTAGCGCTTTTGGGTCGTCTTCATCTTTATTTGTCTTCTCCAATTCACGTCGAGCCTTTCTCTTCTCTTCAACAAGAAGCTTGGTCTTAACCAATTTAGTTGTCAGAGTTTCTTCGTTCTGCTCCAAGTTAAGTATCAATGGCTCGTACGTAGAGGGGAGTCCCATCAGCAAAACTAACGCCACTTCTCGATCTGTAAATCCGTAGCCACCAACCGTTAATTTTCGGTGAATTTCCATTATTCGGCCGATGTAAGCTTTAATGCTTTCGTCATTCTTCATTGTGACATTGAAGAAATCCCTCATCAACTGCAACACTTGTAGAAGACCGTGCTTCGAATTCATCTCTTCTAAAACGAACCACGCTTCCCTCGCAGTTTTGCAATCACATATATCGTCCATTATATCGTCTTCTACAACTAGTAATAAAAAGGTTAATGCCTTATTGTTCACCTTAATCTGTTCATCCGTCATCGTCTCTTTGAATCCAGGATCAATTGCTTCCCAGCATCCCTTTTGAATAAGCAAAGCTCTGGCACGGATGGACCAGGCATGGTAGTTGTCCGACGTCAACTTAGGGATACGGAATTCGTCATTTGAACTCGTCATTTCTGCTGTCAAAATCTCAACTTTTTGTAAGAAATGTCAACGTCACTTTCGGGTAGATATTCGCCGTCTGCGTACTTCCAACGTGTTCGCCGTCTGCGTACGTTGAATGTTTAATCTACCGTCCTATTGAAAGGTCAGGTGTGTAGGAATACTCGAAAATATGAACAAATATATTTGTCAAAATTCACAAAAATATTATATTTTTATCTGACCTTCACTACTGATTTTCTGACGATTTCTATATTCATTCACTCAATTGCGTCCTGGGCCCATAACCTATTGTAAATTAAGTTATTATTTGAATGAATTAAATACATATATAGTCTTTTGATTTTGACAGAAGTAGTAATTCTTTTTATTGTTTTTTTATTACAATATCAAGTTTTCATTACATTATGTTTTTGGTGAAGTTGGCGTTCATTTCTAATATGAGGCCCCCTCGAGGTCCCCCCGAAGGTCCCCCGAAAGGTCCCCCCCGAGGTCCCCCCTGAGGTCCCCCCAAGGTCCCCCCTGAGGTCCCCTCCAAGGTCCCCTCTGAGGTCCCCCCCGAGGTCCCCCCCGAAGGTACGGTTGAGGCACAGGCAATGCCACCGTCTCGGTGATGGTGTTCACGCTAGTGCCACCAGAACCACCGCCCAGTCCGCCACCAAGACCGCCTCCTAGACCTCCACTGATACCGCCACCGAAACCTCCGCCGAGGCCATCATGACCGCCTCCGAAGTCACCACCGTAACTACCGCCATATCCACCTACTAACCCGTGATCTCCAAAACTGATTACTCCGCAACGACCGATGGTCGCTACGGCAAGTAGTACAGACATAGCCTGAAAATAAACAAATATGTAAATATTAAATATATTCTCTCCCATACTTATATCTCTATTAGTCTACACGTACTACAGCAGTTCTCATGATGAGTGAAGAAGACTAGGAAATGATCGAACGATACTCAGTAGCACAAATTCTCACTATATATATACACCAATTGTTCTGCACTTTTACTCCAGCCATACATGCTTGGTTAATCAACGATATAAAAAAATTTGTATGACAATTCACGATACAAACTATTTGTCGATTTTAAATTTTGATTTAATGTTATGTAATAATTTCTACAGAAACTTCACCCTTCCTAAATCAAAATGAAAAATTAATGAGAAAAAAAATATGATAATCACACAACCGATCGCTGTTTTCAATTAGTTATTTTTTTAGATTGAGGATTAAGTAAGTAAACCTGCTAGTAAAATAATTCTGCGGGAAACATCACTCAACAAAATGTTAATAAAATAAAATGAAAATATACGGTTGTAGGTATACTAGTAACACGGAAACTAATTCATACGTAATTAATATAATTATACAATAAAATTTATTTGTAGAGACAATGTAAATGTGATTGTCACAAAAATGAATTGCTGTGACAGCGATTCGTCTATGGAATGTTTACCACCAGGTATCGTGCAAGTGACAACCAATTTTGAGGTTAAAAATATATTAAATTGTACCGTTTTTGTGGTTGTGAGGAAAATGGTGTACAAAACTCGCTAGAAAGAGGTTTCCATACACTCGTGTGATTACTACGCTCGAATATCAACATTTACATTCGTTATGAAATTACCTTCTTTTTTAGCCCGTTGTATAATAACTATTATAAATCTTTCCGCTTCATATCCTTTTAGAATAACTGATAATATAAAACAAAAAATAATTAATACGATGAAAAAATGGATAAAAAAGGAAAATATATTTTTCTTAAACCGGAGGGAAAGAATTATTATCGCCTCAAAAATATTGCGCAAATGTTGCATTTCCCTGAGTAGTCACGAAAACATTTCAGCATTTATTAAAAAATTTATTAAATATTAATATTTACAGGTGTGTTTTGTATATTGAATATATTACTCCCGAAATGTGTAAAGGAACCTGGTCGTGGATGGGGGCGGTTTCGTACAAATGGAACGGCTCGGAAAAGTAGTTAAAATAAAACAATTAATAAGAAAAACTTTTATTAATTTTAAATTTTAAAGAAACGGGAACATAATTTGTATGTAATAATTAGAATTAAACCTTACGCTAGTCTTTGATTAATACGAAACTAGTTTTTATACAAAACGTTAAATAAAAATAAAATACATGGAGAGAATAATCAATCACTACTGTACACTATGGCCACTTAAATCAATTGAGAAATTAAACATTGAAGTGTACAAGTTGAAGATGATGGGTGGGTAAGAATTAAAATAATGTCGGAAATGTCTACGGTCGCTTCGTCGTATTCGAGATGAGTCCGATTTTTTTTTTCAAATAATGAACTACTTTGGCTTTTAATATGAAAAATATGAACCATTAATTAAAACTGTTAAATAATATTATGATTTAGTATCAAATATCGGCAGAACAATGTAGATTAGCCTGTCTCTTGATTCTTCTCCACATGTTTTTGATCCAATTTCTGCTACCATGTTTCCACATCTTTCGACATCGTGTGTGCGACAAGAAAACCTCATCATAGAGATTTCATTAGGACCATTGGCTATCACTGTTATCAGGTTTCTTAAATCTTCATTAGAAATTACTTTCAATGTTTTGTTTTAAATCATTTGTGGTTCGGCACTTTAATATTCGAGTTCTTGCATATATATGTATATATATATATATATATATATATATATATATATATATATATATATATATATATATGTTAGCACATAGCTTTCCCACAATTCCGCTGACACCGCATAGGAATATTCCACATCCGCGGAATAAACCATCATACAAGGGACGCTGACCCAGCCATCTCAGGTGTCTTCTTTCGAAACCGAGACACACAGAACGAGCAGTCTAGTCCAGAATCTCCAACATATAACATTAATTCTGATATATCATTTTCTTGTAAATCTGACAATACATACAGTTGTAACTTATAAATTTGTAATAATATAAATACATTTTTTTGGAATATAAAAAATTTTATATTATAACTGGCGCAGTCGGGTAGGATTCTCAGCGAAATACAAAATCGATTTCGTTCGTTTCAACGATTTACTGAGAATTCGAACTTTGAAGATTGTCCGGTATCGCGTCGCGCATCAGCTACGAAGACTTTGGTGCCCGAGAGAACATCGAGCTCCATCTTCACAGGGATAACATAGCCCAGCAGCCGCGCAGACCAAGTGACCGAGCGAATATCGATCACAGGCCAATGGACATCTTCTTACTCCTGTAAGTACCTATGTCAATTAGAGATTTTCAAAGCGATACAGAGTTAAGTAATACAGATACAGAATCGGACTCTGGTGACTCACTAACATCATACACAAACCCCATTAATCCAACAGACCTCGAACAAAATTTAATAAACCCTATCAATAATTTAACAATGGCTGTTGCACCACCTGCAATTAAGAAGGAATATCTGGACATGATCCCAGAATTCCACGGGGACAATAGACACCTACCACGTTTCCTTGAAATTTGTGAGAAACTGGTTAATAAAATTTATAACACTTTAGATACCACAGACTTTCAAAATGAGTATCTAATGTCAACAATACTCGGTAAAATTAAAGGCGAAGCCGCTAACAATCTCGCAACGTCCACTATAACTTCCTGGGATGATGTTAAACAGGCTATGTTGAACTCTTTTGGCGACAAAAGAGACTGTTATACATTGGGAATGGAATTGACAGAGATGAGGCAAAACGGTGACACCCCATTCGAGTATTACAATAAAATACAAGACATTTTACATCTGCAAATTTCATATGTAAACAACAATAAAGCTGATAAAGCCACAGTACTCTGCGAATATTTCCGCGAGTACGCATTAAGAGTTTTCCTCAAAGGGCTAAAAGAACCCCTTGGTATAGTTCGTCTAGAGTTCATTGCCAGCTACTATTTATCTATTTATGATTGCGGTTTGTTACATGTTTTTGCGCTATGACCTTTGAAATGAAAGGAATTTAATCTTTATGTACTATACCATAGAGACGAATATTGCATGGCAATGAATGTTTGAGAAATTTTGGAAGGGTCCATAGCAGGTACGAAACAGACACGTATTTGGTAACTATTAGTATTTCTACAATTTTGTCTACGCAAGCAAAACATACAATTTATTTTCATAAAACAGCCATATCAAGGTTTTTTTATTAAAATAATAAGTCAAAATTTTATTACGTACACGTAAATCACAGTTAAATTTATTATAAATATTTATATATGTACATTACATATATATTTACATACATTTTAGAAAATTATCAATACAAGAATCATCACACGAAGTAATAAATGAGTAAACTGGTCTTTAATAATATAAAATATACATACATACACAGTTAATTTATTGTATTTACACCTACAAGTATACAAATCACAGAATCATCAATAAAATAATCGTCATTAATTATATATCTAAATCAGAATCATCAATAAAAGAATCGTCAGTAATTATGTATCTAAATCAGAATCATCATCACTTGAAGAATCGTCGGAATTTAAATTTATAACAAGTTCATGTTCCCTACTTTCTGTACTTAAGTATTCTATTTCAATTTTCTTTACGTGCTCTACACAATTTTTCCAAGTATCTTTATCTATATTGTTAATTTCTTCTCTTATCAAATTTACAACATTTGCGCTAATGGAAGGGGGCGTATTTTTTCTTCTTACATTCTTCTTCAATATACCCCATATTAATTCAATTGGGTTGAATACACAATAATAAGGCGGTAATCTTAAAACAGTATGACCTAAGGACGAAGCTACATTATCGATTATATATTGTTTAGAGAAAACGTTTTCTTTTACAATTTTAAGAAGTATTTCTTTTGTTGCTTTTGAAGGGCAGGGAATGTTGTTATATTCCAAAAAAGAAATTATTTCAGATTTTCTTGTGGACTTATTAGGAATTTTCATCTCTTGTCGCGAGTGATACGAAGCGTTGTCTAAAACAATTACTGATTTTTCCGGTAATTTTGGAATTAATACATTTTTGAACCAATTTTCAAATAATTCGGAATTCATATCATCGTGATAATCTGCACTGCAATTTTTAATATTTTTTGCAGATATTAAAAGGCAATCCGTCACCCATCCATTTTTTCCACCTGCATGTAAAATTATAATTCGTTTCCCTCGATTTGGGGGAGCATTTAAAGCACTTTGTTTTTCGTCGCAAACCCAACCCTTTGGAACAACATCGTGGGTGTTATAACATGTTTCATCTAAATAAACAATGTAACGGTTTTCAGTTCTATATTTCTCAATTAAATTTAAATACTCCACACGCCAACTAATGAGTCTAGGAATCTCCATTATATTGTTTCGTGAATTTAATTTTTTAAAATGAAAACCAGTACGTTTTAAACATTTTCGAACTGTTTCCCTGCACATGTCCATATTTAATTCCTGCTTTAAAACTGGACATCAAGAATTTAAGGTATGAACCACATTTTTTTTATAATCTTCATATATTCTTCTTTGCAAAAAATTTTCTGTAAAACTATCCACTTTTGTTGAGCCACAATCCCGACGAACCCTTTTCTTGGCTACAACTCCACGTTCAATAACTCGTTTAATTGTTCTGATCGATACCTGAAACATTAAAATATTTTTTAGATTACTTAGTTGCTGATTATGCAGTATTAAAGTATTATATTCTTCTTAACAGGTTGAACTTTTCTGTTTATATGACATATACAGCAATTTTTTGAAAATTAATTTTTAATCAACCCACATCTGATTTTAATAAGTTATATGTAATAATTTCGAAACGTTTAAGTGGTTCACAGTTTACGAACAAATTCTGTTAAAAGTATGGGTATACCTACCTTTAATAAATGAGAAGTTCTAGATATAGCTGCTGCGGACTCTTCACCTTCCTCTATTAAAGTTTTGTAGCAGTTCAGAACCAATATTTGACCATGTTCTTGCAAAAAAGGTTTGAAACTATCACTTTTATCGGTATCGTCAGAAACCCACGGCTGCCACATTTTTAGAAAAAGATGTTACTTTAACAAAACTTCAACAAGAATGATATCTGAATTTCATTATTTCCAGTTTTATACACTTTCAGTCTCAAATACTAAGAACTTACGGTATTCACTTAAGGGTAGTTTACCGGAATACACTTACCAGTAAAAACACCTTTGCACATTTTTAATCTCAAATACTACGAACTTACGGTATTTACGTAAGGGTAGTTTAACGGAATACACTTAACAGGAAAAATAATTAGGATTAAATAATTATAATTAAGTAACTGTTAAGTACATATTTAGCGATATAAAATCCCGAAATACATCCCTGTTTCAGGCTGTCCAAGAAGCCAGTACAAGTAGTTATAATCTTACCAATACTTTGAAATAAATTACTTAGACGAGTACCTGTTCTGGACCCATCCAAAACTTCTAAACATTCATTGCCATGCAATATTCGTCACTATGGTATAGTACATAAAGATTAAATTCCTTTCATTTCAAAGGTCATAGCGCAAAAACATGTAACAAACCGCAATCATAAATAGGTAAATAGTAGCTGGCAATGAACTCTAGACGAACTATACACTAATGCGCACCAAGAGCCTCAAAGACTTAAATGCTGCACTGAGTATGCTAACTAATGATTTTAACATCGAATCAACAATACGTGGATACCACACACAACAAAAACAAATACAACACCAGAAACCTAAACCATTACCACCACCTCAAAAATATTTACCCCAAAGAAACCCACCACACTTAACATATAGACCAATCCCCAACAATCCAGCGCAACAATCAAATTACAGACCATTTCCTAATAATCCACCACAACACAAAAATTCCTTTAACCAAACTAATGTGTTTAGACCTAATAACAATCAAAGATTCCCAAATCCGACGCCTATGAGCATTAGCACAAGGCAGTCCGCAATGCCTAGATCCGGACCATTCAACAATACACAACAATACCGTCCGCTGCAACAAGCGCGTAGACCTAATTTTACCTTTGAAGAATTACACAACACTGAAGTACACGACATAAACATAGACGAACAAACATACAACGTAGAAGAACCAAATGACATGGAAAACAAACAAAATTATGATAACAATGTAGAGTACGAACAAACGTACGAGCCAAATTCTTTTTTAGCGATAGAAGCCTCGGACAACCTATAGAATTATTAAATTTGAATAGCATCACTACACAGAGCGAACTACCATTCATTATATTCCCTGAATATAATTTAAAAGCGTTAGTAGATACAGGTAGCACTCGTTCATTCATAAAACCCGACATAGCACACAAATATTTTGGCGATAAAATTGTAAATGATCATTTCAAAATTACTACTGCACACGGTACATCTACAAAAAACTTTAGCGTTCATTTACCATGCTCTAAATTATTTAAACAAACTAAATTACTATTAAAATACCATCTGTTTGACTTCCATAATAATTTTGACATCTTACTCGGACTTGACAATTTAAAACTAGTAGACGCAATAATAGATCTCACAAGAGACAAAATAATAACGCCTACATACGATATTAACATTAATTACCACAAGATTATGCCAACTACTCGTTATATTAACATCCCTCCTGAAACGGAAAAATTTACCAAACTCTATGTCCATAACATCGAAAACGGAGAAGTTATTATTCCTGAATTAAAATTAAATAATATTATAATACCAGAAGGCATAGCGAAAGTTGAGAATCATGAAACATTATACCCCGTTATCAACACGGACACTAGCGAATAAATCTTTACATCAGGACTCCAAATTACCGCGCAACCTTTAGAAAATTTTGAACTAAATAATTTAAATTTCAATATACCAAATCCAGAAAATAATTTAGACATTTCAAAAATTAGAACCGATCACATGAACTACGAAGAAAAACGAGAAATTACAAAATTGTTAAAACAATATTCTGATTTATTTCATACCGCTGATAAACCCCTTAGTTTCACTAACAAAATTAAACATGTCATAAGAACATCAGACGAAATCCCTGTCTATACAAAAACCTATCGTTACCCAGAAATTCACCGTAAAGAAGTTGAAAATCAAACACAAGAAATGCTAAATCAAAACATTATTAGGCATTCGCACTCCCCATGGTCATCCCCAGTATGGGTTGTGCCCAAAAAATTAGACGCCAACGGAAAACGGAAGTGGCGCATTGTCATTGACTATAGGAAAGTAAATGACAAAACTATTAGTGACAAATATTCGATTCCCAATATTAACACCCTTTTAGACAAATTAGGCAGATGCCAATATTTCACGACTCTTGATCTTGCATCCGGATTCCATCAGATCGAGATGCATCCCGATGATATAGAGAAAACAGCATTCTCTACTGAAAACGGACATTTTGAATTTCTTAGAATGCCGTTTGGGTTAAAGAACGCGCCCGCTACGTTCCAACGCGTAATGGACGATGTCCTTCGCGGCCTAGTAAATAAAATATGTCTTGTCTACCTAGACGATGTCATAATATTCAGTACTAGCTTGCAAGAGCATGTTGATAGCTTAAGAGCCGTATTCGAAAGACTTAAAAAGGCCAACTTGAAAATACAGTTAGACAAGTCGGAATTTTGTAGAAAAGAAGTTGCATACTTAGGACACGTCGTAACACCAGACGGAGTCAAACCGAATCCTGACAAAATTGTTGCTATCAAAAATTATCCGATACCCAAAAACACAACTGAAATTAAAGGTTTTCTCGGACTTCTCGGATATTATCGTAAATTCATAAAAGATTTTTCAAATATTACAAAACCACTCACTAAAAGATTAAAGAAAGGTGTAAAAATAAATGTAAAGGGTTCAGATTACATAAATTGTTTCAACGCGTGTAAAGACCTCTTGACCAATGAACCCATCCTACAGTATCCTGACTTTACAAAGCCATTCAACTTGACAACTGATGCCATCAACTTTGCGCTAGGCGCTGTACTCTCCCAAGGCCCTATTGGCTCAGATCTCCCTGTAGCATATGCTAGCCGTACTCTCAACAATTCCGAGCAAAATTACTCAACAACTGAAAAAGAGTTATTGGCGATCGTATGGGCTACCCAATATTTTAGATCTTATATTCTTGGCAGAAAATTTAACATTATCACCGATCATAAACCTTTGGTATGGCTTGTTTCACTTAAAGAACCAAATTCGAAATTAATTCGCTGGAGATTAAAATTAGAAGAGTATGATTACACTATTATTTATAAAAAGGGATCCTTAAACAAAAATGCCGACGCCCTCTCACGAATAGAATTAAATGTAAACACTGTCGATTCTAGTTATCAGCCATTTTTCGACTATATGAAAAATTTCAATGAGCAGCTAGAAAAGAATCAAAAATCAGACTCTTATGATACAGTACATTCCAATTCCGAGAACCCGATAGTAGGCATTCCTATATCCGATTCTCCTGTCAATGTTGGAAAAAACCAAATCATTATAACAGAAGTTCCACACTCTCCATCCCAACCAAAAATTATTAAGTTATATTCTGACAAAATGAGAATCCATTTACAAATTTCGAAAAATAATTTTGAAGAAGACACCACAAAATTTATTAAAGATTATATCGCACCTAAGGTCAAATACTATTTATATTTCGAACATCCTGTATACGAAAAATTTAGTAATGTTTTACAAACAAATTTTAAACATTCAGAGATAAATTTTGTAAAATGTCATACGAAACTGATAGACGTCGAAAGAGAAGACAATATCTTAGAAAAGATAAAGAATTATCACGAAGGAAAGACGAACCACCGTGGAAATCACGAAGTTCATAATCAAATTAAGAAAATTTACTATTAGCCAAACCAAATTAAAACTATTACCGATTATATTAATCAATGTGAAATATGTCTAGCTAGCAAATACGAGCGTAACCCCTTGAAACCAAAATTTAATATAACACCCACACCTTCGAAGCCATTCGACACCCTTCATGTTGACACACTCAGTTTAGAAAATTCAAAATTTCTAACCATAATAGACGCCTTTTCGAAATATGCCCAGGCATATAAACTAATTTCTAATAACGCTGTCGAAATTAGCAATAAATTAATTCACTATTTCTCACATCATGGCACACCTAGACAAATCGTCTCCGACAATGGTCTAGAATTCAAAAATAACGTAGTAAAGGAATTACTAGCTTTACACAAGGTAGAAATTCATTTCACAAGCTCTCAGCACCCCGATTCAAATGGCCTAATAGAGAGGTTTCATTCCACCCTAATCGAACATATTCGATTATATAACCTTCAAGATAATTTCAAACGCGAGCCCATTGATGTAAAAGTATGCTATGCAATCCTCGCATATAATAACACCACGCATTCCTCAGTTAAACTCAAACCATTAGAAATAATTATTGGACATTTAGACACAAATTCCCCTTTAGACATAAAAATAGAAAATCAAATTACCCAAGATTACGTACAAAAACACAAAGAAAAAACTAAACAAATTTACACAATCATTAATGAACGATTACAATCGATTACTATTTCAAAATTAAACGAATCTCGCGATGACTTACCCGAAATACCAAAAACAGTTTACGTACATAATAAACAAAAAGTTAACAAAACAAGACAAACTAAATATAAGAAAGAAATAATTAAAACTGTTAACAAAAATTTGAAAACAGCAGAAATTGAAACCGATGGTAAAGACAAAAAGCAGGCCAAAATTCATTTGTCCAATATTAAGGCACCCAGGAAAGTAACAAAAAATTCAAATATTCCAGGTCCGTCCTGTTCACGTTCACCCACGGACTAAACCTGTTGGACATAACGCATAACCCTGGACTGCTGACAGTTAACCTAGGACAAGCAAACTTGCAAAAATCCACACACACATTTCTTCACTACTACGACCTTACATCATTATTCGAACACTATAACAATTTAAATATTCAATACTTTAATTTAAAACAAAGTATCACAAAAGAAATTTCATACGAATTTATAAATAACAACAAAATAATTAATTACATTCAAAATTCAATTGACAACAAAATTAATCATTTAACACTAAATTCAGACAATTTAGTAAAAAGACAAAAACGAGGTGCAATAAATGGTCTTGGAACCATTATAAAAGCAATTAGCGGCAATCTCGATGCCGAAGACGAGAAACGTTATAACGAAATTTTAAAACATTTAGAAAATAACCAACTAAATTTATATAAACAACTAAAACAACAGTATTTAGTCAATCTTAAACTCACAAAACAGTTCAACAACACCTTAGTAACTACTAAACAAAATGAAAATATTTTGAAAAATAAAATTGAACAGTTGCTACACATTGTAGTCAGTGGAACCTTTAATCAAAATAAAAATTTTATTCACGATATTTATAACCAGTTTAACACATTTTTCACAATGATATTAAATACACTACAAGACATTGAAAATTCCTTAACGTTTTGTAACCTACACGTTTTACACCCAAGTATTATTCAAAAACATGATCTTTTGGCAGAATTAAACAAAATTCACAAACATTATAATAACGAATTACCCTTTCAACCTATTCCTGAAAATGTACCAAAATTTGAAAAATTTATAACAGTAAATTGCAAATTAGAACCCACAAGAATAATTTATTTTATTGAAATTTCCCTTAATTACGAAACAGAATTTGAATTACTCCATCTCATACCTATCCCTACAAAGCACCAAGACGATTTTGTAACTGTTATACCAAACAAAAATTACTTTTTAAAATCAACTGATGGCAAAATAATTTCTCTAACTGGCTTATGTACCAAAGGAGATAAGTACCAATGTCCCAATAAGATCAACCAAGTCGAAGATAATTCCTGTGAGAAGAACATCATCTTGAAGAACAACGTAGAAAACTGCCAATACATCAAAACTAATATCAAGAAGAACCACGTCGAAATTTTGGAAGAAATAAACCAATTCTTGGCCGTATTTCCGAAACCAGAGATCATCCAATTACTTTGCAATGAAAGCGACAAAATTAAAAACCTAGAAGGAATATTTTTAATAAAGGAAGATAATTGTAAATTAAAATTCAAAAATGAAATTTTAACTTTTAACCAAAAATCTTTCGGCAAACCAATTATACTAGACAACTATAGCATCAATTTAAATGAAAATCGAACACCGAAATTAACCATCCACTTGAACACAATTCAAGAACTACAAATACCAATCAATAAATTCGAAGACATCGAACCCGAAATCAACGACACCTTCGCATCAATCAACTACCCTGTAATAATTTTGTATGCCCTACTTTTAATAATTGTATTCAGTTCAGTTACAGTTTACATTCTTAAAAAACTCGAACATTCTAAGCCAAAGAACCAAGCTCCAAACCAGGGCATCGAACTAAGGCCTTCACCTTGCCAGTCCATCCGACTACCCGATGAAGCCCAATTTTAGGGGGGAGGTGTTAGCATATAGCTTTCCCGCAATTCCGCTGACACCGCATAGGAATATTCCACATCCGCGGAATAAACCATCATACAAGGGACGCTGACCCAGCCATCTCAGGTGTCTTCCTTCGAAACCGAGACACACAGAACGAGCAGTCTAGTCCAGAATCTCCAACATATAACATTAACTCTGATATATCATTTTCTTGTAATTCTGACAATACATACAGTTGTAACTTATAAATTTGTAATAATACAAATAAATTTTTTTGGAATATAAATAATTTTATATTATAACTTATATATATATATATATATATATATATATATATATATATATATATATATATATATATATATGCGAGAACTCGAGAGAGCAATTATTTTGCAAATCAGCACCCGCCATGGGTGCTGATTTGCAAAATAATTGCTCTAATAATAAATGCAAGAAATGTAAGCAAACCGCGGTTAGTGGTGTAAAGTGTGTGATCTGTGGAATTGTAAACATAACAGTTGTGCAAAATTATTAAAAGATGTAAAGTTTATCGACGAAAATTACATAAATTGTTGTTTAACTGACAATGAGGACTTTGACACGACATTTGCAAGTGCGTCTGATATTAATATTAACTACAACGCACTTAAAATTGAAATAAAATATCTGCATTATTTTAATACAACTCATCGTAAATGTAAAGCGCGTAAGTATAAATCACAACAAAAATCATGGGTCACAGATGAAATTGAAGTAAAATCAATTGAAATTAAAGAACTTGTGCCTGATACTACAATTCCTCAAGCCGTCATATTGTGTGTATCTGTTTTATCTTTAGCTGAGGTAACCTTTTCTCCTGCTGGCATGAAGACTAAGAAAATCCTGTGTGATAAAACAAGAATTCAGCCACAGGTGAAATTTTGAAAATATCTGTAACAAGACAATCGGTAGTCAATGCAGCAAAATATGTGAGACCAAATGACCTACTATCTACACGTGAAGAACTTCAAGAACGAAAATCCGAAAAAGTGATGATTCGTCTCACTGAAGACCAGCCCTTTGTGCACCAACCGAGGCATTTGTCTCAGGATAAACAACTCGCGAAAAAGAAGACCGGTGAGATTAGGCTTTGCAATGACAACCAAAATATTAATTTAATTACTGTCAAAGAAAAATAACCTTTTCCGTTTACTATTAACATTTTAGATAAATTAGGTAATAACGACAAAATTAGAAATATAGTTACAAACTTAAATAATTGTAAACTTGTAAATTTAGAGGAGTTAAGACAGTCTACGGCCGAACCTATTAGGTTTTCACAAAGGTACAATAAAGAACAGTTTGATAAGAAAAGACTTCCTTTAGTTAGATACAATGTTGATGACTATGTTTGCATCGAAAAGCCTCATTTATTGATACCTGGCAGTACTGCATTCACTCCAAAATTTACTGATCCTTATGTTGTAATTAAAGTACTAGAAAATGATCGTTATCTTGTTGAAGATATTATTGGTTATCAACATACACGTAGATTTTAAACAAGTGTTTGTTTACCTGAAAACTTAAAATTATGACCTTCGAACTGTAATAGTATATCAAGTAAGTTACATGTATAGTTATGTTGTAATAGAAATAGTAGTCATGTATATTGAGAGTTTTGACAAAATATAAACATTGTGTCAACTTGTAACTTATGTATTGAAAAACCAAAATATATTGTTCATATTTGTACCGTGCATTCTAAATTTATTCCATTTACATATATAAGTTATGTAATGGGTAACAGAATCATACCACATTTTGGCATCCAATTTCGCTTCAGAATTAGTGTGTATCTAGCTACTGTACAAACCAGTTGTATCTGCAATTACATCTTAAAAAAAAAATTAAAAAGATATTTCTTGACTTCAAATATTTAACTGGCGCAGTCGGTAGGATGGTTAAGAGATTTGCTACACCAAAATTGTGAGACGAATCAATTCGTTGAATTGTTCAAACCGTTGGTTTCAACCATCAACTTACAAATCAAAAGTTCCAACGGCAAGTGCAAGAACTGCAATCCCGAGGACGACCTACGTACGAGTCAACACCCAAAGTAGATACAAACAGATTGGCGATCATCCGAAGACTTCCAGAAGTACAACTCGTTGGAGGTGATCATCTGTCGGTCTGTCGGCCAGCCCTATCATCGTCGAACGAAAATCGGCAACCGGTCAGCAAAGAAGCGGCCTCATGAAGATTTTACTTTTAGTAACATTGTAAGTGCAATCTGATATTATTGTATAAATTATAAAATAACTATAATAACTATATGCGTTAAGAAATATAAGGCCTTCAAGTTTTGCTATTTATTTATTTACTTTTATTTTGAACGTTTCGTGCAAAATCCGCTCATCTTTAGCAACTATACTATTCATAATCAAGGATCTTAAGATCGTGGGTTCAAATCCCGCCGGCTAGCATTCTTTTCTTTCTTTCCTTGATTAAAAATCAAATAAAAAATAGCACTTACATTCATTTTAATTCTACTATATACTATTCATGTTGAAAAATACAAGTACATACAAATACACGTTGAAAGCAGAATTACATTGTTGTACATAACACGGCCGTGTTAGCAGCATGTTGTACTGTTGAATTGGGGGCCCATGCTTCATTTGACTATGATGATTACATTTAACATGTAATTTTACAACTTTTGTATATGTTCAACAATGTAATTCTGCGTCAACGTGTATTTGTATGTACTTGTATTTTTCAACATTAATAGTACAGTTGCTGAAGAAGAGCGGATTCTGCTCGAAACGTTCAAAATAAAAGTAAATAAATAAATAGTGGAACTTGAAGGCCTTATATTTATTAATGCACATTATCAACTTGGTTCCCTTACACAACATTTAAATATAATAAATATACTTAGTCAAATTTGATGCTCTAATTAATTCATTGAATAATTTAAATATTAATAATAATATGGCTTTGGAAAATAATGATACTAGTGTATTGAAGATACTTGATTTGATTCCTTAATATAATGGTAATAAGAAGACACTATCACATATTATAAAATCCACTGATAAAGTTTTTGAAGTTGTAAATCAGACTAATCCCTCTGAAATAACTAAATCTTTAACATTAATTACTATCAAAAAGAAAATTACTGGTAAAGCTAGTGAATATTTAACTACTTGTCCATCTATTAGAAAATGGATAGATTTAAAAGACTTTTTAATATATCAATATCAAGATAAACGAAATGAATGTACATTAATGATCGAATTATATCAATTACAACAAACAAAATAAACAATTTTCGAGAATTTTTAAGAAAATATAGTGATTTATTTCTATTGTATATTAATAATATTGAAAATAAGTATAATGCTTTACCTATTCAAGACTTTAAAATGTTTGGACACAAATTTTTTACTCAATGTTTTATTAGAAATTGCAAAGAACCGTTTACGTCCCAATTAGCCGAGAGAAATCCATCCTCTCTAGATGAAATTATTACCTTTATTACGACAGATTTCCAGCATTGTAAAATATGTACTAATCAGCAAAATTCGAACACGGCAATTTTTCAATCTATTCAACACATATTCCTTATGCTAAAATATCCTTAAAGTAAACCAATGCAAACTCAGATAACATATCAATATCAATCTCAACCTGTTCTTCTAAATTTCCATCAAAACCCATAAACTTGCAACGTCAGCCACAGCCTACACCAATGTCAATTTCCAATCGTTCGTATAGACCAAATCAAAATTACTTTAAACCTATGGGAAAACCAAACTTTATTTCTGAAGAACTTCATAATGTGAAAGATTATCAGGAGTTTGACCCTGAAATCAAAGACGAGTAGAAAGAGAAAACAGAATATTGCGATAACGAAAACCATGGCGAGTGTAATGAACTAAACGACAATAAAAAATTTCAAATAGACCAATTATTCAACTCGAATCCTTAGCTATAAAAAATATGACATCGAAATTGCCATATATTAAATACAAGACTTATTTATTCTTCTCGATACGGGATCGTCCCAAAATTTCATTAACAAAAATTACGTGTATAAAAATAGGGAAAAATTTAAATTTTTTAACGAACCATTCAAAATTCAAACAATGAACGGAGAGTCGGAAGGTTCGGAATATACTTTTATTAAATATATAGCAAAACATAAAGGCGGTGCCAAGATGTTTTGTTTCGAAACTACTGTGGAAGACTATATAATTATCAAGTTCAACGATGTTATTACCTTTTAGTTTTGTTTCTTGCAGGGCTGCGATGTGTACATTATACTTTGTAAAATTTGCCTCAAGATTCTTATATGCTCCTGGAGAATTTGTACCTCTTACATTCCATGTTGCTAATTTTAATTCTAAGTTCTTCTTTTTTCCAATGTTCGTGTGCACGTTTCTTTGCTTAGTCGTTCCGATGTTTCTTCCGTCTTGTTTATTTTTTGTCAGTTTTTTGGATTAGTTTCATCTCTTACTATCTTCTTTCCTTCTACATTATATTCTTCCAGACAACCTTTTTCTGAATTGCATATGAACATTTTATTGTCTACTTTCAATTTATTGTAATAACTCTTTACATCTTTTTTATTCTTTTTCTCTTCTATGGATTTTTTCTTAATTGCATATTTCATTCTTCTTTCTTCTTTTGTCCAATCATTATCTATGTATATATTTTTTCCTTTTAATTTTTCTTATTTTTCATTACACGCATTTTTGTTTAGTTGTCTTGTAGTTCTGCTATGATGAACGGGTTTTGGTCGTCACTTTTTATTTTCGTGGTTGATTTAATTGTACAAGTGATTTGAAGTTCTTTCTCTAAAAGTTTTGTTACTATTTCTTTTGCCTTTTGATCCTGAGTATCCAAGCCTTTCATTGTAATGTTAGCTCTACTTTTTTATCCTGTTCTTCCATTCTTTTATGCATCATTTTGATTTCCTTCTTCATATCTTCTTTTTCTTTTTGCCATTGTAATTCTTTTTACCTCTCGCTAAGAGAGGTATTGTATTCATGCTAAAAATCGCATATCCAGATTTTAATGAATAAGCACGTTTTTACCTCTCGCTAAGAGAGGTATTGTATTCATGCTAAAAATCGCATATCCAGATTTTAATGAATAAGCACGTTTTAAGGTCCCTAGTATCCGATTATAACATTTTTACGATGATGCCCGTATGTGTGTGTGTGTGTGTGTGGGGATGTGTGTGTGTGTGTGTGTGTGTGGGGATGTGTGTGTGTGTGTGTGGATGTTGGATTCACTATATCTCAAATACTATGAGACTTAAGACATTTTTAACTACGGATTCCTCAATCTAACAATAATGGGAAGAGTCCAGTCAGTTTTGGTAACAATTGGACAACCGGAAGTAGTAGTTACAAGAAAAAAATCGTCTAAATATTATTTATCGAAAATTTATGTAAATACTCATATTAAAGAACGTTAAATTCTTTATTCGATAAATATAAATTCATTATTATATCTTCTATAGATTTAGAGATAAAGAAAGGCATATAAAATAATTTGATGTAAAAAATCTCAGATCAAACTACTACAAGGCAAGAAATTCAAATGTTTCTAATTGACATATAAATGTCACTGTCAAAAATATTTGAATGCATCTGTCAAAAATATTTGTATATTATTATGAAGATTATGAAAATAAAAAAAATTCAACAACGCAAAAGATATACGTAAAAAAGAATATAAAAGGAATTTGCGAAAAAATGATGAATATAAAGAAAAAGAAAAGGATAGTAGAAAAAGAAAATTTCAGGATATTGAATATAAAGAAAATGTAAGTATTGTACACAATTTATTTTAAAATATCCCATAGATTTTGCAAATATATGTGAGAATTATTTTGTAGTGAGACTTGAATATATGTATTTGTATTAAAAATATTTTTCGTTTTATGCGTACAACCAGGTAAAATATCTGGCGAGAGGTTATGTGTTGGCCACATCAGATTTTTTCTTATGTTCTTCTTTTAGCTCCTCAATAGCTATTGTGTTTTTTTTTATTCCATTTGTAAGTTCTTCATGATTTTTACTCAGCTGTTCTTTCATATCATTTACTGATTTGGATAATCCAAGTAGCCTACTTTTCAATTCTTCAAATCCATCCATATTTTGGTTTGTTTTAATTGAAGAGTTTTCAATTCTTCAGCTTCATTCATTTTTTTATTGATTTTAATTTGAGGATTTTTCATTTCTTCCATTCCGTCCATTATTTTTACCCATTTTAGTTGCAGATCTTGCTGTTCGTTTACTTGACCTGACAATATCATCTTTTTTCTGTTGCCTCTCTTTTACGTTTTTCACACCTATTCCTATGCCCCGCACATATTTATTCTACGCTACGCCACTGCCTTGGGTTGCACTCTACGCGTGCTTGTCGCTTGTCGACTGAACGCAAGAAACCGAAGGTTACTACACTAAACAATTTAATTTTGCATATATCACTATTAAATAGCTTTTACGCTACACAGTTTTATTAACGATGGTAAAAATTGCACTCTTCTTTCACTGCCTATCCACTTTTAATTTAATTTAACACGGTAATGCCCTATATTTTGGCTTTAATCACCGGTATTACTAAAATACACAACTTGTCTTGTCACTACATAGGCGGACCATGGTCAAAAAAGAATTAAAGGACCCAGTTATAGACTTCGCGCCAATATCTGACAGCATATGCAGATTAATATTAAAAGGAAAATTTAGAAAGATTAGCATAATAAATATTCACTCACTTACAAATGAAAAAGACGAAGAACAAAAAGATGAATTTTACGAGCAAGTTGCAGACATACTAAGTGGCATTCCAAAATATGATGTTAAACTTATAATAGGTGACATGAATGCAAAAATTGGGAGAGAGAATTGCTACAAAGATATTACTGGCGGATTTAGCAAACATGATGAATCCAACAATAACGGCATTAAACTAATTGAGTTCGCATCAGAAATGAATATGAAAATTAGTAGCACTTCCTTTCAGAGGAAGGACATTTACAAAAATACTTGGAACTCCCCAGACGGCACTTACTCAAATAAAATAGATCACGTCATGATATAGAAGAAGCATAGTAAGCTAATTAAAGACGTTAAAAGCAGAAGAGGAGCAGAAGCGGAAACAGGTCACTTTATGGTAATGGTGAAATTAAAACAAGAAATACCCTCAAGCACCAGAGAAAAGAAACAAAATATGAAGAGCTTTAACGTTGACATCTTAAAAATAGAAAATAAAAAAGAAGAAGTGAGCAAAAGTCTGCAAAGGAGACTACTGGCAGAACCGATACCAGAAAATATGAACGATACCTGGCAACAATTAGAAGTAGCATTAAATGAAGGGTGTGAACAAGTATTAGGAAAATTTAAAAGAAAGAAAGATACAAAATGGTTTGATCAGGAATGTAGAGATGCGATGTTAAAAAAGAATGAAGCTAGAATCAAGCTTCTACAAAACAACAACGAAGGAAACAAAAGGTACTATATTACACTCAAGAATAAATATAAAAACTTATGTAGAAAGAAGAACAGAGAAGGTATAAATGACAAACTAAAAGAAATAGAAAATAATTTCAAAGATAAAGTCATTAGAAACTTTTATCAAGAGGTAAAGAAAAAAAAAGTAGGATACAAACAAAAAGATAATTACTGTAGAGATAAAGAGGACGAATTAGTTCCCGGCGAAGAGAAGCTGATAAGATGGAGACAGTATTTCAATGAACTATTCAATGAAGAAATAGAAACTATTGCGAAACGATACAAAGAAGAGAGATAGGAAATGAAAAACATATAGAACCACACAAAAAAGCACCATCATCAAAATACTAAACAACTTAAAAAACAACAAAAGCCCAAGTAAAAATGGTATTCCGGCTGAAATCTACAAGTATAGAGGAGAACAATTGCAGAAACAACTATGTAACATCATTCAAGAAGTATGGGAAACTGGAACTATGCCTGACAGATGGAAAGAAGCAGTAATTTTTCCCATTTACAAGAAAGGAGACTGTACCGTGTGTGGAAACTACAGAGGTATTGCCTTGTTACATACCGCGTACAAAATTTTCGCAACTTGAATTACGGACATATTAAAAGAAAGAGCAGAGTCACTTATGGGGAAATATCAGGCTGACTTCAGGAGCAGCAAATCTACAACAGATTAGATCTTTTCTTTGAAGGCAATAATGGCAAATAGCTTTTAACATAACTTACCGTTACATTCACTATTTATAGATTTTAAGCAGGCATATGATTCTATTAAGAAAGAGAAATTGTAAGAAATAATGAGAGAACTGGGAATACCGGAAAAATTAATAAGACTTATACGAATGACTAATGAGTAATAACAAGTGCAGTCATCAATGAACCACATCTGAAAACTTTAGTGTAGAAAGAGGAGTGAGACAGGGGACCCGATATCAGCTCTATTATTCAATCTGGCACTAGAATGGATTATTAGAAAATCAAATATATGTCATTTTGACAAGAACAAAGGAAGAAATAGCAGAAGTTTTTAAAAGACTGTAAAATACAGCACTAAAAGTAGGACTACGGGTAAATGAAGAGAAAACTAAATATATGAAACTAAGCCTAAACCAACAAACAGAAAACACATCGTTGAAAATAAAAAGTGAGAGTAACAAAATGTACATGTTAGACAAAGTCAGCTGTTTTAATTATCTAGGCGTGTTAGTAACAGATAAGAATGAAGAAGTTGAATTAGATGCAATTGCTAAAGGAAGTAAAACCGTAGGAGCACTACATGGGTTTCTTAAATCTAAAGAAATAAAGTGGGCTACTAAAGTTAGAGTATACAAATCGATATTAGACCAAGAAATCTCTACGGCTGAAAATTATGGACGCTAAAAAAAGTGATAAACTCAAGTTATAAATTTGGGAAAGCAAAATCTTAAGGAAGGTCTATGGTGGAATAAGAGAAAGAGCTATAATAAGGCGAAGGACAAAGGCGGAAGTAATGAACTTATATAATGACAGTGCAATAACGGTAGTGATCAGTGCGCAAAGGCTAAGATGGTTAGGGCACATAATGCGGATGCCGGAAAGTAGAACAGTAAAAATAGTGTACAAAGGTGAGATAATTGCGAAAAAGAGGAGGGGGCGACCAAGAGAGAAGTGGAAGGACGCAGTGATCAAAGATTTAGGACTATTAAATGTGACAAACTGGGAAACAAAATTGCTAAATAACAAACTCTGGAAAGAAATATGCAATCAAGCCATGGGCCTGTAAGGCCTGCAGCGCTTACTTATATATATATATATATATATATATATATATATATATATATATATATATATATATATATATATACATATTAAATGCTACTTGTATAATTTTTATAAATCATTTCATATTTTACTAGGTTTCAACGCGTTAAAATTATTGCAAGCTCATATTCATTTTAAAAAGGAAGAAATAAAACTATTAACAATAAACATAAATTTAATTATTTTAACGCAGAAATATTAAACACTTTAAATATAAGACACGAACGTTTAAACATCGACGAATTAAACAAATTAATAGAACTTTTAAATCAATATCAAGATCTAACAATTACAGATAACGAAAAACTTACATTCACATCTAAAATAAAACACAAAATACAAACAACCGATGATATCCCGATATGTACAAAAAACTATAAATTTCCCGAAATTCATAAAACCCAAGTAGATAAAGAAATTGGCAAATTGTTCAACGACGGAATTATACAACCCAGTTATTCACTATGGAATAGTCCTATTTGTGTGGTCGAAAAGAAACCAGACTCTAGATCTCAATAATGGCATTTCGAATATAAACGTATGCCTTTTGGGTTAAAAAACACCCCTGTGACGTCCCAAAAGCTAATTATCTATGTTCTTAAGGATTTAATTAATAAATATACATTGATCAACTTATATTTTTACAACATAAGTTGATCAATGTATTGAAAATAATTGCTGAAAATGGGAACTGGCCAGTTCCCAAAATGACCAATATAAAAAAATTAAAGACATGTAATTCTTAACAAGAAATTATTATCTACACCCTACCTACAGAAGGTAGAATCTAGCTTGCAATAAAATTTTGAAAACCGTTTGTTATCAAAATCAAAATTAGAAATTTTGATTGAAGTTCCTATTTTCGAACAACAAACCAATATTCATCAAGTAACTAGAATTTCTACAATAAAAAACAAAAATTTAGTAACGTTAAATATTCCTACTGGCTTTTATTATATCGTTAATAAAGAAATCTATAAATTAGTAAATTGTGTTTGTATTAAGGAAAAGTTATTTATCTGTAAAGAAAACAATAATATTAATAAAAATTGCCCGTCCGAAATATACTTCAATAAATTAAACACTCACTGTAAGCAAGTCATTCTTGAAAGGCATAATTATATTATAAAGATAGATTTTTTTATTTAGCTTATGAGTACATCAACATCTAGGTTATTAGTACACGTTACAGTTGGTTAATATTTACAGTAATATTATATTATTGATAATTAGATTTATAGAGTTTGGAATTTTCAAATATATTTGATGAGATTTAGGTCAGTTAGAAAATTTATTGTATTTTTTTGGTGTTCTATATTGTTTCCCAGTGCCTCCCATAGTGTACTTGGGATATAATGTTGTGTTCTTTGTTTGGCATATATGGAACAGTGGATGATGATATGTTCCACTGTACGACGTGTATTGTATTGTTCACAAATAGGTGGCTCGGTTTTCTCAAGGATACGTTGGTGGGTAAGGAGCGTGTGTCCTATTCGTAGTCTCGTAATTATTGTTTGGTTTCTTCGGTCTTGTAGATTTGTCCATTTTTAGGTGTCGGTTTTCATTGTTCTCAGTTTATTGTTTGTTGTATTTGTCCATTTTTTTTATTCCAGGCGTCTTTTATGCGTTTTTTAGTTAATTTTATAGTCTTGAGTTGGTATAGGTGTTTGTATTAATTCCTCGCTGGTGGCGTTTTTGGCTGCTTTGTCTACTTCTTCGTTACCATATATCCCTATATGTGAAGGTACCATACGAATGATACATTGATCTAAGATAGATTTTACTAATATTAAGTACATTGTATTCCCTTTCGAGAGCGAGTATAAAATAGAATGTGAGAATGAAATAATTAATAAAAAATCTAAAAGGTATATTCTGGACAAATAATTGTAAAATTGACAATGTAAACGATTAGTATTCAGTTAGTTTTGGTAAAATAATAAATTTAAAGATAGATAGTAATAAGAATGAAAAATCGCTACTATAAAACCAATTAAAAAATTAACAGGCCTAGAGCAAATCTCGTTAAAAACAATAATACCAATAAATGAAAACTCACATTCTGTCATGAATAGTATATTGACTAGCGAAAACTCGGCTACGCCGAGCTTCCCTTAGGGCTCCGCCGATAGTGTTTTAGAATAGTCTATACCTAACCCGTCTAGGCACACTATAAACCCAAAGTGCTAACGCTAACTGTCTTTAAAATTGTTTGAATTCTGTCCTGACCACCAAAACTGCCCACACAACATGCCCACTCAAACAGTCCACGCAACATGCCCACCCAAATTGCTCACGCAACATGCCCACCCAAACTACCTACGCAACCTGCCTACCCAAACTGCCCATCCAAACTGCCCACTTAGCATGCCCACCCAAGTTGCTCACGCAATCTGCTCACCCAACTTGCCCACGTAACAAACCCACACAACATACCCACCCAAACTGCCCACGTAACATGCCCACCTAAACTACCTAAACAATAATCTGCGCGTGCAACTTTTATAAAAACCACTTACAGAAACAATACCTAACGCACAGAACTCGGATTTAGGTAGACAGAGAAATAGGTAGACTGCCCACGCAACGTACCTACCCAAACTGCCCACGCAAATTGCCTCCCTCCCCAACCTGTCCACCCAAAAGACCCACGCAACATGCCCACCCACACTGCTCACGCAACCTGCCCACGCGACATGCCGATCCAAACTGCCAGTGCGTGTGTGATGATTCATTCATATCCGATAACTTTAGTTTTATAATTAAAAAAAATACAATTTATTTGATTTCCTCTGTCCATATGCAGACGTGATAAGATCTTGATTATAATTGATCAACTGGAAGCAGTCATATTTGCAGATTTTAATAGTTTTTCTTAACAAAGTGCTGTTAAATATAGTTTTTCACACTTATTGTTATTGTAAGCATTAGACAATATTTTATTATCTATATGATTTGATTGCATTTTATGCATCATATTAATTGGATGTAGAGTTAGAAATTATAAAGGAATTAAATTTCGTAAAGTAGCCAAACATGCTATAACCATGGAAACAGCTAGGTACTATATTAAGAAAATTCTGATTCACAGATGTCCGTATCAGGGACTGTATGTAATTTGTACAAAATACATAGAACTGACAGATGGTAATGTAGTGAAAATAAAAAATCATTTGCAAGAAATTTTATGTATGCAACTTGCACAAAATATTCAGAACTAACGGAAGGTAATGTGCTGGCCAAATCAGACTATTCAAATTCATTTTATACTTTATAAAATATACAATTTTTCATCACTTATGCCCAATTGCACCGCTGCCACTTAAATTTTAAGCCAGGAGTAAACAAAAATATTTAGATCGAAATTTTGACAGCAATATTTAATCACTCATTTAACGTTAAGTTTCGATTTTGCCAATTTAAGGAACACTTAACAATTAAGTGTCAGCGGTGTAACCGAGCATAAGAATGTCAATACTTTTTTTGCCAAAAACTTTTTAAAAATAATCATCCCTAACATAACCCAACTCACAGAACTCGGGACGTTATACTCGTTTTACAGGTAAAATCCGTGCCAAACATGATAGACTGTTGCGCAGAAAGCAAAACTCTTTCTTTCTCTCTCTTTAATTGCCTGACATTTTTCTAGCTATCTATCCTCTTAATCTGCGCATTTCACAGACCATGACATTTGGCACATCTCTAATAACCTGTCAACCCAAAAACATTTCTTTTTTAAATTTTTTAATTAGGGGATAACTAACTTGCTGGAATATCGGGAGATATACCGGTTTGCTCTTTTTTGAAAGCAATCTCGTGAATTTTTACACAGCTGTTGGAAGAATTTGAAAACATGTTCTTCACAGTTCTTAATTTAGATGGAAAAACTTTTTTTTTTCATGTTAATTTAGCTTTCCCCCAATGGGTATTATCATTATACATAGATAGTTACAATGACATATATGATATTATAAATACAATAACATTGATGATCTTAATGTACTTAAAAATATATTTATAATTATTTGTATTTAGTGCATCCTTGATGGTTTCTGGTATTTTGTGTTTCCGTCTTTCATCACTCTGTTTGATGCAGTGTATTTGCAGGTGTTCTATGGTTATTTAAACGTTACATCTATCACAGATTGGCAGGTCAGCTTTATCAGAGATATTTGTGAGTCATTTTGTCTTCTTACTTCCATATTTTCTTGGATTTTTTTATGGGGTCTCGTGACCGCGTGCGTCTGGTCGCGAATCTGAAGAACCAAGTTCGATTCCGACCGACGAATTTTAAATAAACGCCCGCACGGTACAAATATGTCATCATCATTACCGAAATCTGCGTACAAAGCAGATTGGCACACCCAGCAATGGGTAATATGCCATGATGATATATTTATTTATTTTATTTCTTGGATTTTTTGGAGTTTGTTTGTTATTTGGTTCTTCCAGTGGTTGTTCCAATCATTAAATATATTGTTTGATTATGGCTTTGGCATAATTTGTTTTGATAGATTGAATCGTTCTGAGGGAATCAGAGCATATGGTGCATGATATGTTATGGTTTGAAGTTTTTAATATGTTCACGAGACAGTTGTATATTCCATATATTTCGGTTCTACATATACTGGTTTCGGTAGGTAAATGGGACATCTGCACTTGGTCCTAAGTTACTATTGAATATTGAAAACATTAATTTTTGAGTGGTCTCTTTTTTGCTTCTTATAACTATTGTTTAATTTATTTACATTTTCTTTATATTCAATAACCTGAAATTTTCTTTTTCTACTTTCTTTTTCTTTTTATTCGCCATTTTTTCACAAATTCCTTTTATATTCTTTTTTACGTATATTCTTTTGCGTTGTTGACTTTTTTATTTTCATAATGATGTACAAATATTTTTGACAGTGGCATACAAATATTTTTGACAGTGACATTTTTGTGTCAATTACAAAAATTTGAATTTCTTGCCTTGAAGTAGTTTGATCTGAGATTTATTACATTATTCTGTATGCATTCTTTATCTCTTAATCTATATAAGATATAATAATGAATTTATATTTATCGAATAAAGAATTTAACGGTCTTTAATATAAGTATTTACATAAATTTTAGATAAATAATTTTTAGATATTTTTCTTGTAACTACTACTTCCGGTTGTCCAATTGTTACCAAAACTTAGTCAACTCTTCCCATATTGTTAGTTTGAGGAATCCGTAGTTAAAAATGTCTTAAGTCCTATAGTATTCGAGAAATCGTGGATTCAACATCCACAGACACACACACACATACACACACACACTTACACACCACACACACACACACACACACACACACACACACGCGCACACACAAACACACGCACGCACGCACACACACACACACGCACACACACACATACACACACACATACTCACACACGCACACACACACGCGCGCACAGGACATCATCGTAAAAATGTTATAATCGGATTCTAGGGACCTTAAAACGTGCTTATTCACTAAAATCTGGATATGCGATTTTTAGCATGATTTCAATACATCTCTTAGCGAGAGGCAAAAATTAATAATTCTGGGTTATCCATTATTATCTGTGATAATAAAACGTTTGTACGTGTATAAATAAATATTAAAATACATATATTTTATCTGTTAGAAAATAACAGTAGAGTGCGGTCAAGGAATCGGTTTTCAATCACTGTTTTGAATAGTTTTTATGTACACCACATATTCAAAGTCACTCAAACACCTTATTTACATTTGTCAGATTTAAATTTATACGTCACTATGGCTGGTATATGATGGATTTAATTTATAAATTTAGATTTACAAATTTAGATTTGAAATTTACGATTTACACTGCTGGTTTATAGTGAATTTTAAGATATGAAATATGCCCAATCAACTTACATCGGGTCACGTGGTTTGACACAAATGGGATGACAGTTATATGATAATTATCACTTTTATCATAATCAATCTGTATTGTTCTACAGATAATATTAATAATATATCCATATTTTCTTAATCCATTTGTCAAATCAAAATTAAAACGTTTCAACTGTCACTCGAAACTGTCATTTTCCCCATCAAAATCATTGTTTGAAATGCCGTGAAATGATTGGACGCATTTATAAATTTACATTTAGAATATAAAATATGGTGATATTTTAAATGTAAATTCTAAATCATAAATTTCTTAAATTCATTATGAACCAGTAAACGCAAATATGTACAATTTATATTTATAAATGTAAATTCGTAAATCTAAATTTGTAAATTAAATCCATCATAAACCAGCCATTAGTTCAAAACACAGTATTTTAGCGATCCCCACATTTATGACGTCATATACGAAATAGTTTTGAAAACGTTACGAAACTGGTTCAACGCCAAAAAACGCATAAGATGTTGTTGGGAACAAAAAATTAAAGATATGGTTGAAACATGAGTGATATGGTTGGCCTGCTATTTTGGTAATATATGTCAAATTTCGAAAGTCGCTCGCTAAGTTCACTGTTTTCTTGTTTGTTTATTAATTGAAAACTGATAGATTTCAATCTGTAGTAGATTTCAGAGTTACAAAATCATAGTCCAGATGCTTTTTATACCAAAATATAGTACTTTTTGAACAAACGGCTAAGCGGTAAACAAATTATATATAATTTTTATTTCATTAATATTTATTCCGTTTACAAATTTGCACCCTTTATCCAATCCATTAAAAATTTGTCTCAAATATAACTCAATCATTCCCCTGTGTATTCGTCTAAACAGATTTGGAATATCTTTTCCCGGTTTTGAACTATGAATTTTTAAACACCCCTGTCAAAGTAATAGTTGATATATTTGTTAATCAATACAGATATTTGATTTTCAATGTTAGACCTGTTTTTAAAAATTCATAATTTGAAAATGGGGAAAGTATAACTAAAAAATAAAGGTGAAGCTACCAAATTTTGAATATATACATAATTCAACCCATATTTTTAAATCCCGGCGTGAGGTGTTTTTAATCCGATATTTAACCTCTTTTATACCGGAAATATACAAATCAACCCTCTAAAATTCATTTTTGTAAGAATAAACACTCTACTTGCAACAGAAATTGTGAGATTGAATCATTTTTAATCAAGAGAACATGCATTTTGGGGGCCCATACCTCCTGAACTGTTTCAAATATCTTCAAATTAACACAAAAATGGTGATGTATGGGGTTGAAATATGAATGAGCTCCTATATTATTGTTGTAATCAACACATGTCTTTGTATAAATGCTGTGTTGTGATTATAATTTTATAAAGCATTGTTGTAATGAATACATTTTACATGATAAATATGTAAAGTACATTGTTTTTGAACCACGACATTTTGAAGAAAACATTTTAATTGTTGTTAACCCCATGAATTATTTAAATATTGTATTGCTATTTAATAAGTTATTCATTGATTACTTACCTTTGTTATATAATCTGTGTAAGTAAGTCTTATATATTGTCCCGCGTTTTTCGTGTCCAGACTTAAGTTACCTGGCACCTGGCTGATTTAAAATAGTATATTGAACTCACTCAAGGTTAAATTTACAGATATTTCAACTTAAATATTAAATTCTACATATATTGTTTACTCTATTTTATTAACTTTTATTATTTACAACTGAGAATATAATAATAAAGAAATAGTCATAAAATTTGTGTTTTATTGTAAATTACCTCGGACACGGTTAAAATATATCATTTACGACTAAAAATGTATTCCAGGTACAGTATTTATCTTCTATACTAATTTTTATTAACAACTATAGTTTGGAGCACGATATATTGAAACACTACATTCACCGCAAATTTAAAATATTTTTGTCGGCCACCGGCTTATCATCTTCGGTCATTTTTTTCACATTTTGCGGTGTGGAAAATACATACTTGTGTACGGACTTCACATTAGTCTAGTTAGGAATATTTGTTTTTTACCTAGTTACTTATGACATATTTGGCAACACCGTCAAATTTTATAATTTTAATTAAAATGGTTTAGGAATTTTTTACCTATGCGGATATAGTTGCGCATTCTCAAAATTTATGATTATGAATTAAACTTCTTTCAAATTGTCTCCATTTCCTAAATATTTTCATTTAAAGGTTCGAAATGATATGTCAACCATGGCGTTCTTCGTCTTAAATTTTCAAGGAAAACTGTGATCGTTACTGTGACTTTTATTGTTTTTGTCCCAATTTTCAACTAATTTTTTACTCGAAAACTATGCACCCTACAGAAATTTGAGTTATTACGAGGGCACTCGAGACAATCAATTCCTATAACTTGATGCAAATTTCAGGAAAATCGCTCACACCCTTCAGGCTGTAGAGGTGTTCAAAGGATGGCGATCGTCTTGATTAAAATATGTAACTATAGAGAGTAAATCAACCCTTTTAGTATTAGGACTAGCGAAAATTTAGCTCCGCCGAGCTTCCCCTAGGGCTCCGCCGATAGTGTTTTATGATAGATTGTACGTACATCCAATCCGTCTAGTCACACTTTAAATCCAAAGTACTAACACTAACAGTCATTGAAAGTATTTGAATTCTCTCCGGCCCACCAAAGCTGCTCACGCAATATACCTACCCAAACTACTCACTAAACCTACTCACGCAATATGCCCACCAAACTAAAATGCCCCCACACACCTCGTTCTTTTTGTACGGTGTGTATAAAACACGCTGGACCGCCAGTTTCACATACTAAAGTAAGAATATTTATGCAGAGAAAGCACGTTATGAAAGCATTACAAAATGAAAAAAAAACTGTAGTAATTGCCGAGTGATGTTTATGTTTAGTAATACAAAAAAATTAATTCCTACTGTGCCAATGTAACCTTATGCATCTACGTAGGTGTGAAAAACAAGTGAACAGTAGAAACTTGACAAGAGCTGACGTATGACGTTTTGTATAAGAATAAATGTTCTGTTTAATTGTTGTATCCTTACTAAATAAAATGTGTTATAAATTGGCAGCCCAACGTCGAGCCGGACAATAATTGTTAATTTCGTGGATTTTCCTACGGCAGCCAGACAGGCTCGGACTCAGGAAGATTTGACAATAATTGTAGTGCAAATTAAGTGCAACACCGCGTGTTCGTTAATTTAGTCTATACTGTCGTACTCTTAAGTGTTAACACAACAAGTGAAAATGCCAGCCAAAAAAATCCAAATGAAGAAACCACAACTACCACGTTAGAAGGTACAACAGCTACACCAACTACCGCAGCAACGATGTCAGTAGTCACTCTCACAAATGAGCAGCTTGTGACGCTCATTTCACAAATAACTCAAGCTACAAGATTATCTCCGCCTGAGGAAAGACAACCCGACACGTCAGGGAATTTCTCCAGCAGCACCGCGCGTTTTTCCGGTGACGAAACATCTGACGTATATGCTTTTCTTGACACAACCATCACATATAAAGATTTCGCTTATATCAGTGATGAAAATGCTCTCCGTGGAATATCCATGTTCGTAGAAGGTATGGCCGCAACATGGTGGAGAGGTGTTAAAGGCAATATAAAGAATTGGAATGATGCCGTAGCCGCGTTTTGCGACGCGTTTTCCCGTACCTTACTCGCCCGTATGGTGTACAAAGAGGTATTTTCTCGTGAACAACTGGACAATGAGTCTTGTGAACTTTTCGTTTGCCGAATTCGTGCTTTGCTCGCGCAACTTCTTTACCAGCTACCAGAACGCGCACAGATAGATATAACGTACGGACTTTTAAGGGGAAGAATTCGTAGAAGAATTTCTTGTGGCATTGACTCTTTTAAAACTTTATTGAAAAATGCTAAAGCGGAAGAAGATTCACAATGTGAATTGAATAAACAGTGTGGCGATAAAGCTAAAGTGAACGAAAAACACAAAAATGAAAAGACTGACAAGAAGTTACGTCTACGTTGCGACTATTGTAAACTATTTGGCCACAGTGAAGTAGAATGTAAAAAGAGGATGTCCGAGGTAACGACGCCTCCTCCGACACATGCAGCGATTCCTTCTGCGTCAGGCAAACCACAGCTGACATGTTACGGGTGCGGCACACCAGGGTTCATAAAATCTCAGTGCCCAACTTGTAAAAATCCCGCCAAAGAATCAAACCAATTTGCTTCTTTCGAGTTTTATGGTTTGCAAAGTAAGCAAATGCAATTTACGATAGTTCAACGACCGTTGTTATCAATTTGCATTCATAATATGCTTGGAACTACTTTGTATAACAAATGTAGTGTCCCGGCATCTAGCCGCTAGTTTTCATATTAAAATAAGCATATACTTGGCGTTGGTCGCCAAGGATAATGTTGTTAATGTTTATATTTAATGTTATGTATTTTTTTGATGTTTGAAAAAGAAATAAATTGTTCATATTTATATACTTTACAATTTAATATACAATCTAAGTTACCTTAGCTGATGGTCACGTAACAAAGGAAAAATGTTTAACTACAACCATACCAGTGATAATCGAAGACAGAACCATACTGTACTCATTACCACAATATTGTATCTTATTTATTATTGATTGCTTATTTAAATTCTTGTTTCTGATTTACTCTTATTATCTGTTCACTTCGCTATATTTGCTAATTTTATGTTCATGTTATTATAATTATTATGTAAGGTTAATATGGAAGAACAGCTATTGCTGAATATTCGCCAATAAAGGTATTTATTATTATTATTATTATTATTATTATTATTACTCACAGATATGATAGTTCTTCCTGAAGCTGGCGATAATCCAACCCTGTTAGGTTCTGCCTTCATCGCAAAGGCTAACATTATACTTGATGTAGGAAACCAAACTTAGTATTTCCGTGACAGTCCAGGAATTTGTCACAACTATACAAATAAACGAGCTTTGCCGCAAAATATTATGAAAACCGGTGAAAGCATCGTACCTCCAATGAGTCTTCGACCTACCGAAGGCGTTGCTTTAAGTAATGTACAACGAACTAAATTAGAAGAGCTCCTATCAGCAAACGAAGTAGAGTTCGCGCCAGGGGGAGACGAAACACCTTATGCGGAACACTGTATTGTACTGGCAAAGGACAAAATTCCCATATCCGTTCCTCCATATCGAATGGCTCCACAGAAGAAGGAAATCTTACGCCAAGAGCTGAACAAGATGATCCAGGACGGAGTTATTGAAGAATGCGAGAGCCCCTGGGCCGCACCAGTGGTTCTAGTTTCCAAGCCAAATGGTGATGTACGCGTTTGTATTGACTATAGGCGCCTAAATTCAGTGACTGTAAATTACAGCTACCCGATGCCACGTATTGATGGCTTGTTACATTCCGCGAAACGTACAAACTTTGTCAGCTATTGATCTACGAAGTGGTTATTGGCAAGTGCGTGTTCGAGGAACCGATCGTGAAAAAACTGCATTCGTCACGCCTTTCGAGACATTTTGCTTCGTACGCATGCCATTCGGACTTAAAAAACGCTCCGGCAACATTTCAAAGACTCATAGACAAGTTTCGTGCAGGACTCTAAGATAACAGAGTATTCGCGTATATTGATGATCTTATTGTGGTCTCAAATTCATTTGATAAATACTTAAAAGACGTGAAAGCCGTATTTGAAAGGTTAAAACAATATAAACTACGCATTAATCGGGAGAAATCATACTTTGTGAAATCTAGTGTTAATTACATTGGCCACGTAATTACAACTAATGGATACACGTTAATCCAGAGAAGGTATCAGCAGTGCTAAATCGACCACCTCCAACTAACGTCAAGGAACTACAATCAATAATACAAATGTTTTCTTGGTACAGAAATTGCTCACAAATAAGCCAGAAGAGCTGATAGCTCGAAAACGAGGAAGACCTCGAAAGCACAACCATTAATGGCTCACATTCGAGGACGTTAATGTAACCCATAGGGGGAGTATGTGCCAATGCAACTATGCATCTGCGTAGGTGTGAAATACAAGGGAACAATAGAAACTTGATAAGAGCTGACGTATGACGTTTTGTATAAGAATAAATGTTGTTTAATTGTTGTATCCTTACTAAATAAAATGTGTTATACTACTATTTTTTGCATTCTATAAGAAAAGTACCTGTACTCGTATTGTGTGGGATTAGAATATTGAATATTTAAAAAAATCAAACTCAACTGCTTTTTTAAAAACGCTAAAACTCGTTGATTTTAGTTTTTAAAAATACACATTAACATGTGCGATTTACCTTACGACTTTTATTTGGCTTTTAAGTTATGACGTTATCAGAAAAAAATTAAATGACAATATAGATTTTTTGTAGCGAAATCCGATAGTGATTTACTTCCCTTTATTATCATGCAAATAAATCATAAGGTTGCCTAGCAAAAATACTGAGAAAGATACCTAGATTTAATTTTTCAGTTTAGAATGTTTCGTTTATCATGTTTTATAAGTTATAAGTGAGTACCATTAAATGTTTAAAGATTTTTGAAATTATCAAGTTATCTTGATTATTCATTATTATATGTTCAGTTCGAATATTCTCAGAATTTTTGTCATGAAACCTTATGATTTATTTGCATGATCATAAAAGGAAGAAAAATCAGTACCTGATTCCACTACAAAAAATCCATACTGCCATTTAATTACCTTCTATCACCTTTAGGTAAGGAACGAATTGTCTTTGGTCAAAAAAATTGGCAGTGAGTTATTAATCAATAATCACATCTTAGGGTCCGTAGAATACGATTTTACTATTTTTACGATGATGTCTATATGTATGTATGTGTGTGTGTGTGACGATTATTTCGTATCGCATAAATCCAATACGTCCTTTCCAGATATTATAAATTTTTCGTGTTTCTCTTCTTTACATCCAAATGAAAAGCTGATTAGGTTTTGGTTATAATTGGTCGACCGGAAGTACCCTAATTTGAAGATTTTGACAGTTTTTCTTGAAAAAACGCATATTTAATGTTATTATAAATATTAAAGAATATTTTATTCTCTATGCGATTTGAACTTTATGTTCAATAGGTATAGAGTTAAAAAAGTATAAAAAAATTAAATTTCATAAAACAGCCAGCTTTACTATACACATGGAAACATCCACTATCTTAAGAAAATTCTGATTGACAGATGTCAGTGTCAAGTGCAATTGACATAGTATGTTTGTGTTATAATTTTCCTGGACATATAAAAAATTCCGTATGGAATTTGTACAAAATACATAGAACTGACTTAAGGAAATGTACTGGCAATATGGAATCTTTTGCAAGAAACTTTCTGTGTGAAATTTGTGCAAAGTACATAGAACTGACGGAAGGTAATGTGCTGGCCACATTAGATTTTTTAAATATTCCATAGGTACTAATCAAACACTGTATTGTCGATCGGTTAGGTGGTGTTCTATCATTTGTAAGACAATAAATTTTGCAAGTTATATTTAAAGCTCGAATTTATATGCAAGAAAAATAGGAGGAATTTGCGCATATATAGGAAAATATGCAGCAAGGTGTCCAAAAGATGCAGAAATATATGCATAATATGAACAATATGTTTTAAACAAATTTATATGTTTATAAATACAGTTATATTTACTTAATATAAGTATTTACATAAATTTACAGTTTATTACTACGAAATACATTTTTATATGTATACGTTAAACGACTTACTGACTACTGGAAGTCATTATTTTAAAAATGTCACTGAATATATAATTGAAAGTGACGTACATTTTTCATTCCCTCCCTTTCAATAGCCTTAAACTATGGAATCGGCAGAAATAATTATTGCTAGACTGACCAGGGGTGGGATCCCAAAACTACGCTATGATAGCGTAGCGAAAAATACCCCTTCGTTTCACGTTCATTTCCCATGGTTGTTAGGAAAACGAAGTGTTATTTGTCGCTACGCTATCTTAGCGTACTCTTGGGATTGCGCCCCAGTACTGTCTTCGTAAGTGGTAGATAAAATTTGTTAAATATGCAAGAAATTGTTAAAATATGTAACAAATGCAAAAATGTGAATTTTGCAAAATATCCAAGTTTTAGTTATAACCGTACGTAATAATATTTATTACGCATTTTCATTACATATTCAGTATATAAAGCGATGATAATTAATGACTATGATATATTTTACATATTATTATAACATTTGGTTATTACATTGCATATTAATGGGAATGAGGGATGAAAAGACACATATGTGGAACATCCATACCTTACACGGGATTCGAACCAGCAACCTTTAGCGTATAAAGCGAAGACGCTGTCAGCTACACTACATCGGTCGGTTAGTTTTAGTTATAACCGTACGTTTCAAATCGTGCAAAAAGAATTATGTGTGTGAAGCCCTTTATCCTCTCTGTCATCCCCGCTCTCCTTGCTGTTGCTATTCTCCCTGTACAGTCTGTACACCTTGTATTGTTTGTCTTCCTCGTCCTTGATGTTCTTCATATCCGTTTTGTAGAATCTATTTTCAAAATAAAATATAAATAAACAATAAACATAACTTAAATACACTGACCGGCACGGAAATCAATCCTATGCATTCTCGCTGTACACTGTACAACCGACTATTTTATGTAGCTCATAATTTGTTAATAACATAACAAATTTGACAGATGACAATATTTATCTTTTTAATTTTATACACGTTCTCTTTGATCGATTGTACTATTCTTCATATTTTTATTATCGTTTTCGCAGTTTTTAGTAACTTCAAACATTTCGTGAAATCTATTTACAAAATAAAATATTAATTAACAATAAACATTGCTTAAATTCATTACATACACTTATCTACTTTAATTAATAATTTTTTCTTTAATTTTACATATTATTAATTTATATTTAACATATAAAATATCGACAACCCATTCGACTTTCATAATTGTCATCATTGACATTGACATGCCAAATGTAACAAATGACAGCGTTTTTATCTTCAAAAATTTTTACATGGACCTTCGATCGATTGTTTCGTTTTACGTTTAATAATTTTTTTTACACAAAAACTATGCATCCTACAGAAATTTCACTCATTAGAAGGGCCCTGAAGGAATTAATTTCCTAAAACTTGGTACAAATTTCATGAAAATCGGTCGCACCGTTTAAGCCGTAGCCTTGTCTAAATTTGAGCAATCGTCGTGATTAAAGAAACTATATATATAACTATACAGAGTGAATCTACTCTTTTAGTATTAAGGACTAGCCTAACCTCGGCTTCACCGAGTTTACCCTAGGGCTCTGCCGATAGTGTTTTATAATAGACTATACGTACATCCAATCTGTCTACGCACAATTTAAAACCAAAGTGGTAACGCCAACAGTCTTATCAGATACCCAAGTTCCCCCTTCTATCAAGCGAATTAACTTTATGCATAAAACAAAAGGTAGTCAACCTGTCATAAATTTCCACACTTGTGTCTAAAAGTTCTTAACCAGACCTCTCATTTGATACCAAACACGACATATTTCTAGCATCTTTATACAAAAACAAAACCCGACCGAGATGTCTATTTGCTGACACTTCTATGTTATAGCCCTGCAGAAAAAATTCACTTGATCCTAATCACGACATGATTCTGACAACTTTATGTGAAAAACAAAAGCCGGTCAAGTTGATGTCAAAATTTTGAAAGTTGTATAGTTTAGCCATGCAGAAAACTTTTCATTTAATACCAAGCAGGATATACAGGTGTTTCATATAGGAGTGTAAGGCGTAGGAGTATGAATTCTGATACCAAAAGGGGGAAAATCCCAATAAACGTTGGTGCTATAATGCTTCCTAACAGATACACCTAGGATTTTATTAAAAAAAAAAACAGGAAATAGGTTAGTTTTATTTATTTTTGTATTGGGTCATAAATAATTGATTATAAAAAGAATACCAGAGCAAGTGTTCGTAATGAAAGCCATTACATTCAATAAATAAATCAGTATTATTTAAAAATGCTACGGTAAATTATTAAAATATAACATTTTTATTAAATACGGAAGGCTTGGCAATACTTTTTCGTATTAGAAATATTATCAAAATATTAAATAACAGGTGTGATAATTAAATACTTATCGGATTGAAATGAGTGGAATTTTTAATTAATTAAATCTCATTTAAATTTTTAATGAATTAAACAAGTGCCATCAGCCAACTATTTTCTGCTATTTCAGTATTACGCTTCATTTAAGATAAATCTTTGGTATCTCTGTTATGAAGTGTTCTAGCACCAATGTTTATTGGGATTTTTTTCTCATGTGGATATCTAGAATTCGTACTCCGAAGCCTTACATAGTTACATTTCTGACAAATTGATACGAAAAACAAGAAATGTTTTCTCCGGGACTGTCATAGAGAATTGTCAAAAATACGACAGCTCGATCGGCTATCGTTTTTTGCATAAAATTGTCAGTAATATTTCGGAAGTGTAGTACTCGTATCTATAGCTGAGTGCACGATGTATAATGTATTACAAAGAATAGCTAACTAACCGGGTTAGTTCATACAGTATGCCGCTAGATGTCTGGTTTTTTGCGACTCGGTTTTTACAAAAATATTTAAAATAGTAAATTATTCCTATATAACGCATTATATTTTATATTTTCAATACATTACCTTTTATCTTTTGTCAGTTCTATGAATGTATTTTGTACAAATTCCATACAGAAGGCTTCTATATTTACAGTAAAATTATAAAATAAACATTATGTCATGTACTTGACACTGACATCTTTCAATCAGAATTTTATTAATCGTAGTACCTGTTTCTATAGTTATAGCATGGCTGGCTGCTGCAAAATCGCACATTTTGGTACCTTAAAAAGACTATGGTTCGTATTTTTACATCTTAAAGTAGCGCTACTTCCGAAAAATCGCTACTTCAACTGTCAAATGTCAACTTTAACATTAAAATTAGAGATATAAAAATAAATTAAATTATAAAAACATTTATTTCAAATATCATAGGTTTCATTTACAAAAATATGAAACCTATTCTTATCTATTCATAAAATAAAATAAATACAAAACCGAAATAGCGCTACTTTCGAAGTAACGCTACTTCAAGAGGTGAGAATTCGGGTCTATATCTCTTTATTTGATCTATACCCTATTGTGCATCCTATAGCACAACATTTTCTATTTAAACGCGAACTTATTTTAACCGCAACCGGCACACCAACTGCCAAACGCCTGTCAAATGGTAACGGGTCGCGTTAGCGTCATTTTGTATCAGCTAGTTATGTCAACGCATCTCATGCTCTCACCTATAGATACTACGCCGTGGTAGGAACTGATGAAAATATATAATGAAAGGAACAAATGCTGCGCATTTTATGCGAACAAATAGGACAAAATGTCCCAATTACAGGATAAATATAATCATAATACAGAGTGCCCATTTTATAAGTTCCCGCCTGAAATTTTAAGAATAAGCAAAACCAAATACATTTCATAAGCCACTTGGTGAATATTAGTACTTTAATCGAATAATCACAGTAGGTATAAGAGCAAAACAAAATTTGAAAAACCAAGTCACTTATGAAATGTATCATGGATTGCCTAATCATGAATTATCAGGCGGAAACTTTTAAAATGGGCACCCTGTATTAGTAACATATATATATATATATATATATATATATATATATATATATATATATATATATATATATATATATATATATATATATGAGCACACAATACTAAATTTAAAGATAAAAATAAATCAAACAAAACTAAAAAATGAGATATTTTAATTCTAGAGTAAACAGTTAGTTACAAACTGCAGAAAAGTAAGTATTTACATTACATTAGATCTAAACTTATACAACGAATTTGAAAATATATCAATAAAGTGTGGATTGTTATTAAGGGGGAAGAATGCAAAAATCATAGGTATTAAAGATAATAATAATAATAATAATAATAATAATAATAATAATAATAATAATAATAATAATAATAATAATCTTTATTGTATATCAAGTATTCAACTTATTACAATCGATATTTAATGAGGGTGAGTCAGTTTTCTTACAAATTTTCATAACTTCGGCGTTCTATACCTATGTTTGATGAAGATGAGATGATGAAAGACACACACAACAACCAAGCCTTATCCGGGATTCGAACCCGGGACCCTTGGAGCGTGAAGCGACAGCGCTACCGCTACTCCACCTGGGTCGGTATAGGTATTAAAGATGATTTTTCTGGCTCATGCTGTATGATTATGTAATTTAAAAGATTTTTTATTAGTACGATACAGTAATTAGGAATAAAAGAACTTTAATATAGATAATTTTAACGTAATATAAGAAAATAAAATGCAGATTAAATTCTGTACCATTTTAAGATAGATATCGAATTATGTATAATCTGAAATAATTTTAAACGTAATGTAAGAAAATGAATTGCAAAAAAAGAACAGACTAAAACATACTATCTAAAATTATTGAATTGTCTTGTTCCAGACTTTATCATTATCCTGTAGGATTTAATTTTTATTCTTTCGTCTAAATACGTATTAGATATTGTACATGTGCCCTTTGTCGATTGTGATGTTTATTGTCTTTCTCAGCCTGTCATTGTTAAATCTATTTACAAAATAAAATATATAAATTAACAATAAACATATGTCTTAAAATCATTACATATACCTATATATATACAATCGGTTTATAACGTTCTACGATGTCTTCCGATGCCAATCCTCCACTGGTCTTGCCATAGATCTTCATTTAATCCTCTCTCTCTTACTCTTTCTTGGACTCCTGCTACGCCATTTCTTCTAGGTCTCCTTCATTTCTTTTTGCCGTTAGGAGTTTACTATGGTATTTGTTTTGCCATTACTCATTCGCTGTGCGTGACCGTACCACCTTAATTGACTTGTTTTTATATCATCGGTTATAGTAATTTTAATGTCCATGGTATCTCTTATTTTTTCGTTTCTTATCTTTTCTCCTTTTGACTTTACTGCTGCTCTCCTCCAATAATCCATTTCCGTAGCTAGAAGTATTCCTTCAGCCTTTTTCTTTATGGGCCACACTTTGCTATTGCAGGTAACTATGCTTTTTATAATGGTTTTATAAATTCTTTTTTATTTTCTTTTGAAATAGTTTAGTTTGATCCAATAATATGCAATTTAGTGGAGGTATAGCCTTTCTTCTTTGTGTACAGAGTTCCTTTATGGTGCCCTCATTCCTAATTTTATTTATTTTTTATTCTGTAGTTTTTAATCCTTTGTTCTTAGCACCAAATCTTTTTGGGTTCCATTTAAACAAGTATATTATGTTTTGCATGTTTACTTCTAGACTATTGTAGTAGTCTTGTGCAATAAGTAAACAATTATTCACGAAAGATGACTATTCAAGGTCATTTGTGACCCGTCTGATATAATATTACTTGCAGATAAATTCATTGCAATTCGTATGCATAGGCGTGCAACATGAAATATTTATGGACACATTTTAACTGAATAAATTAAGAGTAATTTATTTGAAAATTATGTTTCTTTCTAAATAATGCCTTTCTGAAAGATTATGTTCTTAACGTATGTTTTTGCAGAATTCAAAAACATAGACTTCAGTATAAACCAAAAAATAATAATTTCATTTAAACGTCAACGCCACTGGGTAAATATTAGCACAGAGGGCAGTGTAGTAGATAATTAGGTATTTGTAATTCTCCGACATACGTCATTATTATTTATTGTGTGTTAGAAAGTAACGCCACTATTTACGTATATCTGTCACACCACATAAATTAAACAGACATAGGTCAAATCATCTTTCTCATCTGCAAAGCATAAGGCGTAAATTGTTTGATCTTCCAAAGATATGCCCATATTTTTTACTTTTACTTCCACGATTTCAATGCTTTTTTTACATATACCTACTTTGTTTAATTCTTACGTTCTTTTCATCAATTTTACATATTATTTAAATGTTTTTAGTATTGAAAAGGACATCCGATACGACATGCATAATTTGTCATTAACATATCAAATATGACAGATGACAATGTTTATCTTTTTAATTTTGTACATGTACTCTTCGTTCGATTGTAATACTATTCCTACCTTTCTGATCCTTTTCGACGTGTTTCCGTATACATTTTCCAAAATTCTATTTATAAAATAAAATATGTGACATAATAATAAACATGGCTTAAAATCATTACATATACCTACCTCGTTAAATTCATTGTCTTTTCTTTGATATTACATATTACTAAAACATTTTATTGCATTTAAAAGGAAGAAAACTGATAATTTGTCATAATTGACATTGACATAACAGCGTTTATCGTCTTAAATTTTCAAGGAAAACTGTGATCGTTACTGTGAAAATATTGTTTCTGTCCCAATTTTCAATCTTTAATAATTTTTTACTCGAAAACTATGCATCTTACAAAAATTTTACTTATTACGAGGTCACTCGAGACAATCATTTCCCACAACTTGGTGCAAATTTCACGAAAATCGCTTGCACCATTCTTCAGGCTGTAGAGGTGTTCAAAGGATGGTGATCGTCGTGATGAATTCAAATATATATATATATATATATATATATATATATATATATATATATATATATATATATATATATATATAACTATAGATAGTGATTCTACCCTTTTAGTAGTAGGATAATTGTTGTATTCATTATAATATTAATTATTAGTATTAAGAAAATTTATAATAAATGTCTTAAAAGGAAAGCTGGTAACGCTCAACCAATTGCAAATTCAAATTCAAACATTATTGAAACATAAATTTTCCAATAATATTTGTCTTAAGGGGGAAGGAGTTATGTAATGGGTAACATAGAATTTCGCTTAACTCATAAGAAAGTCGTCAGGACAGCTTCATCAGCTCGCCTTAGAACGAAGTAGAGTAATTACTTAGTTTTTAGAATTAGCTACTGTACAAACCAGTTGTATCTACAATTACGTCTTAAATAAAAAATTTTAAAAGATATTTGTTGACTCCAAATACTTAACTTATATATATATATATATATATATATATATATATATATATATATATATATATATATATATATTGTTACAGTTAATTTGTTTATTTTGTTATTTTAAGCCACTAGGCAGTGTTAATCCGCTGGTAATTTTGTCGCTGATCAGACGGGTATACTTCGGATTTTTTCTGTTTCTTACCTCTTTTCTGAATACGGTCGTAGCCAGAGACATACGTTCTCATTTTTTTGTGCATTGTGTTGTATTGAGTATTTAAGAGAAAATTTCTTCATACCAATTCTGTTTGGGATTTGTAGACCGTGTACAGAGGAAATACTTTACCACGGGGTTACACCCGGATATATTTTGGGCTGCGATCATCGGAAAAATCGACTAGCCACACATCATCTTGGGTAATTGAATGTATACTTTTATTTAATAATTACTAATAATTAATATTCATATATTGTTTGCTTAACAATGTGATTTTTAATTCTTTTAGAGTATTGCTGTGGTACTTTTCATTAGTTTAAAACTTATTTCATGGTGCCATATGGCTACCAGTGGCGTGCAGTCGCCATTTTTCAGTGCGGCTTCGGGCATTAACTTTGTAACTCTTTAAGTCTTTATTTGTGGGTTCCCTTCGTCTATTTTGGTCTGCGATAATTCTCGCTTCCCTTACCTCACCGTACTGATTTATTTTGGAGAGCTGCATCGAGACGTTGAAATATCGTACTCGGCGCCGAACGAGAATTTGATTTGGCGAGAAACAAAGAAACCAGACGCCATCATCTCTGCCATTTGTATACCGTACTCGCCGCTACAATAATCCGATATCGTGGACGTACACACTGTCGCCGCCCAGTATAAGAACAACAGGACGTCACACGTTGCAGATAAGCCAATTTATTCTTACAAACAATTTATTTTTATGAACGATTATTTGATGGACTAATTTCTTTATAAAGTATTTTTAAAAATTATCATTCTACGAATTTGTATGTTCGATTGTGGATATATTGTAACTATTCATTAAGTTTAATTATCGAAATTTTACTCTATACCTAATTCAAATAATCTGATCTGTTACTCGCGGTCACAGATTGTATGTTTTATTAGCGCTTTTCATACTCAGTGAGGTGTGGTAGGTCGTCATATTCACTAGGACTCGTGTCATAGTTATATATTTTATTTTGTATTCCTGCGCTGCATACCTCGAACGTTGGTACCATCGGCTTGCGTGGTGCATTTTCTTATGCGCTCTTTAAAAGTTACAAACTTTTCCATAACCACGGTCCTCGCCACTACTGTCGCAAACGACAACCCCTTACATCGAATTTGTCATATATATAAACATTTACCGCACGGACTTTATTACGTATTATTATTATTGCATGGTCAGGTTAGTCCCGAATTATATCTATAAAGGTAATAATAATTTAATAACTAGATCTCTGTACTGCTTAAAAAGTAAATCCTTGCCAATATGGCATATATATTTTTTTGGTAAGGGTAATTTCACAGTTTTGTTACCACTGTAATATTCGCTGTCCCACTCTCGTTTCCGTTCAGCTTTCTAATCGCCTTTGGTTTCATTTTTATTACGATTAGCTGGCGCCCAAATAAAAATCATTTTTAATTAATTCAATATTCGGTATTCTTTTGGTAAAGGATTTAACACTTTCTCACTCACCTCCTTGTCCAACTGTAGCTTGCCGCGGTTCAACCGTTCTGCACGGGATTTAAGTTAAAATTCTTTAAAGATTTGCTGCATATTTCGGCGCGCGCCCATGGAGAACAAATGACAGCTGTCGTATTCAAGTGGGATACAAACAGCTCAAAAATCTTTGGTTATCGGTTACACTTGCAGACACAGTAATTAATAAACGAATCAACGGAAATAACACTTATTATTAATTAATTCGTAATAGTACAATTTTTAAAATAAAGAAATTTAAATTTTGGATAACAAAATTATAAAGTTGTGTATTAAACCAGACTTTTTAACCACCTGTGAATAGTGGAAGACAAGGAGAGGCGAGGTGAGGTAACGGCAGGAAAAGCAAAAACATAGTTATTAGGTTATGAGATGATTATTTATCGTCGATAAATCATAATAGTTTAAATACGTTATTCAAAAAATGTAAGTACAAACTTTTGTCCATCTAAAAGAGGTAATTGAGTGCCAATAATTAGTCGTCCATTTATTGTTCCCGCTCAAATATGTTTTAATGAAATTTTTTACAGCATTTTCGTCTGTCGAGATGTGTATTGTGCATAATAAATACACCTTCCCAAGTAAATTCAGTCTCATTCATGAACATAATGAGCCATTCCCAAAATCGAAGTCTGTTGTGTGCTGAAAACAGAACTTTTTGCACATATTATGGATATAACTGTTGCTTTTTTTAAAATTGTCATTTGTGACACTCCGTATTGTGATGTGATAAAGATGTACAAGATTAACAAATGTGCGAATATTAAGAACAGAATGATTTGGTGATGATTTGGAAACGCTCCGTGTAAATGCGTTGGCAACTCCATGACACTGTCTTTATGTCAACCGTGATGTCAAGTAAAATGTAGTACAGATACGAGTAAAAAAATAAATAAACCATAGGTAAGTAATTACAATGTCTGTGTACTCGCATTTTGACACAATTTTACCTTATAAACAAGTTTATTACTAATGTCAAAATTTAATTGAAACAATTGACAGGACAGTCAATTGCTAAAACAAAATTTTCATAGCTAGTGCTACTGCATTCAATTATCACAAAAATATTTAGAACGACTCGTCAATTTACGGGGTGGTAAAAATGTTAAAAAAATATGCGATTTCGAGAAAAAGTTATTAAGAAATATTGTTGCTCTCGCCGAGTTATATTACTGGTTAAATTTAATGCACTTATTTCATTTACACCCTGTATATATATATATATATATATATATATATATATATATATATATATATATATACCGGGTGTCTACTTTTCTCCTGAACATAGGATATTCAATGTTAAAGTTTTGATTTGGCGATATCTCTGTACCTATTAATTTTAGAAAAAATGTGTAAGGAAGAAAAATGTTCAGAATAATAAAGTGCATCGACGAGTATCAAATTTGTTCAATTGTTTTTTATGTACGAGTTAGAAGCAAAAGAAAATATACGAATTAAGGCAATTATCAGAGTGCTGTGAAAAATAAGACAATTTATGTTAGTTGTTTCTAACATTATCTGACAGATTTGACATATCTTTTGATTTTATTATTATTAGAATAATAGGAAGACAATCTAGAAGTAAAAAAATTACAAATTCTAATAATAAAAATAATAAAATCAAATAATGAAATGTCAAATCTGTCAGATATGCCAGAAACATCGAACATAAATTATGGTTTTATTTATCGTGGCACTCTGATCATTGCCTTAAATCGAGTATTTTCTATCATTCTGTACATTTTTCTTCACTATATATAGTAACATGTGAGCACCGCCGCCTCGCTGAACAAGCGTCTAATTATAGCGATGACATAATCGCGCTAGCTGCCGGGTGACGTAAACAAATGAGGTGCGACGTGTTTCATTACAACCGGTCGCCTGAAACTTTTGTGTTCTTTGTTGTTATATGATTGAATATTCTAGAGCTCTCTAGAAGGTAATGGCAGCTATATAAAAGGGACGCAGCTATGCCCGGGAGTTAGTTACATACATAGTTACATGGTCAGCTGAGTTGAGTTGACGAGCATAGCAGTATAGTGGTAAGCGTATACAGTATAGTTTCGAGTAGAGTATTCAAGAAGTTGCTGGTATATTGGGATAATTGTAAAAATAAATACTCGGTAGTGTTGACGAGTATAGGGAAGCTATAGTATACGAGAACAGTAACGGCGAGTCGGAGTAGATACTCGGCATTGGTGTTGAAAAATTGCGGCATACGGACAGTTGGTGATAATGGATCGGACAGATGAATATGATATAAATAAATAGTGAAACAAATATATAAATAAATTGTGACAAATATAGTGATATAAATGTCGCGTAGAGTCTACAAGAGCCTGCAACAGATCGGTAGTCTAAGATTGGAGCACGTAGTAAAATAAATAAACAGTTAAAAATTAGGACCTCTGATATGGTTGACATGTTGAGTAATCTTGACTACTCTGCTTAAGTTTCACTTGTCGTATTACTGATGTTGAGAACTTAATTCTCGAAATACGTATTTAGTTTTTGTTAAAATTAATTTTAAGGTTAAGGGGTAATTATAATAGTTTTAAATAAACAGTTAGTTAAATAAAAGTACGAGAGTATAGTAAAATATTTAACGTGAAAAAAATAGTCGAGGTAATTGTTTAAATAAAGAAATAATCTTAGTGTTTAAGTAATTAATTATATTCTTAGTCTTAAATTAGTTTATAATATATGTTTAACCATAGTAATAGTCATTTTTATTAGCTTTTCATATTTATTTATCGTTTAATAAACATCTATTTTAATTAGTAATAATTATTTTATTTTTACACTTCACCCATATAAATAAAAACGTTACAGAGTCTTTTTATCAGGGCCACCATTGGTATCTCGGAAACTATAAGTACTACGACTTCGTTGTAATGGGACAAAAGTTGTCATATTAGGAGACCATTTTAATGATGTATTTGTTTTTGCAAAAATAGGCATGTCAGTAGATAATGGCAAAAAATTGATTTTGGTTTTTTTTCTTTTTAATATAACTTCTAAATTATATCGAGGAAAATGTTTTAAATGAAAATGTTACAGTATTAAATGGTCTATCCAAAACTATTTTTCTATTGGTAAATTTTTAAGATACAGTACAAACTACATTCTTTTAATGGAATGCATATTTCATCTTTACTCTATAAATATTTTTTTAATTTTTTTCACTTTTCAATGATATAAATGTTATTGTGTTTCGTATTTGTTTTATTCCCAAAATTTAATTTTTCTCGTTATTTCTCCTGAATTTTATTAATATATTTCCCAAAATAACTAACATTTTTATTAATTATACTTTATTTGATCATGTCATTTTATGAATTTCATACTCGATATTTACATTCTAAACTCATACATACAAATTAGACAATAACATGTCAATGGCGACCTGATGAAAATGTTTTTTTTTTTTGAAAAAAAATTAATTTATTTTCTTTGTAATTTTTTGTAAATGAAATAATTTATTTAAATAAAAGTAGTATTTCTAAATAGATATCTTACCTATATTTTAAAAATAACAGTAAATTTAATATAAAAAAATATTTTTTTCAGGGAAAACAAATACAAAACACAGTAACATTTATATCGTTGAAAAGAGAAAAAAAAATTAGAATATTTATAAGGTAAAAATCAAATATGCATTCCATTAAAAAAATTGTAGTTTGTGCTTGAAAATTTATCAATAAAGAAAATATTTTTGTACGCCACTGGATAGAAAATACAATATTGTAATATTTTCATTTGTAACATTTTTCTCGATAACAGATAATTTAGGAGTTATTTAAAAAAAAAAAATCAGTTTTTTATATTATCTAGTGACTTATGCTCTTAAGCATATTTTTGCAAAAACAAAAGAAAAATGGCCTGCTAATATAAAAACGTTTGTTTTATTACAACAAAGTCGTAGCACTCACACACTCACAGTTTCCGAGATTCCCATGGTGGCCCTGATAAAAAAAAAACAACGTATGCAGAATGAGTCTGAAATTACCGTCTTCGATATCTCTCTTGTCGTTAGATATAGAGCATAAATTTATTAACAGAATTTATTCGTCTACTCAAGGAGTACAACAAAATTATTCTCACATATACAGGCTGTTGCTTTCCGGCTCGTCGAGAATTGTTTCTCTTTTTTTAAACGGAACATCCTATATATTTTGATATATTTTGAATTGTATTTAATTCACCTAAACGAACATATTTTTTTTATTTTCCTCTGCGTTTCAGCGATTAGGTATTTATAGTTATTGCAAAAATTCATATGAATAAATTATTATTACCTAATCGCATTAATATTCATAATAATCAATTTTATTTATTGACTAATGCAAACTACTATCCATTATTGCTATTGTTTCTCCTTAAAAACACAATTTCCATAGCTCACAAGGTTTAATAATAATAAATTTAGACAAAAATGGTGAAAATCTCCGTAATTATTGGTTTTAAGCATAGGATACCCTAAATAACATAGAAAGATAACATAAAAGGAAACCCAAATAAATAATAAAATATAGGATGTTCCATTTAAAATGACGAATTATGGTCATTTGAAATTGAGTAAATTTGATTCGCTGCATTGAACATTCTGTATAATTATATTTTTTTTAAATATATGAGAACATAGATTATAGTTAAAATTGTAGAGAAAATTTTTTTCTTAACTTTTACTATTAAAATGACTTTAGTACACCTTTATGAAGCATTGCGTGTACTAGGTAATTTTTAGAGAAAAAACGGAATAACTTGACAACGCCGAGGAAAATTTAAAAAAATTATATGTGCATATAAGTGAATAAAATATATGGGATGTTCCATCTAAAAGAGAAACAATTCTCGCCGAGACGTAATACAATACCCTGCATATGTCAAAATAATTTTAGGTTATACTCCATGAACAGACGAATAAAATCTGTTCATAAATTTATGCGCTCTATTTCTAACGACAAGTGAGATATCGAGAATGGTCATTTCAAATACTCATCCTGTATATATTGTCGTTTGCTAATTATTTTGGCAGGGTGGTAGAGCATGGAGCATTCTTGTGTTTATTTTCGACAGCGGATCTTAAATATTGTTTGAGTGTTTCTACAGTCGAGGAGATGAATTAAGCAAGATTCTCTTTCATACTACAGATGATGCTTGGCAAAACTACATTTCCATGTTAGCAGATTTCCTAACTCATCACTGAATTTATTCTGAATAAGATTGAGGTATATATTTGAAAATTAAACCGGTCAAAATTATAAAAGAATTCAGAACGACGGACAGCACGTAAAACTTTTATTGTAAACATAGGATTTACATTTTTTGAACAATTTAACAAATAAATATGAATGTAAATGACCATTTATATTCAAATTATTATATACTTTTTCATTATTGCGTTAGAGTTAGAAGATATTAATTATAATATTATGCTCTGAAGAACAGTATTGTAATAAACTTAACGCAAGGAAAAGCTTTGCTGCGGAACGGTAATGTTACATGTTATTTCAATAATTTGAGATTCGAGGTATATAAAAGGAGAATCCAATTATTTCAATATCAGTTACTTGTAGTTACTAACTGTGTAAACATCATGAGGAATACCACGGTAAATATATTTATTTAATAAATAAATACTTACTGTGTTATAAATTCATTTTTTGCAGCTATTTGTCGTTCTGCTAGCTCTGTCCGCTGCTTTAGCGGAAGAGGAGGCCAAGAAAGGGCAGAAGCGTGGTATCTTTGATGAAGGTATCAACCAGGGCTTCGACTCCGGTTTGAGCCTGGAGAGCGGCTTCGGCTCTAGCTTTGATCTATCCCATCACGGACCCATTGACTTGGGATCCTCCGTGCACAAACACATCACCATCACTAAGAAAGTCGGCGTTCCTGTCCCTAAGCCGTATCCGGTGCACGTGGAGAAGAAGGTCCCAGTGCCATACCCCGTGGAGGTGAAAGTCCCTGTCGACAAGCCGTACCCCGTGCCAGTGCCCAAACCCTACCCCGTCCATGTGGACAAGCCTGTGCCGTACACTGTTGAGAAACATGTGCCCGTGCCGGTAAAAGTACCTGTGAAGGTACCGTACCCCGTCAAAGTTCCAGTGCATGTGCCGAAGCCATACCCAGTGCCCGTCTACAAGAAGGTGCCCGTTCACATCCCAGAGCCAGTAATTGTTAAGAAGCCCGTGCCAGTTTTCATCAAGGGACACGACCATGGCAGCGAAGACTTGTCTTCCTTCTCTTCTGGACTCTCTGGATTCGGTGACCATGACTCTGGACTTGCTGGATTTGGCGGCCATGATGGTGGATTTGAAGGACATGACGGTGGTCTTGGGGGATTTGGTGCTGGTTTGAGCGGCCACGAGTGGCATTGAACGGATACATACACATCCTCAGCAGTTAGTAATTACAAGACTGATATTCAGTCTTTGTCTTTTATCTCTATGTCTGGTCTGTAATCCTAGTCATTCATCATTTTGATTTTAATAAATTTTTACGAACATTATTTAAATCTCTTATTTATTTTATATTTAAATTAAATATTCAGTTCCCCTGAAGTACTTTTTTCGAGTCTAATTAAAAGAAGCTTTCTCATTTTCTTTTGTCAGTCGTTCACTTCAAAATTGGAATTTAATATTTAAACAGAAGGGTTTAATGCTGCAATACATATATCGTAAACCCGTGGCTACGTAAAGTCGTAGCTACTGATTGACACGAAATGGGAAAAATGCAATTCTGCACTCGAATATGTATGTTTATTAGTTACGGGAGTGTACTGTAACGATCGTTACGACAGAAAACAAAATTCATAAGAAAAGATTATTTTCTGTTTCGGAATTGGAATGTCACAATCCAGCACGCATATTGATGTTGGAAGAAGCTTCCTTCTTAAACGATTTTTGATGACATTTTGTTATTTCTGATTGGTAAGACTGCATGTAATACACAAAATATCTAGGCAACTGACAAATCAATTCTACTCTATTTTGGTAGGCCATGAAACAAATTGATCGTATTACTTTCTGTAAAAAAAAGAGTGTGACAATTTTAACAGATAATTTATGGTTTTAAAGATCCTCCTTGGTTTTAAAATAATAAAGAATAAAAATGGAATCGTTTCGATTTAGATAATATATATTTATTTCAATTTTCAGGTACAATCTCACGAACACGAATAGATATTCTTATATTTAATAACAAAATGAATTTTTCATGTGCATAATTATAATATATTAATATAAATCTAATCTTGCTTTTTAGTACCTACAGCTATTATATACATTTATAGAGATAGTGGAATTATCTCATGCTTTTATTGAAATCCCAGGTATATTCTGAGAATTTAAAATATTAAAGTTTTCTTTATCAAATTTTTCCTTATTGCAAGGTAATCTCTGTCGAGGGCTTCATTAATAAATTTCTCTATCTCAGCGTATTCTAATATCTTCGACTTTTTACACTCATACACTACTGAAGCTCTTTTTAAAAGTGACTGCAGCTTCATAAATTTAGACATGTCAATGTTTTGTCGAATATTTAATGTTAATGTTAATATGGAATAAATTTTCCATAATGTTGAACTTTTATAATTCTTACTCATTATTTCGAAAAATGCAATCAAAACATTTTCTGTAACTACTTCTATGTTTTTTTTTGGTGCACCAAGCAATAAATTTTATATATTCCTTTTCATACACATGTTTGATTTGTTTGGCAACAAATTATTTACTACGCCCGCTGCCACTTCTCGTAATTCTGAGGGTGTAGCCTGCAAATCTTCTTCATCTGACATTTTTAATTATTTTTTCAATATTAAACAAATACAAATAACAAACAATATACCTAGGCAACAGGGACAACAGACGAAACATAAATCACAGTCACCAACCTGAAACTATTTTATCAAAAAATTCCCTTAATGGAAATTGTCAAATATTTTTATTAAAAAAATGTAAATAAAAACCTCAACAGAGAAAATAGTATAAAACACTCGTTACAGAAGGCTATTCAAGCACTCGTTCGTTCGATCACTCGCTGCTTCGCGCTCGTGATCAAATTTCAAACTCTTGCTTGAACAGGTCGCCTTCTGTAACTTATGTTTTAATATACTATTCTAGTAATCTTTGCTTTGAAATTTATGGAAAATATCATATTATTTTCGAAATTGGTAAATGCAAATGTGTACATTTTATTACTTTTATTTTTTTTATAATTATTAAATATTTAAATTAAATTGTTATATATTTCATATATATCATATTATTTTTGAAATTGGTAAATGCAAATGTGTACATTTTATTACTTTTATATTTCTATAATTATTAAATATTTAAATTAAATTGTTATATATTTCATATTTATCATATTATTTTTCAGATTGGTAAATGCAAATGTGTACATTTTATTACTTTTATTTTCCTATAATTATTAAATATTTAAATTAAATTGTTATATATTTCATAATAAATTATTTTTTAAACCCAGTTGACACAGTTATAATTTTGTTACAAAAATTTGGCAACAAATTTTGTGACCGTGTCAAACTGTGAAACAGATATTTTATATTTTGTAAGGAAATTTGTTATAAAATGAATAGAATGTCTTATGGATTTTTCATAACATTTATTAACAAATTTGATAATAATTTATGATCGTGTCAAATAGGCTTAATAATATGTTCCTTTTTCTACTCCCACTTGAAAACCTTATCATTTCTTCATAATCTGCAGAATAGATATTCCGGGTGGCGCTCGAAATCCGTTACATGGCAAACTAGTTTCCCTGGCGCGTTACTTCCCAAATTACCTATTTTAGAAAAAAAAAATACTTCAAATAAAAGTTATAGATCATGAAATTCTGGATTTGAATCAATAAACAAAATTAATTTTGCATGCTTTGTAATGACAATAATTTGACATGAAATTCACTTCAAAAATAGTAATAGCCATGGAAGTAAACAGAAATCATGACAAATATACTCGTAAGATTTTATTATCTGTCTGAAAAAGTCTCAATATTTGATAGATAAAACATCATTCATTTTCCAAATTTTCATATTTAATTTCTATGGTTACTTAAGTACATTTGAAGAATTTTTTCTAAAATAATTTGGGCAGGTAATGCGCTAGGAAAAACTGTTTTACCATGTTAAATGTCTATGTAACGGATTTCAAGCGCCACCCGGTATAGGCCAGTGGCGGCTTGTCAGGGTAGGCAGGTGAGACAGTGCCGCACCAGAAAAGAAACGAAGCTGTAAATAATTTAAAGTAGTATTTAAATTAAATTTTAACTTATTCCATTAATGCTTGTCTTTATGAATATCAAAAGAATAATTTAAGCCACCACCATAACTAATCTGTACTGCAGTTCACCTAATATACACCCTTTGAAGTGCTTCTCGAAATGAGTAGTTTAATGCTTAATATTGCCTAATGTTTTTGATACGGCTTTCTTTCATACGTGCGCTAGATAGCGCTGTTCGAGGCAGTGCTTCAAATACAAAATGCAATGAGAGGATAAAAGATAGTTACTTTACTTTCCACACAGTCCTATAGAGGCCGAGACCGTACGTGAATACAATCAAACGCGGCATGCTGACAAATTTTGTAAATAAGTTCACGACATCTACTGTACATGTTGCAAGCCAGATTAAATAATATTAACGACGTAAACATAACATAACCTGTCTAGCATTTTTATTATAATAGGCCCTGGTTTGCGTCTTTGCTACGTATGGCAGTAAGTATTTAATTCCTTTATTTTTCTCGTAATTTTTATAGTTTACCTACGTAGGGTTTCTGCATTTTGAATTTTAGTTGAAAACAAAACAAGTGTAATGGTTTCGACTGGGACTTTAAAAGATAAGAACTTCGAATTAAATGATAATAATATAAGAAATAATTCTGAAGATATTATTTTTTTAATTAACAAAAATCCATTTCATCGATTGTCTTATGAAGATAAACAGTTTGTCAAAGAATTAAAATAAACATACCATATCTGCTTTGTTCTGATCTTAGTACATCACTAATACATATTGGGGAAGGATGCAAGATGCAACTAACACCTGCTATGATAAATATAACTGGCTTGTCGGCAATAAAGTAGTTAATAGATTATTTTGTTGGCCGTGCATACTTTTTACTAGTACTACTAACATACGTAAATATCACATTGCTTCAACTTGTAAATTAGTACTTTTAAAGAAGCAAAATATTTCTACCGCAATTGATAGTGCAAGAAAAATTGAAATTCTAAATTTTAATTTGAAGGTGGAAGAAATGTTTTGTAGTCTGGCAATTTATTTTTGTACATGAAAAAGGAAAAACATGCAGCTGCACTTTAACTTTCAATTATAAGGCATTTGACCTTGAATGAAAAAAAAATTCGCCTGCGGTGCATTTTTTCTCTAGATGCCATGCCTCACCAAAGTTTTCATGCACGAGCCGCCACTGGTATAGGCAATACTACAGAGTGATCAAAAATAACTGATTCTGTTGGCAATACGATTCTGGGGATCTTTCTTCTCCACAGTTTTCACAACACCAGGTTAAAGCGGAAATACTATTTGACATGTCACTTTTAGAATAAATACAAATAGGTTTATCAGAGCAAGGACCTGACAGCTAATAGAATTTCGAATGATTGAAATACTAAAGGGATGTGGATATGGTAAACAACGACCATTTTAATAAAAAATTGTATATGTACAGAAATTTAAATTTTCAAATATCACTGTCAACAGTGCCAATAAAAGGAAATAAATTTCTGTATCAGTCTTACCAATTTCAAGTAATTTTGCTTGTTACCAACTGAATCAGTTATTTTTATCACTCTGTAGCTTACTGAAAGGATATAATTTCATATCATTTCTAGGATGGATTTGAAATCCACGAATCACAAATCACGTAACTCGTAAAAATGCATTAACATTCAATGCTAGGATACCACGACCGTTATAGCAACCATTGTAACACAGTTTCGTTTGACTCGATTCCGCTATAACCTTTCACAACGCAGTTGCTCATATTTATACTTATAAAATATAAAATTTAATTTTTAAAACAAATACACAATATTTAAGAATATGACAGTACTATAATACAGTGCGTACAAAAACATTCTAATATTTGTCAATACAAAATAATGCATAGTAACTACAAAATATACCCTAAATCAAGTTCATTAAAAGAAAAGTTTTTCTGTTTCAGATAAATTGTTTATTTTTTATGGTTTGTACTTTATTACGAGTATATCAGATTCGTAGTATCTTATTGGTAACTTCTTTTACATAGGTCTTAAAGATTTTGTTTTTAAAAGACTTAATTAAAAATTAGTTTAAAATTACCGTAGAAAATGAAGGTATATTGAAACTTAACTGATGGTCTTGAAGTATCCAGTATATAGCATCTGAGAGATGACACAGGAGTATATTGTAAAAAGTTGTTCCGATATCATTAATTGGTAGAGAAATATTACTTTAAGAATGAGACACTGACATCACGACAGTTGCGCGAAGTTCGTGACGTGTACATGACGAAGGGTCTCAATTTCAACTTATAGGTACGTCCAGTGGTGTATCAATTTTTTACACGTACTTGGACCTATAAATTGAAATTAAGACCCTACATCATGTACTTGTCATCAACATCGCGCAGCTGTCGTGACCCGGTGTCTGATTCTTAAAGTAATTTTTCTCTTAAAATGGCATTCTAATGTGATGACATCATATAGATATTTTTTATGAGTCAGGTAGATTGATCTATACGATGGAGCTGACATCTATAGCCAAAGTAATGAAATCAAGTAACAATTCTAATAATGTCAAGGTTTTATTTATAAATATTGACTATGTAACCATATAATTAATGCGCAGCGCTCGCCCACTACTCGCTGGCCTGCTTGTTGCATGGTCGCCAATACATGCTCATTCGTTCTTGGTGCACGTACCGTGCGGTCGCTTGTCGTTTAGTGCCACAAGAGACAGGGGCAAATCGAAAGGTAAGAATACTAATCCGTCTCGAAGCATTTCTTCTTCTAGGCAATCCTTGTACAAGGAGAACAAGGACCTTAGAAGGAGGCTGGATAAATTTAAAAAGGAAAGAGACAGGGAAAAGGAGAGAGATAGCGAATTAGAGAGAGACAAGGCTACGAGAAACAGGCCGGCTTATAGTCATCGGTCTCATTCTCATGAATGCCGTTCTCCTGGTGAGACGGATTCTTGTAGAGATTCTCGAAGATGGCGTCCTCGGTCCCACGCCATAGAAATCACTCTCCGCTCGAGACGTTCTCAGACGTTTCGCCTAGACAGTGTGAACGTTTAAGTCGCAGCCTGAGTGCTGCGTTTTCACGGTACAGTCAAGTCAGTAGTGGCCGCGAGTTGTGTACCGCGGCAGATACTGGGAAGTCTGATGGCCTCGTCTGGCGTGACGAGGCGCCGATAGGGCCGGACCAGGACAGAATGCTCCTTACATTAAGTCAGCGCGAACGTGAAAGTCGCAACCCGAGTGTTGCGATTTTACTCTATAGCCGAGCCAGCACGAATCGCGAGGCGAGCACCGGCGTAGAGGCGGGCTATTCAGAGGGCCACTTCGGGCGTGATTCGACGCCGACTGGGTCAGACAAGAGCACGGTGCTCCAAAAATCAGATAACGACGGTTCGCCTGATTCAGTACGGTTTAATGGCTCTGGCTTTTCTGACATTTGAAAGATTCTGAGATCCGACCCGACTCAACAGAAAAATAAGAGTTCTTCCTGCACCCAGCTGTGAGAGCTATTTGGTCGTTCACTTTATCTTCCGGATTGTCAAAAGAGGACCTCGACAATCTTGCCAGCAAATACGATTTGCCGGAAAACTGCAAAATCGTACTTCATCCGAGGGTGAACCCAGAGATCAAACCCAACATGAACACCCTGTACACCCAAAGAGACACGACACATTTACAATACCAGCCACATCTAGGCAAGGCATTAGCAGGTCTATGCTACTCTATGAACGCTCTCCTCGATGAGATCAAATTTCCCAAACAAGCTAAAGAAAAAATCTTAGGAGGCGTTGCGGACGCCAGGCGGTTGCTCTGTAGCCTAAAAGGCATGAATAAACAATTTAAAAAACCTGGTGGAATCAGTTCCGCCATAAGAATTTTTTCGGCCCTGAGTTAGGGGTAAAGATTCAGTGTATGAAAACATTGGAGAAGGTAGGAAAAGATCTTCGGACAACACAGCCCTCCTTTCCTCGGCCTAAGGCCCCGCTAGGCGTTCATAAAACAAGAGGGGGGAGGACGTAATACACCATAGCATACTACTGATGCCCTTATACTTCATTCTTCGATTGGCGAAACAGCCGTAATGGATTTAGCTATTAAAGAGCTCTCCGTTTTTGTCAAGTGCGAGCCATGTCCATATCAAATATTTAAATCAATATATAATTGCGCCACATTTCAAATTTAAAGATCATCGAACCGCTCTAAGGCTAATTAGTTCCGGGTATTTTTTATCAACCGCGAACCTATAAAATGCCTAATTTTCAGTTCCGATCCATCTGAGATTCAGCTTTAAACACTGTCTCTACGAAATCACGTGCGTTCCATTTGGTCTCTCGTCGGCGTCATTTTGTTTCACTAAATTAATGAAACCAATAGTTTTTCAACTGCGTGGAAAAAGCATTCTAGGTGTCAACTACTTAGACGATTTCCTCGTCCTCGGTGAATCCCCAAAACAATGTTTAGAAAATATATATATATATACACTAATGAACCTATTAGAATCCTTGGGTTCCACTGTGAACAGGGAAAAAAGTTGTTTGAAGCCTAGAAAGATTGAAAAGTTTGATATATATATATATATATATATATATATATATATATATATATATATATATAATGAAAATTTTATTACAGTTGGATAAAAAGGAAAACATAAAAAGTGGGCCACTCAATTTTGAAATAAAACCACTTGTAAAATTCAAGAATTTGCTAGATTCATCGGTTTTTTAGTTTCAACTTGTCTGGCTGTCAAATGCGTTTGGTTGGATACGAAAGCTCTGGAACGAGAAAAGTTCTTAGCTTTATCTCGAAACAACCTGAACTTTGATTCTTCTATGACAATTCCAACTCACCTACATCAAGATCTCGCCTGGTGGAAAAATTCTATTTCCAATTCTTTTAATGATACTAGAAAGGACACATACAAGGCTGTAATTTTTACTGTTGTCTCGTTGACATGCTGGGGTGCTTGTTGCGACACGGAAAAGACACATGGTTTTTGGTGTGATCCGCATCAAAGTTCCTATATAAATTTTCTAGAATTGCAAGCCATTTTCTACGGATTAAAATGTTTTGCAGGCAATCTTTTTAATTGCGACATCGCCATAAGATGCAATAACATCACCGCTATATCCTATCTTAACCGGATGGGTAGCATTCAACATCCCGAGCTGGATAGGCTAACAAGATCGTTTTGGCAGTGGTGTGAACACAGAAATATCTAGATTTTCGCGTCTTATGTAAGTTCAACGGATAACTACGAAGCAGATAAAGAGTCACGTCAATCTAGTGCCGAAACAGAATGGCATTTAATCCAGTACGCTTTCGATCGCGTATCAGACACTCTCGGCCAACCAGATGTCGACCTGTTCGCGTCTCATGTCAAATATAACAAATATGTATCTTGGCGTAGAGGCCCTGGGAGCTTTGCTATTGATACATTGATACACCCTGAACTGGAAATACTTTCAGTTTTACGCGTTTCGCCTCATTTAATTTAATTTTTAAAAAGTCTTCAAAAAATTAACCAGGACAAGACCGAAGGGATTGTAGTTATGTCACTCTGTCCTTTACAGCTTTGGTACTCACTTTTCTCCAAACTAATAACCGGACAAGTAGTTTACTTGGACCCATCTCCTGATTTATTGTCTTCTCTTTTCAGCAAAACTCACCTTTGGCTCACCAACTTACCCTGGTGGCCACAATTATCTGGGACTCGTTCGTAATTAGAGATGTTCCGGAAATAGCCATCGAAACCATAATCTCATCAGTTGAGGAGTCCACGGTTAAACAATATATTACAACGTACCTTCTCTGGTGGAACTCTTGTACGAAGGAGAAGATTACTTTGTATCACGCGTCTAACAAAGAGGTGCTCATCTTTCTGCAAAAGATCGCAAAAGACCGTAAATACAAGTATGGAGCTCTAAATTCCCATAGGTCGGCACTCAGTCTAGGATCCGATCTGATATTTAAGAGGTTCACGTCAGGCATGTCTCGCTTGAGACCAACCCAACCGAGACATGCTAATACATGAGTTCCCGTAGTGTTATTCTTATTTATAGAAACTCTACCTCTAGATCTGACTATTCAGCAACTGTCGCAAAAACTATTCACACTTTTAAGCCAGACCACGAGAGGTAGACTTCAGACCATATCCGTAATTAAAACACCGAATATTACGGAAAATCACCAGAGTATTCAAATTAACATAACGGACCCAATTAAAACTTCATGAGTGAATTAAGTACAACCTACGTTACACATACCCCTTTTTTATGGAAAAACCGACACTCTGCGACGCGACGACCTTAAAAAAGTATATCAAGATAACGGAACAATTTAGAGCAACGGACCAGGACTCGATTTTTGACACAATCAAAAAACCTCATGCCGTCGCAAACAAGTAAACGCTAAGCAGAGGATTGCCTCAGCAGGAATTAATTCCCCAAAATTCAAACCTCACACCACTTTTCATTCCTCTACCTCCGCAGCATTATAATAGGGAGTTAGTTTGGAGACAATATGTAGAACAGCGGGTTTGTTAGAACGCACAGATACATTTGCTAAATTCTACAATCGCCCCCTCTCTGATAAGACTGAACTTGCCTGGGACTTAGTACGGCAACATAATAATTCACAGTACTGTTCGTCCCTCCGGTGCGAAGGACTAAGTAATAAGGACCTAATGGCTCGAAGGACCAAATGTTGCGTCCCTCCGGTGCGAAGGACTAAGTAATAAGGACCTAATGGCTCGAAGGACCAAATGTTCAAACCCTAAACCAGCGAATCCGGTCTAGAAGAACCAAAATGTTTTGATCCTGCTCGCAAGCCCAAATGCGATGTCTCTAGATCAGCGAATCCGGTCTAGAAACACCAACAATGTGTTTGATGTTAAATTCAATGAATAAAACAAAACTATATGTAAACCAAAATAATTACAACCTTCGATAGCTGGTTCACATCACTGGACTTGGCCAATAAACGGGATAATACTAATTTGTGAAATGTACTAATTAACAACCAACCGAAGGACCAGATAGTTTTACGAACTAACAAACGTGCTAAATATAATTGCAACAAAATAACAAACAACTGAAAACCAATTCTGAGAAATATGTGATAGCGTAGTGAATACAATTGACATAAACAATAATAAACCAAAGATAAACAAATACGATATTTGTATAAATTAACTAAATCATTTCATAAGTGTATGAACAAACAAATGTAGTTAAACAATATTAAGAACTCTAAATGAACTTAATAACAACCAACTAGACTGCAAAACTTGTTGCATTGAATGTACCTAGTCGACAATAACAGCAGATGCGCTGTGAATGACGTCACTCGAAGGTGGACGTGTGTAAACAAGTTTACAAAGAAATAATAATAATTTCACCCAAGGAATTATGAATCAAATCCCTAACAACACGAATTCCGTGAGAAATCAAATTGTACAGTTCGATTTTACAATTGATTCCTGAGATGTGTCTATTAGCTGCATAAAATGGCGCCGGAAAGTATTCGCGGACTATAAAGTACCAAATTAAATGAAAACCGAACGATACTCCTTGAATTAGTCGTGTTAGGCTAATCAAGCTACGCGTACGATAATTAAACAACCAATTACTTTACTGACCATATGAAAATCAGAAAGTTTTATGCAAAAATGGTGGAAAATTCCACTCTCGCGGACGACGACGCGATACGTGTTTACCGGTTGCAAGCCAGACACATTCTGCCTCGATCGATGCCGGTCAGTGCTACAGCAGCTGCACTTGGCGTGGTGTTGCGCGCGCACTCGCGTGAAGCCAGAGGCAATAATATTAATATTAATAATTAGTTTAAGATACTACAGCTATTTCAAACAATACTAAAATTAAACTTAAACACGTAAAAACTATATAACTAATTTTTACAAGTAACAGAAACAGTTATTTCCATTTATTTATTGACTTATTTAAGTAGAGTCAGGGCGGGTTAACCGTTCTATTCCCATGTGCAGCGGGTTGCTACCTCAAGGGGTTAATAATTCCTAAATTCCTCTCATTTAAAACATGTTAGTTTTAAACACAGTACTAATATTTTTGTTATCTTGGATTGGACTCTGTATGATATTTACATTAAGCTTTGCCTTTTTACCTTCCGTCACCTTTAGGTAAGGAAGGTATTGTCTTTGGTCAAAAAATTCGGTGGTGAGTTTTTGATGAATAAGCACGTTTTAGGGTCCCTAGAATACGATTTTACTATTTTTACGATGATGTCTGTATGTGTGTGTGTGTGTATGTATGTATGTGTGTCCGTGTGTGTGTGTGTGTGTGTGTAACAAAATTTTCGTCTACGATAACTTCCATACTACAATTCTAAAAATTATAATTCTTTCGTATTTCTCTTCGTTACATCCATGCGAAGAGCTGATTAGATTTTGGTTAGAATTGGACAACCGGAAGTACCCTCATTTGAAGATTTTAACAGTTTTTCTTGAAAAAACTATGTTAAATATCATTTTTTCATATTTAATGTTATTATAAATATTAAAGAATGTTTTATTTTCTATACGATTTGATTGCATTTTATACCTAATATTAAATGGATACAGAGTTAAAAAATTATAAAGAAATTAAATTTCATAAAGTAACCATAGCTGTGGAAACAGCTACTACATTAAGAAAATTTTGGTAGAAAGATGTCAGTGTCAAGTGAAATTGACATACTGTGTTTGTCTTATAATTTTACTGGAAATAGGTATAGGATCTTTTGCTTTCTGGATGAAATTTGTATAAAATACATACAACTGCTTTAAGGTAATGTACAAGAAATAATAATAATAATAAATCTTTTATTTCTGCAGATACATTACACTGTATATAGAAAACGTCACAAAATAATAATTTTCTGTATGAAATTTGCATAAAATACATGCAACTGCCGGAAGGTAATGTACAATAAATAGAATATTTAATTTAGCAAGGAACTTTCCGTATAAAATTTGAACAAATACATAGAACTGACGGACGGTAATGTGCTGGCCACATCAGATTTTTTTCTTTCATTATTTCCCACCGCTCCTTGCTTTCCTGACGTTAAGATATAGTCATGTCTGGATTTATGAAAATGTTACTGCCTTTAAGCTTTTTCTTATTAATCAATATGTTATCCTTTATTTATTTTTTTTGATAAAAAGGATACTGCTATTGGTCTAATGTAGCCTTCTTTCTTCCTACCTAGTCTGAATGCGCCTTCATTATGTTCACTTGTAATATTCAAACCTAGTTTGTTGTTGATGGTTTCTATTATTTTGGTTTCAATATCTTCTTTGTTGTTTGTTATTTCTTCAATCATACCCGTGAAGACTAAGTTCCTTTTTTACCTTCCGTCACCTTTAGGTAAGGAAGGTATTGTCTTTGGTCAAAAAATTCGGTGGTGAGTTTTTGATGAATAAGCACGTTTTAGGGTCCCTACAATACGATTTTACTATTTTTACGATGATGTCTGTATGTGTGTGTGTGTGTGTGTATGTATGTGTGTCTGTGTGTGTGTGTGTGTGTGTGTGTGTGTGTGTGTGTGTGTGTGTAACAAAATTTTCGTCTACGATAACTTCCATACTACAATTCTAAAAATTATAATTCTTTCGTATTTCACTTCGTTACATCCATGTGAAGAGCTGATTAGATTTTGGTTAGAATTGGACAACCGGAAGTACCCTCATTTGAAGATTTTAACAGATTTTCTTGAAAAAACTATGTTAAATATCATTTTTTCACATTTAATGTTATTATAAATATTAAAGAATATTTTATTCTCTATACGATTTGACTGCATTTTATACTTAATATCAAATGGATATAGAGTTAAAAAATTATAAAGAAATTAAATTTCATAAAGTAGCCATAGCTATGAAAACAGCTACTATATTAAGAAAATTTTGATTGAAAGATGTCAGTGTCAAGTGAAATTGACATAGTGTGTTTGTCTTATAATTTTAATGGAAATATAGGATCTTTTGCTATAAATTTACTGTATGGAAGTTGCATAAAATACATGGAAGGTAATGTACAAGAAATAGAATCTTTAGTAAGGAATTTTCTGTATGAAATTTATACAAATTACATAGAACTGACGGAAGGTAATGTGCTGGCCACATCAGATTTTTTCAATATAGCTTAATGTGATAATTTTGTTCTTTTTTATTTTTACTTAGAGTTTCATTAATCCGCAACACAAATGCTTTGAACAACTACATAGTGAACAATATATTCGGAACGGACGCGAATATAATTGTACGATCAAACGAACTTACCTGTAAATGAAGTTCGATCGTAATTATATGAAGCGTCTAGTCCGAATATATCACTCCCCTCCCGCCCTAAAGCCTTAAGCGCTCTACACTGGTTGCGGGGATTTAATGAACAGATCCTTTAATGAATGAGCATGTAACGGCGACCATGTAACAAGCAAGCCAGCGAGTAGTGGGGGAGCGCTGCGCAAGCGCTTCTTGTTTTCTTCAGAAACCTTTTTATACGGTGCACGATACGTAGCCAGAGACGGACTACACAGTGAACAATATATTCGGACTGGACGATTCATATAATTACGATCAAACTTCACTTACATGTAAGTTCGTTTGATCGTACAATAAAAGAATTAACCCATAAAAAGTTATAGGCCCAGAGAACGTAATAAAGGTATTAATATTGTACAACTTTCTGAAATCGGAAATGTCAAACGTAGCAATAAATGTGCCTGTGCTATCAGACAATTATTTTAATGGAAAATTGAGAAATAATCGGACACGCAGTCTAATGTAAATAATTTATTTCCTGGCCTACGTTTCGACTGTAGTACATTTATGCAAGTCATCAAAACATTACAAAATGAATAAAAAAATGTAGTAATGGCCGATTGATGTTTATATTTAAGAAAACGAAGAAAATAAATAAATACTATTTTTTGCATACGACAAGAAAAGTACATTTTAATTAAATTTGCAATTATTTTAAAGTCGAGAATATGTTTTTAACGCATTTTTAATTTATTTAAAATAATTATAGTTCTTCTATCACCAATGGCTAACATTACTGAATTTGAAAATTTATATGTTTACATGACATGCATATGTCGATCGTCCATGTGGTGTTCTGCCATTCGTATGAGAGAAAATTTTATAGGTTATGTTTGGATTATACAAAAATCGTGACTCATATTAATGGATAATAGAGACAATAATTACAACAAATATTACTGATTTTTATGGATTAAGTGGGAAGCTGGAAGGAGAAGTAGACAAAAGCGGTATTTGCTTCAATTACCTCCTTTATTTCACGATGGAAAATTCTGCACTTATCTCCGTTAGCTACTCATAAGTTTGCTTTTTAATGCTAAAATGGGGTATAAGAAAATATTTATTGAAAGGTCAGAATGGAGGTGGAATCAAAAGAAATGAGAACTAGAAGAATACGAACTGTAGCAAAACGTAACTAGAATTTAAAAAAACTGAAAAATACTGATAGTCAGAGTCATTTGGAAACGAAATTAGCTAAGAAACAGGCATCTGAGTCCAACAAAAACATTAATGATAAAGGGTGAAAATTAGGAACCTGGAATGTCAGAGGGCTAAATGGGAAAGAACTCGAATTAATGGAAGAATTCGAGAAAACTGGCATAAATTTATTAGCAATAACTGAAACGAAGAGGAAAGGGAAACACATCATAAATTTAAGTAAGGGACATAAAATGATACTTAGCGGGATATCACCAGAAGAAAGGGCACAACCAGATGTAGGTTGCATAATTAAGAATACCATCACAAAACACCTTAAAAATTACGAATGAATCTCTGAATACTGAAAGTTGAATTTAAACTCGAAATAAATAGAAAAATTAATATTTTAATTTATACGGCCCAAGTGAAGACGAAAAAGCAAAAGTAAAAGATGAATTCTGGGAGAAAGTGTCGAAATTTGTGGAAAAAGAGAGAGGGCTATTAATGGTAGAGTTGGCAAGCAAGATAGCGATACAGGAAACGTAATAGGGATCCATGGTGAAGAAGCTAGAAACATAAACGGCATAAGAATTATTAACTGTTGCTTGAAAAACGACCTCCTAATAATGAATGGGTCTTTCCAACACTATAATATTCACAAGTTTACAAGAGTAATGAAAAGCAGGGGAGAAAAGACAATAATCGGGTATGTAATAATAAATAGAGCACCCAAAAAGGAAATAGAGGATGTAAAAGTTAGAAGAGGACCGGAAATTAATAGTTACCACTACATGTCGACGGCAAAACAAAGATAGCGAGAAACAAGGGCAACTGGAAGGGAAGAGATGCGAGAAATTCATCAAAAATACCCGTCAAAGAAGTAATTAAAATGTATAAACTGGCATACCTAGCGACTGCACAAGAATATAAAAGAATAGTAGAAACTAGTATACAAGATTTGGACATTGAAAGTTTGAATTTGTAGCAGATGAGGGATGTTTCCTAGGGAATTTCTAATGACTTCTTCTTTTTATTTCTTTATCTCTTTACAAAAACATTTACTTCCCGCGCATGCCCACCTACAAACAGTTTTGAATTTAAATTTATTATCCTTTACTTTTGATAAGTCAGTTTGGAATAACACGCTTAATTATGCAGCTCTTCATTGACAAGATGTTTTGCAAATATAATATTTTATTTCATTTTCGACAAAAATTATCTGACATAATGTTTCATACATTGTAAAATATTTTACTTTACGTTTATATGGTGAGTAATTTAAACAAATTAACTACATAATTATTGTAATCCATATTGTACATATACATTTTTACCTTCCGTCACCTTTAGGTAAGGAAGGTACTGTCTTTGGTCAAAAAATTCGATGATGAGTTTTTAATCAATAAGCACGTTTTAGGGCCCCTAGAATACGAATTTACTATTTTTGCGATGATGTCTGTATGTGTGTGTGTGTGTGTGTGTGTGTGTGTGTGTGTGTGTGTGTGTGTGTGTGTGTGTGTGTGTGTGTGTGGATGTGTGTGTGTGTGTGTGTAACAAAATTTTCGTCTGCGATAACTCTAATACTACAGTTTCAAAAATTATAATTTTTTCGTATACTTGTTCGTTACATCCATATGAAAAGCTGATTAGATTTTGATTACAATTGGTCAACCGGAAGTACCATCATTTGAAGATTTTAACAGTTTTTCTTGAAATAACTATGTTAAATGTCATTTTTTCACATTTAATGTTATTATAAATATTAAATAATATTTTATTCTCTATACGATTTGACTGCATTTTATACTTAATATTAAATGGATATAGAGTTAAAAAATTGTAAAGAAATTAAATTTCATAAAGTAGCTATAGCTTTGAAAACAGCTACTATATTATGAAAATTCTGATTGAAAGATGTCAGTGTCAAGTGAAATTATCATAGTGTGGTTGTCTTATAATTTTATTGGAAATATAGGATCTCTTGCTTTCTGTATGAAATTTCTATAAAATACATACAACTGCTTTAGGGTAATGTACAAGAAATAATAATAATAATAAATCTTTTATTTCTGCAGATACATTACACTGTATATAGAAAACGTCACAAAATAATAATTTTCTGTATGAAATTTGCATAAAATACATGCAACTGCCGGAAGGTAATGTACAAGAAATAGAATATTTAATTTAGCAAGGAACTTTCCCTATGAAATTTGTACAAAATACATAGAACTGACGGAAGGTAATGTGCTGGCCACATCAGATTTTTTTTAATTGTAGCTGAGGGTGAACCAATATGGTTCGAAACGTCCATATTTTTAAATAAACGATTTAAATAAATAATTGGATCACCAAGGCCTTCAATTTCCTTATACGATTAGTACACATTGATCCTTCCAAATCAACGATTCTGCAGGATGTTTTCAAAGAAATATTAATAAAGCCCGTGAAGGAGGCAGGTGGGACCACTAAAATAAATAAGAATAGAAAACAAACATCCTGGTGGAGTGAGGAGATAAAGGCGGCGGTGAAAGAAAAGAAACGGAAATGGAAATCATACCTCAATGAAGGAACAAGCGAAAAATTCAACCACTATAAAGAACAAAATAACGTAAAGAAACTAGTAAAAGTAGCAAAGGAAAAGTCATAGGAGCAATTTGGAGAGAAGTTAGAAGAGGATTATCATACGAACAAGAAATTATTCTATAAAATATTGAAAAACTTAAGAACTGGAAAACAAAAACAAGAAAAGGTTCAGCAACTAAAAAGCATAAATGGAGACATGATACACAAGGACGAGCTAATAATGGAGAGATGGAAAGAGTACTTCCAAAAATTACTCAATCCAGTTGAAGGTAATCACACTAGAGAAGAATGGTCCATAGAAGAGCATAAGGAAGGTCATTAAATAGAAACGAAAGAAGTAATACAAACTATAAAACAAACCAAGAGAGGGAAAGCGGCTGGGCATGACCAAATAAATAAGGAGATGTTAAGAAACCTAGGAGAAAACGGCGTAAACTTTATTAGTCGCATGTTTAATAAAATATGGGACGAAGTAAAGATCACAAAGGACTGGGAAGTGGGAACAATCGTACCAATCTTCAAAAAAGGATATAAAACAGAGTGCTCTAACTATCGTGGTATTACTATACAAAGTATACAAAAGAGTACTGGAACAACGGCTAAGATTAGAAATCGAACCACAACCAGAACAGATTCGGAGTGGTTTCAGAAAAGGAAGGAGCACGCAAGAATACATTTTCAAGATTAAACAACTGATGGAGCGGGCGTGTGAAACAGGAGGGAAGTACTGCTTAGCCTTTATTGATTTAGAGAAGGCATTTGATAGTGTCTTCAGAGGCATACTAAATGAAAGCCCAAAACGTAGGAAAATTTCAGAGAAGTTGCGGCGAGCCGTCATGAGTATCTATAAAAGCAATAGGAACTATGTAAGACCTAACAATTTAGAATCTCATGAGTTCTCCATAAACAAAGGACTGCATCAAGGCGGAGTACTGAGCCCAGTTCTTTTCAATTTAATTATGGAGGAAGTTATCAAAGAAATTAAATCTAGAGTAAAGACGATTTATGTTGGTCACAGATATTTAGAACCTGTATGGTTATAAGAATGCGCGTTTGCCGATGACTTAGTAACCTTTGCACGAAATGAAAAAGATTTAAAAATTAACATAAACATGTGGAAGGAGGCATTAATGGACAGGGGTTTAAAGACAAACGTCGACAAAACCAAAGTGATGGCCATAGGAAGTCACAACTTAAGTATAAATATAACCATCAATGGACAAAGAATCGAGCAGACTGACATATTTATATACCTAGGCGTACATTTTCATAGCGGAGGCCAACAGCAAATGGAAATTATTGCAAGAATAGAGTGTGCCTCACGATTGTAGCACGCGTTAAGGAGTAGCTTCATATGGAAGAAAAAAACATCCAGGAAAGTTAAAATGAGTGTATTCAAAACTATATTTGTACGAATTTAAACATTCGGCTGCGAAAGCTGCGTCCTAACAAATAACCAGAAAAGCAAAATACAAAGCACTGAGATGAAATATTTTGGAGGAGTATTGGGGATTACAAGGAGAGACAGGACAAAAAACATTAAAGTAAGGGAGGACCTAAAAGTTGAACCAGTTATGAAAAAGATATAAAAATGACAAATAAGATGGTATGGCCACCTTATAAACATGAACAAAGAGTTTCCTGTGAAACAAATCTGAGAAGCAAGAGTCCCAATAAGTACTCGTGGACAGCCAGCAGTGACATGGAACAAAAACGTAGAAAAACTAACCGTTGAGAGAGGAATATCACTGCCGGAACCAAAATCACAAGCCAGAAATAAGAAATAATGGAGGAGATTCATGCATGAAGAAGAAGAACAACTAAATAAATAAATAAGCATTATTAATTATTGTAAAGCACTTTACACCTTCGGGTATAAAAGGTTTTTGTTTATATATGTTTGCTTTTTATGATAACAAGTACGTTCTATCGATGGCAGAAACATTCATACTAGAATATTCTTAAAACAATAGAACAGATGTTAGGTGTTATTGTTAACAACTATAAGTAACTTTGTATGTTTTCTATGGATTTTTTTATTGTTGTTGTCTTCCAATTAATAATCCGTTTCCGTAAAACGCAAATGTGTTTGTTTTGTGAGCAAAACTTACCTAAACCTTCACAAATGAAACAGCAAGGCGCGGGTAACAGTCGGGCAGTAAGATTTTGAATTTATTCCCAATCCTTATGTCTTCATACAAACGCTTCTGGCTCTGTAGTTGGAATAATTGTACCTTACACCGAATTTTCAATACCATAAACTGTTAAATTAAGTTTTACATTGATATTAAAATATTAGTCATCTATCTAACGCCCGCATGGTACAAATATGTCATTATCATTACCGAAATCTGTGTACAAAGCAGATTGGCACACCTAGCATTGGATAATAAGCCGTGATGATATATTTATTTATTTTTTATTTATTTATTTATATATCAATGAACTTGTTCGCAAAAATTAGCATCGCACGTAAATACAATTATGTATACCATGTAAATCTTTTAATTTCATGACGTCATTATCTAGTTATAAACTTTGATGACGTGCCTCCTCTGCATAAATATTTTTACCATAGTAATAACAGCTTCAGAAACACTTCCAGATATTAAATTAGATTTTGTAAAGTCTAGGTTACTTGACGAATAAGCAAAGTTAAGAACCAAAATAAGTAAGCTCAAATCTACGGGCTCCGGATGTTACCTGTGTGGTGACAAAAGACATATCTCACAATGCTCAAAAACAAAAGGAATATTTCGAGGAAATGACAGAGGAACAAGAGAAATTTTAGAACTATAATCGTGGTTCTCTAAACAAAGGGACCAGACAAAACGAAGAAAAGGCACATTCGTTGGGTTAAACGTTCAAGAAAACCGAATAAGTTTGAATAATTATGATATATTTAGCATGGATTCAGGCGCAAGTAATCATTTAGTTAAAGAAGAATTAGAAAAATTTATGAATGATGTTCAAAATTTACAACATGTTATTATACATATAGCTAATGACACAACGATGAAAGCGAAGAAGAAAGGTATTTTACGAGTATTCTGTCAAGGTAAAGTGATTAGTATAGAAACACTTATTGTATCTAGACTGAAGTATAATTTGTTATCAGTAAGCAAACTATTTTAAAAGGTACTAATGTATTAATGAAAAAAAATACCAAATGATAACCAATGGTAAGGATTTATAATATTATGCGGAAGAGTACATAATCTTGATTTACTTAGAGCAAATATCTTGAAGAATGAGGAATGTAATATAGTCCGGATGTTAAAGGCGACAATTTGCCACCACCCTGAATTTTGTGATGCAAGCAAGCCGTTTGGTTCATTTGTCGCTGAGATCATACTCTACCGATTAAGAGATGTGGCAACCCGGAAATACCTCGGAGGTACGAGTTATTGCGGGTTGTATACCTGACTGGCGCAGTTTCTTAAACATGAATACGTTATATGTAACCAAGCTCGGTTTTTTTGCACGGCAGCATCAAAGACCTAATCATTACAAGCAGTATAATAGTAATTAACATATCAAGGATGTTATAAGGACAATAACGACTAAAGTCAACGGTGCACTGTCTGATGGCCTCTGGCCCAAGGTGTGTACGTTGACCGAAGGTATTATTGTCTGTTTAACTCGCTTGGTGTGTTCAACGTTTAACGTCCGACTATAATTTTTTAATATTCTACGGATCACGGATCAGAAAGTTTTAATAAAATTCATAATAGGCAGGCTACGTTTGTGCATCGTAAGTGCTTCAAAGATATACATAAATAAAGCCAGCAACCCCAAGCGTTCATTAGTTATTAATAAATTAAAAGTGATTGCCAACTTCACGGTCAGCAACAACCTTACCAGCACAAACAATTAAATTAGTGTTAAATATATCTTCTTTGTTAGTGCTTCAAGGTTATAAAAGATAAAGTTAGCAACCCCAAGCTGTCATTAGTTATTAACAATTTAAAATATGTTGATATGTATGATTGCTTTCCGTAGTACCGATTTGCTCCACTTTTGATAAAGATCTATTATTTGCAGTTAATATAAAATAAGTCCCTCTGAAATCTCTTATCTCATCTATGTAACTCTTCAAAAGGGATGACTGAAACTTTTTTTGGGGTTTATCTATTGTTAGAGAAGTATAAGTTTTCTTTCAGGTACAAAGAGGGAGGCATTCTGTGATTACTCTAGTTATATCTAATTTTACTGGTGCCTTTATTTTGTGCATCCTTGACAAAATCCAATATTATTCTTGCAATATTTTTTATTCAAGCTAATTTTAAATAAATAAACAAATATATAAATATATCATCACGGCATATTACCCATTGCTGGGTGTGCCATCCCGCTTTGTATGCAAATATCGGTAATGATGATAACATATTTGTACCGTACGGGCGTTTACCAGGCGTCACCTAACGGGCACTCATTGCTGGCGTGGAGAGCTAATTTTGAAGCGTATTATATTAAATTTTTAAATTAAAAATTATGCGAAATTATTAAAAATGAAACTCAATTATTATTATTATTATTATTATTATTATTATTATTGTTATTGTTATTGTTATTGTTATTGTTACTGTTACTGTTACTGTTACTGTTACTGTTACTGTTACTGTTACTGTTACTGTTACTGTTACTGTTACTGTTACTGTTACTGTTACTGTTACTGTTACTGTTACTGTTACTGTTACTGTTACTGTTACTGTTACTGTTACTGTTACTGTTACTGTTACTGTTACTGTTACTGTTACTGTTACTGTTACTGTTACTGTTACTGTTACTGTTACTGTTACTGTTACTGTTACTGTTACTGTTACTGTTACTGTTACTGTTACTGTTACTGTTACTGTTACTGTTACTGTTACTGTTACTGTTACTGTTACTGTTACTGTTACTGTTACTGTTACTGTTACTGTTACTGTTACTGTTACTGTTACTGTTACTGTTACTGTTACTGTTACTGTTACTGTTACTGTTACTGTTACTGTTACTGTTACTGTTACTGTTACTGTTACTGTTACTGTTACTGTTACTGTTACTGTTACTGTTACTGTTACTGTTACTGTTACTGTTACTGTTACTGTTACTGTTACTGTTACTGTTACTGTTACTGTTACTGTTACTGTTACTGTTACTGTTACTGTTACTGTTACTGTTACTGTTACTGTTACTGTTACTGTTACTGTTACTGTTACTGTTACTGTTACTGTTACTGTTACTGTTACTGTTACTGTTACTGTTACTGTTACTGTTACTGTTACTGTTACTGTTACTGTTACTGTTACTGTTACTGTTACTGTTACTGTTACTGTTACTGTTACTGTTACTGTTACTGTTACTGTTACTGTTACTGTTACTGTTACTGTTACTGTTACTGTTACTGTTACTGTTACTGTTACTGTTACTGTTACTGTTACTGTTACTGTTACTGTTACTGTTACTGTTACTGTTACTGTTACTGTTACTGTTACTGTTACTGTTACTGTTACTGTTACTGTTACTGTTACTGTTACTGTTACTGTTACTGTTACTGTTACTGTTACTGTTACTGTTACTGTTACTGTTACTGTTACTGTTACTGTTACTGTTACTGTTACTGTTACTGTTACTGTTACTGTTACTGTTACTGTTACTGTTACTGTTACTGTTACTGTTACTGTTACTGTTACTGTTACTGTTACTGTTACTGTTACTGTTACTGTTACTGTTACTGTTACTGTTACTGTTACTGTTACTGTTACTGTTACTGTTACTGTTACTGTTACTGTTACTGTTACTGTTACTGTTACTGTTACTGTTACTGTTACTGTTACTGTTACTGTTACTGTTACTGTTACTGTTACTGTTACTGTTACTGTTACTGTTACTGTTACTGTTACTGTTACTGTTACTGTTACTGTTACTGTTACTGTTACTGTTACTGTTACTGTTACTGTTACTGTTACTGTTACTGTTACTGTTACTGTTACTGTTACTGTTACTGTTACTGTTACTGTTACTGTTACTGTTACTGTTACTGTTACTGTTACTGTTACTGTTACTGTTACTGTTACTGTTACTGTTACTGTTACTGTTACTGTTACTGTTACTGTTACTGTTACTGTTACTGTTACTGTTACTGTTACTGTTACTGTTACTGTTACTGTTACTGTTACTGTTACTGTACTGTTACTGTTACTGTTACTGTTACTGTTACTGTTACTGTTACTGTTACTGTTACTGTTACTGTTACTGTTACTGTTACTGTTACTGTTACTGTTACTGTTACTGTTACTGTTACTGTTACTGTTACTGTTACTGTTACTGTTACTGTTACTGTTACTGTTACTGTTACTGTTACTGTTACTGTTACTGTTACTGTTACTGTTACTGTTACTGTTACTGTTACTGTTACTGTTACTGTTACTGTTACTGTTACTGTTACTGTTACTGTTACTGTTACTGTTACTGTTACTGTTACTGTTACTGTTACTGTTACTGTTACTGTTACTGTTACTGTTACTGTTACTGTTACTGTTACTGTTACTGTTACTGTTACTGTTACTGTTACTGTTACTGTTACTGTTACTGTTACTGTTACTGTTACTGTTACTGTTACTGTTACTGTTACTGTTACTGTTAGTCTGTTACTGTTACTGTTACTGTTACTGTTACTGTTATTGTTATTGTTATTGTTACTGTTATTGTTACTGTTACTGTTATTGTTATGTTATTGTTATTGTTATTGTTATTGTTATTGTTATTGTTATTGTTATTGTTATTGTTATTGTTATTGTTATTGTTATTGTTATTGTTATTGTTATTGTTATTGTTATTGTTATTGTTATTGTTATTGTTATTGTTATTGTTATTGTTATTGTTATTGTTATTGTTATTGTTATTGTTATTGTTATTGTTATTGTTATTGTTATTGTTATTGTTATTGTTATTGTTATTGTTATTGTTATTGTTATTGTTATTGTTATTGTTATTGTTATTGTTATTGTTATTGTTATTGTTATTGTTATTGTTATTGTTATTGTTATTGTTATTGTTATTGTTATTGTTATTGTTATTGTTATTGTTATTGTTATTGTTATTGTTATTGTTATTGTTATTGTTATTGTTATTGTTATTGTTATTGTTATTGTTATTGTTATGTTATTGTTATTGTTATTGTTATTGTTATTGTTATTGTTATTGTTATTGTTATTGTTATTGTTATTGTTATTGTTATTGTTATTGTTATTGTTATTGTTATTGTTATTGTTATTGTTATTGTTATTGTTATTGTTATTGTTATTGTTATTGTTATTGTTATTGTTATTGTTATTGTTATTGTTATTGTTATTGTTATTGTTATTGTTATTGTTATTGTTATTGTTATTGTTATTGTTATTGTTATTGTTATTGTTATTGTTATTGTAATTGTTATTGTTATTGTTATTGTTATTGTTATTGTTATTGTTATTGTTATTGTTATTGTTATTGTTATTGTTATTGTTATTGTTATTGTTATTGTTATTGTTATGTTATTGTTATTGTTATTGTTATTGTTATTGTTATTGTTATTGTTATTGTTATTGTTATTGTTATTGTTATTGTTATTGTTATTGTTATTGTTATTGTTATTGTTATTGTTATTGTTATTGTTATTGTTATTGTTATTGTTATTGTTATTGTTATTGTTATTGTTATTGTTATTGTTATTGTTATTGTTATTGTTATTGTTATTGTTATTGTTATTGTTATTGTTATTGTTATTGTTATTGTTATTGTTATTGTTATTGTTATTGTTATTGTTATTGTTATTGTTATTGTTATTGTTATTGTTATTGTTATTGTTATTGTTATTGTTATTGTTATTGTTATTGTTATTGTTATTGTTATTGTTATTGTTATTGTTATTGTTATTGTTATTGTTATTGTTATTGTTATTGTTATTGTTATTGTTATTGTTATTGTTATTGTTATTGTTATTGTTATTGTTATTGTTATTGTTATTGTTATTGTTATTGTTATTGTTATTGTTATTGTTATTGTTATTGTTATTGTTATTGTTATTGTTATTGTTATTGTTATTGTTATTGTTATTGTTATTGTTATTGTTATTGTTCGTTATTGTTATTGTTATTGTTATTGTTATTGTTATTGTTATTGTTATTGTTATTGTTATTGTTATTGTTATTGTTATTGTTATTGTTATTGTTATTGTTATTGTTATTGTTATTGTTATTGTTATTGTTATTGTTATTGTTATTGTTATTGTTATTGTTATTGTTATTGTTATTGTTATTGTTATTGTTATTGTTATTGTTATTGTTATTGTTATTGTTATTGTTATTGTTATTGTTATTGTTATTGTTATTGTTATTGTTATTGTTATTGTTATTGTTATTGTTATTGTTATTGTTATTGTTATTGTTATTGTTATTGTTATTGTTATTGTTATTGTTATTGTTATTGTTATTGTTATTGTTATTGTTATTGTTATTGTTATTGTTATTGTTATTGTTATTGTTATTGTATGTTATTGTTATTGTTATTGTTATTGTTATTGTTATTGTTATTGTTATTGTTATTGTATTGTTATTGTTATTGTTATTGTTATTGTTATTGTTTATTGTTATTGTTATTGTTATTGTTATTGTTATTGTTATTGTTATTGTTATTGTTATTGTTATTGTTATTGTTATTGTTATTGTTATTGTTATTGTTATTGTTATTGTTATTGTTATTGTTATTGTTATTGTTATTGTTATTGTTATTGTTATTGTTATTGTTATTGTTATTGTTATTGTTATTGTTATTGTTATTGTTATTGTTATTGTTATTGTTATTGTTATTGTTATTGTTATTGTTATTGTTATTGTTATTGTTATTGTTATTGTTATTGTTATTGTTATTGTTATTGTTATTGTTATTGTTATTGTTATTGTTATTGTTATTGTTATTGTTATTGTTATTGTTATTGTTATTGTTATTGTTATTGTTATTGTTATTGTTATTGTTATTGTTATTGTTATTGTTATTGTTATTGTTATTGTTATTGTTATTGTTATTGTTATTGTTATTGTTATTGTTATTGTTATTGTTATTGTTATTGTTATTGTTATTGTTATTGTTATTGTTATTGTTATTGTTATTGTTATTGTTATTGTTATTGTTATTGTTATTGTTATTGTTATTGTTATTGTTATTGTTATTGTTATTGTTATTGTTATTGTTATTGTTATTGTTATTGTTATTGTTATTGTTATTGTTATTGTTATTGTTATTGTTATTGTTATTGTTATTGTTATTGTTATTGTTATTGTTATTGTTATTGTTATTGTTATTGTTATTGTTATTGTTATTGTTATTGTTATTGTTATTGTTATTGTTATTGTTATTGTTATTGTTATTGTTATTGTTATTGTTATTGTTATTGTTATTGTTATTGTTATTGTTATTGTTATTGTTATTGTTATTGTTATTGTTATTGTTATTGTTATTGTTATTGTTATTGTTATTGTTATTGTTATTGTTATTGTTATTGTTATTGTTATTGTTATTGTTATTGTTATTGTTATTGTTATTGTTATTGTTATTGTTATTGTTATTGTTATTGTTATTGTTATTGTTATTGTTATTGTTATTGTTATTGTTATTGTTATTGTTATTGTTATTGTTATTGTTATTGTTATTGTTATTGTTATTGTTATTGTTATTGTTATTGTTATTGTTATTGTTATTGTTATTGTTATTGTTATTGTTATTGTTATTGTTATTGTTATTGTTATTGTTATTGTTATTGTTATTGTTATTGTTATTGTTATTGTTATTGTTATTGTTATTGTTATTGTTATTGTTATTGTTATTGTTATTGTTATTGTTATTGTTATTGTTATTGTTATTGTTATTGTTATTGTTATTGTTATTGTTATTGTTATTGTTATTGTTATTGTTATTGTTATTGTTATTGTTATTGTTATTGTTATTGTTATTGTTATTGTTATTGTTATTGTTATTGTTATTGTTATTGTTATTGTTATTGTTATTGTTATTGTTATTGTTATTGTTATTGTTATTGTTATTGTTATTGTTATTGTTATTGTTATTGTTATTGTTATTGTTATTGTTATTGTTATTGTTATTGTTATTGTTATTGTTATTGTTATTGTTATTGTTATTGTTATTGTTATTGTTATTGTTATTGTTATTGTTATTGTTATTGTTATTGTTATTGTTATTGTTATTGTTATTGTTATTGTTATTGTTATTGTTATTGTTATTGTTATTGTTATTGTTATTGTTATTGTTATTGTTATTGTTATTGTTATTGTTATTGTTATTGTTATTGTTATTGTTATTGTTATTGTTATTGTTATTGTTATTGTTATTGTTATTGTTATTGTTATTGTTATTGTTATTGTTATTGTTATTGTTATTGTTATTGTTATTGTTATTGTTATTGTTATTGTTATTGTTATTGTTATTGTTATTGTTATTGTTATTGTTATTGTTATTGTTATTGTTATTGTTACTGTTACTGTTATTGTTATTGTTACTGTTACTGTTACTGTTACTGTTACTGTTACTGTTACTGTTACTGTTACTGTTACTGTTACTGTTACTGTTACTGTTACTGTTACTGTTACTGTTACTGTTACTGTTACTGTTACTGTTACTGTTACTGTTACTGTTACTGTTACTGTTACTGTTACTGTTACTGTTACTGTTACTGTTACTGTTACTGTTACTGTTACTGTTACTGTTACTGTTACTGTTACTGTTACTGTTACTGTTACTGTTACTGTTACTGTTACTGTTACTGTTACTGTTACTGTTACTGTTACTGTTACTGTTACTGTTACTGTTACTGTTACTGTTACTGTTACTGTTACTGTTACTGTTACTGTTACTGTTACTGTTACTGTTACTGTTACTGTTACTGTTACTGTTACTGTTACTGTTACTGTTACTGTTACTGTACTGTTACTGTTACTGTTACTGTTACTGTTACTGTTACTGTTACTGTTACTGTTACTGTTACTGTTACTGTTACTGTTACTGTTACTGTTACTGTTACTGTTACTGTTACTGTTACTGTTACTGTTACTGTTACTGTTACTGTTACTGTTACTGTTACTGTTACTGTTACTGTTACTGTTACTGTTACTGTTACTGTTACTGTTACTGTTACTGTTACTGTTACTGTTACTGTTACTGTTACTGTTACTGTTACTGTTACTGTTACTGTTACTGTTACTGTTACTGTTACTGTTACTGTTACTGTTACTGTTACTGTTACTGTTACTGTTACTGTTACTGTTACTGTTACTGTTACTGTTACTGTTACTGTTACTGTTACTGTTACTGTTACTGTTACTGTTACTGTTACTGTTACTGTTACTGTTACTGTTACTGTTACTGTTACTGTTACTGTTACTGTTACTGTTACTGTTACTGTTACTGTTACTGTTACTGTTACTGTTACTGTTACTGTTACTGTTACTGTTACTGTTACTGTTACTGTTACTGTTACTGTTACTGTTACTGTTACTGTTACTGTTACTGTTTACTGTTACTGTTACTGTTACTGTTACTGTTACTGTTACTGTTACTGTTACTGTTACTGTTACTGTTACTGTTACTGTTACTGTTACTGTTACTGTTACTGTTACTGTTACTGTTACTGTTACTGTTACTGTTACTGTTACTGTTACTGTTACTGTTACTGTTACTGTTACTGTTACTGTTACTGTTACTGTTACTGTTACTGTTACTGTTACTGTTACTGTTACTGTTACTGTTACTGTTACTGTTACTGTTACTGTTACTGTTACTGTTACTGTTACTGTTACTGTTACTGTTACTGTTACTGTTACTGTTACTGTTACTGTTACTGTTACTGTTACTGTTACTGTTACTGTTACTGTACTGTTACTGTTACTGTTACTGTTACTGTTACTGTTACTGTTACTGTTACTGTTACTGTTACTGTTACTGTTACTGTTACTGTTACTGTTACTGTTACTGTTACTGTTACTGTTACTGTTACTGTTACTGTTATTGTTACTGTTACTGTTACTGTTACTGTTACTGTTATTGTTACTGTTATTGTTACTGTTATTGGTATTGTTACTGGTATTGTTATTGTTATTGTTACTGGTATTGGTATT
>OY720450.1:48806121-48848545 GCA_963082715.1 Harpalus rubripes | reverse complement strand
CTCTTCTGTTGAAGAGTTGTGGCATACGTGATACTGAGGTTGTGGAAGTTAGAAGAGTTAGTCCGTCAGAAGGGCAGTTACATAAATAGACAGTGAATTAGATAGTGAGTTACATAAATAGGCAGACAGTCAGCTAATGAGTTGAAATGAGTGAATTCTGTTCGGACAGTTGAATATACAGACGCTGTTAATGAGTCTTTAGACGCTGTCAAGGTCGGCCAGTTGAATGTGATATAAATAAATAGTGACATAAATAATCAGTAATATTGTGTAAATAAATAGTCGTGCAAATTGTTTAAATAAATAAATAGTGTTAGTGTTTAACTAGTTAATGGGGTCCTATACCAATTTTTTTTTATTTTTTTTTTCCTGTAAGAACATGATGAACTAAGAATTTTAGTGCAAACGCAACTTAAAATTTCTCGCGAGGGGTGATTCATTTGTAAAAAGTATGTGCACCTGATTTCATATTACGTAATATTTTACAATTCGTAATGATATTACTAAATTACACTTATTACATATATTACACAATAGATTACCTAATATTACATATTTTCGAAATATTGCATTAATTACGGATGGTACTTAAATTTAATATAGTTAATTTCACGTAAAAAATAGCATTATCAGTTATCATTTCTTCTTCTTCCATTGGCGCTACAACCCTTCGTGGGTTTTGGCCTCCTCAACTACTTTGCTCCATCTTTTCCTGTCAGCAGCAACGGTCTTCCATCCTTGTATTCCCATGACTTTCAGATCTGTTTCCACGTCTGTAAGCCATCTCTTTCTCGGTCTTCCCCTGGCTCTTGTTTCGACTGGTTTCCAATCTGTTATCTGCTTTGTTGTTCTGTTAGGTTCCATTCTATGCACATGGCCTAGCCACCTTAATCTTTGAGATTTTATAAATCTAACTATATCAGCTTCATTTATTAAATCATTTAGTTCAAAATTCATTCGGATTCTCCAGCAGCCATTTGGTTCTTGAACTGGGCCAAATATTTTTCTTAAAATTTTTCTCTCGAAACGTCTAAGTTCCTCTTCTTCTTCTTTATGGAGAGTCCATGTCTCGCAACCATACGTAACGACTGGTCTAATAAGACTTTTATATAATTCAGTTATCATTTATCATTATCAAATAAAATTGACAAAATTAAGCGATATTTAACCATGCTTTTGATTTCGTTTTTGTACTTTGTAATATTCAGGTACGGTACAATTTTATAAATAAATGTATTTAGTATTGACAAAGTTTGGTTTCACGAATTTAAATAATAGGTACATATATTAAATGCATGTAAATACGATCGGCTCTCTAGAGCCATCTGCTATTTTCTTATGTGAAATAAAGTATAATTATTTACGGAGTACTTTCAAATATATTCTTTCGGATAATGGTCATGTAATTTTATTTTCATATTTTTTATTGAAAAAATCTATTGTGGCCAGCACAATGACCCTTGCCATTTCCATTTTATGATACATAAATATTGTTTTTAAAATTTCCTTATGACGATGATTTCTTTTACTCTTCTAAATGTTCGAAATTCATTAACTGGATTGGTGGTATTTTTGAACGGTATATATGTAAAATAATAATACAATAAGAAATATGAATTATTGAACATCCCAGAAAAAGCCTTTAGTAATGTCAGTTAAACTTTTTCGTCAAACGTAAAGTTTGAAAACCTAGTTCGCACTACCACACAATAGGTATATAGATGTTTTTTAATCATAGTGGTTACCTATGTTTTTGTGGTAACTACATTTTATTACGCACGCGCTCACTCACATATGCGCACACGTACTCAAAACCAAGAAAGTGCGCGTGCGCACACTCACTCGCGCGTACGCATGCAGATGCATGCGCGCACATCATATTAGATCATCGTAAAAACGTTAAATTCGATTCTAGCGAACTTTGAAATGTGCTTATTCACTAAAGTCTGAATATGTGAGTTTTAGCATGATTTCTATATCTTCTTATGAGGAGTGTACTCCATATTATAAAAGAGCGCTCATAATACCGACCGAATTAATACTCAATATTAAAATGATTACAAGATTACAAATGATTACTTGATTATATATCTGATTATGTTTAATTGTACACCGGATTACAACCCTCAATTTCACGTAATAAGCAAAATGCGACTGTTTAAAATTCATAATTTGGCGTATGACATAGTTGGTTCTGACCAGTGGTCGACAAACAGTCAGTTCTAGACGGATTAAATTTTTTCATGTTCGTATGGCTGCAATATTTTTCTTGTTATATTATGAGTTCTGAAAGATTTTTTAATAATTTAAGCATAAATAACATAAATAATAAGCATTTTTTCCCTAATTATACAACATTGAAACAGTTTGACAATATTATGACACAAAGTACGACGGCGAGACGGCCGATGGCGTTAGTGTTTGTGTATTTTACGTTCGTAAAGTAACGTATAATAAACATTTGTTTGTTTATGTTTAACCATATTTTGCGATAATAATGTTATTTGTGTCACAGATATTATTTTGCGTAAGATTATTTTTATTAAATTTATTATGTTTTGTCTCTAATTAGCTATTTAGGTACGTAACCGATGCTGTTGGATAAGAGCTACATTTAATGATACTGGTATTCACGTATTTTATTTCAGTTTATTTCTAGATTTCAGTGTGAGAACATCGATATTATAGTGATTCAGGTGAGAGAGTTAATCTAGCATGTGTATGATTGTGGGTGTGCATGTGAGAAGTACGGTGTACTGTAGTGGCTGCATCGTGTGAACCCGAGGGTCGCCAACGGTAGCAGCAGGGAAGGCTGTAGTGACCCGCATCTGGTGTCGCCAACGGAAGCAGCAGTTAGGGCTGTAGTGATCTGATCCAGTTGGTTAAGAGGAATGTCTCCGGATCACCACCGATGCGGCAGTGGTTCCGTAGTGGCCGCTCGTGTAAACCCGAGGGTCGCCAGCGTAGCAGCAGGGAAGACTGTAGTGACCCACATCTGGTGTCGCCAACGGCAGCAGCAGTTAGGGCTGTAGTGATCTGATCCAGTTGGTTAAGAGGAATGTCTCCGGATCACCACCGAAGCGGCAGTGGTTCCGTAGTGGCCGCTCGTGTGAACCCGAGGGTCGCCAGCGTAGCAGCAGGGAAGGCTGTAGTGACCCGCATTCTGTGGTCGCCAGCGTAGCAGCAGTTAGTGCTGTAGTGATCTGATCCAGTTGGTTAAGAGGATTGTCTCCGGATCACCACCGAAGCGGCAGAGGGTCCGTAGTAACTAGCGGTACTGCCCGTAGTTGCCAACATGTGTGTACGGTGTGTGAATGCCTGAACCTATTGTAAATGATTGCCTCCTCACTGAGTATTTTTCATGTGTTAATTCTTTTACAGAAACAATCACGGCGTGAAGGAGGATTCCGCGTGACCGGGTTCGGCCAGGCGACGGTCATCTAGATTTGTTATTATTTTTGTATTAATACTGTATATACCGGTTTGGGTGATAAATGTATTTTAATATTCTAATTTTCAGCGCTAACATTTAATCGTCATTTATAACATTTGTATTATTTTTAGGTTGTTTTAATTCAAGATAGAACAAGGGTATATAAATCTGACTCCAGAAATCTTCCCCAAGTTTATTTAACATTTGAGTATGCTATTAAGTTTATCTTCAAATCTATATCGACCGAAAAATATTTTGGACAACCCTACCACGGAAGATACATACCACAATGCAGAGATGAAGACAGTAATATAAGAACATAACATACTGAGTGTTATTTAACAAATATTATTAAGTAAATATTTAAAATTTTATAGAACAAAGTATATATTCAATGTTTTCATTAATAAGTAATAGAAAATAACAATTTAAAATATAGAACAACATAAAGATCGAATATAGTGAGAATCAAAAGTAAAATGCTCTTTATCACTATAAATAAAGGCCGTGACGAAACCATATTAACCACAGATATGATTGCAAATTCAGGGGATGAGGGTTAATAATATAAGTTCAAAGTCAGAAGCATCGAACATATGTCATGTTTCAAAGTTTTTATTAAAAAAAATTGTACAATTAATACCAAAAATTTTAATTAATTTATTATTTATTATTATTATTATTATTATTATTATTATTATTATTAGTTTTATTATCTAAGTAATAGGTTTGTTCCAACAGAAAGTGCAGAACCGTTCAGAACGTGATTCAGAACTGCTTAGAATCCATGCGCGAACTTATAGTTCTAGAACTGATATAACTAGTGTTGAAATGATTTAGAATTTTGTTTGTATATACTAACCTATAAAATTACATCTGTCAAAAAACATTGTGCTTTTGATTAAGTATAATATATTTAAACTGAAGAAGTGGAAATTAAGTTCTTGATTAAAATATAATAGAAGTATATAATTGGAGAATGTTCCAAAAAAACTAGATTACTGTATTGAGCACTATTACCCGTAGGTAATTTTCATTGATTTGCCTTATTTCAAAAACATCATCCAAGAATTCTCCATTACTTTCGCTAGAAAATTCTGACGGTTCGGAAAAATCGCTGTCTTCTTCCATTGCTAATTTCATTAATAACAAAAAAAAATAAGTTAGGTCAGATAACACATTAAACTTGTAGAGAATTAATTCTCGCTGCTTCTGAGTTTAAACTTATATTATTAACCCTCATCCCCTAAATATTTCAATAATTTTTACTTGTTTGTATTCAGGGGTTTTGTAGTTATACCTGGTAGTAATATGGTTTTGTCACAGCTTTTGGTTATTTTTTTTAAATTAAGACTGAAACAAGAAAAATTTTCGCTGCTTCCGACTTTAAACTTATATTATTAATCCATATCCCCTCAATATTTTAATAATAGGTATTTACATTTTTATGTTCAGGGGGTGTGTAGTAAAAAATGTTGGTAATATGGTTCTGTCGCAGCTTCTAGTAATTTTATAAAAAATTAAAACTTTTTAACAATAAAAAATTTCGTTGCTTCTGTATTTAAACTTATATTATTAACCCTCATCCCCTGAATTTTACAATAATATATACATTCTTGCATTCAAGGGTTGTTTATAGTAAATGGTGGTAATATGATTCTGTCACAGCTTCTACTATTGAAACAAGACTAATTCTCGCTGCTCCAGAGTTTAAACTTATATTATTAACCCTCATCCCCTGAATATTTGAATAATATTAACATTTTTGTATTCAGAGGGTGTGTATTAATACATGGTGGTAATATGGTCCGGTCGCAGCTTCTAGTAATATTTTTTTAAATAAAATCTTTGAAACAATGCAAATTCTCGCTGCTCCAGAGTTTAAATTTATTTTATTAATCCTCATCAGTAGTAGAAGGGGGTACACTTCCCAGCCAGACTTCTTAATTTATTCAGGTCACGTACATGTACTTGTACATGTACTTGTACACGTACTTGATTCCTGGAATTGCAGGTGTGCGTAATTGTAATTATAATTTTTGTCATGTACTTGTGTCATGTCGTAATCGACCGGAAGTAATAGGTTAGGACATGTTTGTACTTGCTTTTTGTAATTGCAGGTGTGCGTAATTAGGTAATTATAATATTTCATACGCCTTGAAAAAATATCCGATTATGTAGCAATGGCTTTTAACACAGGGTACGCTACCTTCGTTGATTTGTTGTTTTTGTAGATATTATCTTCGTATTATATGCAGGTCCAGGTATATTCTGTTAGGAAGCCTTTATATTTCCGCTGTAAAATATTTTCTATAGGTCGGTATATTTATGTTGATGCTTGATTTTTGTAATTGCAGGTGTGCGTAATTAAAATTGGTCATACGACTTGAAAAAATATCCGATTATGGGGCAATGGTTTTTAATACAGGGTAGGTTTCCTTAGTTAACTTGTTCGTTGTGTAGATTTTATCTATACAATTTGGGGTCGTATTATGCCCAGGTACCAAATGCTGTACACGTCTCTTCTCGCTGTGTTTTTAGTAAGTTTTTATATTTCCGCTATACACACAGGGTAGGTTAATGTTTAAAAATATAAAATTATTTTAATAACAACAGCCGCTCTTCTATTGCTCGCGGTGTGGAACATAGATTTAAATCACTAAAATACTTTAACACAGGAATAGGTATGTGCTTTTAGGAAATGCAGGTGTGCGTAAGTAATTATAATTTCTGTCATGTATCAGGGCACTGGAAGTAGCTGGTTATTACTTGATTTTTGGAAATACAGATGAGCGTAATACGTATGAGGGTGGGTGTACCGGATTGTAAGCGACAGGGAGTATCAGACTATATCATGTTTGTTCTCATCGTACTTAAAAAATAACCGCATATGTAACAATGTTCTTACTGTGATAGTAGAAGGGGAAATACGAGTAGGATATTTAAAGAAGTAGCTGTGAGTTTGTAGAACTTATTCTCTTTCCATCCGAAGTTCGAAAACCGAGCAGTGACAATCACAATCTTGCAGGTAAATTCTATATAGAAAAGTATTTTAATAAACTATTTCATATGTGTTTTGTCTGTACAGAAATGGACTTCGCAACACTGAATAAGAAAGGACAACTTACCGATATTAAACCTCGCAAGAAAATAACTGAACTGGAGATTAATAAGCAATACCCATTGGTTGACATTAAGGCTATCCATACCGGATTTGGGCGGAAAATTATTGCCGAGTGTGAAGATTTTGTGACTTACCTCCCAGCGCGTTTTTATACCCTCACAGATGAACAGTTATATCAGCTAAAAGAATCTAATATTACGGAATGGTGTATTAAATTTACTGGTATAAAGGATTATGGTATTGGTAAACAAGCTAGATTAATAGAATTTGGAAAAATGTAATTTTGTTTTAGTGTAAATAAAAGAAAACTGAAATGTATATAGCTTGTTTTATTATATTCTTCCCATCATCCCTCTCATAAATACAGGACAATTATATTTCATTGTTTTAGTATTACACTCTATGTTGTACTGTTAACATGTGTACAAAATTTAAACATCCATTTTCTGCAATAATTGCAGGACCCTCTGGTAGTGGAAAATCTTATTTTGTAAAATTTTTTCTATCTGATATTAAAAATAAAACTGATACGGAATTTAAAAAAATATATTGGCATTATGGAACTTAGCAGAATTTATATAATTCAATAAAAAATGTAGAATTTATTGAAGGTTTACCTGATATAGAAAATATTGATGGTAATTTTCCGCAGCTTATGATAATAGATGATTTAATGAGAGAATCAGATGGACGTATTGTTGATATATTTACAAAATGGTCTCATCATAAAAATTTATCCGTATTTTTTCTTACACAAAACTTATTTCATCAAGGGAAGGGTCAACGGGATATTTCTCTTAACGCTAATTACATAATTTATTTTAAAAACTCTCGCGACAGAGCACAAATTCTTCATTTATCAAGACAGATTATTCCGGAAAATGTGAAATTTATTCAAGAATGTTACAATGATGCAACAAATATTCCTCATGGATTTATGATATTTGATCTTAAACAAAATACACCCGAATGGTTACGTTTTCGTACATCACGTGATGATCTCACATATATCTATCTACCTAAAAAATCATATAAATATATGTGTAAAAATATGCCGGATGTTATTTCATGAAAATGAGTAGAACAGTGACAAACAATGCCGAATTTCTCCGTGCTTTACGCTCACTTAAACCGAAATACAGATCAGCCTTATTAAAAAATACTGACTGTAGCGCAATCAAGTGAATTTGTGAATGTACTTACAATATTTTACAAGGTAAAATACCTCTCAGTCGTAAACAACGAGTTGTATTAAGACGACGTAAAAATGTTTTAAGAAAACTTGTCAAACGTGGTGAAAATTGGAAGAAGAAAAAACGAATATTAGTTCAGTCGGGCGGTGTGATATTACTACTATTATTAGGCCCTCTCCTGGGCAGAGTTCTGAGTACTTTATTTAAAAATTAAAAATGGAACACACTAAGAAGATGGTTCTAATATCTCCAGAAAATTTAAGTCGCTTGCAAAGCAGTATTACTAGCGAAGATGAAAGTATAACTAATCAGCTAGATAAAGAAATGAAAAATGTTTTAAAATTAAATTTACCGGAATACGAAAAATGGCGAATGTACCAAGAAATTTTACAAAGATTTTTATATTTTCAAAAATAAAACAGGGAACCTATAAAATTACATATCGAAGAGGAAATGAATGCAGAATCATACGTACATGCTAAGGAAGAAGACGGTGTTGAACATATAATAAATTTAATACCAAAAACACATCGCGAAAATGCTCGTTTGTTAGTGGAAAGACTAAAAAAGGTAAAAATTAATATCATGGAATGAGAAAGGCATAGTTTATATAGATAATAAAGAAATTCCCAATTCTAATATATCAGACTTGATAGCAGATACAGTAAGATATAAAAAAAATCTGATGTGGCCAGCACATTACCTTCCGTCAGTTCTATGTATTTTGTACAAATTTCATACGGAAAGTTCCTTGCTAAATTAAATATTCTATTTCTTGTACATTACCTTCCGGCAGTTGCATGTATTTTATGCAAATTTCATACAGAAAATTATTATTTTGTGACGTTTTCTATATACAGTGTAATGTATCTGCAGAAATAAAAGATTTATTATTATTATTATTTCTTGTACATTACCCTAAAGCAGTTGTATGTATTTTATAGAAATTTCATACAGAAAGCAAGAGATCCTATATTTGCAATAAAATTATAAGACAACCACACTATGATAATTTCACTTGACACTGACATCTTTCAATCAGAATTTTTTTAATATAGTAGCTGTTTTCATAGCTATAGCTACTTTATGAAATTTAATTTCTTTACAATTTTTTAACTCTATATCCATTTAATATTAAGTATAAAATGCAGTCAAATCGTATAGAGAATAAAATATTATTTAATATTTATAATAACATTAAATGTGAAAAAATGACATTTAACATAGTTATTTCAAGAAAAACTGTTAAAATCTTCAAATGATGGTACTTCCGGTTGACCAATTGTAACCAGAATCTAATCAGCTCTTCATATGGATGTAACGAACAAGTATACGAAAAAATTATAATTTTTGAAACTGTAGTATTAGAGTTATCGCAGACGAAAATTTTGTTACACACACACACACACACACATCCACACACACACACACACACGCACACGCACACGCACACGCACACACACACGCACACGCACCCACACCCACACCCACACCCACACCCACACCCACACCCACACCCACACCCACACCCACACCCACACCCACACCCACACACACACACACGCACGCACGCACGCACGCACGCACGCACGCACGCACGCACGCACGCACGCACGCACGCACGCACGCACGCACGCACGCACGCACGCACACACGCACACACGCACACACGCACACACGCACGCACGCACGCACGCACGCACACACGCGCACACACACACGCGCACACACACACACACACATACACACACACACACACACACACACACACACACATACACACACACACACACACACACACACATACACACACACACACACACACACACACACACACACATACACACACACACACACACACACACACACACACACACACACACACACACACATACACACACACACACACAGACATCATCGCAAAAATAGTAAATTCGTATTCTAGGGGCCCTAAAACGTGCTTATTGATTAAAAACTCATCATCGAATTTTTTGACCAAAGACAATACCTTCCTTACCTAAAGGTGACGGAAGGTAAAAATAATAATCCAACGGGCTGGTTAGATTTTGTGAACGCATTGAAAAATATAAATATTCCTACGGAATTAATTAAAAACCCTCAGAGAAAAAAACTTTTTACTAGAGGAGAAGAAATTTCTTCCAAAGAAAACTCTCAAAAAGTTAAACGATCTAGTTCTGTATTTGCGGACGACGAATTTATTTTATTGAAACCTACGAAACAAAAGTGGAAACGATTTTCATTCACATAATGAATAAACAACTAGCTGAAATATACTTTGATCCTACACATCCTGCTGGTTTTTCAGGAGCTAGTAATCTAATAAATTTTATGAAAAGACAATACAAGCCTGAAGAAATTAAAAAATGGATCAGCTCACAAGATGCATACACTATGCATAAAACAATTCGAAAACGTTTTCAAAGAAATAGGTATCATGTTTCAAATATGAATGATTTATTTCAAGCAGATCTGAATGATATGAGGAAGCTAAGCCGATATAACGACAATTATAAGTATATTTTAACAGTCATTGACGTCTTTAGTCGGTATGCTTGGGCAGTCCCTCTGTCAGATAAGAAACCCTCAAGCGTGATAAAGGCTTTTCAAAATATATTTCAAGAAAGAAAGCCGCTCTACCTGCAAACGGATAAGGGAAAAGAATGTATAGCGAAGTCAGTACAGGTGTTTTTAAAAGAAAATGATGTTAAATTTTACGTGACACATAACCCCGATATAAAGGCATGTTTTGTAGAAAGATTTAACAGAACATTGAAAACAAAAATGTATCGATACTTTACTTATAAAAATACATACAAATATGTAGATATTTTACAGGATCTGGTCGCAACGTATAATAAAACTAAACACAGGTCAATAAAAATGGCGCCCTGTCAAGTCAATGACACTAACATATTACAGATTTGGAGAAATCAGTATAAAAATGTGAAAAGTAAACAGAAAAATTTTAAAATTGGGGATAATGTTAGAATATCTAAATATAAAAATATATTTGAAAAGGGATATGAATCAAATTGGAGTGCAGAAATATTCAAAATATATGCTATTAGTAATAGAATTCCTACTGTTTATAAACTAAAAGATTTAAATAACGAGATTATAGAGGGCACTTTTTATAAAAATGAACTACAACGTGTTTATATAGATTCTAACACAACGTATAAAATAGATAAAATTATTGCCACGAAAGGTATAGGTGCCAGAAAACAGTATCTCGTACAGTGGGAAGGTTATAGTGATAAATTTAACTCCTGGATTCCTGCAAATTCACTCCGCTTATTAAATCATGAATGAAAAAGAATTTTTTATAACACTACCCAGTAATAATTCCATGCAGTATTTTCCTAATAATAAGACTACATGTTTCACTACACAGCTACCGCAAAATATAAAACTAACCGGCGAGTGGGAAGTCGGTTTAGCTGAAATAATATATCCATGCTCGATTTATAATATGAATAAAAGAGAAAATCAAATTCAAATTATATTACAAAGAAAAGAAGAAAAAAAGAATGTTGTAGTAGAATATATTCTACCTGTACAGAAAATTCCCTCAAAAAATTACGAAAGTATTGACGGAGTACTACATGAAATAAATAAAAATAAAAGAGTTAATGAACATATCGCATTTTCTTTTGATCAGGCAGAAAGTCGAGTTACGGCAAAAATAAAGACAGCAAATGTATATTCCGTGGAATTATCGCCCCGATTAGCATTACAGCTTGGGTATCCACCATTTATCGATATATGTAAGCAAAAGACTTCAGTTAATCTGCCAAATTTAGCGTTAGGCATTCCTCGGCAATTATATGTTTATTGCGACATTATTGAACCACAGGTAGTAGGGGATGTGGTAGCCCAGTTACTGAGAATTGTACATGTAAAAACTGATAAGTATGTTTTTGGCTCTAATGAAATGATATCATATTCACAACCACATTTCGTTCCTGTCTTAAGAAGGGAATTTTCAAACATTGAAATATATATAAGGACAAACGATGGGAGCAAAATGCCATTTCAGTTTGGAGTTTTATCCGTTAAACTGCACTTTCGACAGACAAAATGAAAACTTGTCCTTATCAAGAGTATTTTAATCATCAGGCAGGAAGTGGAATAGGAACAGTATATAGGGGAAATCAATTTCAACGAGGTCATGGAGTGGGAAGCTTTTTTAGTGGATTGTTTAGAAGTATTTTACCGGTACTAAAAAAAGGAGTGAAGGCAGTTGGCAAGGAAGCACTCAGTTCGGGAATTCACTTTTTAGGCGATCTAAGTGAAAATCAGCCAGCTAAATAATCATTCAAGAAACGAATTAATGAAGCAGGGAATAATTTAAAACGTAAAGCCGAAAACAAGATTGAGAAAATTATGAGTGGGTCAGGTAATAAAAAGAAGCGGTTTGTTAAGAAACAAAGTCATTCTAAACTGGTACGCACTACAGTAAAGAACAAAAAACGTTCAAGATAAAACGATATATTCGACTAAGAATGGCATTTTTACACGCTCAGTCTTGTGAATGTGTAAAAACTGAGCTTGACATATTTAGTATTCCTCCAACTCAGACTTGCATCGAACAGGCAGACTGGATAAATTATAAACCATTATCATCGATTTCGGAAGACGTCCCGATAGAATTTGTTTTACCGGGACATGGAGAAGATTACCTGGATTTGTCGCAAACTATGCTTTATGTAAATGCAAAGATTCTTAAAACTGATGGCACCGTATTAAGTGACACAGACCATGTGGCCCCCGTTAATAACTGGCTTCATTCAATTTTTAGTCAAGTTGATATTTATTTAAATCAAAAGCTCGTAAGTCCTCCGATGAATACGTACCCCTATCGAGCTTATATCGAAAGTTTATTAAATTATGGTAATGATGCTAAGAAATCACACCTTACTTCAGCGTTATGGTATTCAGACGAGGCTGGAAAAATGAATAATACCGACGCAGGTGGAAATCCTGGCTATAACAAACGTCAGAGAATTACTGAAAAAAGTTAAGATGTTGACATGCTAGGCCACCTTCACGCTGATATATTCAATCAGGAAAAATTCTTGCTCAATGGTGTAGAAATGAGAGTTAGATTAGTACGCTCAAGGGATAATTTTCATTCGATAGGTACAGATTCAAAGTACAAAGTACAAATTAATGAAGCTACATTACTTGTGCGTCGTGTCAAATTGAACCCTAGCATATTACTCGCTTATACTAGTTCATTACAATTAAGTACGGCAAAATATGCATTAACTAGATCAGAAGTTAAAGCGATCACAATTCCTTCAGGTGTACAGGGTAAATCTCTAGATAATATTTTCTTAGGTCAGTTACCTAAAAGATGTGTAATTGGTTTTGTAACCAATAAAGCATTCAACGGCGACTTTGGACATAACCCTTTTAACTTCGAAAATTTTAAAATGAATTATTTATCTCTATGCGTAAATGGGCAACAAATACCATCGAAACCTTTACAACCATCATTTGGAGAAAAAAAGTCTTACATTCAAATGTACCATACATTATTTTCGGGAACAGGCATACATTTTGGCAATAGTGGTCATGGTATTGACAGAGATAGCTATCCAAATGGATATTGTTTGACAGCATTTGACCTAACTCCGGACCTGGCAGCAAGCTCAATACTACATTGTAATCTGACACGACACGGGTCTTTACGGATTGAAGTTGGTTTTGAAAAAGCTTTAACACAGACAGTAAACTGTGTCATTTATGCCGAGTTCGATAACATTATTGAAATTGATAAAAATAGAAATGTAATTGTGGATTATGGTAGATAAGATTGTATAAAATTATATTTGTATTACTGAATGTTAAATAAAATCTACATGATTTGTAATATGTTGTTTCATTTCAATAATTCCCTATATAATCATCAAATTTCAGAAACCAAAGTTAGTTAAATGAATGCCTTCATTTAGTTAAGAAGAAGAAATGAATGCTGCGTTTATACTTAATATATTTAGAAAATACTTCAAAAATACTTGTCATTTCGGCGTTTATGCGGCAAATAGATTACCAAGGCATGTGAATTTTCCATGTACGCTTATTGTTAATACAGATCCTGATAATTTACCTGGAACACATTGGATAGCAATTTACATAGACCGTGAAGGTCATGGTACATATTTTGATAGCTATGGATGTGCACCGTATGTAAAAGAACATGCAAATTTCATGAAAAGAAATACGAAGAAATGGACTTTTAACAAAGTTGGTTTACAGGAATACACATCATCAGTGTGTGGTTTCTACTGTCTAGTATATTTACTGTTTAGAATTAATAAATACACCCACAGAGAGTTTATAAACTTGTTTAGCAAAGTTAATAGAAGTGAGAATGATAGAAATGTGAGGTATATGTTCTGTCAGTATTTTAAAAAATATTGTAATAAATAATTTTAAGTATTATTTAAGTCATGAAGTGTATAAATAACAATCAGTTTTATATATATATATATATATATATATATATATATATATATATATATATATATATATATATATATATATATATATATAAGTAAACCTTACGGTATTTATTTCTGTACTGTATAATAATAAAAACACTGCTTGTATTCGTATATATTTATTTATTTAATTCCGTACATAAAAATTTCGGCCAGGTACAACCTTTAGTCAATGAACTCAAAGCCAGGTAGAAATTTACTTAAAATTCCTGGAAATGTGTGTATACATACAAGTTGAAAGAATCACTTACCTTACACCCCTGTTTAAATTACTATACCCCAGATAATATTATAAAATTGTGTATGAGATATTAAGTATATGTTTATTTAATAATAACAGAAGTATTTACAATAAATATTTATTTACAAAACATCTACACATAAAACTTGATTTCGAGATTCAATGAAACATAAATAAAAATATTGATGTAATAATAACAAAAATAAAATTATTGATAATGAATTATTGATAATGAATTGTTACAATATAAGAAATATTAATAAAATTACATACATTACATACAAATAAATATTCTATTTCTACTTAAACTTTATCTTTTTTATTCCATATGGGACACTATTTACATTATCTACTAATCTACGTTTCATAAACTTAACAGCAAATGTCTTTTTTTCCTCCCTCGTTAACACTGTATGATCCTTAGTACATCTAATACTATTAAAATGTAATACAGGGTTTTTAATATTATTACTGTTAAACACTAAATCTTTAAGACAGTCAAAACTAATAATTTTACTATTTTTAAAATTTAAAGTTATTCCTTTAACTTTACATATTTCTTTCACCTCTCCGGTTGTTGAAGAAAATACCTTGTATGAGTAAGTTTTAGGCCCCGCGCAGACAAACTCCGTTATAAAGCTACCAGGACCGTAGCATTCTAATTCATCGGTGAGATCGCCTAAGTAATTTCCCGTTTTAGGTTCATATTCGTTAGGTGAATGAGAAAAAATTATTTAATCGGTATCGTAATATAAAACTCTACGATTCAACGTCTCTAAAAAGTCATATAACCGTAATCGTGCCTGACACGTTACATAGCAAGCAATAACCACATTAACAGTCTTTAATTGTTCTATCGCTTCTGTATCATGCTTCCAATTAACGTAAACCATGTGATCTCCCGCTGGGATTATTCTATTGACCTGGGTTGCTGGATTAGCCAATAAATCGTATAATTCTTCTGCACTGGAAACGATTGTTGTTTGAGATCTGTTTTCGGTCTGCGCGAATTTTCCTGTAATTTTAAATAATAATTATTTAATATGAAATAAATTATAATATAGTTTAGCTTACCCCAGAATGAGTTCAGCATCAGCTTAGCATTGGAACGTTTCCCTGCATTTTTCTCTATCTGAGACGGCTCCAGTTGAATTCCTTCATTTATTTCATAACTTCTTATATAGCCAGTTTTACTTGCGTCATCCGTGCAATTTACAGGATACCCACTGGCTTCTTGTTTCATTTTTAAAAATGTGTTTTTGTATTTCTATCATAAACAGTTATTTCATACTGCCATACCTCGTGCACTTTTAAAATTTTATAACCAACACATACGGTGCGTTTTACCTCATCTACAACCCATGTCCCCATAAACTGTCTTTCGTCGTCACTATGGCCACAGTCGTTTTGATTTAGCTCATCACAACATTTCCGACATAGAACGAACATAAGCTTTCCATGAGCTCTCCGTGGTAGTACTGGATGAAACAAATCGCTGGGCGGTAGAATAGTACATTTTATTATACCTTCAACTTTATCAATATTATTACCAGGACATAGCGTATCACAATCTGTACCTACAAAAATTTTCGGATGGCCAATTGGAAATTTACCATATTTGTAGATAAAGGGGTAAAGAGAGCATACATCTACATATTTAATTCTTTCTTGATTTTCAGTTTTTTTATACAATGTCGTATTACCCGTGCGTCCACCAAATAGAGCATCCCGGGGATTCAGAGGTAAATTGTCTAAAGTTTCATGATTACTAAGCAAGCTTTTTAAATTTTTATTACATTCTAATTTTTTTCGAAATTCACATTCCCAAACTTTAACGATAATATACTCTAAATTTTGAATTTTGTCTAATTTCTCTAGTGTTCTCTTGTACCGGTCTTCCATTGTTTCTTTCGTTGAATTGAAAACTGGCTCATTTCTTTTTGTTTTAAAACATATAGTGCAGCCATGCCAGAAGCATGCCAAAAATTCAAATATCAGTTTATCAGGTGCATAGTATCCATCAACTTTAAATAAATTATCTATTAGTACTTCCCGGCCGTTTCCCGCGTGCTGAATACGAATTCCTCTTTCCATTTCCTGATTTAATAACCACATCAGAGCTATTTTAGATTGATTATCTTTTAGTCTGTAACCTTGTTGCGGTATAATAGCTATTGTATTAGGCTTCAGAAACAATCTACGAAATACGAGGTTACATGTAGAGGCGATCGTAGTTGCTTCGGAAAACGGACATACTTTACAGTCTTGAACAAATCTTAATCGAAAATTATCACATGTCTACGTCAGACACGCAATACTCTACAATTTCTTTACGCATATCGAATATAGCATTTTCTTCCACTTTCTTATTATACCACATTAAAAAACTTTCCCTTACCGAGACAGACATAGCATCTATTCCATAATATTTAAGGGAAGGCATAGGACCTATATAATCTTGATTATTTAATTTATTGAAGAAGTGAGGAAAAAAACCTTTTTTTAAAGATTCCGGTAAGCCCATAGTTTTTGGTAGTAGAGATAATGACATAGGTAATTAATTAATCGAATCTAAAAATTTAACGTGATTAATCTGCATCATCATTATTTTGCAACCATTTAAAATTAATTTTGGTTTCATACTGTACTCTTCTACCAGATATTTTAAAATAAATTGACAGTCAAAGGATTTTGCGTTATGCGCGATACATATTATCGAAGAAAAAGAAGTTCGCGGTAAAAAAATATAATTTAAATTTTTTTTCAAAGGTTCTTTAGAAAAAATATGCTGTCGAATGCCACATGAACTGCAAAGTTGTTTTATATCAGTAATGTTGCAACAAACATGACACGACTGTTGTATTACTCATAAATTAATTTCGTGCTCAAAATTCTCACCGCTAGCTTTTTCTTGACGAGTTTCAAAATCATAATATAATAATAAACTTTTATTTTTATAACTTGCAGTATTCGATTGAATGTAACACGCATGTCCAGCACTTTTATAATTTTGACATAGTTTACAATATATCTCGCCACAGATATGTTTACGCAACTTTTTCTCACAATTATATACTTTTAAACATTTTATACATTTTTTAAGTACTTTACATATTCCGTTTTTATGATTGTTATAACAATTTAAACCCCGAAATTTTCTATTACACAATTTACAAAGCATCAAGTCAAGGGTGGTAGCACATGCTAGTGAAATTTTACAATAATAGCAAACAGCTGTACAAGAATGTCTTTGTCTTGTATTATAAGGAAAATGACAAGTTTCGCAAAAATACGAACTTGAAAATGTTGCCGTTAAGCTTTTGATCACAGCGAAATGATTTCTATGGTACAGTAAATTTAACCGGGGAAGATTTTTACCTTTCGCTCCCTCAAACACCACTCTTGCACGAGTATTATATTCATACACACAAATATTATAATCGGTATAATGTTGTTGAAAATTCATTAGTTCATTAATTCCCCCGCCATTTTGATCGATATGTACATTTGCTTTTAATAATAACTCACGAGCTCTATTGCTTTGTACACCATGTTTATCAGTGGCTATGTCCTGAAAACATTGTTCTTTTTTGTAAAAAGATTCGGCGACTACGAGTGCACGCGGCAGGCATAAATTATCTTTGTTTATGATATCAACAATACCCTGTTTTTTACGGCAAAATTGGGCAAACGTCAAACCATGCGTTCGAACTCTACCACGACCGGCAGGCATTGTTACTTTTGTTAATTCTATTGAGAATTCTCCGTCGGAGAACATTTCTTTATTACTTTGTAATATTTTTTCAATAGATTCCCAAATAATATCCATATCTAGTTGATCTGCTCTACGAAAACTAAGCCATCCCGGTCCTACGTAATCTGTAGGTGCTACGGATTCCATGACAAACGCAAGTACCTGTTGTACACCATCATAAAACCATTGAATTGAATTAGTATCTTCTGGGGGATCATTCACTCGAAATAGAATCTTGCGACCTGTTACATTAAAAAGTTTACAGGGTTTTTCTTCATCGGCAATAATTGTAAAAAGGCGAGCACCACTTCCACTTCCACTTTGATTTAAACTATCATTATTAATTTCTTCACATGCTCTAAAGAATGCATTTACTCACTATCATTTAAAGCGGAATCAATAATATCTTCGCAAATACGAAAAAAAAAAATATATCTTGATCTGCCATGATAACCGAACTCACACTTCACAACAGGCATGTACAGTAAGTTTCTTCCCTATACGCCGGACGTTTATATAAGACACCTACCTAAACACTTCCCCGCATATATCCTGTTTCAGGTAGTAAAAATTAGATAACGAGCTGGGGAGATCAGAGCTTTGAAAAATATATTTTCATTTTCAGGAACCGGATAAAAATATAGTAATAGTACATAAAAAATTCAATTTTATTTATTTATTTGTTTATTTATATTATTTTTCACTGGATTGAATTCATTAGGTAATAACAATGGTAATATTAGTATTTCAATTTCATTTATTTGTTTATATTAAGTATTTTCTTTCATCATAAACATCGATACATAGTATAAATCATTTGTCAATTTATAGTAATAATATATACATACATCTAGATTCTATGCTAATATCTCTACTTAAACTATATTTATTTATATTACACAATATTTTAATCTATATGATATATTTATTTTCCCTAAGAATAAATGTCTTTACGCTATTAATATCTTCTACAGTTTTATTTTTGTAGTACGTATATATTTCATTAAAGATATTCTTAAAATCTACATCCGAATAGATACTATTGTACAAACTACTACTTATATCTAAATTAAATCTAATACTTTTTAATGCGACATCTTGAATAAATTTTTTATATATATATTATTAAAAATTTTATAATTATTTCTATATTTTTGAGTATATTTTTTTATTGTGCCTTCTAAATTTATAAAATTACTAATAATATTTTTATTTATTACCACAAATTTGTTCATTCTTCTTAATTTCATTTGTTCTTTTGGAAGTAAACTTAATTCTACGCCACTCACTTTCGTAATTCTGTCCATTTCTACTACACTACACACTTTTTTTAATTTTTTATTTTTTAAATATTTTACAAATTCGATAATATCGTCAATTTCCACATAATTTTTATTAATAACGTCACCCACTATCCTCGTTGCTATCCTCATGCAGGGGTTAGGATCAACTACAGCAGCAAAAAACGTTTTTCTTTTTTCGTCTAGAGGCACCGTCCATACGTCCAAAAGACGATCATTATTGTCCATAAAATGTTTATTACGAGGAAAAACAAAACTTGCTACTTCAGCTGTCCCTATAATAACATTTAAAAATGGATCATTCACATACTCTACGTCTTCTTTGCTTGTATTTTCAGCTTCAAAGAAGGGTTGAGCGTATGGCTCACTCATATCACTGCATCTATTTTCTGAAGACTGTTCACCGCTGCTATCACCACATATTCGCCTTCTTTTCAGAGGCGGTGATGATATCGAAGTTATTGGGACTATCGATGACGATGTCGATGCTGTCGATATTGAATTGATATCTCTCGCCAGTCTCCGAACTTCTTCTTCTAGGGCTATGATTTCGGGGTCATTCGACACCATCTCTCGCAGAAGCTCCATGGTATCCTTGGTTTCATCTTCCAGGACCACCGGCTTTGCCGACGAAGTTATTCCCGAAAGAGGTAAATATTCGCTGTCAGAAGTATCGTTATCGGAGAAAAACACTTTACAGGCATCCTCCACTAGAGTGTTGAAGAGTGTCGATGAAGATGATGACGAATGATTATCTTCTCCGTGCGAATCCAGTGCTTCAATTTCCTGCATAAGCTGATTAGCTTCCTCGTTACCGTCACTAGGAAACCTGGTGGAGATCGTGTCCGCCGGTCTTATTAGCTTATTCTCCAGAATAACAAATTTAGATGTAGACATGATGCAGATTCGAGAGAGTAACAGCACACACGAGAGAACTTTTAGACTAAAAAGTTGCTTTTCTGTTCTATTTATATATACAGTTAGAGAAACACAGCAGATACGTAGTTAAACTTCAGGGTATTTTCCCTAATACTGTACTGATTAAAATCTATGCAGCGGACGATATGGTTTTATATTTTCAAACAAATCCTCGTCTGAATTAAAATATTTTATAGCGGAAATACTAAGACTAGTTGGACTAGAACAAAAGTAACACGTATTATTCAAATTTATATGCGACCAAGAAATCTTTTGAAAATAGTTTTCTATCTCAGAATCAGAAACTGCACAGAATATCTATTTCCCCGGATGTTCTGATAGCTACGAACATTGCAACACAGAATTCTAATGAATTCAGTACGCAACGGTTAGCGGATGTATGCAATAATTTTTATTTTTAACATACCTACTCTGTATTAAAATATTCTACAGCGGAAATACAAAGGCTTACTATAATATAACCCGAAGAAGCGAGCACAACGAGGGGATGCGTTTTACAGCGGAAATATAACGGCTTCCTAACAGAATTTGCTATACCTGGACCTGGATACGCAGATAAAATCTACAAAAAGGAACAAATCAACGAAGGTAGCGTACCCTGTGTTAAAAGCCATTGCTACATAATCGGATATTTTTTCAAGGCGTATGAAATATTATAATTACCTAATTACGCACACCTGCAATTACAAAAAGCAAGTACAAACATGTCCTAACCTATTACTTCCGGTCGATTAGGACATGACACAAGTACATGACAAAAATTATAATTACAATTACGCACACCTGCAAATCCAGGAATCAAGTACGTGTACAAGTACATGTACACGTACATGTACGTGACCTGAATAAATTAAGAAGTCTGGCTGGGAAGTGTACCCCCTTCTACTACTCTCATCTCCTGAATATGTCAATAAAGATTACATTTTCGTATTCAGGGGGTGTGTCGTAATAAATGGTGGTAATATGGTTCTGTCACAGCTTCTAGTAATTTTTTTTAATAAAACTTTGAAACAAGACATATTTTCGATGCTTCTGACTTTGAACTTATATTATTAACCCTCCTCCCCTGAATTTGCAATCATATCTGTGGTTAATATGGTTTTGTCACGGCCTTTATTTATAGTGATAAAGAGCATTTTACTTTTGAGTCTCACTATATTCGATCTTTATGTTGTTCTACATTTTAAATTGTTATTTTCTATTACTTATTAATGTAAACATTGAATGTATACTTTGTTCTATAAAATTTTAAATATTTACATAATAATATTTGTTAAATAACACTCAGTATGGTATGTTCTTATATTACTGTCTTCATCTCTGCATTGTGGTATGTATCTTCCGTGGTAGGGTTGTCCAAAATATTTTTCGTTCGACTCGGCTGCTGCGAATTGGCTGCTAGGTTCAGTCTGATATAGATTTGAAGATAAAAAACTTAATTGCATACTCAAATGTTAAATAAACTTGGGGAAAATTTCTAGAGTCAGTTTTTACATATCCTTGTTCTATCGAGAATTAAAACAACCTAAAAATTATAAAAATAACATTATCGCAAAATATGGTTAAACATAAAGAAACAAATGTTTATTATACGTTACTTTATGAACGTAAAATACACAAACACTAACGCCATCGGCCGTCCCGCCGTCGTACTTTGTGTCATAATATTGTCAAACTGTTTCAATGGTGTATAATTAGGGAAAATATGCTTATTATTTATGTTTAAATTATTAAAAAATCTTTCAGAACTCATAATATAACAAGAAAATTATCTTCTGAATATAATGTATTAGTTTATATATAAAAATATTGCAACCATACGAACATGAAAAAATCTAATCCCTCTAGAAATGACTGTTTGTCGACCACTGGTCAGCACCAACTATAGCTGTATTCTTTTTGAACCAATTGTATCTCAGCTCAGTACATAACTGAGTTGAGCTAAAGTGAGTTGTGATTTTGCAAAAAGAACAGGTTTTATTCCATTTTATAATTTCCTTCTTTACCGATAGCATTTTCTGTAACAGCTGTCAAATTTATTGACGTTTTTCTGATCTATGATACTGCGTTTATAAACGAAAAATAGATAATGTTGAAAATATATTACTTGTAAGATGTAAGTATATCTGTACATGTGAATATAATTTATTTTTTTAATTATATAACCTTAAAATACAAACTGAGTGTTTCAAATGTCACAGATATTATTTTGCGTAAGATTATTTTTATTAAATTTATTATGTTTTGTCTCTAATTAGCTATTTAGGTACGTAACCGATGCTGTTGGATAAGAGCTACATTTAATGATACTGGTATTCTCGTATTTTATTTCAGTTTATTTCTAGATTTCAGTGTGAGAACATCGATATTATAGTGATTCAGGTGAGAGAGTTAATCTAGCGTGTGTATGATTGTGAGTGTGCGTGTGAGCAGTACTGGGTACTGTAGTGGCCGCATCGTGTGAACCCGAGGGTCGCCAACGGTAGCAGCAGGGAAGGCAGTAGTGACCCACATCTGGTGTCGCCAACGGCAGCAGCAGTTAGGGCTGTAGTGATCTGATCCAGTTGGTTAAGAGGAATATCTCCGGATCACCACCGAAGCGGCAGTGGTTCCGTAGTGGCTGCTCGTGTGAACCCGAGGGTCGCCAGCGTAGCAGCAGGGAAGGCTGTAGTGACCCACATCTGGTGTCGCCAACGGCAGCAGCAGTTAGGGCTGTAGTGATCTGATCCAGTTGGTTAAGAGGATTGTCTCCGGATCACCACCGAAGCGGCAGAGGGTCCGTAGTAACTAGCGGTACTGCCCGTAGTTGCCAACATGTGTGTACGGTGTGTGAATGCCTGAACCTTTGGTAAATGATTGCCTCCTTACTGAGTATTTCTCATGTGTTAATTCTTTTACAGAAATAATCACGGCGTGAAGGAGGATTCCGCGTGACCGGGTTCGGCCAGGCGACGGTCATCCAGATTTGTTATTATTTTTGTATTAACACTGTATATACCGGTTTGGATTATAAATGTGTTTTAATATTCTAATTTTCAGCGCTAACATTTAATCGTCATTTCTAACATTTCAGAAGTGGGATGAGTGCAATTTAACTTTCAGCTTTTGGGATCACACCAACAAAGCTTTTGGAACAGTGCGGATATTGATTACGTTTATGTTTAGCTGGATTACGAACCTGGAACAACATTACAACATGACTTTACCTAACAACAGTCCTCAATTTCAGTATGTACGTTCACTTTACGCGCTATGCATAAATGGGACGAAATAACTACCATCATGTATGTGAGATCTCGCTGGAGAGGGTATGCAGAAATATGGTATAAAGCGCTACAAGGAATAAATCATTCTTGGGAGTCATAGAAGGCTAGGTCGTTGAAGGCATTTCCGTCACAGGAAAATTATTTCCAGTTGTTTCAAGAAATGATTTCTCGCAACAAGAAACCGGATGAACTTATGTTGCAATACTATTATGAGGAGCTGGCGCTACTCAACACTTGCCCTTATCGAAGATAAATTAGCGACACGAAACCTTTCTACTCCCGTTAAACGCGTTTTACATCGTACTTTTCAGAAGAACAACGATTTCCTGAGGATACATGAAGTGATCTGAGATGAGCTGAGATTTTTCCCGAAAAGAATACAGAGGAGAATATAGTAACGTAGTGGCGATTGACAGGATCAAACCATATTTAAGTACACGTGAACTATCGAAAGACAACAGCGCTTCGGATGTTGATGCTGATGCTGCAAGAATTTGGGATTGATTCCTCGAGGACGAGGAACTTTTCAGGATGGCCGAACTGTCACAGATATTATTTTGCGTAAGATTATTTTTATTAAATTTATTATGTTTTGTCTCTAATTAGCTATTTAGGTACGTAACCGATGCTGTTGGATAAGAGCTACATTTAATGATACTGGTATTCTCGTATTTTATTTCAGTTTATTTCTAGATTTCAGTGTGAGAACATCGATATTATAGTGATTCAGGTGAGAGAGTTAATCTAGCGTGTGTATGATTGTGAGTGTGCGTGTGAGCAGTACTGGGTACTGTAGTGGCCGCATCGTGTGAACCCGAGGGTCGCCAACGGTAGCAGCAGGGAAGGCAGTAGTGACCCACATCTGGTGTCGCCAACGGCAGCAGCAGTTAGGGCTGTAGTGATCTGATCCAGTTGGTTAAGAGGAATATCTCCGGATCACCACCGAAGCGGCAGTGGTTCCGTAGTGGCTGCTCGTGTGAACCCGAGGGTCGCCAGCGTAGCAGCAGGGAAGGCTGTAGTGACCCACATCTGGTGACGCCAACGGCAGCAGCAGTTAGGGCTGTAGTGATCTGATCCAGTTGGTCAAGAGGATTGTCTCCGGATCACCACCGAAGCGGCAGAGGGTCCGTAGTAACTAGCGGTACTGCCCGTAGTTGCCAACATGTGTGTACGGTGTGTGAATGCCTGAACCTTTTGTAAATGATTGCCTCCTTACTGAGTATTTCTCATGTGTTAATTCTTTTACAGAAATAATCACGGCGTGAAGGAGGATTCCGCGTGACCGGGTTCGGCCGGGCGACGGTCATCCAGATTTGTTATTATTTTAAGAAATTTAATTTATAATAAACCAATAAAGCAAATAATAAAATATTTTTTTAAATAAATAAATCTTGTTACGTACAATGTATCCACTTTATTAAATTAAATATTAATAAAAGATTAAAAACATATTAATAATAAAAATTATTTTGAAAAGAAAAAATTAAAAAATAAATATTGCTGTCGGTTGGTTTCGAACCCGACTCTCTAAATTGTGAAGCGCGCACGTTACCCCTACTCTATCAGAGCTGTTGCTTAGATACTATTATTTTCAAGATATGAATAACATTTATGGTACTTCTACAATTTTTCTCAATTTATTCTAATATTACACTTGTAAATTGACTGATTTGAATTGAAATCCATAGAAATAGTATCCCCGGATAAGCATGCAAAATTTCATCTTAATATCTTGCACTGGGGAGATACTATTCACAATTAACTAATTTTACATGTTAATCGCCCATGTGTCGGTCGGATTAAGACAACCCGGTATATATATATATATATATATATATATATATATATATATATATATATATATATATATATATATACTAGCAGACCCGGCCACACGTTGTTGTGGCTAAGGGTTTTGTTATATTACATTGTAGTAAACTATTCAAGGGGAAGACGGAAACGTTAAAGCTGGTATAAAAATTAAACTTATAAATGAGGTAGGTAGGGCAGATCAACAGTTGGAGCGTTGAATCTGCCAGCATGTTCACCAAATGGTACTTTGTCGGCTTTTATGACGATTTGATAGTTGTCATTTTGCAATCGTGGCGAAACTCTTTTAATCAATAGAATTAGTTGATTCTGGTCTTCTAAAAAATTTTCCAGCAATATCACAATTGCTCTTTCTTCTGCTTGTTCAATGAAATTATATTAGCACCGAGTTGTCACGCGCTCTTCACAATTGCCCATAAAATAAATTTGAAGAAATTTCGGATCATCATCAGGCATTGGCATCAATGACCCGATTTGATGGTACACTTGGCCTTGTATTATGAATGTAGTTTCAAAATTACGTCCATCGGATGCAAGATCGCAAATTTTAGTTGCCCCAAATGACGTCATTTGGAAGCAAGAATTAAATTTGCGTATTTTACGCAAAAATAATTTTGAATCATCTGAAACGCCAGCAAGAAGAGATAATAAAGGTTCCGGCGGAGTGGGTAGAGGTGGCAGCACAACTTTTCCTGATGCGCAGCACATGCCGGGTGTTTCATTCCGAAATTTCAATGCCTGACAATATTGACATACTTTATCCATTGCACCGATAGCAATTTTTGAATGCGCAGAGTAGTTAATATCTGGTGCATATTCGAAAGCAAGACGAACAAATGATGCACGTGATAATGAGCGGCTGGACCGCTGCCTCTGTTGTTCTTGTACTCGTGCTGTAGCTATGTTTTGTTCTCGTGCCGCTCTTGTTCTCACAATAGTCTGTCGTAGACGTTCGTCACGCTGTTCTTGATTTTCTTGTGCACGACCCTCTGTTGTCCTGATTCTTTGATCTGCATTTCTTGTTTCGACTTGTTCTGCCGACTGATGAGCTCTTTCAACATGTTTGCGTCGTGCCTTTCTGCTCCGCGCGTTGTTGAGGTTAGACTTTTTCGGTGGCATTTGACTGAAAATAAGAAAAAACTGAAAAACATAATATTGTAGCACATAGAAGTGAGGTGTGCAAAATAATTTATTATTGAAAAAGTGTGGGGAACTTTGTAGATAGCATTATTAACCTCCAAAATGGTAAATAATTTTTTTCAAAATACATATATTACACAGTGTGATTTGATGCATAGCAAATACAATAATGTAACTATGTGATAATACTTACATGTAGTCTAACTAACACGTTGCCAGCTATGTTAACACCAGAAATTGAGAAAGTACGAACAATTGAATTTCACTGTATTTTAGCCTCAGCAACACGTGGTGGTTATGCTATTATATTGTAGCTTACATGAAACGTAAAATAGCGCCATCTATTGAATACAGATATCGCCATCTGTTAGAATCGTTTGGAGCTAACAGATAATTGTAACTTTCAAATAATAGAAAATAATATTGCGAATATAAATTGAGATGTAAGCTATTCTATCTTTCAAGTTGGATCAAACTGCATATGGTGTGCAAATTTGATTAAAATCGGTTAAGTAGTTTAGGAGTCCATCGCGGGCAAACAACGTGACACGTAATTTATATATATATATATATATATATATATATATATATATATATATATATATATATATACAGGGTGGTGGCGGTTAGGGGTGAACATAGGGATTTAACATGGGATTTTAGTTTTTCGCAATTTCCTGCTCTTCTGTTCATTTTACGGCAAAAACTGTAGAGTACAAAATTGTTCAGAATTAAAAATTGCATACAAAAATGTGTTTATATTTATTATTATGTTTTTGGTTTCTTCACAATTTTAAAAAGAAATTTCAAAATTTCTGTTAATTTGTAGCAATAGCCATGACATAACTCAAAATGTTTAAACATAATAATGTCATTCAATTTCTGTCAAATTTTCGAAATTTTATCTAATAAAAAGTTAATTTAATAATGAATGTTTATTCGAATAAGGAACGAGTTTTCATTATAAAAAATTATTATGGTGGAAATAGTTTTTGAAGAATACGTGATTTGTTTTCCATAAAGTACGAAAATACACCAATTCCTATTATAGCAACAACTTCTAAACTTGTTAAAAACGTTGAGAACACAGCTAGTATAGCTGTGAACGAAGGTAATGATGGAAATAATAATAATGATAGAAGACGTTATAACGAAGTTAATGAAGAAATGGTATTGGCTATGATAAATCAAAATTCTACGTGGTTGATACATTTGGAATTGGTTTATTATTAAATGGTATACCTAATAAAAAATGCGTAATAAAATTAAATGTTGTTTGTTTGTATTTAATTTTTAAGTTAGATTGACGCGTAGTTGACGTTTATAAATAATTTTTGACAACCAGAAAAAAATAAATTCCATGGCTATTGCTACAAAATAACAGAAATTTTGAAATTTCTTTTTAATATTGTGAAGAAACCAAAAACATAATAATAAATGTAAATACATTTTTGTATTCAATTTTTAATTCTGAACAATTTTGTACTCTACAGTTTTTGCCGTAAAAATAAGAGCAGGAAATTGCAAAAAACTAAAATGCCATGTTAAATGTAAATATATATATATATATATATATATATATATATATATATATATATATATATATATACCTCGTAGCTCTTATAGTTCTCGAGTTAGCAATAGTGTACCACTTAAAATTTTAGTTACATATTATATATATATATATATATATATATATATATATATATATATATATATATATATATATATATGGTGTTTCCTTTAAAACAACCAGCGCTTTTTTGGGCGAACTAATGACTTTAGAAAAAAATGTTATATACAAGAAATGATCAAGAATAAGGGGCTAATTTATTAATAACAAACCGAAAATTCGACCAGTGGTTCTCAAACGGCAGAACAAAATTATATTTTTTTAAATGGTATCCTATATAATTAGTTATGCTAGTAGTAAACCCACTTTTTATTACATTATTTCTAGTTTTTAATACCATTTTTCTCGAAATAATTGTTATACAATCCTATGCTATATTTATATCATTGAAATCAGAAAATAATATTCTATTTAAAGGGCTAAAAAATTATATAGGGTATCATTTAAAAAAATATAATTTTGTTCTACCGTTTGAGAACCACTGGTTAAATATTCGGTTTGTTACTATTGATACATTATCCCCTTATTCTTGATTATTTTTAGTATAAAACATTTTTCGTAAGTTGTTAGTTCGCCCAAAAAATCGCTGGTTATTTTAAGTGAAACACCTGTATATATATACCGTGTGTCTATTTTAAAGGTGTACATAAGAGATTAACATGGGAAATCAGTTTTTTGCAATTTCCTGCTCGCCTAATGATATTAAGCTAAAATGCGTCAAATAAAAGTTTTAGGGTATAAAATTCTACATCTAAAACAATAAACAGAATTACCTTTACATGCTTTATAACGACAGAAGTTAAATATGAAAATGTCGAAAATTACGTTAAAAATATCGACAGCCATGGAATTCAACAAAAAATAAATAAATGCTTGACGTTTTATCTGTCACAACGTAAGTTAGCTTATTTCAGGTTTCTGACAATTTGATTTCAACAAATATCGTTAATTATGACAATAATAGAAATATAAAATTAATAAATAAAGTTAAGAAAATACAGTTTTGTTTAAATATGAATATATCAAAAATTCAACATTGCGTAACAAAATTATGTATGATGCTGTTATGTACTCTCAACTCATTTCCATTACATCTACCTTAGTACTACAGATACAGAAGGGGTCTGCACGTATCATTCCTAACACTCTTTCTTAGAGTAACGCATGTTCTGCTCGTTCTGTATTCTGATTACGCCGGTCACGTGTATTTATTGAACACACATTAGCAGTCTTTTCAAATTTTGTCACGAATTTAGCTCTTCATTTGTATAAATGTTCATTTTTTAATCATTTCAGGCAATAAAACTAAAGACAAAATCAAATTGTCAGAAACGTCAAATAAGTTAACCTACGTTGTGCCAGATAAAACGTCAAGCATTCAATTATTTTTTGTTCAATTCCATGGCTGTCGATATTTTTAACGTAATTTTCGACATTTTCATATTTAATTTCTGTTGTTACAATGCATGGAAAGCTAATTCTGTTTATCGATTTAGATGCAGAATTTTATGCTCTAAAACTTTTATTTCACGTATTTCTACTTAAAATAATTAGGCGAGCAGGAAATTGCAAAAAACTTATTTCCCATGTTAATCTCCTATGTACACCTTTACGACAGACACACGGTATATTTATAACTAAACCTGTGTAACAAAATTTAAGGGTATATAGTATTGACCAAAATGAGTAAAAAAAGTTTAATTAATATGGGTCCGACAACTGAATGGTAAACAAAAAGTCCCATTTAATCGAAATCGTAGCTCGTATAGTTTTCGAGATGGCAACGGTAAACCAGGTAAAAACTCATTTTACTGCCTTATAACTCGGAAACTATTGAAGATCGGACCCATGTTGATTAAGCTTTTTTAGTCATTTTGGTCAGTACTCCATATATATTTTTAAACTGGTCGGTAGCTATTTTTAATAATTTTTTTCAAATCTTCTACAATGAAAGTAATTATTTACATAATATATAGTACTAATAAATGTCTAATATTGTGTAATTAATAATTTAAATGAATTTGATAGATGGTAAGGAATTCTTTGGTCGACATTTCTGTTAATTACCATTTATCTTTGCTGGGGCAGTGTTCTAATTTTACAGTGAATAGCAGTGTAGTGTAGTTTTTGTTAAAATGGATGTATTTAGTAACAGTGAATTAGTGGACATGGTGTTAATTTATGGAGAAGCAGGGCAAAATTTGTTATTGGCACGACGTCTCTATGCTGAACGTTATCGTTTACGGCGATTGGCGATTACCCCCTCGCCGTTTGTTTGTGAGGATAGTCCAGCGCCTTTGAGACAGGATCTGTGCGACCTAATCGTGGGAGAAGTGGTGGCCAGCAGCATCAACACATACAATGCATTAATATTAGAATTCTTTTAGTATAAAAAACTATTATTATCTCTAAATCTAACGAACATTAGATAATGTTTCTTTGATAATTAATTTCATTTAACATTACTTTCTATGACGTATGCTACTCCAAAAAATGTCTACTTCAAGTAAACTACCCTTAACTTTGCGAATTAGAAAAAGAAAAATTTTTGTTTCATGATCAGCACGTCGTACAGTATATACCCTTTAATTTTTTGTCTTAAGTTGTGGAACATTCTGTATATACCGTGTGTCTGTCTTAAAGGTGTACATATAGGAGATTAACATGGAAAATCAGTTTGTTGAAATTTCCTGCTCGCCTAATTATTTTAAGCAAAAACGCGTTAAATAAAAGTTTCAGGGTATAAAATTCTGCATCTAAATCAATAAACATAATTACTTTTACATACTTTGTAATGACAATAATTAAATATGATTTTATTGTAAGATGAAATCATGGCCACGGACCTGAAAGTAATAGTGGCATTTGTCGTGTAATTACATAAATATAATTATGTATTATACTGCTCTCTTAATGCTTGTCTAGTAATGTTAAATTTAATTCAAAGTGTTATTTAATGGTCTACCTACATCATATTTATATTTTTGTTTTATGCATAAACATAGATGAAGAAGATAAAGCTTTGAGAAAAGCATTATTTATATAGAAACATAAAATACGAGTTCTTCAGTTAAAAACATTACATATGTATTACATATTGCACCCCTATGAGTATAGTTTAGGACAAGATGCTTGGTAATTGTATTTAGTTGTCCCCTACTAGCTTACCATAAACAAAGGATTATCTCTACATTTATGGGGGTCTACAGGTAATAAAATGCAGAGACTGATTATTTTTTTACATATATACAATACAGGTATACGTTTATACGTAGTAAAACACAGTCAATGAAATTTTTAATTTTGCATAATAATGTAATCATGCTACATAATGCACAATATACGAGTCCATAGTAAAGCATAGTTAACGAAAATATAATTTTTTAGATTATAAAATGTTTCTTAACACCACCCCTACATATTTACAGCTCTTCCCCCTGGTTAAGGTAAACCTCATCCATTGCCATGCTTGGGATTAACGAAATACTATACGAAATTATGTGAAGTTAATTACATGTAATATTATATTACACGGCTTACAAATATCCTTGCATAGTCATCTTTCTTGAACTAAACAGGAGCCCGATTCGAAACTATCTCAGTAGTGATATATCATATCACTTGTCAGTGCCGTGAAATACAGTAAATACAATATCACATTATCTCACTCATTAATGTCATATTACTTTGGCAGTTGAACATAGTTCCTAGTGGTAAAGTGATAATTGGTGGTTATTTTCAAAGCACATTACTTGTGTTGAGAATCGGGCCCTACACGTACTATTGTTCCCATCAAATTTAGAATAGATGCAATGATACATTTTAAATTATATTAGGAACAATGAGAAAATATCCTCCATTTAATAGAGTTGCTGCCGAGAATTATAAAATATCCAATAGTGATATAGTCGTAGAAAAAGGAACCAAGATTTGAATTTCAGTTGATGGGATCCAGATTGATTCTGCACATTTTCTGAATCCCAAACAATGTGATCTTGAAAGATTCACTGTGTGACGTAACTTTTCCCTTAAGGATTTATTGGGTTACTCTATTCCACAGGGATTTTCTGTTAGTAGGCCGGCAGCTTTTAAACAGTGGAGACGGGCAGGGTTGAAAACCACCGGAATGGTTATAAAAGGGAATAAGGGCGCCACGTAATTTTTATCCGGAAAAAGGAAAAGATGGTCTAAACAAAATACTAAAGAGATCTTACCTACCGTAACGTTCTTGCCTGCAAACGACTGAGGTTTGTGAACAAAAAGAAATAATTTATAAAACAGAATTTAATGAAATGCAAGTTGAAGCTGAAGTAAAAATGACACTATCAGAAACTAAGTTGTAAAAAAAGTAGTAAGAGATCATAATACACTAATTGTTGAACCCTAAACTCATAACCCAGTTTTGAGCGCTACGTATTTGCACTTACATCAATTTGAAGTGGTACCAGTTCAAACGTAAGCAGATCATGCCAGTTGATACGAGTATACTAGCTGAATCACACGTTGCAACAATGGGCAACAATTCAAACATAAAAATTATCAAAAATATATCTTAGGTACATAATATTTCTCATAATCAAATAAATTTACTGAGCTGAAGGCTCCAACTTTATTTGTAAACTACATATGACGCTATGCAATACTGCATTGACTCCAAAACAAACACACCAATGAACCAATAATCATTTTAATAAAAAAATACAATACTTATGCGTCAAAATAAAATTTACAGTGAAGACACTGTAGCAACAGTCCTCCACGGCTACACACAACTTTAAAACGGAACTCCAATTCTTCTTCGCAACAATAACAAAAGCGGAAGAACGATATTAAAAGATGGTAACTTTTCACGGAACGCCAATATGGTGACCGGAAACTATACAGCGCCACAGTAAAACAAAACAAATAACATAAAGAAGAAATAATAACACGAAGAATACAGTAAAACGAACGCGCACGCCATTGTAGTATTAGACCGCATTAAACCTGCCAAAAATGTCAACAAAACTTGGGAAGGTCGCTACAGAATGAAAGTTTGGAAGAATTACTAAATAAAATATAAATAGGGCGAAAATAATCAACATAAGAATACAGGTAAGTTACTATATATATATATATATATATATATATATATATATATATATATATATATATATATATATATATATATATATATATATATATATATATATATATATATATATATATATAAGTGAAACCTATTTTACATGAGATACACAATGTAGGAACAGATGCAACATTAAACACGGCCAATAAAAAGGAGAATGAAGTTACAAAGAAGATTTATTGGACAGAACACTAACTAAAGAAGGTATAACAATTGGAGAATACACAGAGACATAAAGGATTGACAGAGTAACAGTAAAGATTCGACAAGGGAATTTCCAGATTTGAGTTGAAAGAAAGGTACGTAAAAGATAGGAATCTGGAGCAAAAATGCAAAATGTTAAACAGTAACAACTACTGTCGAAAACAAAGATAATATAAATCCATTTATTTACCTACCGTTTGGTGATAGACCTAGGCATTGCATCGATAAATAATTGTTATTAGGAATAATATATTATTGTAATAATTTTGTTATAATATAAGTGTGAAATTGGGAAAACTACAAACAATGACTATATATAATATAATTTTAATATTTGTCCTCAATCACCAGAAGAACACTCTTTCAGGTGGAAAAATTAATTCGGTACTAAACAAGAAAATTACATTGTGTATTACTAAACTGTAGAGTGCGAAGTTGTTTAGAATTAAAAGTTGTATGCAAAACTGTTTTTGAATTTACTATTTTTCCTCCAGTTTCTCCACAATTTTAAAAAGAAATTTCAAAATTTCGGTTTATTTAATGTAGCAATAGCCATGATACTTGTTTCCTTTTTCTAGTTTTCGTAGATTATTTATAAACGCCAAACGTCAATTAGACATACGGAAAATAAATTCTATATTTTTTTGTAACTATTTCCATCGTTGTGTGAGTATAGCATGGTGTGCTTACGCGCAGTCAGGCGGCTGGTTAAAGCTGTTGCAGTAAAGTAGAAAGTAAATCAAGCGAACTGGCTGATTTATATTAAACGCAGAAAATCTTACTGCTAACCAATCAGAATAATATGTAAATTTCGGCATCTTTCGTTCAACTTCGATATATTTTATCTGAGCTTCGGAACTATCTGGCAATCTTATAAGCTTTTTATAGATTTTTGTTGAGCATGTAGAAAATGAAAGACAATATTTGTGAAATGACGTTTAATTATACTTTTAGTAGAATGTACACTTTTATCACAATAATATTAACATCGGATGCTTTTGTCTATAGTAGTAGCGTTTGTCAAAATAGGATTGATAAAAGTCGTGCTTGAATTTTACGTAAATATAGGTTTGACAGTAGTTGTGCACGTTGTCGTTACAGTAGTTGTAGTTGTCGGTTTTCATTCTCTTCTACAAATAAATTGCACTCAAATAGACTTTGAAGCACAATACTGGCTAAATAGTACACTATTCTTAAAAGGCAAGTTTAGCTAAATCGTGTTATTTTGGGCTCAGGAATCTGTGGTTAAGCCATGTCCCCCTATTTCCAAGACAGTCTGTATATATTATAGCGGTCGTTGAAATAGGAATACAAAAAATAATGAGAATAAACGGACGAAATTCAGCAGAGAGGTTGCTTATTAGTCGAATAAATGATTAAACTTTCACATAAATCAAAAATACAGGCAATGAAAAATTCAATAAGAGCTTTGTCCTCCACGCAATGCTTCAGATGCAAAATGCAATGTGTGCGTGTGTGCGTTGCGTAAAGGATAAGATACTTTATTTTCCACACAGCCTTATAGAGGCCGTGACCGTACGTGAAAAAAATCAAACGCCGCGTACAGACAAATTAGATTCACGACATCTGCTGTATATTGTTGTAAGCCAGATTAAAGAATATTAACTGCATAGTGCATATTACATTCAACTATTTCGACATAAACATAATATAACCTGACTAGCATTTTTATTATAATAGGCTTTGGTTCGCGACTTTGATACGTATAGGAGTATTTAATTCTTTAATTTTTTAAAAATATAAAGTCTAATCACTATACGTTCTTATTACAATAATAAAAACTAAACATTAATTTATAATAATAATAGTAATAATAATAATAAATAAAAATAATAATAATAATAATGAGAATAATAATAATAATAATAATAATAATAATAATAATAATAATAGATAATAATAATAATGATAATAATAATAACAATAATAATAAATAATAATGATAATATATTTTTTCCGAGACAATACAGCAAATAATATTGTTATTAGCAATGTAATGTTTTGGAGAAGGGATATATGCTGTTCGCATGTTAGAATCGCGGAAAAAGACAGATAGATTGCGGGAAGGAAAGAGCCAGTTACAGGTCAGCCTATGAGAGATGAGAGCTGGCTATAACTTTCTCTTTCCTTCCAGTCTATCTGTTTCCTTACAAACTTAAAAAATACGGGTTATTTTAATTTTTTATCTAGTATCATATAAAAATAAAAAATTTGTCAGATACCCCATTCTGAAGATATTGTTAATTTTTTAATTAAGAAAAATCCATTTCATCAACTGTCTTATGAAGATAAACTGTTTGTCAAAGAAATAAAACAATCAAACAGATCACCTTTGCTTTGTTCTGATCTTACTACATCATTAATAAATATTGGAGAAGTAGGCTACCCAAATAGAATGTTTAATAACACTTGCTGTGATAAATATAACTGGCTTGTCGGCAGTAAAGTACTTAATAAATATTTTTACTAGTACTACTAACATATGTAAAGATCACATTGCTTCATCTTGTAAATTAGTATTTTTAGGGAAGCAAAATATTTCTATCGCTATTGATAGTGCAAGAAAAATAGAAATTAAAAGTTTGAATTCGAAGGTGGAAGAAATGTTCTGTGATCTGGCAAATTATTTTTGTACCTGAAAAGGGAAAAACACGCAGCTGCATATCCCTTAAAATATGTAACTTTTGACCTTGAACGATAAAATATTTCGCCTGCGGCGCATTTTTTCTGATACCTTGCCTCACCAAAATTTTGTATGTACTCCAATTTTATTCTGTCTAAAATTAATAATTAAATAAAATATTTTTATAATTTTTTATCTCTTAATACATTGAATATGAAGGAAAAAAAATGCAGTCAACTAAAATATTCTTTTATAATTAAAATAACTTAAAATATTAAAAAATTATATTTAACTTGGTTCTTCCAAGAAAAACTGTTAAGAGATTCAAATGAGGTTACTTTCGCGGATGACCAATGGGGGAGGTTTCGCATTTTTTATTTTTTCATATGTTAAAATATCTAAAGCGTTTTTGCTTTTATATTTTGTAAAAATTTAAAAAAATAGCAGAGAAAAAAGTTGCAATATTTGCTTCCCGCTATTACGGCATACATAACATCAACTATGTGCGAATTAGGTCTCGACATACGTGCCCAAAAGGTGTTTCATAAAAAGAGACAGAAGCAAAACACAGCCACCTGGTGGTATTTACATTTGACACTTGACAATTTAATTTCTGTATTTATTGTATTTTCTAAGTTTTTCATTTACATATTTAAAATAACATAATTTACTTTTTGCGATTTGACATTGAATTTGACGTTTCAATATCTAATATATCGTGTATTTTATTTAACTTGTATAAGAGCGTTCCATTTAAAATAGAACATAACAAATAAGATACTAGTATATATTTTAATTTAATCATTTTAGAAATAAAAAAAATTGCATGATTGTATACATTTAATAAATATTTACTGTCACCCACAACCAAATCTTGATGGTTTTGAAAGTGGTACGTTTTAAAATGTTCTTTCCTTAGTAAACGATGTAACTGGTTTTGCTTACACCCGCAATATCGTTTTCGTAGATAATCTATTATTATTTTGTACCAGCATAATAATTTCAACCATTTTTCACCTCGGTTAAAACATTATTTCCACTTGTTTTCTTTACATGTTCACGTTTAATGCAACCATTTCTCTTAAAATTGTTAACAATTCGTAATATAGTTGAAGCACTTGGTGTAAGTCGATCAGAAAATAATTTACGAAATAAATTAGATACCTGTCTGAGGCTAACGTCAACATTATATCATTGAATTATTTGCACTTTTTCTTGAACTGTATACATTATTTTCAACTTAGAAGTAAAAATACAACCCTAATTGACAGATAATATTCACTTGACAATGACAGCCTATGTTCTATTTTAAAGGCGATTTCGGGCGACATACCCGTTCACTTCTTAGGATCAGTTACGGTCACTTGCGGTATGCTATGGTCAGTGGTGGCGCCAAAAATCAATGGTTCACTTGTTGACACCGTGCTTGGAGGTTATGTATATTCTGCGACATTTAATACTGTCAAAAATAGTGTCTGACAATTAAAATGCATTAACGGAGAAAGATAGTTTTTTCCATATTTGTCCAAAAAAAGAGTCAACAAAAATAATGTCACCCTGTTTGACATAAGACCACGACTCCGACTGTTTTGACTTTTGACATTTCAAAAAAGACATGATAAAAAGAGATAGAAATAGTGAACAGAGACCTGACCCGACTAGCAAACCCGTTCAGCTGTGAGCACTGATCCAAGCATACCAGGTATGTTGTTCCTAGCGCCCGAATGTGTGAACCGGTGTGAACGCACCTGAACGCAACATACCGCAAGTGAGCGGTTGTCGCCCGAAATCGCCTTAAATGGAACGCTCTTATACATTGCTGTCATTTAGTTACTATGGAAATTACAAATCCTATGTTTCGCGTTAAAAAATACTCACGGTAGATCAAATATAGATGGTGTAGATACGTTCATGTTTTCATTCTAAACTAGCGCTCGTAGCGGACAATTACGGCGAACCAAGGATGCTGCATACGTCATTGTATTACGGGCGATTTAACTAACGATAAATTCCATATCGTTTGTACAAAAAAAATACACTATATACTCCATTATCACCTAAATCTAATCAAATCTTCATAAAGGTGTAAAAATAAAAATAAAAAAAATGTATTTTTTGGAATTGTAGTATTATTTAATATTTTTGACTGACAAAATTTTAAAATGCTCCAAAATTTAGCGCAAACATTTTCGATAATTAAAAAATTTTCCTTAGCTCATTAGGGAAATAAAACGAATATCTGTTATCAGTTATCCGGTACCCGATTATAGTTGAAATAATTTATAATTGTAAATTAATACATTTATTTTTTTATTATGTGAAAAAAATTACATTGGTTATAGATGATGAAATGTAAATAAAAAATAAAATAGGTAATATAAATGATAGTAAAATTTATAAAAAATTATATCTTTATTTAAAAAATCGGTGATTTACATATATGGTCTTTTCATGTACAGCTGTTACATACATGGACTAGTAAAAATGTAATGATGTATTGTAAAATGAATTAAAATAATAAATGAATGAAGAGTCATGTGATCACAGATAATATTTACAGGCCTTTCCAGTCAGATCCACCATATCCACCAGCACTGCTTCCGCCCAGTGATAGACCATGTCCTCCAAGTCCGCCTCCAATGCCGCCCCCAATTCCACCTCCAAGACCATGTCCACCCAGACTCAAGCCAGAGTCTGAGCCATATCCGCCTCCAAATCCGCTTCCAAATCCGCCTGATCCGCCATCCAGGCCGGAGTCGTGGCCCTTTATAAACACAGGCACGGGTTTCTTCACGAAGATGGGCTCGGGGATATGTACGGGCACGTGTTTGGTCACGGGCACTGGGTACGGTTTCGGCACGGGAACAGCAACAGGTACTTTCACGAGCACTTTCACTGGTACTTTAACTGGGTAGGGCACGGGCTTGTCAACAGGGTAAGGTACGGGTTTCTCTACTGGAACGGGATAGGGCTTGGGCACGTGGACAGGGTAGGGCTTGTCCACCGGGACGGAAACGGGATGGGGCACTGGCACTGGAATTCTCTTCTCCACATGCACGGGGTACGGTTGTGGAATAGGGATTCCAACTCTCTTGGTGATGGTGTAGTGCCTGTGGACGGTTTGGCCAAGATCAATGGGTCCATGAGATGCACCTCCACCGATGCCACCGCCGATTCCACCTCCACCGATGCCACCGCCGATTCCACCTCCGAAGCCTCCGCCGCTTCCACCGCCAAAGCCGCCATCAAGACCTCCGCCATGGCCGCCGCCGATTCCACCGCCAAAGCCACCACCAAGACCTCCGCCATGGCCGCCTCCGATTCCACCGCCGAAGCCGCCACCGAGACCTCCTCCATGACCACCGCCGCCCAAGCTGAGTCCGCTAAGCCCATGGCCTCCGCCGAGGCTTAGTCCAGCACCACCCAGGCCATGGCCGCCGCCCAGGCTCAAGCCAGCACCACCCAGATCGTGACCGCCGCCCAGACTACCTCCGCCTAGGCCTAGGCCTTCACCGAAGACTCCACGTTTTTTTCCTTTCTTAGCCTCCTCTTCCGCTGATACAGCGGATAGAGCTAGGAGAGCGATGAAAATCTAGCAAAAAAACAAATATGATATATAAAAAATAAATATAAGTTATCATCAGGCCTTTTATCCATTGCTTGATGCAGCAATTTGCATTTCTCAAATTTCATTATATTTTTATCTTTAATAAAAGGTTCGTTTTTCAAGATGTCACCGTTACAACAGGCACACATATCGAACAAAAGATTGTATAGAATACACCACATCAGTTACTGTTGTGTAGTAAATAGGTCATATTTCGTATTTTGGGGACCACAGTCAGTTAATAATATTATACGAATAATAATTAAAATCAATTAAATAAATTAAATCATACAAACAATAATACATAGATTAATGTATTAATAAAATTAATATAACAATAATAGTTTCGCCTACCGTTGTCTTCATGGTTCTACACGAATAAGTGATCACGGAAGACTGATGCTTCAGTTGTACACTCCTTGGTTTATATACAGACCAAACTCTTACTACAAACAACGAAATTGTTTCGTGGCTCACCCGATTTACCAAGAGGGGAGGATGTTCTCATAGACGGCATTCAGTTGGTCCACGGTGTATCGGACAAATCTCCTTTCTCGCACTGCCACGCCATCTCATTTGCACAAAATTAACGAAAGATGAACTACTTTCGGAGGATTATGTAATGCGAATTATGAACCACTGAAGGTAGTTCGCACATCATCTATGTGAGAAAAAAATACAATTATCTATTAACCTACTGAATTGTTTGTTAGGTATACATACAATGCTTTCATATTTGAACCTACTCACATGTACGCATTTTTTAATTTGTTTTAGTGTGTTCCCATTTTTAAGTAGATGAAACGAAGGAAGTTTGAGCTATCTGTTCAATACTAATTAAATTACGAATTTCATTTCAATAGCTTTTATTTGTCAAAAACGATAATTACTGATTCACAATTCCGAGCATCTTTCCTGAGCTACAAAATATATATTAAAAATAATGATATATTAGTGCAATCACTTTCACAAGACAAATATATAGTTCATTACGTGCATTAATAAAATATATTAGGTTTTAATAAACTATTATACATCATATACATCTACAATAATTATATTTAGATAGTTCTTTGTGTTGAATTATTACATTGTACAGAAACAAATTATCGTAATGAAAGAGCGGATTATATGCAGCAAAAAAGTATCAAAATATGCATGCAATATGCATGAAAAAATCATCAAAATATGCACTATATATGCAAAACAAACTGTAAATATGCATATTTTAATAAAAATATACAAAAAATTGGTCAGTTGCTTTTGAATATTGTACTCAAATTTCTGATAATTTTTATCATATTTCCATTTTTATATGTAGTCTTTTATTCGGAACATTAGGTAAGCACAAGAAAAGTATAAAAAAAATATATATCACATGGGTAATTATAATATAAAATAATACTTTAAATAAAATAACAAAAATAAAAAACGCTTCAGTTTGTAAATAAAACTAACAATAACAAATATAATAACGGTAGACAAAACTATTGTAGATCGCAGCTTTACACTATTTTGTGGGAATTTACACCTGCAAACGTCACATACATAATACTCGTAGACTGTGAAAGTTTGACGTCAAAATCAAGCGGGAATTACAAATCATGAAAGTGGGCGTCGAGTTTTTTAACTGCATTTTGAAAGAGTATATAGTGAACCGCATATACCCCCAAATTTAAATAATTGCTATCTGGCCTAATTTGAAAAGTTGAAAGTTTAATGATGTGCTTTTGTTACATATTCATATTTTATATATTTAAAGTAAATCATAGTTAATTAAATAAGCTTTATAAGAAACACTTTTTAATTATAAAAAAGTTTTGTAATTACACTTGACGACAGATGACAGTTATTTAAATTCGACTACGTATGGTTCACAATAAACTAGTTCAAAATGCACTTAAGAAATCGAAAGCCCATTTTCAAGAATTGTAATATTCGCCCGATTTTGACGTCACATTATTGCCGTATATACATCAAAAAATAAAACACAAACGTATTTTATTTAAACATAAAACAAAAAAAAATTCTCTAAAATTAATTTTTGTTTTTAAAAAGTATTAAAATATGCACTTATATGCACCAAATGTGTTTTTATGCAAAAATTTAATAATATATGCACAATATGCATTTTTTAAATTTAATATTTGGCATTAACTTTTAATGAAACGTGGACATATGAAAATATTTTGTTGATATTACCGATATCTACGTATAAAGTAGATTGGCACGCCCAGCAATGGGTAATATGCCGTGATGATATATTTATCTATTTATATGCCTAATAAAAACTATATATGCAAATACATAAAATACGCTCTTTAATCATAATGTTTCTAAAAGTGCCTTTGCTATTTGACTTTTTTTATTAACAACTTTTTTTATGATCAAAACGAGTACAAGAAGTTAATATTAACTTACATTGCAAGACCGTTACTTAGAACTTTATGAGCGCGC
>OY720450.1:48743621-48796121 GCA_963082715.1 Harpalus rubripes | reverse complement strand
GCCTGGGAAGCGCCCGCATGGGGCAAATATTTCTTCATTACCGATATATGTGTACAAAGCAAATATTCGGTTGTCCAATGGGTAGTAAAATCAGCCCTATTATTAGTAGGTTGGTTATGGATTGGGTTCTGGGTCGGTGTCTACCTCTACTACCTTTTGAAATGCCTTTTATCTACAAATACGTCGACGACCTAATCTGTGCGGTCCCGAGTGATAAAATTGATACTACGTTACAGATTTTTAACAGTATAAATACGAATATACAGTTTACTGTTGAAACAGAAACTGATAACAGCGTGCCTTTCCTCGATACTAAGGTAATAAGGCAACCAGATCAAAAGATTATACTTGACTGGTACCAAAAACTAACATCGTCTGGTAAATATATCAACTATCACTCTAACCACAGCTACAAAACAAAAATCAACCTAATTCTAGGTCTAAAATATAGAATTCTGAAGATCTGTCATCCTACGTTAGTTGGATCGGCATTATCGAGATTGGAGGAGATACTGGTTGAGAACTCTTTCCCTAGACAACTACTAAAACGTTTATTATATAATACTAGTAACGCCGACCGCCATCTTGGTCACGTAGCTAATGATAACAATGAAAGAAAAATATTTATTGCCCTTCCTAATGTACCTTCCCTTACACCGAATCTAATTGGTTTATTTAAAGACGAAAAACATCTAATTTTTGCTCAAAAAAACTTGAAGACTATAAATAACCTTTATTCAAATGTTAAAGATAAGACACCATTGTTAAATCAGTCAAATGTTATCTATAAAATACCATGCAGTTGTGGGAAAATTTATATAGGTCAAACCTCTCAAAAACTTAAATCTAGAATATCCCAGCACAGACAGGGAGAGAAAAAAACCAACAGTAAGAACCAGTGCGCGCTAGCACATCACGTTCAAGAAACTAATCATTTTGTACAATATGATCAAACATCTATTACTGAACACGAAAATAATTACAAAAAACGTATCTTCTTAGAAATGTGTCATATTAACATAAATCATAATAATACTATCAATTATAAAACCGACACACAAAATTTAAGTGCGATCTATACGTACCTTCTTCGTTCGTTTTAACAATTCATATTTTGGCGCCACTATTGGTCATTTTCTCTTCTTCACCTGTTGCCCGGAAACAAATGTAACTAAATTTTAACCAAGAATATTTGTCTCCATTTGCACATGGAACATGAACAATTGTATTTAATTATCTTGTGTAGAAAATAATATGTGTATTTTTATAAAATTAACGTGCATTTAGTAGAGATATAGGATGTTTCTCGATGTTACAAAATTTCATTCAAGTTAAAACTGTTTGTAAGTACTTTTCTAAAAATGTGAATGTAATAACCTATTCTGTAGAATAACAAATTTTGTACGTTGTAGTTTCCCTGATGAAGTGGTAAAATTAACCACGAAATATTGGAATTAAAATAAAATTAACATCAATGAGAGTTTTGTCTTTTGTATAAAACCTCCGCCCTACAACCACCGAGAAATCCATTACATTACATTCATCATTATTTACAATTTTTGCAGAATAATTTGCCTGAAGTATTAGATGATATTCCTCTTAATGTACGTCAAAATGCATGGTTTATGCATGACGGTGCGCCGCCACATTTTGCTAGAAATGTCAGACATCATCTTGACAGAGTATTTGAGGACAGGTGAATTGGTCGAGGAGGTCCCGCGTCTTGGCCCCCTAGATCCCCGGATTTCAATCCGTTAGATTTTTATTTGTGGGGTAATTTTAAATCCCTCGTCTATGATAATCAAGAGGCACCTGAAACCCTTGAAGAATTACGGAAACGAGTTGAAAATTGTGCTGAATGAATTAGACAAGAGAATGCAATTCATCGGGATTGTTCAATTTCTTTAATTCAACGTGCTGCATTACGTTTAGCTATTAATGGAAATAATTTTGAACAGTTTTTGTAAAAATAAAGTAAATAATTTGTTTTTTTTCATTACATACACATCTCCCAAACTTAATTGGCGTGACAAAGCTTTACGTAATTGCATAGATTAATTTCATTGTTAAATTATTTTATGTAATAGTTATAACTAATTTCACTATTCCAAATATTATAGTATCTGTATCTATATATGTACCTGAAGTTATGGGACACTCTGTATATATATATATATATATATATATATATATATATATATATATATATATATATATATATATATATATATATATATATATATATATATATTTATCTGATTACATTTCACATAAACCTAAATCAATATTTATTTCAATTTTAACTAACTTGATTTTAAATACTGAGCATCAAGCTTCAAGACATAATATTTATTACTCGTATTTATGAAATGCTGCAAATAGATAATTTTGCTGCAGAATAAAAATTATAAGAAATAATAATATACTCTACACCGCAAGGTAAATTGAGTGACAGACTACATATGATGATAATTATTGCATTTTAAAGTTGCATTTTGTACAATATTTTGTTATTCTGCTATTTCCGAATCACAAAGACGAGACAATATCTGTTTGTGGATATGTATATTTATATTCAAAGATTTTCAATGCTATTTTCAGCTCAACCCCTAATGTATTCCTAATAAACGGATCTTGTCCGTGACAGGTAAAATAGACAATAACAATGTACCGACAATGAGAGCATTCTCTTTTAAATATATTCTTGATACAAGTTATCATTGTTTCCAAAAATATGAATTAATAAATAAGCAAATAAATATATAATCACGCCATATTACCTGGGGGTTTTTTATTTGCTTTTATTCACAAATTTCGACAATAACGACATATCCATATCGTTGAGGGTATTTACTTTTGTACTATTTGAATTTGGACATAATTACTATAATTATATTTATGTATTTAACTTACATGATTCTGTACTCAAAAATCAGTAGAAATTTCATAAGAAAAGGCGAGTAGGTATCTATGTCACGAACAAACTAAATTTTGGGGAAATTTCCGTCTGTAGGGTTTTATGATTTCCAGATGTATTTGAAGTAGTTATAAAAGTTCAGTCTCAGGTAATTTGCATCCCATTGTACATTCCAAAATATTTAACGATTTTTTTGAACACAGTTCTCGCGTGTTTGGAGTATTGAGTTTTTTTTATTTATACAGGGTAAATATGAACTATGGTATAGCTTTAGTACAGACTTGTTGTAAAATGTTTACACAAATATTAGCTGCCAGGTTACAAAAATGGTGCGAAATGCATAATATATTCAGTGAAAACCAAACAGGTTTTAGACAAAATAGAGGAACTATAGACAACATTTTTGCTCTCACTTACAATTAAGATTGTCAAAACATGACCTATGGGCAATTTTTATCGATTTAAGAAGGGCGTTCGACACAGTGAACCACAATTTACTATGGAAAAAACTGTACGATCAAGGTATTTAAGGAAAAATGATACGAATTTTTCAGAACCTTTATGGCAAAGCCAAAATGGAAATAAAACTAAATAACCGAACTTCAAACCCTATTAATATTACCCAGGGTGTTCTCCAGGGAGAGACCTTATCACCCTGTTTATTTTTGCTATTTATAAACGATATTTGGATTTTTTTTCAAAAATCTGGTGTTAGAGGAATAAATATTGATGGAATAAATGAACTTTTAATTTTAGCATATGCGGACGACATGGCCCTACTTAGTAATTCTCAGGCCGATGTTAGACGCAAATTAAACTTACTTTACGAATACTGTTCCGCTAACTTCCTCGAAGTAAACACTAATAAATCTAAAATAATGCAATTCCACAAGGGTAGACCAAGGACAGTAAAATCACCTTTTTTATATAATAATCAGAAATTAGAAATAGTCAATTCTTTCAATTACCTAGGTACGTGTTTTTCATCTTCCGGCAAATTTAATCTTGCAGCACAAGATAATGTTAAAAAAGCAGCAAAGGCTAAACAAAAAGTAATCTCTATTCTTTGTAAAGCTAAATCAGCAGGCTGGAATGAAAAAGTCAAGTTGTTGGATACAATAATAAACGCGGCAGCTCTTTTTTCCACTGAAATGTGGGGTATGTACCAATATGATACATTAGAAAAAAGCCAATTACAATTTATTAAAAGTATTTTGCATTTACCATTAAATACCCCTAACCATTTCATTAGAACGGAAACTGGTATCCGACATATAGCAAACTTAGTCTGGAAACGAATTCTAAATTGGTGGAGGAAAATACAACTCATGGAAAATGACCGGTTACCCAGATTGCTCTACAATAGATTACTTCAACTGGATAATTCGGAAACAAACAAACCTGAATTCAACTGGGCCTCTCAGATTAGATTGTTTTTAGTTTCGCTAGGTTATGGGTATATTTGGAAAAACAAATTGCTTCTATGAAAGAAATTGATACAGTACTCGAGACGTACAAAACGACCAACTATAAACTATTAAAAACAGAGTTTAACACGGCAGATTATTTGCAGCTCAATATGCCATTTAAAAAAGTACAAATAATTAGTCAACTACGTTTGTCTAACAAAAATGAACTTAGAATATTTTACAACGGTATTACATATACTATAGAAACGAATCAAATATGCCCTATATGCAATTCTCAGAAATTAGAATCTCTTTACCATATATTCATAGAGTGTCCAATTTACAACCCCATAAGAAGTAGTTTTATAAATCAATATAATATAAATTCACAGGAAAATTTAATAAACTTGTTTCATAAGCCGGATCCTAACAAAATTAATAATGTTTTCTTCTTTTTTATATCAGTTTTAAAACTCCGAAGCTTTTGCTTGAATGAATCATAATTTACTCTTCGTTTAGTTGCTTTGCTTTAGGAAAAGTTGTCAAATGTAATTTACTTGGATAAGCAGTTTAAGCATTTGTAAAGTGCAAGAAATTTAAATCTCTCTTTATTATAATAAGTATTTATATCTTTGTTACATTGGGTTATTCTGTATTGTCAATATTATTTTTATAATTGTTATAATATTTATAAAACACATGTTTAGTATTGTGAACCATTTGTATGGAGTCTCACTCCGATTACAAATTATCAGTAAATAAATAAATAAATATGAACTATATAGTATGACAAACTTTAACATTTTGTTGGGAGGAAAGAAAAAAACACTTGGTGTAAGTTTCATAAATTTTATTTGATCGTTTTGTTTATCTTTACGCATAAGAAGATATTTTTCAATTCTAGCACAATAAATTTATGTAAAACAAAACATGATTTATACATCGTTACGATACAATGAAACATCGACATAACATATCGATATATTGATCCATCAATACTCCAATACATCGATATATCGGATTTGTCGGTATATCGATATTTTTAATTTAATTCACATCGAATATTTATATTAAAATCTTGATACCGAACAGATACTACTGGTTTTCAAGACCTATATACCTACTGTGCGCATGAGCATTTATAAAGCTTGAAAAAGCTTGAATAAGCTTAATAAAGCTTGAAAATCAAGCAAGCCTAAAATATTTAAAGCTTGATGTTTTCAAGCCAAGCCAAGCCTTGTTTCCATCAAGCTCGAGCCAAGCCTAACAATAAAAAAATCTTGAAATTTTAAGCCAAGCCAAGCTTTTTTATATCAAGCCAAGTAGCTTGTCTTCGTGAATCCTTACTTTATTCCAATTCAGTATATGTTCAAACACGCTCGTTAACATAAAGTAAACTTATTCTATTCTCCACTTCAGTTGTCCGTGTTTCTTCATTTGCGGGGTCTCGTAGCGTAGTCACAACTCGTCTTACGTGAAAGAGAATTAATCACTCGGAACTGAAACGAAAACGTAAAAAACCGGTATTTTTGCCGGAACGAAAATCGGAACCGAACTGATATATTTTTTTAATTGAACTAGGACGAAACCCTAAACCAAAAACATAACGGTTCGGAAACCCTGGTTAAATGTATATACAAAATCACTAAAGAAAAGAAAACTTTAATGGAAACAGCAAGCCAAGCCAAGACAATACAAAAGCTAGCAAAAATCCAAATAAAATCGATTTCAAATAAACATTTTCTTAATAAAATGTTTCAAAAGTTTTCATAAAAACACAACAATAGATGATATAAATAATGACATACATTAGAATATGTTTTTCTTTTATTTAAAACGAATGTATTTATTTCTATAAGTTTTGGAATGAACTAAGAATTGCAAGAAAATAACTAATATGACTATATTCAAAACTGCACACAAAATCATTTATTATATTTTTCTCACACGTCCAGTTAGTTCATAATATAAAGATATGACTTTCAGTTATTACGCTACAGTTGTAGAGAAGTGTACATTTAAATCATATGTGATTCATGGACAGTGCACGTGTTTAATTTAAAATTGTTTTATCTTTTCGCTATACTCGTACATTAATAGGTATAATTTGATCTGCAAATCTGAGATGAAGTTCTTTTTAAATGAGATGATTTATTTGAAATTATTCAAAGAAAATTCACTTTATAAAGTAAATAATAGTAGGTATTAGTAAATTATTGTAGTTATTTAATATGAAATTGATTAAGAAAGGAATTTTCGGGAATATAATCAAAGTTTCACAAAAAAAATATTGAGCATTATGTTCCCTAAAGAAAAACAAGCATGAAAATAAAATGTATATTTGCAATAAAATGTACAAAACATGAATGAATGAACAATTGGGAATGTATTATGTGATGATTACGAATAATGACAAAATATATACAACAATTATTACTTGCAATAATTGTATCAAACTATCACCATTTTGACGACAACGGCAATCCACCGCTCACGCCATGTCCAATGCTATTCAGTGCTAACCCATGTCCAGAATATCCTAAAGATCCTGATCCAAGTGCATATGCACCATTTCCTAGGTCAGTGTATCCCAACGATCCAGATCCCAAAGAAATAGCGGGAGCAGCTTTCACAGCCACCGGTATGGGTCTCAATATTTTAACAGGTTCTGGGATAGGCACAGCGATGGGTTTGGCAATTGGTACAGCAACAGGCTTAGGTACTGACACTACAACGGGAACATTAACAGGTACCTTTACTGGAACTCCCACGGGGTAAGGTACAGCCTTCTCCACTGGCACAGGGATTGGTCTCTCTACGGTAACAGGGTATGGCCTCGGTACATGCACGGGATAGGGCCTATCCACTGGTACGGGCACTGTATGAGGTACAGGAACTGCGATCCTATTTATCACAGGTACAGGTACTGGGTGCGTAACCGGTACGCCAATATTTTTGGTAACAGTGATATGTCTGTTGATAATAGCTCCAAGATCTATCGTGTGATCAGAGCCAAGAAACAGTCCACCAAGAGACAAGCCGGACCCCAGACCGAGTCCATGACTTAAACCCAGATCGATGGGACCATGGCTTAAGTCAGATGTTCCAAGGAGAAGACCTTCACCAAAAACTCCACGTTTTGTTTTTGGTGTTTCTTCTTTGCCGTGGCATGTTGCCACGACTAAGAGAACTACTGCGGCCTACAAAAAATAGGAATAATTTTACTTACTTCAATTCAATTCATATGATGTAATAAATTAATTATTAAAACTTGCTTACTCGAATTATCTTTTATTTTAAATTCAATGTTCTTTTTTCTTTACATTTTTCATTGAGATATCAACAAAACGTTGATATGAAACAATTTGATATAATACAACGGTACCTACGATGAACAACTACAATTTCATTTGAAAATGAAAAATTAAATAGGTAATATAGATTGAAAATATTTTTTTAATGGTGTATTCTTAAATATCGGTGTAAACATACATATAGATATTGTTAGAAAAAGTTTTCCTTTCTTAAATTATCTTTCTATAATTTGTATACTTATATTTCGTATGTCAAGTGAATAGGCTCGACTTAAAATTTATTTTTATTTATTAAATAACATTATTAATATTTTAAATATAATATCTACTTTTCACGGCACGGCTGGTTAAACTACTCAAAATTTAAAATATTTTTACTTCCGGGTTGACCGTAAGTGATATTAACTTTCTTATTTTAAATGTAACATTTTTGCAGAAAATGACAAAAACTTTAATTAAAAATGAAATATATTCTTTTAGTTAACTGTGATGCAGTAAACAATATGTAAGGAGGGACATTTTAGTGTTTAGCTCGTTTTGTATATACTTTTAAATTAGGTTAGGTTTCACTGTTTTTTTTTTTAGGTCAAATTTTGTGTTCTAGTTTTACCCAAATCTACATAACGATCGACTTAAAACTTTGCATATATCCGTGTCTACCTTCTTTACGAACAATCTTAAAATTTTGATTTGGCAATATCTGTTCACTTATTAATTTTAGAACAAAAGTGTAATAAAGAAAAATGTTCAGAATGAAAAAACGCATCCATTTAGTCGCAAGTCCCAAAATCAAAAGAAATGCCAAACCTATCAGAAATGCCGGAAACAACAAACATAAATTATTGTCTTAATTTCATGGTACTCTAAAAATTGCCTTAAATCGTGTATTTTCATTTGATTCTAATTCGTAGTTTTTCATTCTGAATATTTTTCTTCATTACACTTTTGTTCTAAAATTAATATAGGTAAAGAGATATCGGCAAATCAAAATTTTAACATTAAATTTCATATGTACGAGTATGTTCGGAAAAAGTAGACACCCGGTATACGTAGTTACGATGACAATACATTTCGTAAAAAAATATATAAATTAATTAGGTAACTAATTTATTTCAATTGTTTGTTATAATCAAGTCTTGTAATCCGGTTTGGCAATACAAAACTTATTTTCGGTAGATTTTAATAAAACTTCGTTTTAAAATTTTTGTACTGCCTTTTTAAAAAATAGGGGTTATTGTATTTTTTCAACTACTAAGCAGCCTGGCTTTGAACTACCAGTGCTAGGACTCTACCATAACGCCTGGCGATCAAATGACGTAAAAATGACATCATGCGATCGCCAGGCGATACGGCAGAGTCCTAGTACTGATGTCCTGAATTCTCCGTATGATTTCCTTATGCACATCTGAAAACTCAGCAAAATAACCTCTAAACTGTAGGACTTACTTTTATGATAAAACTATCAATATTTATTATAAAAATAATTATTTTTTCCATCACCGGGAATAGAAATTGATATCTGTGATGTCAAAATCATGAGAGAAGTAAATCATTCCATATTAGAAAAATAATTCTCGAAATTAAATTTGAGAACTTTGTATATAACAAAAGTCTGTGTTGTCAATATGAAATTTCAAAACACTTATTTCTTAAATTTATTAAATTGTCGAAGATGACAGTCACAAGTCCTTAGTTTTTAAAAATATCGATTTTAGATATGTTTCTTGCGTCGTTTTGCAAAATATACATAAAATAAACAGCTGATGATAATTCTATTTTCATCTTGGTGCTTGGCAGCCTTCAATGAAATTGCATCTCAAAAAAATATATGCATTTCTCTCCATTGATGAATATGTAATATACTGGTATAATGTACTCATACAGGGCCCTTATTCTTGAGCTTTCGTAATTTTGTTCGTTTCGTATTCGCGTTCGTTTTCATGTCAGCAGTGATACTAGTCTGTGTTTCAAAAATTATATTGTACATATCAGTGTCAATTGTATTGTCACATTTACTGAGATCACGTACAAGTTAAAAGTTTATTTTTATCAAATATTTATTAACTATTAATTCATAATTTTTTAACTTGTAAATGATGTGAATAAGTGCTGCGGTACAGTTGACACTGACAATGACATATACAATATTATTTAGACTACTATCACTACTAACATGAAAATGAACGCGATTACGAACGAAATAACGAACGCTCAAGAATCTTGCCCCGATCTTGCAATGTATCACGAGTAACTTTGATTATTGTTAGAATAATTCCTATATTTAATATTACTAGTATTTAACATAAAATAAAAAACATATACAATACTATTTATAATACAAGATTAAATTCATAATTTATTGTAGAATTGGAGTAATGAAAAATATATGGGCTGTTACATTTAATAGTTATTTACGTTATAATGCCGGGAAGTGAGTTATTACGGTACGAATGAGAAGTCTACGGACGAGCCGAGTCAGGAATTTCGAAATGAGTACCGTAATACTCGTACTACTATGACGAACAACATTTTATTTCATACTGTCTACGGTTTTCAAATTAATTCAAAACATGTCAGTTTAACTTAGACCACATCATATTTAAATTTATGACATTCGTTTTATTTATATTGTTTGTTTTACTTGTCAAAAATGAACACTGCATGTTCTTCAGGTGATATTTGTGATTTTTAGAGAAAAATTTCTTCAAAATGCTACAGGAAAGCTTGTTCCCACCAAGTACGAAAAAGAATACCAGTTATTTTGTGACTTTCGAGAAGCCTACAATTATTTTGTACAAGAAGTTTTCATGTCAACTTTTCGATTTGGTGAAAATTTTGATTGTAGGTACCATATTAATCGTTCATAAATTTCAAATAATTCTGTTATTTAAAATAAATTTGTCAAATAATTGAGTTTCTCGGCCCCGGTACTGCAAGTAGGATACAGTGGACAGTCTGAATAAAATATAGTTATTTAAGTACTAAATTTTATAAAATTATATTTAAAAATTATTTATATTTAGGTATTAAAAAATCACTTACCGTGCATAATTTTACAGTCACATGAACAACATAATAATTGCTAAATAATGATGTGTCACTATACAAAAAAAACTGATGTGGCCAACACGACCTACCGCCAATTTCATGTTTGAAATAGCAATGAGCTTTATGTAAAGTATCACTTTCGGTTTTGTAAACAAAATCTAATATGTTATTCCAATAATTAGAAAAGTCTGTTATATGAAATTCCGGATTATATTTTATTATGTTTTTGCTCGAATATGTGTTAAGAATTCCAAATTAAGTACTGCTTCCGGTTTATCATAGTCAAAATCTAATATGTTGTTTCAAATTATATACGAGTTTTAAATACCAGATTTTAAAAGTTTTGGATCATATTTTAATATATTTTTTTCAAGAATAGAGAATAGAATTAGAGCTTCCAGTAAAGTACCACTTCCGGTTTATCAATTTTAGCAAAAAGCTAATATATCGTTATCATTAATATAAAAGTTTTAAATACCAAATTTGAATTTTTTTGATTATATCATAATATATTTTTCAAGAAATTCTGTTCAGAACTTCAAGTAAAGGATCACTTCCAGTTTACTAATTTTAGCCAAGATCTAATATGTTGTTCCCCTTGATATAAAAGTCGTAAATGCTAAAATTGAAATTATATTTTAATATAGTTTTTTATATATAATATCATAAGTGATAAATTTTTGCCGGATAATTTTTCAGATTGTTACGAGAGCTGGTTGTCTAATTTATTGAGTGGCATTGACGAAAAAAATCACGAGTTGTCAACGAGTGATTTTTGATCAATGTCACGAGATAAATTAGCAACAGGCTCGAGTAAAGCAATCGGAAAATTTTTCCAGGATAAAATTTAACCACGAATGTTAGTCGGATGACTATTTCCAAAATAAAAAGCAGGTAATCATTTATATATTTTTTTGAGGTGTTATATTTAAGTTTGCTTTTTCAATGTTTTAAATAGATTGCTGTCTGAATCGACTCGTTTCTAATGAAAACTGATAACACTGAAAATATAGGTACACACTTTGACAGATATGTAAACAATATGTTTCTAAAACGTCAAAAAATTTTCGCTTATCAAAACTCACTTCCTTGTAAAAATATGATATCTTATTAGCTTAAAGGGTGCGAAAATTTTTTGTGACGGTGTTTTGTCGAAATGAAACTTGGTAACTAAGTAGAATTCTGAATTTGGATTAAAATAGTCATTAAAAATATTATCGGCATCAAATAAAGTATCGAATGTTTAGACCGAAAATATTACCTACCTTACCTACGGTATGACGGGAGGTAAAAAAAATAATTACGAATAAAAAAGTCAATAACTATCACGGTAGGTACTTTAATATAAAATTAGTGATATATTTAAAAAATAATAGTGTGAAGGATTGGGAGCAGCTATTAATCAACAATTAAAAAAAGTTGTCTTTCTAAATCTTTCTCCATTTACAATATTTTAGGTTTGATTGACAAATAAAACTGTACATTTCTATATACTCAGGACCTATTATAAGATTATTTTCTAACGGTTATGTACGAGCCCAGATTCATCATATTTCGGCTAGCTTATACTTTCAACAAATTATAAAACTTACACAAATGGTGAGAACTTTTTACAAAATTCTTTCGACTACTGTAAACACAGACTTAAAACGACTGATATTTAAGGGTCATCTTCTAGTCCAGATTTACGTTCTACTGAGACCCTTAAATTCTGGGACAAAAAAAACAACTTCGTAAAAATCCAGTGCATAAAGTAAAATCTACCTTACAAGACATATGGGACGGGACAATAATCTAACAGAAGAATGTGCAGGGCTTGTGGATGCAACGCGTAATAATTAAAGCTGTGTTATTACTATTAAAGGCGATGTAACCCAATATTAAATGACGGAGTACTTGAATAACATTCAGTTTTTGTATGTTTCATATCAATATTGTAAACTAGGCGAAATAAACTTGTAAAAATATCTCAACACTTGAGGAAGGTTTTATAATTTGTTGTAAAATGTAAACCGGCCGAACTATTATGAATCTGGGCTCGTAATTGTGATTGAATAACAAGGGACTCACAAAATCATACGTACATAAGAATGCACAAATAAATTGAGTTGAAATGTTAAGTATTCTGAGAGAGAAGTATTGAAAAAATATTTTTTTCTACCAATATATTAAAAGTAGGCTTTTTAATATTTGTTTTTGGGCTTAAAACCGGTGTTAAAAAGTGACAGATCATTGTAACTTTTACTACTAGTGTTAAAAGTGAATTAGTTACTTTGGTAATCGAATGGAACAACAAATCAAAGTTTTTGGCATATGTCAATATATATTTAAATTTAAAAAATAGTGTATGTTGAAAATATACTATATGACATACGTGTTAAAAGTGATTTTATTTTGGTCGAAGGTTTGGATCACTCCACTTCGCGTCGTATTCTAAAATTCCTTCTAAATGTTATTTTTAGCTCATACCATAAATAACTATTGTTTGTATTCCATTTATATTATCACGAAATACCCTCGTACTACGTTTTACTACTTTTGCAAAACAGGACTGTTAGCTACATTTATTGAATACAAATTAGAACTATAAATCTACTCATAAACGTATTAGAATGTTAAAATAATAGGGGTATCTGTGTAGGTATAATCAAATTTTATCTGCACATATACAAATTTTAACAAATAAATATGACTATGTGTAATGGAGTTGTATAATTATTGTTTAGTTTAGGTAATTAGAAAATAATTTGACGTCTTGTTTTTTCCTACATCTTACCAATGATTTCATATTTAACCGTTCGAGTGATCACTGAAAACTGATTCCTTATATTAGTTGAGTTCGACTTATATACTAGTATAAGCCAAATACGCATATCTTCGTTTCTGTCTCCGCATTGTGGACGTGTCCCACATGTTATACGACAACTACATAGGCACATGCATGTGTGAGTGTCCGTGAATACAAGTGCGTCAGCCGAGGGCGCGGCGGAGGGCAAGAATCAAAGCACTCTGGATTCATTGTTATGGAACTGGTTCTGCTTCGTAAGGCGAGGAGTCACTATACTTTCCCTCTTAACGTAACGGACGTAAATTATGAGTTCATGAATTTAAAGAGATTACGTTAAATGAGGTAATATTAAAATGCAGTTATTTGATTAAATGATAGCTCCAACTGCAACCTTCCACCTTCCGTTCAAGGTGGGTGTTGATGGTATGATGAAATAGAATATTTATGTCATAAGATAAATTGCATATTTAAAAAAACATATTAACATTTTGCATCAACAGGTAAACTCAATTTCGAAATATTTGTTTACGATGTGATGAAAATATAGTCTATTTACACAAGCAAAACCAGGAGGTGATAAGAAATACTAAACAGCATATAAATTTAAAGAAAAGTATAAAAGTTATTCATAATTTTACAGATACATTAAATATCTTATCAAAATGATTGGCGATCAGAATTTTAGCACTACAAAAGAAATTATGAATTAATGGCCGGTTGCACCAACGTAACTGAAATTTTAAGCGTTCCTTAAATTGACAATATTGCATGGAAATGAAATGTCAAATGAATTATAATGCATTGCTGTCACAATTTCGGTGCGCAATTTTTTGTTTAAGGCTCGTTTAAAATTTAAGACTTGTTGGTGCAATTGGGCACAAGTAGGTATATTATTTTATATAAAACGTTATTTTATATAAAACGATTTTTAACTCCTCAATAATTCGTATATAAATAATCCAAATATATGGGTTAGTACAAACCCGAAACGAATGCATTCCTGTAGCAATCATCCTTCCCTATACATGTCCGAGATCCTAACTATGTTATACACCACATAACCACTTGCAGTACTAGCAACTCAAGTTCAAATTCGACGGAAAACAATCATTTGTCACACACCAGTTATTCTATGATTATGATACATGCTCCATACCATGTAAAGAGTGCCCTGCCCTGAAACTTGTACAATATAACAATGATTAAAAGCAGGTTCAAATAATGGAGTAGACATAGGCTTGCGTGGTTCGTGTCAACAAATCCAATAGACGATTGTGTCTAATGATCCACTATTACTTGACCCCTCAACTTAGAAGCAAAATATTTTTAAAATGTACGTACATAGAAATAATTATGGGGATTTGTATGATATATACACACAATATTAACTTGCCATCTACTGTGGACGGTAAGTAAAAGTTATAGCCCTGATGTAACCGTGGAAACCACTTGTGCAATAAAAGTTCTACTTCTGTTATTAATGGGGATATTAATGGGTAACTTACAGTACAAGTATTTCAGAAATACAATAAGAATCGTAGACGTTAAGTGCATTTATACAGCTATCAGACAATATTGTTACTACCAGCCTAAATATTTATATAACTATATCCTCCAGATGTGCAGCGCCCACTTGGCTGTCCCTCGGTTGACCATTGCCAATTGACTGTGTTCGTTCTTCCCATACCAACAACGGCATCTCAGAAATTTGCGTGGTCGTAGACAAACTGTTTGTTATCCCAGATCTCGCCTAAAGGCGTGGGTATTTCCAGCAGTCCGAGATGTAGACGGTGCTGTCCTGGTGGTAAACGCGTGGCTCTACCACTATTGTCCAACCCTTCGATCTGATGTGCCAGGCTACCTTGTACATACGTTCTCTGTGTGGCGATCCATTCTGTGTTAATGGTTGGTGGGGCAAAATATGACAGGTTGTCTGATCTATTTTCCATCCAGTTCGCTAGAATTTCTGTACTTCGGGCTTGAAGGGAAGGCCAGAGATGAAATGTTGTTTGTACGTAACTAGACCGCCTCAACAAAATCGCATCCGGTCCAGCCTCGCGGAGTATGAAGCCATCAAGCCCTGCTGAGGTTGTTATCGCAGGCTGATTGATGTCCCTCACTGAATGGTCGGAGACCGGGTGCAAATTTTTTTGTTCTCACCAGTAATCGCCGTGGCCTGAAGGCAGGAAGGGCAAGTCTAGAGACTTGCTCAACAAAACTTTGGTGAGCTCAAGGTGAGATCCGTAGAAAATGATTGTCCTCCCTACACCGGAGTAGGGCAAGAATGTCTTCAAAAAAATTTGACCATTGCTAATCAAAAGAATATAAAAAAGTGCATTATAAATGCTGCAAATTTTACATTTTCGCCTATATTTAGTAACCAATGTATTTTTTCGCAAATAACGAAATATATTTTTTAAATATCCTTCATTTTATGTTATAATTTTTTAGTTCTACGTATTGAAAACGCGGAATATTTATTTAAAGTTCTGTTTTAAAAAAAAATAACTTTGTGTGAGGTCTGTGTGGACCCCAGTCCGCACTTTCAATCACAAAACATATAGGTTATTTTTTAGTCTATGGTGCCGAATAATCCTTCGGAAGAGCTGAAGGGCCATTATAAATATATATAGTAATTTGTGTCAGTGTCAAAAATGACAATTAGTTCGTAAACTGAATGATTTTTTCTGGAATAAAATTTAAGTCGTTTTTTATCTTATTTTCACAAAAAAGAAATAATATATATAAATCAAATTGGAGTCCGTTTGGACCCCAGTACTTCTTATGTGTAGTTTTATTGAATTCCGCCTATTAAAGGATAATGGCGCAACATTTGTCTAATTTAACCGACTTCATATCTCTGACAGTTCTCAAGATCCCTATGTTGGCCAAGTTAACCTGGGCACCATGTATAAACCCCTAAAATAGAATTTAGACAAATATTCTACTTGTATGATACGCCGCTGGGAATAAAGCATGCCTGCTTTAAAGGGTCAAATAGAAGTGTTTGTTCATTGTCAATTTTACCTTCAATGCTCCACATACTATCAGAATGTCAGAGGATTGAATACCAAAGTAGAACAATTTTACAATAATATTTTAGCTAATACTTTTGACATAATAGCTTTCCCTGAATCTTGGCTGAAACATAATGTCTATAACTCTGAATTATTTACTGATAATATAATGTATTTAGGAAAGACAGGAGCGATAGTAAACAAGATGGTGGAGCAGTAACAGATTTAGCACTTAAGAGGCCCCAAACGCAATTCAATTTTGAGGCTCCCCCAATCCCTCCTCTTAATATTTTCAATACCATTATAGTGAGCATTCTACGCGTACGCTTATACTGTAGCACGCACTCTAGATTATTAATAAAAAATAATAATACAAATACATATACGATTTATTTGAAAACAAGGTTTTCTAATAAAAAATCAACAAAAACACATTTGAATTTTAACCTAGTCTAGAATATCTACCCCTCATGAATTTTATTTTGAAGATTATATGCATATTGTTGCAAGACCATGGAAAAATATTAAATTCCACAGAAATTAGAATAGAAAGCAAAATTTGTACTGATTTTGACATTTTTTTTTTAAATAGTAGGGTTAAATTCAAATAAAATGAATGAACTTAACATTAAAGTATTTTTGAAAATTTGCAAGCGAAAATGTCACATTTTTTACAAATGCAGGCTAAAAAACTAATAATCATTTTATCGCGAAATGCATGCAATAACAGAGACAACATATCGATTTACATTACATTATATACCGGAAATTCGTTAAATTGAGTTCTGTGCGTTAGGATACCGTTAGACTAAAGTATTTTATGATAATTTAAAACGCAAAAGTTAAAATTTTCACAAATACAGTGTTTAGAATGGACTCCGAAAGTGATGATGTCAAAATGGAACGGGAATTACAAAAGTTGAAAATAGGCTTCCGGTTTCTTAATTGTATTTTGAAAGAGTTGTGAACGAATCGTACTAGCGCCAATTTTAAAGTAAGTAGTAAGGATCGTCAGTAGAGAACAAAACATGTAACATAGATGGCGTTATGTATTTGTAAATTTAATTTAGAGAATACTATTAAATTATTAATTATTTTTATTAGGAAAACAATAATAATAATAATAATAATAAATTGAAACAATTTTTTATTTTGAGACCCTAAATTTGAGGCCCTCTCAATTCAAGAAACCCCAAGCGCGCCCTTCCTGCGCCTGTGCGAAAATCCGCCATTTAATTTATAGAATACCATTAAATTATTAATTATTTTTATTAGGAAAATAATAACAATAAATTAAAACTATTTTTTATTTTGAGACCTTAAATTTGAGGCCCCCTCGATTTAAGAGGCCCCAAGCGCGCGCTTTCTGCGCCTGTGCGGAAATGCGCCACTGTGGTGGAGTCCTTTGTGCTATGAAATCTACATTTAAGTCTTCCACAGTTGAAATTCAACTTGATCCTAATTCAATTTCCGGTATAATCTGTTAAACTTATGTTTCCCTCTCGCCCTCCTTTGTACATAATAGTACTTTATATCTCTCCATCAGTTTTTCTCCAACAGATGATCTACGTTTTTGATTGCCTTGAGTCTTTCCTTTCTCTTCTTCAAAAATGTTTTGTTATCATCGGTGAGTTTCAAATTTCTCAATTTATTGACTTCATTGGGTGTGGGTATAGAAATAATATTATTTCCAGATTTAATAATTTTGTTAACTATTTTCTCGCTACTCAACATAATATGTTATACACCTGGTAAATTGTTGGATATTGTAGTGAGTAATACTACTTGTCACGTCACACACAGTTTTGATTTGGTTGTTAATGAGGATGATCATCATCCTGCTCTTAACATACACGTGCCTGTCTGTGTATATAATGAAGCTACTAATTCTTTCTATGGCAACTCTACATTTTATAACTTTGGTTCAGCTAACTTTGATCTCCTTTATAATTTTTCGTCAAATGTAAGTTGGGCTTGTTTATCGCATTATGATAATTTTGATGCTGCATCAAATTTTATGATCCATCATAGATCAATGTGTTCCACAAACAAAACATAAATTTTCGTTAATCCCGCCTTAGGTCAATAAAGATATAACTAATAATATTAATTTAAAAGAAAAATACGGAATTTATAACGAATTTATAAGCTTGATCGTTACAATACAGAATTCAAGCGCCTCCAGGAATTAGTTATGCGCGACATAAATTTGAATATTCTAAATGCGTACACTTCTGTGCAATAAAATTAAGCACACAAAATACTTTATAGTTTAAAGTGGACATGATAAGATGCCTAGTAACGAAAATACGTAAATTTGTCATTTTTCTTATTAATGTCAAAATGCCTCGTCATTTAGACAGTAAATCTAAGATTAGAATTACAACTAGAATAAAAGATGGTTTCTCCATAAGACAAATCGCTCGACTGATGAACATGAGTAAAGTCACTGTCTTCAGAATTAAGAAACGCTAAGTAAGTTTTTATATTTATTTACCAATTTTATAGCAATCAAGTATGGTGTTTGTCATTCATTGAAACTGATGCTAAGCAATTAAAATAAACAATAAATATGCAACTAAAAATTTGCGAAAAAATAGTCGCAAAACTTGTGCTTAATTTTATTGCACAAAAGTATACCTACGTAACGTTGAGAACTCAATTTGTACTGATCCTTCTAAATTCTTCATGAACAACAAAAAGCGCACAACTAAAACCCTTGGTATAGTTTAGTTCAAGATCATTTCTTTGACTTTTACAATCCATGCAATTTCGAATACAATAGCGAAAACCGCATATAGTGAACTTATAGCAATAGAAAATAGGTTTTACTTAAAAGCTCTTTCGGTTCACAATCGCTTATACAACGACTATATAGAGAATTGACCTGAGAAGTACTCATTGTGGAAATTTTCTTAGTAGTAGTAGTATATGCTCTTACTCGAGGGCCGTATTCCACTATATGTTGATAATTTTCCATGTGATAACACTATATTATTCAATGAGCATGTAATGTATGGTATTACTCATGAGAATGCAGTTTGCATCACGAGCGAATGCGAGTGATGTAAATCATTCGAATGAGTAATAGCCATTACATGCGAATAGAATACTACACTTTACTTACAATTGTCTAATAATAACAGATCAGTGACATATTTGTATTGAAAAATAGCCATTACATGCGAATATAATACTTCACTTTATCCATAATTGTCTAATAATAACATATCAGTGAAATACTTGTATTGAAAAATAAGTAGATTTTTTTCACTGACAGATGAAAAATTGTTTTTGTTTACATAGACAAATCTAGTTATCGTTGTACTTGTAACAAAATTATGAAGTAATTTAACATTTAACAGAAATTTTTAAAACCGACTATTCAGCTACATTTCAAGCTTAAGAAGAAAATAAAAGTATAAAAAATGACAAAACTAGTATAATTTTGGCTTTTTATGTGGAAAGAATTACTTATTAAAAGTAATTTTGTTTGTACTCTTTAAAAGGTGGGATTTGAATTTGACATAACGATTGAATAATTTGGAAAAACAATAAAAATAATATTATTCCATTGAACTGTCAATATTATTCAATTAGCAACAGTAACAAAGGTCATAATTGATAAAAATCGGTTGAATTATGGGTAAATACCACAAGGGTCAAATTTAGGTCCCCTTTTATTTTTACTTGTAGTTAATGATATTGTGGATAATTTATCTTGCCAGGTGTTACTTTATGCTGATGACGTAAATTTTTTTAGCGAAATACAGAATGTTCGTGACTGTAATAATCTCCAAAATAATCTAAACACTTTGACTAAATGGTGTGTCACTAGTAAATTGACACTAAATATCAATAAATGCCAGGTTATGACATATACTCGAAAAAAGTCTCCTATTGTTTATGAATATAAAATTGAATTAAAGACTTTAACCCGTTCTGAACTCACCAAAGACCTAGGAGTTTACTTTGATCCGGACTTGTCCTTTTCTTTTAACTTAGACCATCTTATAAAATCAGTTAGTAAAATGTTCGGATTTATTGTTAGAAACTGTAAACATTTCTCAAATATTGTTGCTTTAAGATCGTTATACTTTTCGTTCAAACAATCCAAGTATGATTACTCTATTATTATATGGTTTCCCACTTTTGAAAGTCATATAATGAAACTCGAAAGGCTAGAAAGGGAAATTCTGAAGTACCTTTGGTTTAACCATTTCCATGTATTCCCGGACCAATACACACGCACTGATACATTACTTAAGACATTTAATATTGATTCCATTAGAACTAGACATAGGAATATTTCTATAAATTACTTATTCGGTATATATGTTTAAAACTAACATGTTTTAAATGAGAGGAATTTAGAAATTATCAACTCCTTGAGGTAGCAACCCGCTGCACTTGGGAATAGAACGGTTAACCCGCCCTGACTCTATTTAAACAAGTCAATAAATAAATGGAAATAACTGTTTCTGTTACTTGGAAAAATTAGTTATATGTTTTTACGTGTTTAAGTTTAATTTTAGAATTGTTTGAAATAGCTGTAGTATCTTAAACTAATTATTAATATTAATATTATTGCATCTGGCTTCACGCGAGTGCGCGCGCACCCACACGCCCAGCGTACAGCTGCTTCAGCGTTGAACGACTGCGCTGAACTTAGAGTGTCTCTGGCTTGCAAACGGTAAACACGTATCGCGTCGTCGTCCGCGAGAGTGGGTTTTCCACCATTTTGCGTAAAACTTTCTGATTTTCATATGGTCAGTAAAGTAATTGGTTGTTTAATTATCGTACGCGTAGCTTGATTAGCCTAACACGACTAATTCAAGGAGTATCGTTCGGTTTACATTTAATTTGGTATTTTTTAGTCCGTGAATACTTTCCGGCGCCAATTTATGCAGCTAATAGACACATCTCAGGAATCAATTGTAAAATCGAACTGTACAATTTGATTTCTCACGGGAATTCGTGTTGTTAGGGATTTGATTCATATTTCCTTGGGTGAATTCATTATTATTTCTTTGTAAACCTGTTTACACACGTCCACCTTCGAGTGACGTCATTCACAGCGCATCTGCTGTTATTGTCGACTAGGTACATTCAATGCAACAAGTTTGCATTCTAGTTGGTTGTTATTAAGTTCATTTAGAGTTCTTAATATTGTTTAACTACATTTGTTTGTTCGTACACTTATTAAATGATTTAGTTAATTTCAACAAATATCGTATTTGTTCTATCTTTGGTTTATTATTGTTTATGTCACTTGTATTCAATACGCTATCACATATCTCTCAGAATTGTACTTCAGTTGTTTGTTATTTTGTTGCAATTATATTTAGCACGTTTGTTAGTTCGTAAAACTAACTGGTCCTTCGTTCGTTTTAATTAGTACATTTCACAAATTAGTATTATCCCGTTTATTGGCCAAGTCCAGTGATGTGAACCAGCTATCGAAGGTTGTAATTAATTTGGTTTACATATAGTTATGTTTTATTCATTGAATTTAACATCAAACACGTTGGTGTTTCTAGACCGGATTCGCTGATTTAGAGACATCACATTTGGGCTTGCGAGCAGGATCAAAACATTTTGGTTCTTCTAGACCGGATTCGCTGGTTTAGGGTTTGAACATTTGGTCCTTCGAGCCACTAGGTCCTTATTACTTAGTCCTTCGCACCGGAGGGACGCAACATACGTTGTTCATGTATAAATCTTAACCGTGTCCACATCAGAAGAGCTGTTTCACATGACATTACCGTTTGTGATTGGTCAAATTCCATTGAAGTTGAAATGAGCAGCATTGCTTTTGCGTTCTTTCCGTCCCATTCATTTTGCAGCTCATATGTCTTTTCAGATCGTTTCGTTGTCCCGTTGACAATTTCTGACAACTTCTCAGCTCGGAAAATGATATCCGTTTGATATTTCCAAAGCTGGAAATTGTTGAAATAAATAACATTCTAATAATTACTTATTGTATTTAAAGTGTTTACACTTATTACAATTATTGATATATATGGGGGTGAATCAAATTTTGCTATAATTTTGTAACTTTGTCGCTGTATACATTGTACTGATGAGGATGATATGATGAAAGGGACATACACAACAGCCATGCCTTATCCGGCTTTCGAACCCAGGACCCTTGGAGCGTGAAGCGCTAGCGCTACCGCTACTCCACCTGGGTTAATTAATTATAAATTCTGAATCAAGTTAGTTTGATGATGACAGTTTGAGTTTTTGATATGTAATGACAGAATAATGTTTTTTGTATTATGTAGCATTAATAAACATATCTATTGTAAACAGTAACTATAATATTCATTGAGACTAAAACATTAACAGGTTATGGGTCCAGTCCTGCTTTAGGTCTGCACTGTTGGATTAATTTGGAACATGGATGTTTCAAAGATACAAGTTGGACTTTTGGAAGGAAAATCAAATTGGGCAACCTGGAAATACAAAATATGCATTCTACTCCGAAGTATTCATTGCTTAATAGATTTACTGGAAAGAAAATGAGCGAAGCCTACAGTAACACGAACTGCGTCGGGAGAACGAAAAGATACAGGAAATGAATTAAAAGAATTCATTAAAACTGAAAGTACAATAATGCTTATATTAACAACTAACATGACAGAAGATATTTTAAAGAAAGTATTGAGGTTTAATGAAGCAAAAGATATATGGATGGAACTACATAGTTTATTCGATGGATCTACAGAAGATAAGCATATGATTTATGTCTACAGTTTTTCACATTTAAGAAAGTAGATGGTGATATTGGTGATGACATGGGTAGTCACATGTCAAGACTGAAAAATATTTGCAACGAATTAAAACTATAAATAGGTAAGGATAGTGAGAAGAGTAAATTACCTGACATCTTTCTTATTTGCAAAATATTAGATACACTTCCAGAAGAATATTTCGCATTTATATCTAGCTGGTTACTAATGGCTAAATCAGAAAGAAGTGTAGAAAATCTCACCAATCAACTATGTGCATATGAAAGAGTTTTGAATTCCAAAAATAATGAAAGAGAAAACACCAAAGAAATACTTACGTCAGCTACAAAGAATCAGACAAAATATGGCAAGAAATTTAAAAAGCATAATTTTATCTGTCATTATTGTAAGAAAAGTGGACATTTTATAAAACAATGTGAAAAATGGAAAGCCGATGGAAGACCACCGAAATCAGAAAATTCAGGTGAGAATACTAAAATAAATAAATTAAATGTTGTATTAGTTGCAGTAAATTCGGCTCTATCTAAAAATGAGATCCAAGGTCAAAATTGCTGGTTTGTAGACAACAGTGCTACGAATCATATCACAAATAGGAGAAATCTTTTTCAGACGTATGAAGAATTTGACCCAAATCACACAGTAATTACAGCAAATGGTGATAGGATAAATGCTACGGGAAAAGGCACAGTAGAAATAACGGCTGTTGTAAATGGAAAGAAACAGAATATTACACTGTCCGATGTGTGGTATGTTCCTAAAATTAAAAAGAATTCATTCTCCATTTTAGCTGCTCGAGATAAACATCCAGAGAGCAAATTTATATCTACTGCAGAGAAATGTCAAATAGAAATTGGTGAACGAGTAGTAGTGGTTGGTAGTAGAATCAAGAACGGTGGACTCTACAGGTTGAATTTAACAGAGAATTCAAGTTCTACAAAGGTATGTCAACTTACATCTACTCAACATATTCGTGAATTGCACGTATATCACGAAAGACTAGGTCACCAAAATAAAAGACATATTAAAGATATAATTGCTAGAGAACTTGATGTTAAATTAGAATTAGATAGTGAATTGTGTAAGGGTTGTTAATTTGGAAAAGCCCACAGACTTAAATTTGGTACAAGACAGCGGGCTACCTGGAGAACTAGTACATACTGATGCTTGTAGTCCTTTTCAAAAATCAATGTCTGGCTATCGTTACTTTGTTTTATTTAAGGATGATTATAGTCGTTTTCGGATGATTTATTTTCTTAAAGAGAAATCTGAAGTTTCTAAAAAGCTTAAAGTAATGTTAGCTGAAGTTAGAACCTCCGGCCATGTAGTGAAAGAATTGCTGAGCGATAATGGTGGGGAATTTGATAATGGTTCAGTAAGAAAGATTCTCCAACATTATGGCGTGAAACAACGTTTGATTATGCCGTCTACATCTCAACAAAACGATTGTTGTGTGCGTAACAACAGGACAGTAGCTGAAATGGCTCGAGCGATTATGCATGCGCATGGACAACTACCACAAGAATTATGAGCAGAAATGATAATGAGTGCAGGCTACATTCCTAACAGAACAGGAGTATCCAGCATCAAAGAAAAGACACCGTATGATTTATGGATAGGTAAGAAACCTAGAATAAAGCATTTGCGTATCATAGGTAGCACTTGTTATGCACTTATACTAGATGAAAAGAGAAAAAAGTTGGATAAGAAAGCAATAAAAGAAGTGCTAATTGGCTATGATAACGATGATGGATACAGAATTTGGCTTTCCGGAAATAAATTGATTCGTTCTCGGGATGTTATATTCAAAGAAGAACCTGTAAATCAAGATTCGGATTCTGTCCTACAAGAAAATTGTGAAGAAAATGGAAAAACAACTTCTAATGAGACTAATGAAGACACGAATAATGAAAATGTAAACGAAGAAGAAAGTGCTGAATAGAAAGATCAATTTCTAGAAAGAAATTTAAGAGATCGTTCCTGACAGATACGGAATTATAAGCTCTTGTGAGAGCAGATTGGAAAGAAGCAATGGATAAGGAAATGAATTCATTAAAAGAAAATGAAACATGGATTCTGAAAACTTTACCAAAGAATAAAAAGGCTATCCCTTGCATGTGGGTTCATAAAATAAAGAAGAATCCTGATGGCTCAATTGAAAATCCAAAGCAAGACTTGTAATAGAAGGATATTCTCAACGAAAAGGCATAGATTATGATCAGACTTTCAGTCCAGTTGCCAAAACTGGAACTATCAGAGGATTGCTTAGTGTCGCTGCAAGTGAGAATATGTTTACAATTCAATTTGATGTATCAACTGCCTTTTTATATGGAAATTTAGAGGAAGAAATATACATGCAACAGCCAAAAGGATATAATGATGGATCAAAAAAAATTGGCCTACTAAAAAGGAGCCTATACGGTTTGAAACAAGCACCACGTTGTTGGCACAAACGTTTTGGTCAGTTTTTAATTAATCAAGGCTTTAAAGAGATTTAAGCTGATTCCTGTTTATATATTAAAAAAGATGGCATCGAAAAACTATTAATTGCTTTGTACGTTGATGATGGTTTAGTAGCTGCGACTAATCAAAATCAACTACAAAGACAGTAACATACTTTTTAGGACTAGAAATAGAGAAACAGAAAGATGGATCTTTAAGAGTAAGCCAGAAAGGATACACAGAAAAATACTTGAGAGATTTGGGATGAATGAGTGTCGACCTGTTTCAACTCCTATTATTAAAGATGGTGGTGAATCAGGGAAGGAAACTGAAGAAGACATTCATATGGGAAGTTTTCAATACAGACAGGCTACAAGCACTTTGCAACGAAATGGGATTAATATCAAAAATAACTTAAAGTTTTGTAATGGTTTAGAATTTAATTAATGAAGGAAGGTGTTGAAATAAATAACATAAAGTATAAATTCCGAATCAAGTTAGTTTCATGATAACAGTTTGAGTTTTTGATATGTAATGACAGATTAATGTTTTTTGTATTATGTAGCATTAATAAACATATCTATTTTAAACAGTAACTATAATATTCATTCAGACTAAAACATTTTAGTTTATCCATCTTTTACTCTAGCTTGTCTAAATACTGAATATAACAATATTCTGAGATACCGTTGACAATTATAAAATTGACTGCCCGGACTTATTAGCTAATCTTAATTTTCGCATACCTAGATATTCTTTGCAATATATTCAAAGCTTTTCCCTTCCTATTCATAACACTTACGTCTGTACATATCACCTATTTTTGTAATGTATAATTTTTACAATAATGTTTCTTCTGAATTTGATATATTTTGTATGTAATATTTCGTATGTTTTATTTTGTATCCGATTTTGTATCATTTACTTGTTTTGGGTTGTATACCTGATGCAGTAATAAATTATATTATATCATTATATTATATTATATATTATTTGACAATTGTGGATAAAATATTTTTTCATACACACCTAAAGAAATACAACCCGCTCATCCCATCTGTAAATAGAAGCGTTTAGAATACACAATTGTTTTTTTGACAACGATAATGAGTGAAATGGAAAACAGAATTATGTATTGTGTTATTGACATTGCAATATTAACAAGTACGACTCTTGTAAGTATACCTAGAAAAATCGGTACGAATTGTAAATTTTCCAGGTCAATTTTCTATATAAACGTCTTGTAAGCGATTATGAACCGAAAGAACTTGTAAGTAAAACCCATTTTCTATTGCTATAAGTTCACCATATGTGGTTTTCGCTTTTGTATTCGAAATTGCAGGGATTATAAAAGTAAAAGATATGATCTAGAACTAAACCATACAATGAAATTAGGCGATGATGAATTCAATGCTACCACAGACTCCATAATGTGCGGTTTTACAAGTCTCGGCAGGGGGAGCTACTACCTGATAGTATTTAGTCGAATGGGGTGTAATCAATAGAATTTTAATTTGTCAGGATTAGACTGATCGTGTAATTAAAAACACATTTTCTAATTTCATTAAATTAAGGCTGGTGTATTGTGCTGTATTAATGAACATGCACCTGAAGCCAATAAATAGCATATAGTATAGAGTGTTCGAAAATATTTGGCGATTGTTTTGACTCGGTAACCAGAAAGGGCGGCCCTTCTCAGCGGGGAGTACGGTTGTTTGGCGTACAGGCACGGATTATAAGAAATCTTATACTTACGAATTACTTTATCCGTTTATAAAAACTCAAATTATTTACATTTTTCATACTAGTATTTGTCAACACTTTTTTCTGAGAAAACTATTAAGAAAAAAGTACATTTACAGTTAAGTAAATATTGTATATAAAATGGGGTAAAGGATATTTTAAAGTCAGATCAGTACTTTAGTAGTGAACGTTAAAAATTTTGAAAATGAGAACGACAAATTTCAGGAGATTATCACAGTGGGGAATCAAAAACGCAAGTATCTATCCGACGATGCGAAACAGATAGTTCTGAATGTTTTCAACTTTTTAAAAAGTGATAGTGACGAGACTGCGCCAGTATCGAAAACTGCTAAAATGACACAAGTGCCGTATACTACAGTACGAAAAATTATTCAGGAAGGTGTACCGGATAAAAAACAAAGAACTGATGCAGGAAATTCGTGAATATTCAATGATTTCGAAAAAGATGTCATCCATAGGAAAATATATTCACTTTACAATGAAAATATATTTCCTTCGCCTCGAGTTTTGCTTGAAAAATTAAAAAATGACTGTGATATTTCTTGTTCAATTAGTACTCTTCACAGTGTTCTTCGGAACATTGGTTTTAAATATAAGAAAATTGATAAACGTCAAGTTTTGATGGAGAGCAGAAGAATATGTCAGTGGCGGTATCATTATTTGGTAGAATTGAGAAAATTTCGTGAAGAGAATCGTCCAATTATTTATCTCGATTAAACGTGGTAAGACACTCACGACACTTTGTCTTAAAGTTGGACCGATGGGAGTACAAATTGTACTGCAAAAGTTTCAGTTCTGTAATTATTCTACATGCGGGAAGTGAGCAAGGATGGGTAAAATAAGCTTTGTTCCTATCGGGTCACAATATGAAGAACGCTTGTTTAGATTACCACAACAATATGACGTCTGATATTTTTGAAGAGTGGTTTCGCACAAAATTATTGCCAAGCATTCCTGAAAATAGCATGATAGTTATGGATAACGCCAGTTTTCATTCTAGACAATTATACAAAATACCTACTAAATCCAGCACTAAAACTGAAATTCAGGAATTTTTATACCAGAATGACATATATTTTGAAGAATCATACAGTAAAAATGAATTGCAAGAAGTGGCACAAACAAAATTTGTTAAAAAATATACACATATGATAGTATGGCAGAAAAATTTGGACATACAGTATTATTACTGCCTCCTTATTATTGTGTACTAAATCCAATTGAACTAATTTGGGGACAATTAAAAACCAGCATTCGAAGACAAAATGTTTCACCGCCTATCAGCGACAATGTTGTGGAATTAATTAAAAGTAAAATAAACAATATTGGTGACAAACAGTGGGCTAACAATTTGCAGCATGTGATAAACATTGAAAATGATTATTTAAGTGCCACTAACACTCTAAATAACTTTTTCTATTTTGGTTCTTTAATATGTACTTTATGAAACAACCGAAATTGAAATTCCTGGATATGAAATAACGTAATTTTTTTGAAAATATTACCAAAATAGAAAAAATAGTATTAAATTCACGTTTCATAAGACATTTAAGCGCACTTGTCACCGTAGAAAACTCGCAGCAAGCCGCTCGTTACTAAGAATGACGCGTGCGCTAAAATCATGTCTTATGAAACTTGTATCTTAATGTACTATTACTATAAATGTATCTGTAACAATAAAAATAGAGGAAAGGAATACAACGATACTAGTGATATACGGGCCAAATCAAAACGAAACCAGCAGTAATAAGGACTAGGTATATAATTGAACAAATAATAGAACCAGTTATCATAATTGGTGACTTTAATGCTCGAGTTGGAAATAATAATTTAGGCGTGAAGGAAATAATGGGCACTTTTGGAGAAGTAACAAAAAATAATAATGGTAATAGATTAATTGATTTCTGTATCGTAAACGAACTCATAATAACAAACACGTTCTACTTTCACAAAGAGATCCATAAATACACGAGGGAAGTAATAAGTAGAAAAGAGAAATCAATAATTGACTATGTGTTAGTCAACAGGAAAGATAAACAAAAAGTAAAAGACGTACGAGCGAAAAGAGGATACGAAATAGGAAGCGACCATTATCTGTTGGAAGCTAAACTAAAAATACCAAAGTACCAAGAAATAGGCCATTAAACACGGAAAATAAATGGAAAAGATACAATAAAAGCATACAAATTAAAAAAACGAAGAGATAAGAGAAAAATACAGGCAAATAATATATGGAAAAATAACAAAACTAGAAGATTATGAGAACCTAGACGCTGAAACAATATGGAACACTCGAAAAAATATAATATACCAGGCAGCTAAAAATACGTGCGGTACAAACCATACTACAACAAGAAGAAAACATACACATTGGTGGAGTGAAGAAATAAAAAGAGAAATCAAGCACAAGAAACAAAAATGGAAAGAATACATTAACTGCAAAAATGAAATGAACTATGAGAAATATAAGGAACAACGAAAGAAAGTTAAAGAACTAATCCAATAGAGCAAGAGGCAAGAATGGAGTGAATTTGGAAAACAATTAGAGGGAAACCATAAAGACAACAAGAACCTATTTTACAAAATACCAAAAAATCAAAGGAAAAATAAAGAAATTCCCTTAAAGCAAATAAAAGACAAAAACGGAAATACTATTGACAACGAAATTAATATAATGAAAAGATGGAAAGAATACTTTAAAGGAACTACTAGAAGCTGGAAAAACGGAAAAATATACTATAACTACGACGCTGAAAAAAGGTGAAGACGATTACGACGAAATAACAATAAATGAGGTAAACGACGCAATAATGAAAATAAAAACGGGAAAATCCGCAGGATTCGACAACATAAAACCCGAACAAATAAAATATAATAATAATAATAATAATAATAATAATAATAATAATAATAATAATAATAATAATAATAATATATAACTTTATTGACCACAGTCAACGGCGGGGTTCAACCAAAGGCTGCTCTTCCACCCAACCAGTACATTAAATTACAAAAAAAATAAAATAGGAAAAAGTCAACATGAGTACATAGCATGAAAGTATAGCATAATATGCCAAAAAGCAGATAAATAGGGTTAATTTGTTTACATTATAATAATATATTGAAAATAATTACTAATTTAAACAGAACAATTTTTTTACATGAGTTTTGAAGGAGTGTAAAGAAAGAGATTTTAATTCAATTGGAAGATTGTTATACAATTTGGGTGCAAGGTAAGAGAACGCATTTTTCGATTTATTTTTTTTATATGAAGGTACGATATACGAATTCTTATCACGTAATTGATAATGCTGTTCTTTTAATTTAAGTTTTTCATGTAGATAAGAAGGGCAACCTGTTAGTATGATCTTGTGAATTTGACAAAGATAGAATATCTTCACACGTTCATCAATATAATGAAGATTGGATGAAATACGAAATGACGAAATATGGTCATATTTACGCACATTATAAACAAACCGGAGGCATGAGTTTTGAAATAGCGTTATTTAATTTTTGTCGCTTTGTGTCAAGTGTGGAACATATACACATGCACAGTAGTCGAGTATAGGTAGTATCACGGTGTTAATTAGTCTTAATTTTATTTCTGCTGATAATAACTTGCGGTACTGGTATAAATGTCGTAGTCTGAGTCTGGCCGCTATTAGTTTTTTTGTCAAATGGTCACGGAAGTTAAGGTCTTTGTCAATTATCATACTCAAACTCTTAATAGCCAAACCACGATTTAAGATTTCTCCTTGCAGTTTTATATCACCTGTATCATAGTTTCCAATTACTAACAGCGAAGATTTATCAGTATTAATCTTGAGCCCATTATTAGTAGTCCATGTCGACAACTTTTCCAGATCCTCATTTATGGCCTCACATTCCTCTTTGGCGTTCAGCTTATTTACGGTTGCTAGCAATTGAGTATCATCAGCATATGAATGTGAGGAACAGTATTGCAGACTGGATGATAGGTCGGCCACATACAAAAGGAAAAATAATGGACCCAAGATATATAGGAGATAAAGGTACAGAGATGTTGCATGCATTATTCAGCATAATATGGAACGGGGAAAGCATACCTTCCGACTGGGAGAAAACAATAATCATGTCAATCTACAAAAAACGAGACAGTAAAAACTGCGCAAACTGTAGAGGTATATCGCTCCTGTGTATAGCAGCCAAAGTATATGAGACAATACTGGAATCTAAACTGCGAAGAAAAATAGGAAATGCATTAGAAGAAACACAGAGCGGCTTCAGACGAGGATATTGCGCTCGAGACCATATATTCAGTCTCAGGCAAATCCTTGAAAGAATTTTAGAATACAACAAAGGAATCTATTTATGCTTCGTTGATATTGAAAAGGCATTTGACAAAGTGAACAGGAAACTATTGTGGAGGATTTTAGAAAAAAGAAAAGTAGAAGTTAACTATTAAGAGCCATACAAAACATTTACAAAAACACAAGGAACTACATACGTACAGGTAACTGCATGTCAGAAGAGTTCAAAACAAACCAGGGACTGAAACAAGGAAGAAACTTAAGCCTGCTCCTCTTTGTTATATATATGGACGAAATAACAAAGAAAACAGAAGAAAGAACCAAGAAGACATCTATAGGATATTTAAACCTTAAAACAGTAGAAGTAACAGAACTCCTTTTCGCAGACGATATGGTTATATTCGGAAACACAGAAAAAACATTGCAAAGCATTATCAATATTTGGTATGAAGAACTCCGGAAAGCCAATTTGACTATAAACATTGAAAAAATCAAAACAATGCTAATAGGAAAAGAAAAGAAAAACATTGAAATAAGCAGTAACCACAAAAAAAAACGATTTAATAGAGGAAATTCTTGCAAAGAAAAAACTACAAGCAGAGAAGCACACCATTTGGCAAAAGACAAACCACTGTGGAAGAATTTTGTAGAAAACTAAAACAGCAGAAAAAAAACTCGACACCCTAAGGGTACAAGAGGAACCGAATATATATATATATATATATATATATATATATATATATATATATTATAAATGTTGGACAATCCAGTGACGAATCTAATGAAGACAGTGACGATGAAATTGTTGTTGATTAGTAGATCAGTGAAACAATGTAAATGTTAAATAACTTAATAACTATGCACTTATATAGGGTGATTTTTGTCAAGGTGTACATAAGAGATTAACATGGCAAATGAGATTTTTGCAAACCGTTGCCCCTCGTTTTAACTTATGGTAATGGTTGTGGTGTTAATACAAAGATAAAAAAATTCCCCATCCGAAAATGCCAAATACGTAGAAATTATACAATATTTCATGTACAAAAATTAATTTTTAAATTTATTCATATGTCTGTTAATAGCAATAGCCATGTCAAATTTGAATAAAAAGATAAACAAATGCTTGACATTTTATCTGTCAAAATATTTTAAAAATAATAATTAACCTATTATGACAGATACAGTGTCAAGCATTTGTTTATCTTTTTTTCAAATTTGGCATGGCTATTGCTATTAATGGGTAAAAGAATAATTTTTAAAATTAATTTATGGGCTTAAAATATTGGATAATTCCACGTATTTGGTATTTTCTGATGTAGAAATTTTTTATCTTTGAATTGACATTACAATCATTGTCATAAGTTAAAACGGGGGACAACGATTTGCAAAATACTGATTTCCCATGTTAATCTCATATGTACACCTTGAAAAAAATCACCCTGTATAATTTTATTTATACCTTATTTTTGTACTCTTATGTCATAGTAAAATATATAATACAATATATAATTGTACTTAGGCATTTAATAAAAAAAAATTTCATGAATGAAAATAACTAATATAAATTTAATATATATTTTTATTGATATTTTTAATTTCTTAATGTTGCACTTCTTAATCATGACTTAATTAATTATTTTATTTTTAATATAGGTAATTTGTATCTCTTTGTGAAAAAATCAAGAGAAAGTATATTTTCAAATACTGCCCTGGTAAGTTTAACGGTAAGACCTGTCATAAATTTCTTTAATCCTCTCATCGTTATACTTGCTGAGAAAAGCTAATGGAGTCAATCGCCAAATATTTTCGAACACTATACACGGACTTGCTAACTACTTTTCCAATGTCTATTCTCAAAACTCTACTTCTCAAACCTCCAACGTAGATTCGAGTATCATTAAAGTGGGTAATTTTGTAAATATTTCGTACATCTCCGAAGATATAAATTTTAGTAGACATAAATAATCTTAAACCTTCTAGAAATCCGCAGGTCCTGATAATTTACTAGCATATATTATAAAAAGTTGTAGTACCTACATTATTTCTCAAACTTCTACATATGCTTTTCAATGATTGTCTTTGTAATAGTTATTTGTATACCAAGTGCTGAAAATGTGTCTAAGTCGGTGTCTAACCAAATCGAAAGTTGCAGCTTAAACAAAGCGAAGGCTGTAATCGTTTGTGTTCGACAAAGGACTTTCATTACGAGTTATATAAGTACACTATTTTTTCTACTCCTGCAAGAGAAAAAAAGGAAATAATTATATTTTTTAAAATTATTTCACATTGTCAATTTTTGTATTTGTGATGCGTATCCATGACAGCAACAAAAATTTATTAGTAAACAAACTTCTCAATCTGTCGTAGCCAAATGACTGAAACTGATGAAGAAAGTCAATTTATGTCTACATCTCCTGAAATAATGGAAACAGCTAATGAAGTAGCACTCAACTTACTGCCGGCTAAATCAAAAGAAATGTATCTGATAGCTTATGAAAATTTTTATATTTGGTGCAAGCCAATGAAAGTTCCTAGTATTACCGAGAAGGTTTTGCTTGTATTTTCATCATAAGTCATTGGTACTAAAATCTTCCACTCTTTGGAGCGAGTATTTAATGCTAAAGGCAACTTTAATGGCAAAGAAGAATTTTAATATATCTAGAATGGCTCAATTCTGTACAATTCTAAAACGGAGAGCAAAAGTGTATAAAGCAAAAAAATCAAGAATTTTTAGCAGAAAAGACATTATAGTTTTCTAAAATATGCTCCTGATGACATGTACCTGTTTAGTAAGGTATACATGTTTTATTTTTGACTATGTTTTCATATCAGTCACTGTTTTTTGTCGTATTGATAATTGGAATACTCTCAAAAAACACGGAGGGAAATTCACAACTGTGGCTGAAATAATAAAAATTAAGTAGCCAAATCAACTCGATTGAAAATAAAATCAAAATTACTTGAAAAATTCTTGATGAAAGTAGCACATCTTCCATGGAAGGTGGTGTTACGGTTTTGAACAATACAAACGATGATATAAACCTAAATGTTAATAAAATAAATACTCCCATTCCTTACCAGTTAATATTAATATTTCTTGTTTAACTATTTGTAGTTTAAATATAAATTTTAAATGATTTGTTCAAGATATGCTTCTCTTAAGTTTTCATAGATAAAATTTGTTGCTTTTAAATTTTGTTTTCGTTCACTTAACCTATTATAACCTATTTCAATTTAAAATTTCTTCTTATATTTCGCAGAACAAAATAAAGATGTCTCTTATAGCGTGAAATTCAATTGAGTTGGTAACCGTTTCTTATTTAAAATTTCGCTGAAAATCGATTTTAGATAGCCACTGTTTTGCGATTCATTTAGGTTTCCCACGAAATTTCGAATAATTTCGAATAATAAATGGTTGACAACTCGTTTTGTCCAAAATTGAGATAGCCAGTGTTGACACTTGCCACTTACGTGATGTTATACAACGTTCATAAGTCCCTGACCGAGAGGAGAGAATGGTCCTGTGCTCGATTTCACAATCGCTTGGTAACCAACAAAGTGGATGCATCATATCTCCTGTCCCGGGTGTCATTCCACGTACCCCGACTGCAGTCCAGATATGCCAGGCCCTTCCATCTGCCGACTTCACGCACAGATATACTCAAACGTTCTCCAATTTATATTGCTTCCCGTGCAGCCAATCTTTTGTACCCAGATATGTTTATTTAAAATATTATTTTGTAATTTTCAATACATATATTATTTGTTTATATTATATTTTGTCCTGTTATCGGATTACTGTTGGGCAATAAATTATTATTATTATTATTATTATTATTATTATTATTATTATTATTATAAGTAAAATTCATTGCTATATATAAATATCAAAGCGTGCTGCAATGAGTCGCTATCAGCATGAAAAACAAACCAGAAAATTGAATTTTCAAAGTTGGAGTAGAAAAAAGTACGTTTCCTTCTTCTTTAAAATTTTTCGTATATGTCCCATTTTCATATCTGAAGATAAAATGTTTATATCTAATAAAAGACATATTGCTACTTTTACTGATATTTCTAAAAAAAACTGAGTCAATAATCTATAAAAATAACTACAATTTAATAAAAATAAAGTAACAGAAAACAACATGGCTTCGTTAAGGGCAGATCCACGATTACTAATTTGATAAATTTTTCAGAATACGTAATTAACGACTTATACGATAACACATAAGTCAAAGTTCTTTACATTGACTTCTCTAAGGCGTTTGACAATATAGATGAAAGTATTGTCCTCCAGAAACTTGCCCAAAATTTTAATTTTTCTCCATGTCTTAGTGTCATAACTTTTCTTTGCTCCTATTTAAAAAATCGTAAATTGTCTGTGTCCCTGAAACGTTTATTCTCACACCTACTTTGCAGGGAGTAACATTTTTGACAGAATCATGTTTTATAAAGATCTTGAGTACTATTTGATTTACATTTAATGCCCACATTGCAGCTTTTATCAAAGCATCTTATAGAAACCTTAATTTTGTCATTAGAAATGCACAATATTTAAGAAATTTATTGACTTTAAAAATGTATTTTGCTTTCGTTAGATCGAAAATAGGAACTATTCAATATTTTTCAAAATTACTGGTCAGTGCTACTACATTATTTATTATGAATTCTTTATCTATTAGAAGGAAAATACATTCTATATCATTTTTATATAAATTATTATATTATTATATAGTCAAATTAATGATAGTGTTATTTTATCTCGGATCCCGTTCAATATACCTAGATTAAATTCAAAAAAACAAGTTGACCTTTAATTTATAAACTGTCCGAGCAAGTTATGAATTAAAGTGTCCTATTCGACAAATCTGCAGTCTATATAATAATGTAATTCTATCACCCGTTCGTTCGTTCACTCGCCGATGCGCGCTCGTGAGCAAATTTGGAACTTGTGCTAGAATATCTTGCATTCTGTAACATATGTTTTAATATACGAGTACTATTCTGCTATCTTCATCATTGTTTTCCGACTGTAGTCAATGTATTTATATTTTTTGTGCCAATGCTTTACATATTTGTATATTTTATAATTGTCCTGTAAGTGAAATATTTATCGTGTAGGATTAATTTTGCAATAAATAAATAAATAAATGAATAATAAATAAATAAACAAATAAATTAAAAAATAAATAAATACATAAATAAATAAATGAATAATAAATAAATAAATAAATAAATACATAAATAAATAATTAAATAAAAAAATAAAAAAATAAATAAATAAATAAATAAATAAATAAATAAATAAAAAAATAAATAAATAAATAAATAAACAAATAAATAAATAAACTAATTAATAAATAAATAAACTAATTAATGAATTAATAAATTAATAAATTAATAAATTAATAAATTAATAAATTAATAAATTAATAAATTAATAAATTAATAAATTAATAAATTAATAAATTAATAAATTAATAAATTAATAAATTAATAAATTAATAAATTAATAAATTAATAAATTAATAAATTAATAAATTAATAAATTAATAAATTAATAAATTAATAAATTAATAAACTAATAAATTAATAAATTAATAAATTAATAAATTAATAAATTAATAAATTAATAAATTAATAAATTAATAAATTAATAAATTAATAAATTAATAAATTAATAAATTAATAAATTAATAAATTAATAAATTAATAAATTAATAAATTAATAAATTAATAAATTAATAAATTAATAAATTAATAAATTAATAAATTAATAAATTAATAAATTAATAAATTAATAAATTAATAAATTAATAAATTAATAAATTAATAAATTAATAAATTAATAAATTAATAAATTAATAAATTAATAAATTAATAAATTAATAAATTAATAAATTAATAAATTAATAAATTAATAAATTAATAAATTAATAAATTAATAAATTAATAAATTAATAAATTAATAAATTAATAAATTAATAAATTAATAAATTAATAAATTAATAAATTAATAAATTAATAAATTAATAAATTAATAAATTAATAAATTAATAAATTAATAAATTAATAAATTAATAAATTAATAAATTAATAAATTAATAAATTAATAAATTAATAAATTAATAAATTAATAAATTAATAAATTAATAAATTAATAAATTAATAAATTAATAAATTAATAAATTAATAAATTAATAAATTAATAAATTAATAAATTAATAAATTAATAAATTAATAAATTAATAAATTAATAAATTAATAAATTAATAAATTAATAAATTAATAAATTAATAAAATAATAAATTAATAAATTAATAAATTAATAAATTAATAAATTAATAAATTAATAAATTAATAAAATAATAAATTAATAAATTAATAAATTAATAAATTAATAAATTAATAAATTAATAAATTAATAAATTAATAAATTAATAAATTAATAAATTAATAAATTAATAAATTAATAAATTAATAAATTAATAAATTAATAAATTAATAAATTAATAAATTAATAAATTAATAAATTAATAAATTAATAAATTAATAAATTAATAAATTAATAAATTAATAAATTAATAAATTAATAAATTAATAAATTAATAAATTAATAAATTAATAAATTAATAAATTAATAAATTAATAAATTAATAAATTAATAAATTAATAAATTAATAAATTAATAAATTAATAAATTAATAAATTAATACATTAATAAATTAATAAATTAATAAATTAATAAATTAATAAATTAATAAATTAATAAATTAATAAATTAATAAATTAATAAATTAATAAATTAATAAATTAATAAATTAATAAATTAATAAATTAATAAATTAATAAATTAATAAATTAATAAATTAATAAATTAATAAATTAATAAATTAATAAATTAATAAATTAATAAATTAATAAATTAATAAATTAATAAATTAATAAATTAATAAATTAATAAATTAATAAATTAATAAATTAATAAATTAATAAATTAATAAATTAATAAATTAATAAATTAATAAATTAATAAAGTTAATAAAATAATAAAGTTAATAAATTAATAAAGTTAACAAGTTAATAAGTTAACAAATTAATAAAGTTAATAAAGATAATAAGTTAATAAGTTAATAAAGTTAATAAAGTTAATAAAGTTAATAAAGTTAATAAAGTTAATAAAGTTAATAAAGTTAATAAAGTTAATAAAGTTAATAAAGTTAATAAAGTTAATAAAGTTAATAAAGTTAATAAAGTTAATAAAGTTAATAAAGTTAATAAAGTTAATAAAGTTAATAAAGTTAATAAGTTACTAATTTAATATTTTAATAAGTTAAAAAGTTAAAAAGTTAAATAGTTAATAAGTTAATAAATTAATAAGTTAATAAGTTAATAAGTCGATAAGTCGATAAGTCGATAAGTCGATAAGTCGATAAGTTGATAAGTTGATAAGTTGATAAGTTGATAAGTTGATAAGTTGATAAGTTGATAAGTTGATAAGTTGATAAGTTGATAAGTTGATAAGTTGATAAGTTGATAAGTTGATAAGTTGATAAGTTGATAAGTTGATAAGTTGATAAGTTGATAAGTTGATAAGTTGATAAGTTGATAAGTTGATAAGTTGATAAGTTGATAAGTTGATAAGTTGATAAGTTGATAAGTTGATAAGTTGATAAGTTGATAAGTTGATAAGTTGATAAGTTGATAAGTTGATAAGTTGATAAGTTGATAAGTTGATAAGTTGATAAGTTGATAAGTTGATAAGTTGATAAGTTGATAAGTTGATAAGTTGATAAGTTGATAAGTTGATAAGTTGATAAGTTGATAAGTTGATAAGTTGATAAGTTGATAAGTTGATAAGTTGATAAGTTGATAAGTTGATAAGTTGATAAGTTGATAAGTTGATAAGTTGATAAGTTGATAAGTTGATAAGTTGATAAGTTGATAAGTTGATAAGTTGATAAGTTGATAAGTTGATAAGTTGATAAGTTGATAAGTTGATAAGTTGATAAGTTGATAAGTTGATAAGTTGATAAGTTGATAAGTTGATAAGTTGATAAGTTGATAAGTTGATAAGTTGATAAGTTGATAAGTTGATAAGTTGATAAGTTGATAAGTTGATAAGTTGATAAGTTGATAAGTTGATAAGTTGATAAGTTGATAAGTTGATAAGTTGATAAGTTGATAAGTTGATAAGTTGATAAGTTGATAAGTTGATAAGTTGATAAGTTGATAAGTTGATAAGTTGATAAGTTGATAAGTTGATAAGTTGATAAGTTGATAAGTTGATAAGTTGATAAGTTGATAAGTTGATAAGTTGATAAGTTGATAAGTTGATAAGTTGATAAGTTGATAAGTTGATAAGTTGATAAGTTAATAGGTTAATAAGTTAATGAGTTAATAAGTTTATAAGTTAATAGGTTAATAAGTTAATAAGTTAATAAGTTAGTAGGTTAATAAGTTAATAGGTTAATAAGTTAATAAGTTAGTAAGTTAATAAATTAATAATTTAATAATTTAATAAATTAACAAATTAACAAATTAATAAATTATTACATAAATAAATTACTTGACAACTTAAATCGGCTAATGGATCAGCTGACATCGACCATATTTTCGCCATCGCTAGGTACAATAACTGACTTACAAAGATGAAGGGTCTACAAAAAGTAGTAATTTATTATAAAATTCTGAAAATTGGTTAATGAATAAAAATATATTCATTATTGTATAAAATATGTTTACTTTTATATAGATAACTGCAATGGCTACACCTACAGAGTATGAGTAACAAAGCAGCTATTTTTTTATAATTGAACAAAGTATGAAAAATCTAACTATTGCCGAAAGTATGTAGCTGAATAAGCTTATTGAACTGTCTGTGAAGATTATCAATATATCCGAATACCTTATCGTACATTATACAAAAGACACCGGGTTGGATTGCATTAAAATCCAAATTTCATAATTAAATGTAACATTAGTAACATATTATTTAAGGAGATTTAAAAATGTAATTACTACTTATCTAATATATGTTTTTTCACAAGGATATACATATTACTTGTCAGTTGCGAAAGTATTTTACTCACCACGTACATCTCCGTATATTTTAAATACCTACTATAATATTTAGTTCAAGGTGTCGTCAGGAAAGTATAATAAATTAATTCTGTAATTAAATATAATTAATTTTAAAAGAATATTTTGCATTTTTTATTGTAGAAGTAATGAAAATAACTTCTTTTCTTACATTTACTGCACTATTAATGTTTCCCAATGCTCATTTTTAGCTTTTAGCGAATAATTATGAACGAGATTAAGTTTTATTCATAAAATCAAGTAGAGCGAAACATTCAGATACATAATATTTAAAAACGTGGAGTGAAGATTAATAATTTACATAATATAATTTAAACTACGTTTAAAAGTTTTGCATTATTATATTATCTGTAAGAAGTATATCGGTACCTATATGAACACAGTACAAAGTATTTTAATTTTTAATAAATATTAAGATTATTTATATAATTACTTTCCATTCTTAGTCACGTTATAACAAATATCCTTTCCAAGATTTGCGGCCCAAATTAGTATTGATTTATAAATTTCACTAAAATAATTATTAGAATATTGCGTTTGTCAAAAGTAATGTAGGTAGTAACGTTTATTTATTTGGGGGAAGTATAAAAATTAGAGTATCAATTATAATTAAAATAAATCCTTATAATTAAATTAGATAAAGATAAAAAAATATATTTATTTGTTATGAGGTAATTTTGATCTATACAAATTCAACGTTTACATACATACAATTTACAAATTTTACAGTGATATTTCTAGTGTCCTCTCTTGGCACCCTCGTTACATGCAGAGTAGCTTATAGTGACATTTGCTGCCACTCGGACTCATCGGGGTGTGTCAGTTTTTATTAAAACCTGACTCGTGTGGGATTCAAACGCGGTCCCACACGAGCTACCTTGTATGCCAGGCGAGCACTCTTGACCACACGACCACCGATGACCGTAAGTAAATTAGATAAAGATAATTAAAATAATAAAACACTTATACACTAAGATTATTTATTTAAACAATTAACACCACGCACTATTTACTTACACGATATTTATTTAATTATATTTATATCACTAACTATTCATTTTACCATGCGTTTCAATATCAGAATGCCCGGCTGTCTTCTCTAAGATTCCATGCGATAATAACATCGAATATAAAGGATCAGGCCACCGGAAGTAATTAAACAGATCGAGACTTATTTGTTTACTCGGTGGGCTGCTCGCGACGATCACTTCATCGACAAACGTAGACGCTTGCTCAGCGCGGCAGCCGTTGCCCGCTACACCGCTCCCTCCTTAAGACTGTTTGTAAATGATCCCATGACTCGCACGGTGAGTTCCATAGACTGCAATATGACCGCTTCTGATATAAGCGTGGTTTTGTAACCACGTAGAAAATGTACCGCTGATGTTTTGCATTGCTATCCCTCAATTGTAGTGTTTTTTCAAAAATGGACATTGGTTGTCCAATTCTTGTAGTCGTCCCTTAAAGACTGAGGCTATGCCGTATGATATCTTTAAGTCTTCTGATACGCAGTGGCCGAGAGAATAGGTCTCGATATTTTCTTTTTCATAAAGTCTTCAAAAGTCGGCCCCTGAGTTATGATCCGACGAAAGTTTGCTCCATCATGGTCTTCATGGTTGTCAGATATCACCAGCGAAAGCGGCTAGCCGATTAAAGTGTACTACTGTCGGCTTTCCGGTAGGTTCATTCTTCATTTTATATACCACGCCGTTAATCCTTTTTAGATTGTAAAGCCACCCTAAATCCCTAGATTATTATCCACCTTTTTCAGTCGTTATGTTATATTAGTTCTTCATTCGGCCGCTGGCAGCTTGATTGTTCGTACGGACTTCTTCATGAATGTCATCCATTATTTTGCGTAAACCCGTAATGCAATTTTCCTTGACCTGGTTTTCCTCAGGTTTATTGCCAACCACCAAGTCGCATGGTAAGCGCAAATCATCAAGATGTTCGCAGGAGTTTGCCCTGTTGTTTCGTGCACCGATAAACGATAAGCCATCAAAAACAGATGAAGATGTTGGTCTCTTTGTGGTTGGAGACTACCTTCGACAAATATCGGTTGATCGTTCTGATTATTCGTTAGCCGTGCCATCAGACTGCGGATGGAATGTTCTGGTTTCATTAATTCCTTATATCTTACAGATATTTTATAAAACGGTAGACTCAAACTTTCTTCCCTGGTCGGAGTGACACGTGGTACACCAAATCGGCAAATACAATCTTTGGCTAATGTTTCAGCGACCGTTGTGGCTTCATGGTTGAGTAATGACTATGCTTCAACCTACTCGGTGAAGTAGTCCAACGTCACTTTCTGAAAATGGTCCGGCATCAATCGCAATACGCTAAAATGGATTGCCAACGTTTTATTGACGCATTAGAGCTCTTCGTCGTTTATGTGGACTATTGCTTCCAGCGCAAACGACACATTTCTTGCACCAGTCATTAACATCTTTGCAGTTGACCCAGCAAAATCGCTGGCGCAATCTTTCCCTTTAGTCCAAAATAGCCTCCTCCATATCAGTCATGGATCTCTTTCAGCACGTCTGGTAATTTACTTTTGGGAATAACCAACTGAGTTCTCTTCTCAGTTCCATCAGCATACCACACGCTTTAAAAGACCATCCTTAATCACCATTCACCATGGAGTCACATTGCATCCAGTACGATTTCTTACACTGCTTTGCTCACCTTTGCTTTCCATTTTAGTAAAATACTCAAAGTCGGGTCATTTTCCTGGTCTTTATGTATTCCATCGGGCTGCCAATTATCTTCGACTACTGTTATTCTGTCGACGGTGGAATGTTTCTCTTCCAGTTGACTACAATATTTGTATTCATCTTGGCATGGCCTTTTGGAAAATGCGTCGGCATTACGATACCTGATACCTGTCCAATTCCCGATTTTAAAATCGTATTTTTGTAATCCTCAATCCACCTGGCCATCTGATATTCAGGATTCTTAAACTGTAGCAGCCATTTTAGAGCAGCATGGTCAGTCCTTAACAAAAATCTTTTTCATACAAAAATTTGTAGAAATGCTCCACGACTGCCAAAAGTTCTTTTCTGGTGGCACAATAATTCCTTACTGGTTTTGGTTTTGACAAGGTCTTACTAAAGTGGGCAATAACCTTCTCATGTCCGTCTTGGGAAAGAACGCCACCAATTCCAATGTTGCTGGCATCTGTGTCTAGTATGAATTCTCCTACAGGTAAAAGATAACATAGGACAGGTGCGCTTGACAAGGAATGTTTCAGTTCTTTATAAGCAACTTTACAGTCCATTTCCAGATAAATCTTCCTTCTTCAGTAAGCCTTGTCAGTGGCTTAGCTATTTGGCAAATCCAGGTACATATGTCGATAATAAGTACATAACCCAAGGAAACTGCTAAGTTCATGTTTGTTTCTATGTACTGGCCAGTCTCTTAAACCCTTATCTTCTCCGGGTTGTTACCACCAGCCTGAGGGCGGAACGATAAGCCGATTTCGTTTGCCGTGACGTCACAGCAAGTCGAAGGGTATATAAACACGACGCTCGCTCCCGGGAGTCAGTCGAGTTCTGTATCCCATAGTTTTGTGTTTCATTTTACGTTCCCTTTAATCAGTGAGAGTGTTGAGAAGTTAGTACCATTTCTCGAGGGGTTTAAAGTGTAACAATTGGCGCCTACAACACGATGCCGACGTGTAACTTGAACTAGCTACTCGAACCAACAAAATGGGAAGAACTCGAGCTCCACCGACTAAAAAAAAGCTAGACAACAGAGATGAAACCGGAAACGATCATTTCAACTATACGTGCTCTACTTGCAGAGCTCCTGCGGGAGAGCTCAATACTAAACACCCGCTGGCGCCCATCAAAGGTACCTCTCCAATGTAAAGGGGAAATTGAAGAAGGTTCAATGGAATTCGTACAACCATTAGAAAATTATTTACGACAACTGGGTGAATCAGAAGATATTTTTGTAAATGCAACTTGCCAAAGGTTAGTCAGATGCTAGACAGTGGTCTGGAGATTATAATTTTGATATGAAATGGGATGAATTTAAAGACTATCCTTGGAAGAATTTAATGGAAGAAAAGCTGAGTTGTATCGATTTTTATACTCTAAAACAAAAAGATCTGACGAATTCTCATTTATATTGTATAAAATGAAGGTATGGAAAGGTTTAGCCATACCAACTTGATGTTGCGGAAAAATTAGACGTGACCGTCAATCTATTAAACCCTACTTATCGAAGACATTTGCATAAACCCAAATGTAAAACTTTTGAAGAATTGCGGGAAATAGCTAAAAAGCTAGATCGCGATTTTTTTGAAGAGGAGCAAGAACATCGCGAGGAAAAAATTACATAAGCTAAAAAATGGCCAACAATCAAACTGGATTGATGAATGCCGTAAGTCAAAATGCGATTTTTTGCAACGGACCAAACATGACCCACGGTTATACGTTTGGTTCTTGAAAACGTCACTGTTATGACGTAAGATAGGTTATCGCGAGAAATCATTCTGGTTAAAAATGTTGCATCATTCGGCGGTAAATTTTAAACGATAGATGATTTATTTTATAGATGAATTAACATTTCAGTAGTTCTCTTGCTCACTTCCACTTCAAGTATTTCTAATCCATTGGATAGTGTGAATTTTTTTATATTTGTAAATTATTATAAAGTTTAAATCAAAATCTCAAACTGTCAAGTGTCTAAATTGTTTAAAAAACTGCTAAACAAAACGAAGGTAGACTGTAGACTTTACTGCTTGATGGAATTAGATTAGAAAGAGAGAACCAATGAACTAGTTTCATGAACCAGCTTGCTAGCTCAGTTCGTGATTCGACGAACCAGGTCCATGATTTACGTCATTACTTCGTCGCGAGAATGTACTGGTTAATAAAATTCATTTGCCAAATCGTTTTGGTTCGTCGCGAAAAATCGCCTTAGGATTCACATGAGATGGATCAAGATCAAAAACGACTTCTACCACCAGATGCCGCCTAAGTTTACACAGTTCTCGACGAATCTTTACCGGAATTGACCAAGATATTCCACTGCACTGATCCGCCCAAGTTATATGTGCCATCAAATTTACGGACAAGAGTTATCAAAAAATACCATAATACCAGTAGACATCCTGGACAAGACTGTAATGAATGTAAATAATGAATTATTTTATATTTAATCGTACGACTGTACTTATATAAACAAAACCGCGACGCATCTGACGAGATCATCGAGCGCGGTGTCAGTCTTCAAGACTCATTTGGCTAGGAGTAGGCTAAAATGAATCAGAGAGTCTTCAAAAGTCAAAGTTATATAAAAAGAAATTAATTTCAAGTGAAACCGTATCCTTGTATCCCAGGTAGACTTCTTTTACTTCTAAAATCTACTCAAGGTAGGTTTTTGTATATTTTTTACTATTTCTTTCGCTATTGTATCACTGCTTAATGATTTTGCAGCATTTGTATATATATATATATATATATATATATATATATATATATATATATATATATATATATATATATATATCTTGTATCGACATTTGTTTTTTGTATGTATACATTGTTAATAAATATACCGGCCTGACGACGTAACAAGCCGATTTCTGATTAGTTTGCCGTGACGTCACAGAAAATCGGAGGGTATATAAACACGACAGTTAGTCGAGCTCTGTATCCCAAAATGTTATGTTTCATTTTGATTTCCCTTTAACCAATGAAAGTGTTTAGAAATTAGTGCAATTTCTCAAGGGGCTAAAATTGTAAAGTAAAGTCAACTGCAATACTCTTACCAGAAACACCGTGTTCAAGATAATGAACATATCGTTGAAACAGATAACACTTCTTCGAATTGAGCTCAGGTTAGCCTTCCTCAATCTCTAGAAAACCGCTTCCAAATTCTTCATGTGGTCCTCAAACGTTTTTCCTACCACAATAATATCATCGAGATAAACTAAACAGGTTTTCCAAGATAGCCCAACCAATACTATTTTCATGAGTTGTTCAAACGTTTCAGGCGCATTATCGTAAATTTTCAGAGACCGCTGCAGATGATGAAGGCTGTTTTCTCCTTATCTTTTGAATCAAACTCTACTTGCCAGTATCCGCTCTTTAGGTCCAGAATAGAGAAAATCTTCGATCCAGCCAAAGTATCTACTGTATCGTCTGTTCGAGGTAGCGGATAGCTATCCTTCTTCGTCACGTTAAATTGACGACTTTCGACGAGAATCGTGTAGAGCCAGCCTTCTTCCTTATTAGCACCGCTGGTAAAGCCCATGGACAGCTTAAAGGGTCGATCTTACCTTCCATCTTCATGTCCTCAATAATTTTTCCGCTTCCTCGCGCTTCGCCAATTGCAGTCTTCTTGCTGGTTGGCGGATAGGTCTTGTGTCTCCGGCGTCTATTTTATAGTGAACTACATTAGTTCTCCCTTTGGATTTCTTGTCGAACTGAAACAAATCTTCAAACTTTCCAAATAAATTATTAGCCTTGATTCTCTGGTCGGAGGTAAATTCTTGAAACGATGTTGATATTGGGTTGATTTTTTTCTAATGTTTGCTCAACAATTCTAGAATTTTCTATTAATTTTTGTTCTAAACTTGTAGAATTTTCTGATAATGTTTGCTCAATGTTCCTGTTAAATCTTCTTTTATGTTACCAATGTCGGATAGTTCGAATAAGTCGCCATTTTATGTTTTTTTTACACTTCACAGTTTATTAACCCCCCACCTGACATCAAATTTGGGTGAAGTGTAAAAATGAGAGAATTATTAATAATTAAAATAAATGTTTATTAAACAATAAGTAAATTAGAAAAAGATACTTACAATAATAAAGACTATCAATATTATTAAATACTTATATACCAAGAATATTTATTTAAACAATTAACACAACGCACTATTTATTTACACAATACTTATTTCACTATACAGGGTTTTGAGTTAAAATTCTTTTAAAATTTGTTTAAAATTTCGTTACCCGCCACTAGCAAGATATCTGCTGTCTGAATCAAAGTGCGATGTACACAGCACAAAAATTGTCGGGTGGTGGTTGCATACTTGCAGACACAATAATTAATAAACGATCAACGGAAAACATATTCATTATTAATAAATTCGTAATAGTACAATTTTTAAAAATAAGAAATTTAAAATTTCGATAACAAAATTATAAAATTATGTATTCAAACAGGTTTCTGGACTAGTGCGAATAGAGTAAGAGCGTGGGAAGACTGGGAAGAGCATAATAGTTATGAGGTTATGAGATGAATTTTCGTGTTCGGCAAATCATAATAGTTTAAATACGTTATTCAAAAAATGTAAGTACATACTTTTGTCCATTTAAACGAGGTGGGATTATATGAGAACCAATGACTCGTTAATTTATTCCCGCCCAAACAATTAATGATATTTTTTGTTGAAAATTAATAATAATATAAACTTTATTGACATCTGTCAATGGCGGGGTTCAGCCAACGGCTGCTCTCCCACCCAACCAATACATACAACAATTATTATAAAACAAATTAATTACATGCCAACACAGTACAATTTATAAGAATCAGAAAGTGAGACATACAACTTAAATTTTACTTTATACAATACATTTTAAGATAAAAATTATGAAATATTACACAATATATATAATTATACAAAATATACAAACAAAACCAAATCTGTCAGCAATTAAGTAATGAATTTATATTACTTTTAAAAGACTGTATACCCAGAGACTTCAATTCATTTGGAATAGAATTATACAAGAATGTACATCGCAATTAGTCAGGGTTTTTGGTAGGTCGGATATATAAAGTAAGAAAAACAGTGGTCCCAAAATAGAGCCCTGTGGCACTCCACGTTGTAATAGAAATGCACCAGAATTTAGTAGTTGACCATTATGATGCATGTTGACATAAAAATTTCTATTAGTAAGATAGTCTTTACACCAATGTAAAGCACTATCTAAAAAGTTATAATATTTCATTTTTGCTAGTAGCAATTCATGGTCAACCATGTCAAAAGCCTTTGAGAAGTCAATTGGGACGAGAATTGAAATTTTACATTTGTTAAAATTAGATATCAAGGAATCTAAAATATTTAGAAGGCAAGTATTTGTACTATGACCACTTCTAAATCCTGATTGCGTGGGTGGAATTAAATTATTTTTCAAGGAATAAGGCATAATTTGATCGCACCATATTTTTTCTAGTACTTTGGATATAGTTGGCAAATACTGATGGGTCTTCATTTGTCAAAGGTGGTAGATTTAATCTTTTTAGTAAAAGGTTTTACAATAGCAAACTTCCTGGAATTAGGAACTACTCCATCCAGCAAGCAAGTATTTATGATGTGCGTAACATATTCAAATTTGATCTACACCTATGGCATTTGATTTGATATTCATTATAATTCTTTCCATATCTTTAAATTAGATTAAAATGGAATTTTTCTTTGTCAAAATGAGAATATGAGTTATTTAAATAATAGTCTAAGGTTTCAGGATTTACATGGCTTGTATCAACTTTATCTAACAAATGTTGCCCAAACTGTTGTGGTTTCAAAATAGAGGCATCTATGTTATTTGGCGCAATTTTATAATTTTATTGGGATCTTTTAAGTTATTGTTAATATTGCAATTTAAGTAAGCTTGTTTTCCTCTTCTAATTGCAGCGGTTGTTAAATTTCTTAGCTGTTTGTAATAATTTAATTTAGACTCCGTTTTATATTTTTTATAATCTTTTAGAGCTTTATCGCGCTTTCTTTGCATTATTTTTATAACTGGAGTAATCCAGGGTGTGTAATGATTATTTGTAGACATTATTTTGATTACAGCATGTTTATCGAAAAATTGATAATATAATTTCGTTGAGAAAAGCAACCTTATCATTAATATTAGCAATATTAACAATTTGATTCCAATTTACAGATTCGCAATCCTTTAAGAAATTTTCCATATCAAAATTATTAAAATCCCTGTAGGTATATGTCTTCTTGGGGACAGTTGTTTTCGCCAAGTTTAACACACAAAATACTTCGCTATGATCCGATATATTGCTACAATGTATAACACCAGAATCCACACATATGGTTTTATCAGATATTAATATAACATGAAGTAATGTTTTACTAGCAGGTCTAGTATATTTTGTTATTAGTTGATGCATATTATTGCCTGACAATATATCTTTAAAAAAGTCAGATTTATAATCATTAACAAGCAAATCGATGTTGATATCTCCTACACAAATTAAATAATCGCATTGCAAAATATATTCTGAAAGTATAGTATCTAGAATACTAAGATCTCTATAAAACCGTACATGTGGATTATACACAACTCCAAAACATACTTTATAACAACTAATATTGCACATAATCTATAGATGTTGAACATTATTACTTGTGGTAAATGATGTATCCAAGATTTAAAATTGAATTGAATCACGGATGTAGAAAGCTACACCTCCACCAATTTTTTCAGATCTGTCTACATTGAGTAGTATATAATTATCAATATAAAACAAATGTGGAGGAGCAGTTTCCCTAATCCATGTTTCCGTTACAGCCACAATATCAAAATTATGATCTTTAACAAAATCTGTAAATTTTAAAAAACATGAATTTAAAGAACGTACATTTATTTGACATAAAGTAAAAAGATTACTATAGAGGTCAATAATATCATAGGTAAACACGTCCGATTCAGACATAAATATATTGTTTATTTCTGAAAAAATCTGCAAGCAGGTGAGTTGGGTCAAGGCCAGTAAATTGAATGAACTGGAGAGTTCATCGACACGAGACATGTTCTAGCAAATACGTTAAACAATGGCGGGACTGTTGATTTGAACAGAAAGATGAATCAGATTAAATTTGAACTTTAAAAATTTGCATTTTCAATGTCTATAAAATCGTTTACGTGGAACTTATGCGGTTTTCCTCGTTTCTGGATGTTAACTATAATACGCCCATACGTCCAGACGTTTTTGGCGGTAAACTTCTCCGTAGCAGATTTCAAGAGCAATAAACGGGTCTTTGTAAGATCTTCTCTAATTGTTATATCGGTGTTCTTTAACAGTCTATTAGACTGAAACACTTTTTGCCGGGAACGATAACTAGTGAATATCACTATAACAGGTCGGTTTTTATTTTCAGTTGACATTTTACCCAGTTTATAGCACCTATCAATTTCGTCTAAGGAAATGTTCACTTTCAGTTTATCCCGAAACAGATCAATTATTTTATTGTCGGTAACTTCACTTTTTTCCTCTTTTAAACCGAAGATTCGAATGTTGTTACGGCGGGTATATTGTTCTAAATTGTCGAGACTTTTTTCATAATTAGCACACGAGTATTTAAGATCACTCTTATTTTTTTTAATATATTAATATCTTTTTTTATTTCTTGAAGTTTTGCTTCATTCACTTTATTAACCGCACTCGTAACTTGATCCACAATAGATTTTATGAAATCTTCATTGTCACACAGGCTTAAGAGAGAATCACTGATCATTGTTGTGATCGAATCTTTATCGTTACGGGTCAACATTTTGATTTTTCAAATTGCAGTAGCACTCACAATTTTAAAAAGCTATAATATTTAAATATCGCCAGAACACGCACAGCACGTCTATCTTGTACGGCGGCACATCTACCAATATGTGTATATAATTGTTTCCTTCTTACAGTATGAGGATTTTTGTGACCAGATAAGTGTATTGTGCATTATTAAAGACACTTTTTCTAATATATCCAGCCCTATTAGTGACCAATACAACCCATTCGCAAAATTGAAATGCTGGAAACAATGAAATTTTTACACAAATATTTCAAATTGTCATATGTGACATATCAAACTGTGATAATCTCAAAGATATTGTATGTGGTACAACATAAATTTACGAAGAGGATGATTTTCGTGTAACTTCGTTGACCTTGAGAACTTCACCATAGGTAATTACAATGCCTGTATATCCGCTATTCATAAACCTAAGCATTTTGCCAGAATTTACCTTCTAAACAAGTTTATTAATAATGTTAAAATTCAATTGCAACTGACAGGACTGTCAATTACTAAAACAAAATTTTTCATAGCTATTTCTACTACGTTCAATTATTACAAAAATATTTGGAACGACTCGTCAATATACGAATACCACTAAGGCATGTATGTGTGTGAATGTGAACCCACTCTGTAATTGGGATTTAATCCTGTTGAGGGGTTTAAAAAAAGGTAGCTACTTGGATTAGATTAGACTATATTTTAAGAATTAAACTGTCGAAAGTTGAGTAAAATTCGCTAATCCAAAAATAAGGATTAACTTAATCTTTTTTTGTGACTCGGGCTGTAAATGGCGGGAGGTATTGTGTTGGCCACACCAGATTTTGATTTATTGAAGCTGGATCGTAATTGGTCGGCTTTATAGTCCCATAACTTTTACAACTTGACAAATTGTGCAGAATATATTTCAGATTATAACTATATTGTATTTTAAATGTGGTGAGCCTCACGTCATCAGCCCCCGAACCAAGAACCAACAACCATGTCCATGCCTGACTTTGTCACTCACATGCTGAGTGACAAAGACAGACACAAATATGACTGTTTACAGGGCCGTATCCAGGATTTCATTGGGGGGGGGGTTGTTCCGGTTATATATATAT
>OY720450.1:48728621-48738621 GCA_963082715.1 Harpalus rubripes | reverse complement strand
CATTGCACTCATTCAGGGCATTGGGTGCATTTGAGGGTAAAATTTCACTTTCCTGTTTTTGAAATTTCCATTTATTCTGCCAAAGTTTAATGTCTGCTTCCAAGGTGTCTTCATTTATGATGCTAGAGTAATATTCTATTAGTGAAGTTAAGTCAATTTCTGTAAATGTATAACTAATGCAATATTCAGGGATTAATTTCTGAAGGCCGATTATCGTCATTATATGCTGACTAAATCTAATCTTCATCTGATCCAAAAAATCGTGAAAAAATGGAATCACAATAGCAATTCGAAAGTATTCCTCAGGCGAATTCACACTAACGTTTCACCTCTTAGTTTGTTTCGACGCTAAGCGTGTAATTTTCATTTCGCCATTAATTGATTTTAGAATCGAAGATGCCTCTGAAAATATTTGAAAAAATATGTCTATATTTGTACGCATCTCATTAATTATCATATAAATGTTGTCAACAAGATCTATAGCCTCAATCAAATCGCAGTCTACATTTTGAAAAAGCTTACAGAGATTAATGGTGTTTGAAAATAACTTCAGCCATACAAACACTTATGACAAACTCCGGGGAAATAATTAATTTCAAAAACTGAGCAGCGTTTGAGGAAGTGTCCATGTTTGTTACTACTGATAATTCTTTTAAAGTATGGACGATTGGTACAATGATTTCCTTAAATCAAATTAAGCAGCCCTGATTTTCAACCCGGCGCGTATCGCACATAGAAGTTAACTTTTTCCAGTAAATATATGTGTCTGTAATGTTTTCCTTTATTTTTTGCTGCAGTATATGTTGTCGCGTTGCTGAAATTTTTGTAAATGAGTTTAGCCTTAATAGTTCCAAAACAGTTACGAATATGCTGACATTGACTGGCATGACATATTGCTAGATTAATGAATGGGCACTACAGTGAATATACAAAGCGGCTGGAAATTTGTAACGAATCAATTTTTGTACTCCATTGAAACGACCGCTCATAACTGCAACGCCGTCGTATACTTGGCCAAAGAGGTATGAAGTATTCAAATTCAAAGAATTCAGAGTTTCTAAAATCGCACCTTATCTACATAACGAATGCACAGTGACATTTGCTCTATACCAGATATGTCTGTTGTTTCGTCTGCCAAAACCGAAAAACACTTCGAAATATTAATTTTTGTGCATATATTTTGTTGTATTATCTGGCCACAAATTATGATTAATTGATTCTGAATTATCGGACTCAGGTACAAAGCATTTCTTGGTGCACTATTAAAAAGTTGAACTAAATCATTATCATTTGAAACCATCATTCTCATTATTGCACGGAAAGTACCATCATTTATTACGGGCTCTGGTTGATCAAATGTTAGAGGTCCAGAATCATTTGTTCTTCTAAATGCTAACTCTTGACGACCACATAATTTAATAGCATCTATTACTGCTTATAATAGTTTCTTATTATCATTAATAGATTTTTGTCTAGAAACATCCATAGTGTTTCTGATGTCACGTAATTCTTGTGTATATACAAGCAAAAAATTATCAGCTTTAACAATGTTTTCTAAATGGTATTTATTTTGTGAATGTTCTGTGAATTTTTGTAAAGCTTTTTTTATTTTTAAACGGAAAAACAACAAAAGATATAAGTTTTTGATTCAAACCTTTTCCTGCAAACTCACTTCGAAATAATACACAAATTTTGTATAGTGCTCCTCCGCTATCACATTGCGTATAAGTAAGCCAGGAAAATTTATTAAGCCAAGATTTTTGAAATTTTAAATTTCTTTTTTCACTCAAAGGAAAAATTAAAATTTTCCCCTGGAATCCAAGGTTCTGTTAAAAGTTTGTATTTTAAGTTTTCTTCAACAGGCTTATTTACATATTGACCAATGTCGAATTTATTAACAATTTTATCCGTCCTTACTTGACTAGAATTAATAGAATCCAAATTTGTACTTGGGACAACAGCGTGTAACGTATCGGCTGATTGTAGCTGTGATGAGTGTTCTAAAAATTTAAGTAAATCTATTTTATGATAATAAAAAAATCAAATTTAATTTTTTTTTAAGACCTGTGTCCACCAACGACCAAGTATAACTAGACAAAACATTCCCTATCTATCCTTACTAAATGTTTTGATTTCGGCTGGCCAGACAGAGAAACTAGATATAGAGATATGTCTTGTCTAGTTCGAGTATTTCTCACTAGAGGCCACGCAGAATATCAGTGTCTAGTCTAGTGTTTAGTTTGTACGTTGCTCACTACAGGCCACGTAGAAGCATGTGTATTTTGTATTTGTTTTGTAGTTGTAGTGGTTTTGTGAGTGACACGCTGGTTTTACTTTAATATTAAACCTTATAAATTATTTAATATTAACCTTAAATGTTAACCAAGAAATTTTAACTCAGAACACTGACGCCTCTAGTGAGCAACGTTCAAACTAGACACTGATACTCTACGTGGCCTCAGTGGTGACCTCTAGTGAATAATACTCGGACTAGACAAGACATATCTCTATCTCTAGTTTCTATGTCTGGCCAGCCGAAATCAAAACAAACCAAATTAAGTTTTGTCTAGTTATATTTGGTCGTTGGTGTCCACAATGCTAAAAATCGATCCGAGTTCTCGGATATAGTCCACAATTGGATAACTCGGATCGTCGACACTACGAACTCGGACGCAAAAATCAAATAGAAAACTGGAATGGGAAAATTGCGTTCCGTCCCATTTTTTCAAACAATTTGCTAACTTCATTTACATGTTACCAACTTAAAATCTTGATGTTTCATATTTGATAGGCTTGAAAATTATAAATTTATAAAATATTTCCTACACATTTTTGGTACCTAAGTTATGATAAATAATTAATTATAAATACTCGTAGTAAATACTCGTAGTAAAAATTTAATCTACTTACTGTCAGACTAATTTCTTGTTTGTGTTTTATTACTTTTTCTTTTTAGTATTGGTAGGAATGACTTAAACTAAATTCATTAATTCGACCAACCTGACATTTGTAGGCATACAAGCACAATGTTTATGATCATAAAATATAATCGAGAACTCGGAATGATTTCTAGCATTGTGGACACAGGCCTTTAAAATTATTATAATCACCTACCCCGATTGTCTGCAACATCAACATCGACTTTTGCTTTCTTCTCTAGCTGCGGCGGTTCTACTTTGAAAAAACTCGAGAGTAACGCCTGTCTTTTAGCACCCCTGTGAAGTTAACTCACACATTTTTAGCGCAATAAAAATATTTAAAATTTTGGGTAAATATAAAAGAGTTCTAGAGTTCCTGAAAGTATTAGCAATTGTTCTGATGTTTTAAGCTCATAATAGGGGTTTCAAAGTTTTCGGGCGCTAACTTCACGCAGCGCCCACATTTCCGTAAAAAAGAGTTCTGAGGGTGTCAGTCGACTGAAATAGAAGAGTTCTAGAGTTCGTTAAAGTATTAGAAATAGTTCTGAAGTTTTAAGCCCATAATAAGCGTTTTAAAGTTTCCGGGCGCTAACTTCACGCAGCGCCTACATTCCCGTAAATAAGAGTTCTGATGGTGTCAATTGACTAAAATAGAAGAGTTCCAGAGTTCCTTAAAGTATTTTCAATAGTTCTGATCTTTTAAGCCCGTAATAAGGATTTGAAATTTCCGAATGGAGTTCTGTATAGCGTGTTACAGTTCTGCGCCCAAATATATAAATTTAATAAACAAATGAACTTAAAGTGTTATTTTACATATGATTTTAGAGAATGAACATAAGTATTATTTAACACTTAATTTTTACACTTAATTTGATAGTTCCAAATAGAGTTCTGTATAGCGCTATAATAGTTTTTCCCGGAACTATGTACATTTCCTTGCAAATGAACATAAGTATTATTTAACACTTGATTTGAGAGTTCCAAATAGAGTTCTGTGTAGCGCTGTAATAGTTCTGCCCGGAACTATGTAAATTTCCAAGCAAATGAACATATAGTATTATTTCACACTTAATTTGAGAGTTCCAAATAGAGTTCTGTGTAGCGCTGTAATAGTTCTGCCCGGAACTATGTAAATTTCCAAGCAAATGAACATATAGTATTATTTCACACTTAATTTGAGAGTTCCAAATAGAGTTCTGTGTAGCGCTGTAATAGTTCTGCCCGGAACTATGTAAATTTCCAAGCAAATGAACATATAGTATTATTTCACACTTAGTTTGAGAGTTCCAAATAGAGTTTTGTGTAGCGCTATAATAGTTCTCCCCGGAACTATGTAAATTTTCTCGCAAATGAACATATAGTATTATTTCACACTTAATTTAAGAGTTCCAAATAGAGTTCTGTGTAGCGCTATAATAGTTCTGCCCGGAACTATGTAAATTTCCAAGCAAATGAACATATAGTATTATTTCACACATAATTTGAGGGTTCCAAATAGAGTTCTGTGTAGCGCTATAATAATAGCGACATTCCGCTGATTTTTGTTCCTAGCTACACGGGTTGAAGGAGGAAACAATAACTGATAATTATTGTTGTATTTGTTAGACATTATTTGCAAATAAAATATTTTAAAATTCTTTCATAAATTTGAGATATAATGCCGGTAAAATGTGTACATAAATAAAATTTTGATTTTATATAAAAATTTAATTCATTCAACAAAAAATATTAAAAAATTACTGTTACTTCACTTTAAGTTAATAAATTAATTGGGGATATGTATATAATAGGAATTATTTAATATTGATTTTTAATACATACTCGTATACATATACTTGTGTACATACTTCAATCACAATACAGGGTGTTTACGGTCAGGTGCGAAAATATGGATTTAACATTGGATATTTGTTTTATGCAGTTTTCTGCTGTTCTGTTCATTTCACGGCAAAAACTGTAGAGTGCAACGTTGTACAGAATTAAAAGTTGAATATAATAATACATTAAAACACAAGTATCATAAGGCAATCTGTTAACGTACGAATCCAAGTTTTACAAAGGACAAGTGCGTTAACGGGCCTTATGATACATGTTTTTTACACAATTTTTTCTGTTGAGGTAATTTTAAAATTAGATTTTTTTAAAAGGACATCATCCCGCTAATAATTGAAATTTCACATTTTGACAGTTTGTGTGTTGGGATTTTGTGTAATTGTTTGCATTAAAACATTGTATCAAGCATTATATAATTATGGAAGAGGAAAACCAGTACATACAATGTACTCCACTGGTTTATTAATGAACCACATGATTTGACATATCTTGTAATAAAGGAAGGTTAATTTATTAAATAACGAACAGGAATCGCTGGTTCGTGTTGATTATTGATTATTATCATAATAAAACTCTTTTAAATAATAAAATACGTTAATGAACAATTCATTGATCTAACAGCTGTTGTTACAATTTTCAATACAAAATATATATGGCACTCATAATATCTAAATCATATTTAAAAAATTATTATTCGACAGTTCGCCACGACTTGGAACTAAAAACCATGGATTAAAACGTCAACTTTTCATATTTGCTTGCACGTAGTCAAAAATTGAGTAGACAGTGTCAACATTTCAAGTAACTTGCTCCGTACATTTCAGAACCTGCTTGGAATAACAATACAATCACCATAAATTTAAATTGTAATAAATAAAACTTGCCGTTTAAATTGTTTTGACAAAGTAAATCTGAGCGCATTGTTTCTTGTTTCATAATTTTACAGTTGAAAGATTTTAACTTCACAAATTCTTCTTCTTTCTTAACTAACACAGCTATAGCTATAATTTTTTTTCTTTCTAGTCTTATCAGGTAGAGAAAAGTAAAAAATCCATAATTAGAAGTAATATTTCAACAAAAACAACTTTTGAAGTTATATGTAGTATGTAGTTCATCTGTCAGTCATGAAAGCGTGACCACCACCTGTAGAACTCGAAAGGCGCCAAAAACAGTTTTTATATCTTTATATCTTTTATTATGTTTTTAGTTTCTTGACAATTTTAAAAAGAAATTTCCAACTTGTTAGTTCGAAGTCGTAGCATGACATTTATTTTCTTTTTTTCTAGTTCTTATAAATTATTAATAAACGTCAATTTCGTCGTCTTCGGTAACTAGTTCCACCTCAATAATTCTTTATCACATGTTCCTTATTTAATTTACTTTTTACAAAGAAAGTTTTTAAAAAAATTAATAAAATAATAGTGTTTTTTACAATAAGTCATGACTATTGCTACTAATTAAGGAAACTTTTTAAATTTCTTTTTAAAATTTAAAAGAAACTACAAATCATAATAAATATGTAAGTTTTGTATACAACATTTAATTCTACGCAACTTTGCACTCTACAGTTTTTGCAGTAAAATGAACAGGAGGCAGGAAATTACATAAAATAATCCCATGTTAAATCCCTATTTTCGCATCTGACAGTGAACATCCTGTATATACGAATACGCGAGTATGCCAATTTTCTTTCGTGTTAAATAGAACTTTTCAATTTAGAGATAGACGATATGCGCAATGGGGAGCTGCGCATAGTAGGAACCATTGCAATACTTATGACGTTTCGTTTGACAGCCCAACTGGCAGTTGTTGGCGCCATTTTACTTTCTATTTGCAACTATAGAAAGAGATAGCTGTTAAATTGAAAAGGTCTATTAGACATTTATTACTTTAATATTTATATAATACATGATATTTATAATTATCTTTCGTTTAGTACAATAAATATGATGTATAACAGTTATAAAAATATTTATTACTTGATTATCATTTCGCTCTAAGATATATGCTTCAACATTTATTATACTCGTACATTTTTTAAACGAATTTATTGTCAACCTTTTGAAAGAAAAACACTCAATGCCAAATTATAATTAAATAAAATAAATAAAATTAAACTGATATTATTATTTTCTTACATTTAATTACATATTTCTATTTTACTTTTATTCGTTTTTACCAATGAAACATAAATGGATAGGAAACGGGGCGTGATTTCTATTGTATTCTGAGTCAGTCGCTGGCATCAAGGAACTGTCAAGGAGGTATCTCTGTCTTCATCGTTGGCGGTATTTCCATCACTGTCTTTTTGAAGATTTATCGTACAGTAAAAATATTGTAACCGAATATGCTATTTTTTATAATTTTTCAATTTCCGGAACCGTAAAAATAGTCGAAAACAATAATGGCATATTTGCAAAAATCATTGATGCCATGGAAAAAAAATTAAATAAACGCGCAAACATTTGTCATTTAAATTAAATAAGTTAAGGGTCGTACTCAGAGTCACTACTTAAAGAAATCTTAAATTTTGTTCTCGTCAAACTAAATTGTTACAATCAATTACATTGCTGTCATCAACTACAATAAACGTGCTTCCTTTTTTCCTCGTTCTGAAGTTTAAACGTCAAGAATCTTCGACGTTTTTGTTTAAATTTTTGTTCCATGGCATCAATGATTTTTGAAAAAATGTTACTATTGTTTTCGACTACTTTTGCGGTTCCGAAGCAATAGTATATTCGGATGCAGTATTTTTTTCTGTAGCAATACCCTAAATACAATTTTACTCTAAAAAATTTAGGGGAGCAAATAACTGCAAATCAAGATTTTACCATTGACACTCCTATGCTGCGTCATCCAATTCACCACCCTATATATATATATATATATATATATATATATATATATATATATATATATATATATATATATATATATATATAGATATTGATATTGTAACACAAGAGGATAATTAAAAATCCAAAAAATAAGTGTCACAGTAATTATTTTGCGTAAGATTATTTTTATTAAATTTATTATGTTTTGTCTCTAATTAGCTATGTAGGTACGTAACCGATGCTGTTGGATAAGAGCTACATTTAATGATACTGGTATTTATGTACGTATTTTTTTCAGTTTATTTCTAGATTTCAGTGTGAGAACATCAATATTGTAGTGATTCATGTGAGAGAGTTAATCTAGCATATGTATGATTGTGGGTGTGCTTGTGAGCAGTACGGTGTACTGTAGTGGCCGCATCGTGTGAACCCGAGGGTCGCCAACGGTAGCAGCAGGGAAGGCTGTAGTGACCCACATCTGTGGTCGTCAACGGTAGCAGCAGTTTGGGCTGTAGTGATCTGATCCAGTTGGTTAAGAGGATTGTCTCCGGATCACCACCGAAGCGGCAGAGGTTCCGTAGTAACTAGCGGTACTGCCCATAGTTGCCAACATGTGTGTACGGTGTGTGAATGCCTGTACCTTTTGTGAATGATTGCCTCCTCACTGAGTATTTCTCATGTGTTAATTCTTTTACAGAAATAATCACGGCGTGGAGGAGGATTCCGCGTGACCGGGTTCGGCCAGGCGACGGTCATCTAGATTTGTTATTTTTTTTGTACTAATACTGTATATACCGGTTTGGGTGATAAATGTGTTTTAATATTCTTATTTTCAGCGCTAACATTTAATCGTCATTTATAACATAAGCAAATTCCTCCTACCTGTACATGTAAACTCATAAAATTTGCACCGTCTAGCTGAAAAAGTAAAGCGGCGGCTGGGTCTAGGGTTTGTAATTTATTTCGAGATACAGGTATTCGCGACAATGAAAATTTAATAAAAAAGGTTGCGACTTAATTTTGAAAAAAAAAAAAAACAAAACGAGCTGGTCTCGAAAAAATTAGTGGGCGCCAGACTCTAGAAAAAGACGAGTAGAGTCCACTCTAATAAAGTTAAGTTTAGTAATAATATTAAATAAAAAAAATAAAGTTACTCACGCTGCAGCTAGTAACAATAACTCAAACAAACGAAGGACCGTACGGCCTTTCCAGAGAGCCCGAATCTGGAAGAAAAGGGATCGGCGCTCTGGCTATCGGTCACTGGTAACGTCGAAAAAAAAGTAGCGGCTTATAGCTGCCCTGGAGACGGCGGGAAAGTCGTCCAGCTGAAACGAGGGGCTGCTAGCAGGCTGGCTGGGAGTAAAACGGAGGGCTTGATGTAAACTGCTCCTGTCCGGCACTCTTAGAGAAAGCCGTTCGTGCCACTCCACCTAGGCCTTAAGGCTGGCTAGGGTGCAGCCCCGAATAAACTGGGTTTCCACCGGGGGTGTCGTCAAAATAGTCCACTGCTCAGGTCTCGGGTGGTCCAACGGCGTAACTGCAGCCAGAGCTAACCTCGCCCAGCCACTTTCAAATTCAGGGCCAAAAAAAATCTGATATGGCCAGCACATAACCTCTCGCCAGATATTTTACCTTGTTGTACGCATTAAACGAAAAATATTTTTAAATACAAATACATATATTCATGTCACTACAAAATAATTCTCACATATATTTGCAAAATCTGTGGGATATTTTAATATAAATTATGTACAATACATACATTTTCTTTATATTCAATATCCTGAAATTTTCTTTTTCTACTTTCCTTTTCTTTTTCTTTATATACGTCATTTTTTCGCAAATTCCTTTTGTATTCTTTTTTACGTATATTCTTTTGCGCTGTTGACTTTTTTTTATTTTCATAATCTTCATAATGATGTACAAATATTTTTGACAATGGCATACAAATATTTTTGACAGTGACATTTACGTGTCAATTAAAAACATTTGAATTTCTTGTCTTGAAGTAGTTTGATCTGAAATTTTTTTACATCAAATTATTTTATATGCCTTTCTTTATCTCTAAATCTATAGAAGATATAATAATGAATTTATATTTATCGAATAAAGAATTTAACGTTCTTTAATATAAGTATTTACATAAATTTTCGATAAATAATATTTAGATGATTTTTTTCTTGTAACTACTACTTTCGGTTGTCTAATTGTTACCAAAACTGACTGGACTCTTCCCATTATTGTTAGATTAAGGAATCCGTAGTTAAAAATGTCTTAAATCTTACAGTATTTGAGAAATCGTGAATCCAACATCCGCACATCCACACACACACTCACACACACACTCACACACGCACTCACACATACACTCACACACACACACTCACACGCACACACACACACACTCACACA
>OY720450.1:48513621-48726121 GCA_963082715.1 Harpalus rubripes | reverse complement strand
TAATCACAAAAAGACAATGTAAAGCTCTTACCTAAATTCCAGTCACTAGTATCGAATACCAAAACTCGAAACCATAATTCAATCAGAAAAAAGTACTTTAAACAACTCGCAAAAATTGAAAAAAGACGATTGTATTCTTTCACAAGTCATTACCAAGAAAGCGAGAGATTCTACGCGTCTCCGGTAAATGAAAGAAGCAGTGATCCCATCAAAAGATAATAAAAAATCCCTTAATAATTTCATAGGAATACGAGAAATTTCCAAAACTATTTATAATAAATTTGGTAAAGTGTAGCTAATGAGAAATTTAAACATAGTACAGCTATTAAAATAAGTTTCCAAATTTAATCAATTTTAAAAATAAGGTTAGTGTGAAACAATTACATTTCTAGTTACTTTCTTACAATAAGTCGCGAGAAGGCAGCAGGGCAACACTGGCTGTCACAAATAAACAATTTCGTATCCACAAAATAAAAGGAATCCAACTGAATGGAAAAATAGAAAAAAAGGTGATTAGGGAATATGAATAGAGAAATAGGTCGCAAAAGGTAGGCTGTAACTAGATCAGTACTGTGAATTGATGTTCAAATTTTAGGTGTAGCGATGGAAATTTGGAGACAGGAGGGGATGATGAAAATTTATAAAAATAAGCATAACAAACTACCCCGTTCCCAAAAAAAATTTTTTAACACGGTTAAGAAATTTTTAATCTTCAGAGGCGTCAGAAATATCAACGTTCGGAGCGGGTTTAAGGTCTTTGATGTGCCAAATTCCGAGATCCGTACCTAGTTGATCGAGGAGACGATAAGAAGTTTTTGAAATCTTCTTCGAAACAGTGCATTCGATAAAACGCGGAGCTAATTTAGAGGAAAAGTACTTGGCACCTGCCGACAAGACGTAGTTCTTCTTCCAAACCGTTTCGCCTTCGCAAAATTCTAAAGGGCGTCGACGGAGGTTGTAATAGCGCTCGTTACGCTTATGGGCGGCATGAATTCGTGTCTGTACTGTTTGATAAAATTCCGAAAGTTGACTTAAAGAATTAGCATAAGTTTCTCGTTTATCTGAACATATTTGATCTGGTACAGGATGATAATAGTTACCGGAGACTGGAACATGTCTTGCAAAGTTTAGAAAAGAGAAACTAAATCCGGTGACCTCGTGTACTGCAGTACGAATGGCTTGGGCTAACGCGGAAAGATTTTCTTCCCACTTACGGTGGTTGTCCTGCACATACGAACGGATCGCGGTTTTAACAGCGCGGTTGGTTCGTTCCACAAAATTAACTTGGGGGTGAAATTAAGCGTTATGCCAAATTTTGAGAACAACGTACTTGGTCATAAGATTTCTAAATTTGTCACTAACGAACTGAGTTCCATTGTCAACCATTACAATTTGGGGGACTCCGAAGAGTAAGAAAACATGTTCTTTCAGTAATTGGCAAATTTTTGTAGAATTGGCTTTTTGAAGAGGGAAAAGTAAGGGAAATTTGGTAAACCTGTCAGAAATGGCCAGGATGTACTGATTTCCTTTAAGAGATTTTGGGAAGGGTCCCATAAGGTCAACTGAAATGGCTTGCTAGGGAAATTTAATATTCTTTTCTTTTCCCATTAAACCGGGAGGGAGAAGCTGGGGTACTTTTTGAGCTAGACAGACTTTACACTGTTTAGCGTACCGGGCAATGTAACTCCTCATTTTTGGCTAATAGTACCGCTCAACGATACGATGATAGGTTTTAAAAATGCCTAAATGGGCAGCGGAGGGATCGTCATGACATTCTCGTAAAACTGAGTTTCGGTGATCGCGGGGGACAAGGTTGGAAGGAACGTTGTAAGGTGAATCAACTCTTTTTAAAATTAGGTTGTTCTCAACACGCCAATCCGGAAATAAATCGGGTTCGGTATTTAAACGGTTGCGTAATATAATGTATGAGCCATCTTTGGTATCTGACAAATCTACATTGTTAAGAGGGGAGATCTCTAAAGGAGCGCGTGATAAAGCGTCAGGTAAAAAATTGAGCTTCCCAGGTCTATGCTCTATAGTGAAGGGAAATTGCTGGAGCTTAACAGCCCAACGAGCAAGTTTTCCAGTATGATCAGACATACGCATAAGCCAAAGAAGAGAATAGTGATCTGTGATCACAGTGAGGGCAAACCTTCAAGATAAGGGCGAAACTTTTCGATAGCGAAAACGACTAAACATTCCCGTTCTGTAACAGAATAGTTACGCTCCGCCTTATTAAAGGTGCGACTCATAAAAGCAATAGGATGCTCAAATTGGGGCCATCCTCTTGAGTGAGAATAACTCCAAAATTAGAAGCGTCCGTGTAAATTCGAAAGTTTCAGAGAGGGGTTGAATAATTAGGGCTGGCCAGAACCGGAGCCGAGGTAAGGGCAAGTTTTAACTTTAAAAAAGAGTCTTCAGCTCCGGGAGACCATTTAATAGGATTTTTCTTTCGCCGTGCTTTGGTAAGGTCGTTAATAGGAGCAGCTAAAGAGGCAAAATTATCGGCTTATACCTGTCCTGGAGACGCAAAAACAACCGGTCGAATCAAGGTTCGACTCGATCCAAAAAGTTTAAGCAGAATTACTAAAATTATGGGAAAGTACAAAATTAAGGGCGTATCGGTACGCGAGGGGACCGGACAAGTTCAGGTACAACTTGAGCTTGGGAAAATTTGAAACAGAAGGATAAAATTTTGACCAAAGAAAATGTAAAAAATCTAAAAAAAAACTTGAACTAATTTAGAACCGAAACGGAATTTTGTTCTTGCCTCGTGGCGTATAAATCGAAACGCAGAATTTAGAAAATCAAAAATCTTAGCAGGGCTCGTGAAACAAAACCATCGCCTTTTAAATTGAAATATGTCGCAGGAACTAAAGAGCTTCACTAATCCCACGGACAAAACTGCGTGGGACGAAACATGACTAATTTTAACTTGAAAAAAGGCTAATAAAAAGCCGCACAAACGATAAATAATCACAAAAAGACAATATAAAGCTCTTACCTAAATTCCAGTCACTAGTATCGAATACCAAAACTCGAAACCATAATTCAATCAGGAAAAAAGTACTTTAAACAACTCGGAAAAATAAAAAAAAAAACGACTGTATTCTTTCACTAGTCATTACCAAGAGAGCGAGAGATTCTATGGGTCTCCGGTAAACGAAAAAAAGCAGTGATCCCATCAAAAGATAATAAAAAATCCCTTAATAATTTCATAGGAATACGAGAAATTTCCAAAACTATTTATAATAAATTTGGTAAAGTGTAGCTAATGAGAAATTTAAACATAGTACAGCTATTAAAATAAGTTTCCAAATTTAATCAATTTTAAAAATAAAGTTAGTGTGAAACAATTACATTTCTAGATACTTTCTTACAATAATTCGCGAGAAGGCAGCAGGGCAACACTGGCTGTCGCAAATAAACAATTTCCTAACCACAAAATAAAAGGAATCCAACTGAATGGAAAAATAGAAAAAAAAAGGTTATTAGGGAATATGAATAGAGAAATAGGTCGCAAAAGGTAGGCTGTAACTAGATCAGTACTGTGAATTGATGTTCAAATTTTAGGTGTAGTGATGGAAAGTTGGAGACAAAAAGGGACCATAAAAATTTATAAAAATAAGCGTAACAATCTCCGTTTTTGTTACAATATATATATATATATATATATATATATATATATATATATATATATATATATATATATATATATATATATATATATATATATATAACTTTTTAACATGGGGATCTCAAGAACTATAAGACATACGAAGTCGGTTAAAAAAGCTGCTACTAGACTATTTTTATCACTAGTCTACAAAATGCACTTTTACGAGTGTGAGACCAGGACCAGGTCTATTCGAGCACTTGCAAAACAGTTTTTAGCAGTGGCGGCTCGTGGGTTGAAGATCTGTTGGGTCATATTGTAGTTAGTAATATGTTTATAAAAATTAAATATTTATTTAAATAGTTTTAAATGTTGTCCATTTTTCTTTCCTTATACTCTGCAGAATTATTTATTACCAGATCATTGAAATTTGAGATTAGACTAGACTGATGCCTTGGTCATTGACTGTGTGTAAGCGAATAGGATGGTAATTGTCTTCGTCTAATGCAAGCAAAGCTATAATTCGTCTGCCTGACGCATGGGCTTGTGTATACAGCATATAACACAACCTAGTCACAATTTTGATATGACCCAAGAAACACACGTACCCGCGCCATTCATTATCTTGCTTTCAACACAGTGTTGTCGTGTACAAGGAACGCTAACGACACGATAGACTGATTTATTAAAAATTATTAAATTCAAGAAATTTTATTATTTTTATTCTTTCGCTTTTTCTTTTCTGCTTTGATAAATTTGGGAAGTTATTGACCAAATGATTTAATGCAGGAACCGCCATTGGTTTTTGGACGTGTAATACACAATATTTTTTGCGCTGACTCTTCCCTAAATTTATTAAATAAATTTTATTTACATGTCCAAATTTGAAATACTAGGGGCTTATGTTTGTAACATCAGGAGATTTAAATATTTTCAAATGACATAGATTTACAAACATAACCTGAAAAACCAATAAACATTTTTTATCGCTTTCGGTTTGTAACCAAACCCGTAGAGCTGAGGTGCTGCAAGCAGATCGAAAATTGCACTGTAGGACTCGAGGAGTATATGATATTTTTCGTCATACTTTATATACCATTTTACGTGAAATAAAATTAATTATAATTAATGAAAATGAAGTGATACCGGTGCTTTCAATATCTGTGACAATCTGACAATCAAATAGCACATATTTATTTCAGCAAGAAAATTTCAAATGTGTCAGTTTCAGTACAACTTATAATTTTGTGTAACAAGTATATAACTATTTAATCGAAAACATGTCTTAAGTATACAAGAGGCGGCAAATTCAACCTCCCATATTGCCATATACCTTTGTGGGGAAGTATAAAACTTCCCCACAAAGGTATTTGTAGACAATTCACTTTTTTGCCCTAGACACGTTATGAAATATTTGAACCCGGTGCCTACGGTAACTAGGCCTTTTGTATGTAAACTTACTGTAAACAAACAATGTCATAATGTAATATTTTCGTAGTGGCTGTCATCCCCGTATGTCTTATAGTATTCCATTGTTGTCATCATCGTCGTATATCTTACCGACACTTAGCATTTTTTCTGGTTCGGTCTTGAGACGGTTGTGCGCGCTTCGCTTGTGCTTTTGGCCTGTGAACTGTGAACCCCGTAATAAGGGCTGTATGTTTCATCGAGTGGTAAATTTTACTTTAACAATCGCGAAGTGCTCTTACTTAAAAAAACCTGGTGTAGAGTTGAATTTTCACGAAGTGAAATCTGGTTAGTAAGAATGTTGTTGATATTATTATTATTATTGTTTCGGGATTGTACTAACCCAATAAGTGGAAAATGCGTGATTTTATGTATACGAAGTCGGTTAAATTAGACAAAAGTTGCCCTATTAGGAGACCATTTTAATGGTGTTTTGTTATTTGAGAAAAAGAAATACATGGGTCACTAGATATTGGCGAAAATGTAAAAATTTCAGTTTTTTATTTTTGAAAATGTCTTCCAAATGTGAAATAGTACTGAATTTTTATTTCCTGTTCTTTATGGCACTTTATATGTTCTTTCGAATAGCGATGCTCATATTGTTTTATCATTATTAGTTTTCGAGTTATGATGTTAAAATTTAATTTATATATGGACGCCATATTGGAAAGTTGCACTATTGAAAAAAACTTTTTTAACATTCCAACCCTTTGTAATTTGTCTATTTTCATTTGTTTCAAACATCGAAAATACAACAATTTTTAAATTTATAGATTAAAAACAATGGTCGTCGCAAAGAAGCAAATGAAATCATCAGTTAGGTATTATCATTTGACTATAGAATTATAAGAACTAATTAAAGAAATTATCTTTGAAAATAATGAGATTGTTATTTGCAATTTTGTTTTTCAATTGCTTCACTACAATAACCTATAAATTTAGAAATTGTTGTATTTTAGGGCTGATAGCACGAGCTTGGTTCTAACACCGGTTAGAACCAAGGCAACGACTTGGCATATACTTCAGGGTTGTTAACAAAATCAGTGTTGCCAATAAACTGATTAATCCGAAAATGTACTGACAGCCTTATTAAATAAATTTGGCTTCATTATTTTAAATTGTTTATCCTACAAACAAGTCAAGGAGCAAATCATATTAAACTATTTTAAATAATGCAGGCAAATTTATTGAATACGACTGTCAGTATATTTTCGATTTAATCAGTATATTAGATAGATAGATACATTATATTTGTTCCAAGGGTGTACCCTATACAAAAATCAATACAATAGGAAAAGAGGTACGTATATAAAAAGTTATGTCTATTACAAAATTCTAAGTACATAAACATATAATAATTACAGGTGATGAAAAATCTTATTAATTAATTATCCATGACTAACCAAACTATCAGATAGAGTACGGTATAATTACTGTACGTGCATTTTTTAAATACGGGCTAAGGGTTAGCAGAAAATAATACGCTGATTTATGAATGAAAAAAAAAAACATTATCATTCATTTAAAAAGAAACTTCTTAATTTAAGGGCTGAAATTATAAAATTAAAAATATTTTTAATTTTAGTTTATCAAGATCACTTAGGAGCATATAGAAATTCAAATAGTTTATATCTATAATATATGAGCTTAGGAAGGCAATTCTATAAGAAGAATAAATAGGGCATTTCAAATAAAAGTGCACCAGATCTTCAGGCTCGTGGAGGTTGCAAATAGTGTAGTTATTTTTAGCATCTAATTCATATTAAAGATTTTTATAGAAAATTTTAAGACCTTTGCTCTCAGATAGTCGCAACTGACATATTATTCTCATCATATGTATAGGCAGATTATATTTTGTTAAATAATTATTCGTTTGATGACTTAATGCTAATTGTGTTTAGGAAAGATTGAAATTAGAATTTGCAATTTTTAATTGGTCTTGATTTTTAAGTTGCAATGGATATGCTGCAATTATTTCTTGGATAGTGCTTTTATTTGTATTTTGACTGTTCCAAACTTCAATGAATCCTAGGTCTTTTAAAAACAGTTTTACATTAGAACACCAGTTATATTCTACTTTATTTATCTCCGAGTTATCTAATGCCATCAGGCGGTTTATATAATTTTGGGGGTTCTATTACCACTCATTGTAAGTAATTTATGCCACCAGTTTAAGATTCTATTCCAAACGTCACAAGCTATACGCTCGATTCAAGTTTCTTGTCTTACATAATGGTTTGGTGATTTTTTACGTATTTGTAGAATTGATTTCATGAAGCTTAGTTGTACTTTTTCTATTGCTTCGTACTGAGTAGGGCCCCAAACTTCACAAGAGTACAGAGCGCAGGCGTTAATGACAGTTTTAAGGAGTTTAATTTTTTCTACCCAAGCAGATGACTTGCCGCGTGTGAGAATTTGTTTTACGTTATTAATTGCCGCATTTCCTTTATGTATTTTATCATTTACAGATAGGCGGAATTTTCCGGAGGACGAGAATACCATTCCTAAGTAACAAAATTGGTTTGTTGCCTCTATCTTGTTGCCGTTATATACAAAATTTATTGGAGCTGGATTCTTACCTTTATGAAAAATTACAATTTTTGTTTTACTTGTATTTACCGTTAAAGAAATTTCCGCGCAGTAATTTTGAAGCAATTTTAATTTCCGGTTTGCAGTAATCCTCGATGTCATTTACAAATAATGTAAAGGAGTAGGGGGCTCAAGACCTCACCCTGTAAGACCCCTTCTGTTATTTTTATAGGGTTTGAACTTTGATTACTAATATTAATTTGCAAACACGCATTACTATATAAACTGATAAGTATTTTGATAATTTTTGCTGACACTCCAAATTTAAATAGTTTGTGCCAAAGTTTAGTATAACCTGCAGAGTCAAAAGCTCTTTTGAAATCTATGAAGATGGCATACACTTTGTTTCTTTTCAAACGAAGCTCTAGCTGAATAATAGAAGATAAACTAAAAATGTTATTAGTTGTACCTCTATTTTTTCTAAAACCGGTCTGTGTCTCTAATAGAATATTATTTTCTTCTACCCATGTTTGGAGTCTTCGCTGTAAAATTTGAGTGAAAAGTTTGCAGATGCAATTCACTAATGCGATACCCCTATAGTTTAGAGGATCCGACTTGTCTCCTTTTTTATGTAATAGTGATAATGGGGTATTCCGACATTTTTTAAAAATATTTTTTTTCATTAGTACATACCAGTAGGACTCTGAATATCTAATTTTGAGTAAGAAAATGGATACATCACGTGAGATATGAATTTTTAAATATTTCATCGCAATTCAAATTTTCTCTTCATTGGCGCGCTTATGACGTCAAATCGATAGTGACATCTGCAACAAACTTCAGTGTCTAAATCTACGTGTTCATGACAGCCATTTGCTTTTTTGCACATGGTTTCAGTAGCAGCGTGTATTACAGAGTTTGTTTGTGGTAAAAATACGAGTAATATTTCATAATTATGGAACCTGATTATACAAAGACTGATTCTGGTAACCTGCTGTGGGTTCTGCCATGGTAAATGATTATTTTCTCCATAACTCACAATACGTGATTGCAGAAAAACGTAATGTTAAAAGCCGAAGGTATGTTTTGTTCGAGAATTGCTGCAAATAAAGTGGACGAAATGTCAAACAAGAAATATACGCGCGTGTTAACTACTGGCACCATCTATGATTCTAAACGTAAATATCTACCGTGAAATTAGCAACAAATTATCAATTTCACGTCACAAATTTCAAGGACGTTTCTAGAGCTGTAAAAATTCCAATTTTCTAACATTAAATTATGAATTAAAAGTTTTTAATAAACATGTTTTATTATGTTTTCCTACTTTATGAAGATGTAAACTATAGAAAAAGTTATTATTTTACATTATTTCCATATCACCGGAATACCCCATTTTACACAGGACCATGAATTGGGGATTACCTCATTATTTAAAATGATGTTAAAAAAGTTAACAATATAATGTAACCAATTATCTGTTAAATTGAGCAAGAATTCATTGGGGACTTTGTCTAAACTTGGTGCTTTGTTTTTCTTTAATTTTTTTAAACTATAATTAAGTTCATCTAATATTATTATTATAATATTCATATTCTTTAATATTTCTAACATATATAGCATTGAAACATTTTTTAAAAATTTCGTTATAAACGTCATTGCCTATGACGTCCAAATAAAAATATTAATTATAGAATTATAAGAACTAATTAAAGAAATTATCTTTGAAAATAATGAAATTGTTATTTGCAATTTTGTTTTTCAATTGCTTCACTACAATAACCTATAAATTTAGAAATTGTTGTATTTTAGGGCTGATAGCACGAGCTTGGTTCTAACACCGGTTAGAACCAAGGCAACGACTTGGCATATACTTCAGGGTTGTTAACAAAATCAGTGTTGCCAATAAATTGATTAATCCGAAAATGTACTGACAGCCTTATTAAATAAATTTGGCTTCATTATTTTAAATTGTTTATCCTACAAACAAGTCAAGGAGCAAATCATATTAAACTATTTTAAATAATGCAGGCAAATTTATTGAATAAGACTGTCAGTATATTTTCGGTTTAATCAGTATATTGGCAACACTGATTTTTTTAACAACCCTGAAGTATGTGTTAATTCGTTGCCTTTGTTCTAGCTAACACCGGTGTTAGAACCAAGTTCGTGCTACCAGCCTAGGTGTTTGAAACAAATGAAAATAGACAAATTACACGTGGTTGGAAAGCTAAAAAAAAAAACTCTTTTCAATGGTATAACTTTCCAATATAGCGTCCATATAAAAATTAAACCTTTAACATCATAACTCGAAAACTAATAGTAATAAAAAAATTTGAGCATCGCTATTCGAAAGAATGTAAAAAAGTGCTTTAAAGATATGCAAATAAAAATCCAGTATTATTTCATATTTGGAAGATATAAAAAACTGCAAAATTTACATTTTTGCCAGTATCTAGTGACCTATTTACAAAACACCACTGAAATGGTCTCTTAATGTGGCAACTTTTGTCTAATTTAGCCGACTTGGTATCCCTTATAGTTCTAGAGATTCCCATGTTGAAATTTATCCTGGACACTCTATATATATTGTTTAATAATATTTGCTTCTTGACTTGTTTGTAGGATAAACAATTTAAAATAACGAAGCCAAATTTATTTAATAAGGCTGTCAGTACATATCCGGCTTAATCAGTTTATTGGCAACACTGATTTTGTTACCAACCGTGAAGTATATGCCATGTCATTGCTTTGGTTCTAGCTAACACCGGTGTTAGAACCAAGCTCGTGCTGTCAGCCCTAAAAAACAACAATTTCTAAATTTATAGGTTGTTGCAATAAAACAATTGAAAAACACAATTTCAAATAACAATGTGATTATTTTCAAAAATAATTTTTTTAATTAGTTCTTATAATTTTATAGCCAATATTTTAATTTGGACGTCATAGGCAATGACATTTACGACATTTTTAAAAAATGTTTCAATGCTATGTATGTCAGAAATATTAAAGAATATGAATATTATAAACTTAAAATTAAACAAATGATAATACCCAACTGATGATTTCATTTGTTTCTTTGCAACAACCATTGATTTTAATCTATAAATTTAGAAGTTGTTGTATTTTCGGTGTTTGAAACAAATGAAAATAGACAAATTACAAATGGTTGGAATGCTAAAAAATTCTCTTTTCAATGGTGCAACTTTCCAATATGGCGTCCATATAAAAATTAAAATTTTAACATTATAACTCGAAAACTAATAGTGATGAAACAATATGAGTATCGCTATTCGGAAGTACATAAAAAGTTCCATAAAGATGTGCAAATAAAAATTCAGTGTTATTTCACATTTGGAAGATATTTTCAAAAATAAAAAACTGAATAATTCACATTTTTGCCAATATCTAGTGACCTATGTATTTTTTTCTCAAATAACAAAACACCACTAAAATGGTCTCCTAATAGGGCAACTTTTGTCTAATTTATCCGACTTCGTATCTCTTGTAGTTCTCGAGATCCCCATGTTGGAAAAGTTATCCTGGACACCGTGTATATATATATATATATACAAATTATGTTTCACTACTATCACAAATGACATTATTTCTTATCAAGTTTGTTTACGATAAACTTAGTATATAAACTAGTGTATAGTTAGCCATAGACGTCATTTGTATCACTTTCTACAAACTGTTACTATGTTCAACCACGAATCTGTTTAAATAAAGATTTGAAGTTAGAAAATAAAAATTAGTTTTTTTTTAAACTTCGATTCCAAAATCAAAATTGGCGCAGTCGGTAGGATCGCAAATAAAAAAGGCAGTGTGCTGAATGCTGTTAGGAATCAGAACGAGCCCCGACACAAGGCATATACAAGTTACACATAATAATACAAAATAAATATATAATTAATGAACTCTGACAATATTAGAGAATTAGAAGACAAATTTAGACTTCTACCTGTATCAAATAAACAAAGTACCAACAAAATTAAACAGATAGTAACAGAGGCCATAAATTCACCTTTATCATATTCAGTTGAAGAATTAACAAAATCTCAAATTAAATTCAGCATGGCCACTGCTACGATCAGTGATATCAGAAACTTCATTGATGGAGTTCCGGAATATGATGGAGAGGTAAAAACCCTCCCGGAATTCATCAAGGAAGCTGACAATTTTTATTCAGTAATGAATACGTTAAACCTTACAGCCATACAAAAAACATACTGTTTTTCCATGCTAAAAAAGAAATTCACTCATAAAGCTAAAGATATTCTAAGTACACAAGAGTTCAACTCTTGGGAAGAGATAAAAACTTATCTTCAGAATAATTTCGAAGATAAGAGTACATATATCACGACACTGCTAACATTAATTCGGATTACTCACACGAACGATATTAATAATACATTAGAAAAATTCAAAACCGCATATCACAAAATCACATCAAAAATAGCCCTATTATCATAAACAGGAAGAAAAGGAAAGCAATAACAACAGAAATACAAACACTAGTCACTACACACTTTATCTCGTTAATAGCCTTGAACTTAAGAACACTATTTATCAGCAAAAACATACAAACTTTGGACGAATGTGAACAAATACTCACTAACGAATTCAACTTTACACAAGTACACAAATCACCACTCCACAAAATAAATAATCAATCCAACATACAAAACCCTTTTTTAAAGCAATTTAACCCACCTCCACGAAAATTCCCAGGACAAGAATTTCCCTCAAAACCATTTAATCCTCAACTTGCAAGACCCTCAGGTAAACAAATGTTTGCCAGACAGAATATCAAAAATGGTATAGAGACAAGACAACAATTTAGACCAATACCTATGTCCGGAATGACAAGAACAACAACACCCATGTCCACACAGACAATAAAAAGAAATTACGCCTTAAAAACACAAGATCCCGAAGATACTTGTGACAACGAAATTAATGATGAGGACGTAAATAACGACCAAGATGAAACATTCGATAATCAATCTTTTTTAGATTACGACCCCGACCAGATAAAAGAAAATATGTGATGTTATCAAACACAAAAACGATCCCGATTATCACATATCAAAATTTCAAAATTCTCATAGATTCAGGTTCAAATATAAACTTAATAACGGAACAGACAATAAAACAAAATAAAATGAAGGTTCTTAAAGAATTCCTTACTTTTAGAACAGCGACGAGCAAAGTAAAATGCGATAAGTATGTAGAGATTAGAATATTCGGAAAAACCCACAAATTTTTCATTTTAAATTTTCACGCAGAATGTAATTTATTATTCGGAACAGATATACTCCGCGATACGAACACAATAATTGACTTTACAAATAACACGATTCAAATGAAACAGATGAAGTTTAATATTCAAAATTTGGACAAAAAAGATAAAGAAACATATGTGCAAATACGCGATGAACATTTAAAAACAGAAACAAAGGGTAAATTATATAAATTATTAGGAAAATATGACTCACTATTTCCTAAAGAAAATGAAACATTAACATCCACTAACAAAATACAATACAAAATATATACCACTGATGACGTACCCGTATACACAAAAAACTATCGGTTACCCCAAATTTATGAAAAAGATATTGAAGAACACGTGCAAACATTATTAAAAACAGAAGTCATACAAAAATCTAAAAGCCCGTACAATTCACCCATCTGGATTGTACCAAAAAAGCAGACGCATCTGGCAAAAGGAAAACCAGATTAGTAATTGACTTCAGGGAACTCAATCAAAAAACGAAAGAAGATAAATTTTCCATCCCCAATATCGATACACTTTTGATAAAATAAATAGCCCAAAATTCTTTACTACCCTCGATTTGCACTCAGGTTTTCATCAGATATTAATAGACAAAAGTGATAGAGAAAAAACAGCCTTCAGCACTACCACAGGACATTATGAATTTTTGAGAATGCCTTTCGGTCTAATTAATGCACCAGCCACCTTCCAAAGGCGCATGAACGAAGTCCTACAAGACTTAATAGGTAAAATACGTCTCGTATATCTGGATGACATAATCATTTTCGGGAATACAGAACAAGAACATTTGCAAAATATTGAAACGATCTTTGAGTACTTGAAAAACGCAAATCTAAAAATACAAACAGATAAGTCAGAATTTTTTAAAACAGAAGTGGAATACCTAGGATTTGTAATCTCGAGCGAAGGTCTTAAACCAAACGAGAAGAAAATAGAAGTAATACAAAATATTCAAATCCCGAGAACGGTGAAAGAAATAAAATCATTATTAGGCAAGTTATCCTGGTACCGCAGGTTTATACCAAATTTTTCAAAATTAACTAAACCTTTCACTAACTGTTTACGCAAGGGATCCACAATAGATATTCATAATAATGAGTATAGAGAATGTTTCACGAAAATGAAGGAACTAATAACAAACCCCCCAATACTCTCATTCCCGGATTTAAAAAAAAATTATATTAACCACAGACGCATCCGACTATGCGATGGGCGCTGTACTTTCACAGGTACAAGACCTACAAGAAAAACCATTAGCATACGCCTCGAAAACATTTAACACGCATGAACAAAATTATTCTACCATCGAAAAAGAATTAAAAGCAATAGTTTGGGCCATACAAAACTTCAAAACGTACCTATACGGACGAAAATTCATTATCCGTACTGATCATAGGCCATTGACCTGGCTGTTTAACATGAAAAATGCCAACCATAAATTAATGAGATGGAAAATTGAACTTATGAATATAATTTCGAGATAGAATACATAGCAGGAAAAACGAATAAAATTGCAGATTTTTTAAGTAGAATCAGAAATACATTCAAAATAAATTTTAAAGTAGGTGACGTAACAACGACACCCATCTTCGCGCACTGTATATCCAAGGATTACAAGTTCGGAAAAGGTTTGGCAAAACAAATAGATAACCAATTCAATAGTAGAAACTTTTGTGTAAATAAACTACCAAATAAGATAATAATTCAAAATGAGTATGATAAACATATTTTCCACTTGTTTTCAAAAGAATCATTTAGGGATGAATGCAACAAGAAACTATTAAAAAACTCACTGATACAGCTTCGAGACTATTTAATAAAAAATGACTTATACGAAATTAACATCCCATACTTATCATGCGGATTGGACAAATTCCCGAAGGATGAATTAATTAAAATAATAAACTCCGTATTTGAAAACACATGCATACAAATAAACGTCTATACACTACCACAAAACTTCGTGCTAAGCGATGAGTTAGAATCCAGAATAGAACTAGAAAAGATTATACAACAAGACGATGACTCAATAACAGGAATAATAGACACACAAGACGATATAGAAACTATACATTCAGCTCAAGAATACCCAATTAACGGTTTAAAAATATTAGAAAATCGCATAAATGTCGCGGATAATCAAATTATATTTTCCTTGGACAAAACATATGACATAGCCATCACGAAATTATCTACCAACAACAAACTTTGACCGATAAATTTAACAAAGAATTACAAACTGTAAGACTAGACGAAAATAAACTACGAACGACAATTAACGAAGTAGTTGGAATAATGAAACAGGACAAAAGTTGGAATGTGCTTATACACACAGAAATCCAAATTAATAAAATTTTAATATATATTCATAGACTCAAAAGCATAGTAGACAATGTCATAAAATCCTTAGAATTCTGCTCTTTAAATCAATTAGATATAACCATAATAGATCCTAGTAGTCTCCAAAACATTACACAAAACCCAAATATACTACAAACACTCGAAACAGTATATGTTACTTGTACACTACAGAATAACAAGATACACATCTTATTAGCGATCCCAAATTACACAAAAAACTTATATCCAATTCAACAATTCACTCCAATACCATATTACGATTTATCATACAAACAATTAGCAGAGGAAAACAATATGATTATTAACTATAACAACATATATATATATATATATATATATATATATATATATATATATATATATATATATATATACATATATATATATATATATATATATATATATATATATATATATATATATATATACATATATATATATATATATATATATATATATATATATATATATATATATATATATATATATATATATATATGTATATAGCCATACGTAAGTTTATAAATAATAAATATTGTATAACAAATTATAACCCTATTAGTAACTGTATTAATAACATACTAAACAAACAAATATATGATGATTGTCTAAGCCAAGAGATTGCAACAAAAATTACATTTCACAAATACCATTTACAAATAAAGTAATTATATTTTCCCCAAATCTTCAAAATTTAGAATTTAATTGCGGAGACAATTACAAATATAAACAAGTACAGGGTATCTTCAACAATGAACAAGATATTTGCACTATAGAAAATTGGCAATTCCAAAAGTACGAACCATTATACCAAGAATACATTTTTGACACTATAAAAGAAATAGAAATTAAACAAATACCAGAAATAAATAAATAAATTAAATAGAGTCAAGTTAAACATTACACATTTAGACCAAATCAAATCCACAAAAGGGATTGATAATCACCATGTACCTATATTATATATTATATTAAGTATTATAAGTATCATTATTATACTCATATTATGTAAAAAGATAATATATACTCGTATTTTAGAATATAAGTAGAAGAAAATTGTGAACCAAGAAAAGGTAGATTTAGAATTGAATCCTCTGAAATAATGTCATTTCTTGAAGGGGAGGAATTATGATTCACTACTATCACAAATGACATTATTTCTTATCAAGTTTGTTTACGATAAACTTAGTATATAAACTAGTGATTAGTGATTTATTCTAAAACCTCGTGTTTGTGAAGTGACTTAAGCTTAGCTGCAAGATTATTCAAGTTCACCAGCTGGCCTACTGTAGTCCTACCATTAAATTTTAATCGTGTCCAGAAGATGCAATTCGAGTGTGATTCATGTCAGTCAAAATACGACTCAACCGCAGCCATAAAGTGTGTAGTTTGTAATACATATTTCCACCTTATTTGTGTTGACTCAACACTGACCGACTCACGCTCTCTACGGTCTAAAAAAAATGAAAAATGGACCTGTAACACCTGTAATCCCAAGCCTATAGTCACCGAAAACAACAATGATATCAATGAGCTAAAACAACTCATACTAACTCTCCAGGCAAAAATTGATTCTCTTGATAAGAGTTTAGTCGCCAACAATAAATCTAAATTGGAACAGTGTATCGAGTTTGAAGATATAATCAAAGAAATAAATGATAGAAAATATCGAGAAAATAATATTATCATTCATGGTTTACCAGAAACTAGTACACCGGAAGCTGAATTAGTTCCTGAAATAATTTCAGCTATTACACCTGATATTAACAAGAACGAATTTTCCTTTAAGCGTTTAGGGAAAATAAACAACCTTAATAAACCTCGTATTGTGAAGGTGTCATTTAACAACTCCAGAAACGTTAAGGAAATTTTCAAAAATATAAAAAAATTAAAAAATAACACAAAATTCTCGAAGATATCAATTACTAATGATAAAACTCCTCGTCAACGAGAGCATTTAGCACTACTGAAAGATGAACTAAAAAATCTTAACAGTGCCGGGGAAAAAAATTATGTTATAAAGTATGTCAGTGGTGTACCTACGATAATTAAATCAAAAAACTAAATCATAACAGGATTAGTGCAATTAGTGTATACTATCAAAATGTGCGCGGTATCAATTCCAAACTGTCTCAACTTTATTCAAATGTGTCGACCGTAAGCTACGACATATTGATATTCAGTGAAACGTGGTTAAAAGACAATGTGTTTGATTCGGAATTAATTGATTGCCGCTACACGATATTCCGTTGTGACAGAGACTGTACGAGAACCGGGAAGACTAGAGGAGGAGGCGTACTAATAGCAGCCAAAGCAACTCTGTCTCCAGCCAGTTTCCCTATTCCCAGTAATACACCAAACATAGAGTTATTAGGTGTCAAACTCTTAATCAACAATTCACCAGTTTATTTAATTACTGTATATATTCCTCCAGATGTCAACTCTGTAACATACGAACTTTTATATGACGCTATCATTGCACTCCCATTTATAAATAATTCGAAGGTAATAATTATTGGTGATTTCAATTTAAACAAACTGAATGATGTATATAATGATAACACCTTATTCGACACTAATGTATTTAATTTTAATAACGCTCTAAAAATTTTAAATATGAAGCAGTATAATTTAGTACAAAACTGTAACGGTCGCCTACTTGATGTTGTTATATCAAACTTTGAATGTAATACTACTAAATGTATTGAACCGATTTTACCTGAGGATTTGCATCACCCAGCTCTAGAAATTGAATGTTCTACATTTTTTAATACAAGAATTAAATCCTGCTTTAATTCAGGCAAGCACTACCAATTTAAAAATGGCAATTACGAACTACTATACAACACTTTAAATGTAACTGACTGGAGCTCGATTCTTAACTGTAATGATGTCGATACAGCAGTTAATTCTTTTTATGATGTACTTTTTAATGTATTTGATCTCACTATACCAAAAGTAACTAGCAAGAAGAGAAAATATCCAACCTGGTTCAATAAGGAACTTATTACACTTATCAAAAACAAAGAATTTTACAGAAAACTATATGCTAGAACTAATTTATTAATTCACTATAATAAATTTAATGATCTTCGTAGTAAGTGCAAATCACTATCTAAATCACTTTATAAAAACTACATTCACTCAATTGAAAACAATATTATGTTGAATAACAATCCCACACATTTCTGGAACTTTATTCAAAATAAAAAATGTCATAACGGTATACCTTCAACTATGTATTTAAATGATGAAACTTGTTCGGGCGGCTCTAACATTGCAGAGGGATTTGCTAGTTTCTTTAAAAGTACATTCACATCGGACAATGACTCCAGTGTTTATGTTGATACATCTTCAGTAAATAATATTTTTGTTTCTTTAGATTACTTTTCAAGCGATGATGTCATAAATGCTATCAAAGCGCAAAACAATTCTAAGTCAGTTGGTCCAGATGATGTTCCAGTTTTTATTGTTAAAGGTTGTGCTGAAGCTTTAGCTGATATACTTTGTAATTTATTTAATTTATGTATTAAGCATCAATCATTTCCTTCACAGTGGAAAATCGCCAAAATTTGCCCCATTTTTAAATCTGGAGATAAAACTCAATTCTGCAATTATCGCCCTATTTCTTGCCTTAGTATCTTTCCTAAAATATTTGAAAATTTATTATTTAAAAATATTCAGCGTCAGACAGCGCATATCATCAACCTTCAGCAACATGGTTTTATTCCCGGACGATCTACTGTTACAAATTTAACAACTCTTACGCAGTATGTGTCAGATGCTTTTGCCGAAAAAAATCAAGTAGATTGTATCTATACAGACTTCTCCAAAGCATTTGATACCGTATCTCATCAAATATTAATTTCTAAACTGTATCATCTAGGTTTTGCAACAAATTTTCTAAATTTAATTAAGTCGTACTTATACAAACGGCAACAGTATGTTTTTGTTGATGGCTTCATTTCAAATCATTATGACGTTACCTCCGGAGTGCCTCAGGGTTCCATTTTAGGTCCCATTTTCTTTTTACTATTTATTAACGATATAGTTGATGTTGTTGATCACTCCCTATGTCTGTTGTTTGCAGATGATTTTAAACTATATCATACAGTCTCCAGTATAAATGACTGTTACAAATTGCAGTCCGACTTGGACAAGATTTACAATTGGACTTTAAAAAATAAATTGTACTTCAATTTAAATAAATGCGAAATTTTAACTTTTTCTAGAAAGCTTCACACCATTGTCTTTGACTACAAAATCGGAGATAACTTATTATCAAGAGTCTCCACTAAAAAAGATCTTGGTGTCGTATTTGATATTAAACTTACCTTTTCAGTTCATATACCACAACTTATATCAGCATCTTACAAAATTTTAGGTTTCATTCTACGCTCCACTGTTGATTTTTCTAATAAACAATGTCTATATACTTTATTCATCATGTTAGTACGTAGTAAATTAGACTACTGTAGCATTGTCTGGAACCCATTTTACGATTATTTAGTTTTCAATCTTGAGAATGTGCAGAAAAAGTTTTGTAAGCACTGGTATTATCGTCTCTTTGGTGTCTGGCCAGTCCTTGATTACAATAATTTGTTGTCTCTCTTTAATTTAGAATCGCTTGAAACACGTCGCATCAAACAACAACTTTATTTTTTGTACAAACTTATTAACAATTTTATCAACGATCCGAATTTATTATCTCAAATAAATTTCTATGTTCAGCCCCGTAATACGAGGCATTCGGTGACTTTTGTTTTCAACATTTCACGTACAAATTATCACTTAAATTCACCAATTCGCAGTATTTGTACTGCTTTAAATTCTTATGGAAATAGTCTTGATTTTTCATTTAATTTTGCTATGTTTAAGAGAAAAGTCACGGAAACAGTTAATAACATTTCATAATAGCAAGTACATATATTTAACTTTTTTTGTCCTATTTCTTATTCTTAATTGTTTGGAATTTACACTTGTTTAGTCTGAAATTGGATTATTATGGTTTTTTTCTTTGTATTCTCTGTACCCATCAAATTACCTTTTATATTATTCTGTAATTGGGAATTATTTCCTGTTGAATAATTATGAAAATAAATAAATAAAAATAAAAATAAATAAATAGTGTATAGTTAGCCATAGGCGTCATTTGTATCACTTTCTACAAACTGTTACTATGTTTAACCACGAATCTGTTTAAATAAAGATTTGAAGTTAGAAAATAAAAATTAGTTTTTTTTGGAAACTTTGATTCCAAAATCAAAATTTACATACATAAAATCACGCATTTCCCACTTAGTGGGTTAGCACAATCTCGAAACAATAATAATAATATCAACTACAAAAATAATCACTCTCTCTCTCTCAACAACATTCTTACTAACCGAATTTCACTTCGTGAAAATTCAACTCTCACACCAGGTTTTTCTAAGTAAGAGTACCTCGTGGTTGCTAAAGTAAAATTTACAACTTAGTGAAACAAACAACCGATTACTACGGAGTTTACAGGCCAAAAGCACAAGCGAAGCGCACTAGCGCACACAACCGTCGCTAGACCGAACCAGAAAAAATGCTAGGTGTCGGTGGGGATATACGACGAAGACGACAACAATGGAATACTACAAGACATACGGGGATGACAGCCACTTTATTTTGCTGCAATACCTACTACGAAAATATGACATTATGTCATTGTTTGTTTATAGTAAGTCACAGTTTACATTCAAGGGCTAGTTACCGTAGGCAACGGGTTCACATATTTCATTACGTGTCTAGGGCAAAAAAGTGAATTGTCTACAAATACCTTTTGGGGAAGTATAAAATATGGCAATATGGCAATATTGTACTGAAACTGACACGTAACACATTTGAAATTTTCTTGCTGAAATAAATATGTGCTATATGATTGTCAGATTGTCGCGGATATTGAAAGCACCGCTATCTCTTCATTTTCTTTAATTATTGATATGGGGTGTATAACAAATTAAATATAATTAATTTTACTTCATGTAAAATGGTATATAAAATATGACGAAAAATATCATATACTCCTCGAGTCCTATAGTGCAATTTTCGATCTGCTTGCAGCACCTCAGTCCTACGGGCTTTGGTTACAAACTGCAAGCCATAAAAAATGTTTACTGGTTTTTCAGGTTATGTTTGTAAATCCATGTCATTTGAAAATATTTAAATCTCCTGATGTTACAAACATAAAAAATCCCTAGTACTTCAAATTTGGACATGTAAACCAAATTTATTAAATAAATTTAGGGAAAAGTTAGCGCAAAAAATAGTATGTATTACACATCCAAAAACCAATAGCGGTTCCTCCATTAAATCATTTGGTCAATGACCTCCCAAATTTATCAAAGCAGAAAAGAAAGAGCGAAAGAATAAAAATAATAAAATTTCTTTATTTTAATATTTTTTAATAAATCAGTCTATTGTGTCGTTAGCGTTTCTTCTACACGACACCACTGTATTGAAAGCAAGATAACGAATGGCGCGTGTATGTGTGTTGCTTGGGTCATATCAAAATTGTGACTACGTTGTATTATATGCTGTATCCACAAGCCAATGCGTCAGGCAGACACACGAATTATATTTTTGCTTGCATTAGACGAAGACAGCCACCAAAAAAAACTGTTTTGCAAGTGCTCGAATAGGCCCGGTCTCACACTCGTAAAAGTGTTAAAGTTTTATTACGTACTATTATATTGTTTATTACTACATTAATTATTTTATATTTCACATTAGAGAGTAAGCTTATTAATGAATAGGTATACTACCTATTATTAATGAAACTTAATAATAATTAATATACATCGGAAAGATATGATAAATAAAATAAAACAAACTAATATCAAGCTCAAATTATGCTTACGTATTATAATTGCAATTAAAATTAACAAGCAAAAATAATTTATGAAATTATAATGATGTTGCTAACTGGAGCTTCATTAAAATAATGATCTACATAAAGTTCAAAATTTTGTAAATTATTTAGTATAATTACATTATTAGACTAATCTTGTTATTTTTAGCGTTACATCGTCAGTACGCATGTTGCTACTAATCAGTAAACAACTCGCGGTATAATTATAAATTTGTACATGATATTGTGGTTATTCGCGTTTCGTTTGGTATACGTCCAAAGACTTGGAACGGATTAATGACGTATACTGAGGTTCCACTGTATATACTTAACATTTCATTATTATATACTAACGAGCGTAAAGTTGTGTCAGTTATGATGTATTTCAAATTGATCTCAATATTTTTCTCGTCAGTATATATCCCTATAATAAAATTAATTATCTAATTAATGTTCAAATAAGCAATGGCAATAGTGTTGTAAAAATTTAAGTATAAAACATAATTTAAGCATCTCTGATGTTTAAATTTCAAAATTCTGATTCTAGTGTAAATATGGATACATAAAATGATAAACAATCATATGAAATATATGAAGTATTAAGAAAGGTATAATTCCTTAACGTTCGTGATACTTATAAATATTTTTGCACGATAAAGCATAAAGTAAAAAAAAATTATATATGAAAATTATTTTGCCATATTAAAAATATGCATTTGTCATTTTTAAAGTAATCTTTGATCTTTGTTTTTATTTACGTACCGTCTCGTCTCCTGTACGGTAAGTAATTTACATCACTTACCGATGTGATTCACATCACTCACCGATCAATAATTTTTAAATTAAACCTACTGCCTTAAACATTTAAAAAAACCGATCGTGTAAAAATGGTTATTTATGTACCAAGATGCGTAGGTGCAGTTTCTTTGTGACCCAAGCAACACACGTACACGCGTCGTTGGTTGTTTTGAGTGGTGTCGTGTACAAGAAGCGCTAACGACACGATAGACTGATTTATTAAAAATGATTAAATTCAAGAAATTTTATTATTTTTATTCTTTCGCTTTTTCTTTTATGCTTTGATAAATTTGGGAGGTCATTGAGCAAATGGCCTAATGGAGGAACAGCTATTGGTCTTTGGACGTATAATACACAATATTTTTTGTGCTGACTTCTTAAATTTATTAAATAAATTTCATTTTTCTATTTTGGTTCTTTAATATGTACTTTATGAAACACATTTGGATGTCATAAAGTACTTCTTTGTGACATCCAAATGAGTTTCATAAAGTACATATTAAACAACCGAAATTGAAATTCCTGGACATGAAATAACGTATATTTTTTGAAAAAATTACCAAAATAGAAAAAATATTATAATAAAATATAATTTCAGCGCACTTGTCCCCTTAGAAAACTCGCGCCAAGCGTTTCTAAGAATGACGCCTGCGCTAAAATCATGTCTATGAAACTTGAATCTTAATGTACTATTACATGTCCAAATTTGAAGTATTAGGGATTTTTTGTGTTTGTAACATCCGGAGATTTGAATATTTTCAAACGACATGGATTTACAAACATAACCTGAAAAATCAGTAAACATTTTTTATCGCTTGCAGTTTGTAACCAAAGCCCGTACGGCTGAGGTGCTGCAAGCAGACCGAAAGTAGCAATTTACGATTCGAGGTGCATAAGACATATTTCGTCATACCTTACATATCATTTTACATGAAATAAAATTAAATAGATTTCATTTTTATACACATCTGTATATTAATGAAGGTAGCGTGCTTTAGATATCCTTGACAACTAAACAGCATCATTTCAATTTATAATTTTGTATAATAAATTTATAACTATTTAATCGAAAACATGTCTCAAGAATACCAGAGGCGACAAATGTAACCTCTCATATTTTATTACTTGCGAAATCCCCACATAGCTACGTATTTGTAGGCGATTGACTTTTTTGCCCTAGATACCTAATGATATATTTCAAATCGTTGCCTATGGTAACTAGTTCTTGAATATGAACTGTCACATACTGTGAGCAAAACAATGACAATAGTATATTAAGTATTAAGAACGGTAAGGACAGTTTACCGATCGAAGACAATGTTTGGGAACTGAGCAAAGCGAAGGTGCCAATTTTGTCTGAGATCGGTAATTCCTTAACGTTCGTGATGCTTATACTATTTTTTGCACGATCGACGCACAAAATTTAAAAGAAAAATAAGATTTGAAAAATATTTTGACATATTAAAAATTTTATTGTTATTTTTGAAGTGAGCGTAGATTTTTGTTTTTATTTATTTACCGTCTCGCCTCCTGAACGGTAAGTGAAGCACATCACATACCGACGTGAGTCAGATCACTTACCGTTCAGTAATTTGTATACTATAAGACCTACTGTCTTGGAAACACTATCGTTAAATATAAAAAATAAATCGATCGTGCAAAAAGTTATACTTTGGTAGTAGGCAGGACGAAAATATATTTTTCTATATTTTGGTGTTCTTATGAGACTATAAAAGCATTGCAAACACGTCGTTTAGAATATATATAAGCGCACTGTTTGATAGAATGTATAATTGTATACAATCAGACAAAATTCACAACTCACAAAACACAAACTCTCAGAACGTGAAATATCAATTGTTAGCGGAAGCGCTACAAACTTTACTGAAAAAAGTCTGATATGGCCAGCACATACCTTTCCGTCAGTTTCATGTTTAAAATAGCAATGAGCTTTAAGTAAAGTATCACTTCCGATTGATCGTTTGTAAACAAAATCTAATTTGTTGTTCCAATAAATATAAAAGTATGTAATACGAAATTTTGGATTATGTTTTTCCTCGAAAATCTGTTAAGAGCTCCAAATTAAGTCCACTTTTGGTTTATTATATAAGTATAGTTAAAATCTAATATGTTGTTTCAAATTATACACGAGTTTTAAATACCAAATTTGATAAGTTTTGGGTCATGTATTAATAGTTTATTTTTTCATATATAATATCATAAGTGGTAAATTTTTGCCGGAAAAATTTTCAGATTGTTACGAGAGCCGGTTGCCTAGCAATTTATTGAGTGACATTGACAAAAAAATCACGAGTTGTCAAGCGAGTGATTTTTGATTAATGTCACGAGATAAATTGGCAACAGGCTCGAGTAAAGCAATAGGAAAATTTTTCCAGGATAAAATTTAACCACGAATGGTATTCGGTTGACTATTTCCAAAATAAAAATCAGGTAATCATTTATATAATTTTTTTCTTGACAAAATTTTTGTAAGTTTTATTCTGTTTAGTGGCATTATGTTTTAGTTTGCCTTTTCAACGTTTTAAATATATTCCTGTTCGAATCGACTCGTTTTTAATAAAAACTGTTAACACTGAAATTTTACAGACTTCGACAGGTATGTAAACAATATATTTCTAAAACGTCAAAAAATTTTCGCTTATCAAAACTCACTTGTAAAAATACGACATCTTATTGGCTTAAAGGGGGCAAAAAATTTTTGTGAGGGTGTTTTGTCGAAATGAAACTTGGTAACTATGTAGAATCTTGAATTTGGATTGGTTTATATATTTATGAGTGAAATAGTCAAGAAAATCTATTTATAGTTTTTGTAAAGTACTACTTCCGGTTTGTCAATCTTCGAAAAAAATCTAATATGTCGTTCTCATTAATATTAAAGTCTTAAATACCAAATTTGAAAAGTATTACTTCCGATTTATCAATTTTAGCCAAAATCTAATATGTTGCTCCCTTGATATTATATTTTAATATAATTTTTCATTAGAAACTGTTATGGACTTCTAGTAAAGTATCACTTTCGGTGGTCTAATTTTACCCAAAATCTAATCAACTCTTTATATGAATGTAGAAAGCTTAAATACGGAAAATAGGAATTATTGAAAGTTTGTTGTATACATATATATATATATATATATATATATATATATATATATATATATATATATATATATATATATATATATATATATATATATATACATATATACAGGGTGTTTCCTTTAAAACAACCAGCACTTTTTTTGGGCGAACTAATGACGTTAGAAAAAAATGTTATATACAAGAAATGATCAAGAATAAGGGGCTAATTTATTAACAGCACAAAATTATATTTTTTTTAATAGTATCCTATATAATTTTTAAGCTCATTAGATAGGTAATTTTTTTCTGATTTCAACGATATAAATTGTGACGTACCTACCCCTGTGTTGGGTTTGCTGTTACTGCTTTCGGGCGCCATTCTGTGAACTGTCTGTGTTAAGGGTAGTTTAGGATTGCGTATAGCTAGTCGGAGGTCCAGGATTATTATTTATAAATAATTGTGAAATTTGTAGAACTTAAATATTTTATTAACACACACCAAACGTATAAACATGTAACAAGAACAAAAAAATGTCTTGGAAATCTGTCTGTTTGACTATAACTTTGAATTTAATTTGATATTTCTTTATTATACTTGACTGGAATCCTGTCTCTGAGATGACACTCGCTCGGATTCAGCGACTATCTCGCTGAGCGCTGAGGGCAGTTCGCGACGCACGTGTCTTTGACTTCTAGGCTACAGAAGCTGTAGGTAGACTGATCCTTTTGTTTAGCCGAAGCAGCTATCCCAAGAAGTGACTTCTTAGCCCATGCAGCTATTGTAAGAAGACACTTCTTAAGCTTCGCGAGTGATATTTATACTCAAATTTGATTACATTTGGTTGAAATTTGCGCGTTGGAAGAGGGAGATGTTATCGGCAATCTTATTGCTGCGGAGGCGGAGTTGTGTTGCGATGTCTGATTGGTTGATGGCCGGGGTTCGTAATTTTTTTTTGTCTTTAAAATATAATCAAAAAATAATTTTCCAGCTTTTCCGTGACAGTTAATATCAGGTAGAATATGCAATTAAATATTACATGATTACAAGAAATAGTCAATACCAAAACTGAGAAGGCATCTTAAAGTAGCAAATATTGATCTGGAAGAAACTAGAGATTAGGGACCATTGGATGTTTTAACTTTATAGTCGAATGGGACTTCCTTGAATCTCTTCCAATCCTTTCCCTAAGTCTAAAATTATTTTTAACGATCTGCGTATCTGTAGCTTCATGTGGGAGGAGTTTTTCAAAGCTGAAATTTATTAAAAATTATTTACTTTCCTCCATGGGTCAGTCAAGGCTTTCCGATATTGCCATCTTATCTATAGAAAATTAATTGGCACAAAGCATTGATTTCGATGAGGTGATTAATAATTTCGCAGTTTTGAAAGCTAGAAAAGGAAAGTTCGAAATTATAAACTAAGATGTTTACTAAATATTAATATGCTAGTCTATTTGTTCCTAATTATTTATAATAATGATTATTCTTTTATATTATTACAATACCATTTTATGTGCATGTAACTATTTATTTCAATATAGATATTAAATGCTAAACTTCAAATGTTATTTTTTTCACCTAGTTTCATTTTAATGAAATATTTATGGGGGGGGGGGGTTACCGCACCGGGTGACACCAACTCTAGTGACGCCACTGGATTAAAATTTTACTTGTTAATGATAATTATATGTATGCATATTCGTAATGTAACCTTTCCTGGCACAAATTTAAATAACAAATAGTAAACATTATGTACAACACTTTTATTTCTATTTGTATCAATTCTCCGTTAATGTGTTAATCTTTTATTCTACAAATTCATTATACTGCCCTACTTTGATAGTACTTTTGCAATAATGTAAATATTTTGCATTAATCTACACTATTAATCGTTGCAATACAAATAAGGTGAAATTCTTTCGACCAGTGTAAAACGCATTAATCTATATAATCTATAAACAACAACCTGCAATCTGCTTGTTGACTATCGAATTATTGTGTAATTTACTAATTATGTTATAAATCTGAAATCCAAGAATTTAAATATGAGAGAAAATTTTTATCTGTAATATATTCTGTTTCAATCATTTATTTTCTTAATTTTGATAAGTTACTGCACCATAATTTTTTTACGTAGGTAACTAGGGAAAAATTGTAAGAGTGTTAATAAAAGTAACAAATTTCTGTTATGTAACTCATAATAATAATAATAATAATAATAATAATAATAATAATAATTATAATTATAATATTAATAATAATAATAATAATAATTTTTTTTTAGTTTAGGCGTCGACTGCTGAGGTCATTAGCCTTAATGGTAAATATTAATATTATTTACAGGACGACGACTAACATGTTAAAGATATTATTATTATTTAATGTTCGCATACCGGATAAAATGAGAAGTTGGGTATAAAATAGTAAGTAGACAAAACAAAAATAATGTTAAAATGGTCAAGCAAGAGCTTTCGTCAAGGATAAAATATATAAATGAGTATAAATAAATAACACTTATTTTACGACCACATGTTAACGATCACATTTACAATAATAAATAAGTAGATTTAAAACATGAAGTCTACACATTTCAAATCCTATCGTATAGGTCGCAGGCTCTAAGGAAATTAAGAACTTCCTTCATTTTTTCGTGATCTGTCAATATTTCCCTAATATTAAGGCCAAAGCCAAAGTGTCGCCTTACCGGTTCTAACGCGGGGCACTCAACTAGCACATGCGGCACAGTCACAGGAACTTAGCAGTCCTCACAGGACGGCTGACCTTCCCGAGTGAGTCTATACCGATGAGTAAGACTAGTATGGCCCATTCGCAGCCGGTGGACTTTAATTAAGTCTCTTCTTGACAGATCACGAGAAAGACTTGTTTGACCAATCAGAGGTTTGACTCGGCGATGGTGGTTATCCACCATATCCCATTCTCGCTGCCAAAGCGTGAATATTTTTCTATAAGCTACATTCCTGAGGTCGTTATGCTTAACAATATATGCCTCTACTGTGATTCTCTCGGCAGCTGCACGGGCTGCCTCATCTGCTAGCTCATTTCCCCTTATCCCAACATGGCTTGGGATCCATACAAAATGGACGCGTTTGCCCAGGTCAGACAGATGCTTTAGTTTTTCTAAAATCATCTGAATGACTGGATCTGATGACAGGGGGTCGAAGAGGGACCTCAATACGCTAAGGGAGTCGCTAGCGATGAGGAATTGATACCGATCGTGTGGAAAATCACAATAGAGGAGGGCCTGCCACAGAGAGTATGCTTCCGTGGTGTATACCGAAGCATCAACGTGTAGTCGCCAGGAATGTGCTGTATCGTGATATACGAATGCCGAGCCGGAACCTTGGTTACCCTTAGACCCATCTGTATAAATGGTATCCGCGTGAGGGAACCTCTGTATCATTTCTAGAAATTTCTGGGTGAAGAATATTGGTGGTAGGCCGTGTTTGTCATACTAGAGGAAATCCAGTATGACCTTTGTCTGTGGGATGAGCCATGGTGGAACTTTTACGAATCCCACTGGAGTGACTCTAGGCGGCTGGTATTCTATTTCACCCAGAATATCTCTAACACGTACACAGAGGGGTCTGGATAGAGCATGCGACCTAAAATCCTCTTTAAAAAGGAAGTCAAAATTCCTATGGTTACACTGTGACCAAATTTTGCAAGCATATGATATAATTAACTTATGTCTCCGTATGCCGAGAGGTGCTAGTCCAGATTCACAGCACAGATTTGCTGTTGGGGTGGATGGAAATGCCCCGATGCTGTAGCGGATGCCAGCATAGTGGATAGGGTCCAGCGACCTAAGAGACGTTCTTGCAGCAGAAGAGTACACAGTGCAACCATAGTCAATTTTAGTTAGGATTGGGGCCTAGTAGACTTTCAGGAGTGTTTGAAGTTCTGCGCCCCGTTTTGTCCCTGCAAGAACTTTGACGCAATTTATCGCCTGTGAGCATTTGATTTTTAATTAAGAGATATGAGGTTTCCAGGTAAGTTTCAGGTCAAATATGACTCCGAGAAATCTTACTCTATCTCTGCAACGAATTTCTTCTTCCTTTAGATATAACATGGGCCCATAGTGTGGACGGTTCAGTCTACAGAAGTGCATAGACTGGGTCTTCTCTGGTGAAAACTTAAAGCCGGTGTTCTCAGCATTCTGTGCGACTTGGTCGATGGCTGCTTGTAGTACTCGATTAATATCTCCCATCTTCTTAGCACTGTAAAAGATAGTGAGATCATCGACGTACATGCTGACCCCTACTGAGGGGCTGACGCCAGCAATAAGGTCATTAACCGCTACAATGAACAGAGTTACACTCAAAGTAGAGCCTTGTGGTACGCCGTTCTCCAGGATCTTGCTGGAGGATAAGGTTGTACCGACTCTAACTCTGAATGTGCGGTCTGTGAGAAAAGCCTCGATAAAGAGGGGCAGATTGTCCCTAAATCCCCATTCGTGCAACTTCTGTAGAACATAGTACCGCCACGTCATGTCGTAAGCTTTCTCAAGGTCGAAGAAAATTGGTACTACATGCTCACGTTTTGCGAAAGCCCTATGTACCTCGTGGTCTAGGTAGACTAACTGATCGGTCGTAGAACGGAATTTCCGGAATCCAGCTTGGTGCTCATTTAAGAGACCTTTAGTCTCGAGACACCAAACCAACCGGTTATTGACCATGCGTTCCAGTAGTTTCCCTAGACACGAAATCAGGCTTATTGGCCTGTAGCTGGCTGGAAGTAATGGGTCCTTTTCAGCCTTGGGAATGGGGACAATGATCGCCTCCTTCCACTCAGCAGGATAAGTACCCTCAAGCCACATCTTGTTATACGTAGACAGCAAGGCGATTTTGAACGAAGGTTTGAGATGCTTGAACATGTGATTCGAGATACTGTCTTGACCTGGGGATGAGGACGTAGCGTGAGCAATTGCGGAGTCTAGCTCCAGCATGGTGAAGGGAACATTGTATTCCTCTTGGAGTACTGTTCCAAAAGAGAGTGGTACTTCCCGTTCAGCCTTGGATGCCAGGAATGTTGGCACATAATTAAGTGAACTACTGGCTTGTTCAAATTGATCGGCTAGTTTCTCTGCAATCAGATTTATATCGTTACAGTGTCCTCATCTCATTTCAGGCGGGTTACGGGTGGTGAGTAGCCCCTGCCAGATATCCTTTTCACTCTACTCCAATACTCTTGCGCGGTGGTCTCGGCTGAGATGCTTGAGATGTACGCGTTCCAGGATTTGCGCTTGCTGTCTAGTATTTTTCTACGGGCTTCAGCACGGGCTTTCTTAAAGGCGATGAGGTTTGCCTCAGTCGGAAACCTTTTGAATTTATTAAAAGTATCCTTTTTCAGTTTTATCACCTCATTAACCTCCGGATTCCACCAGGGTACTCTACGTTTGTAGAATTCCGGCTTGGAGGAGGGGACGGACGTCTCTGCTTCTTTTAAAAGGGACTTGGTTAAACCTACTATATCATCATGAACATCATCAGTAAGGACTGGTGTCGCTATAACCCTTTCGAACTTTGGCCAATCGGCTTTATTGAAGATCTACTTGAACGGACAGATCTGGAGCTCGATTCTTTACATCGTTCGCTTTCGCGCGAATGCGAAGGCGAAACAAGAAGTACAACGCGATGCGTAAGCACGAAGCTTATTCTCAACTACCCTTCGCTTCGCAACACGCGCATTCGCATTTTAGACGAACGCTAATATTTAGCAACGTCGAATTGGACATTGGACGTGTTGCTAGTTGCATAACTGTTTTCAATGAATGGATGGTTCAGTGTTGTTTGAATCGTCCCTATTTTTTGAGTAATTAACGTTTACTATTATAAATATGGAAGCAAACAGTGCCAAAATATCTGAGAAACAAAGACCAATGCATATTGCATATTGAATTAATTAAGAAGAACTTTAAATTAGTAAGTTGTGAATATACAGCATCTTTTACATGTAAAAATGCGCAAGGTAAATGGGAGGAAATATCCAAAGTTTTGAATTGTATCCTTGGAGCTAGAAAAAATTGCAAAAAATGTAAAAATATTTTTTACTAAATGTTAAAAATCTCAAATACTTTTAATTTCTAATAGCGGAAAACAACATAACTGATTATGCAATATATTATTACAGTTTACCAATATGTATTTCAGACATGGCAACGTATAAGAAACCGAATTAAATCGAAATATACCAATGAATTTTTGTAAAACTAGCATTATTGCACTATTTGTCAATATTTATTTTATGTATATTTTGTACCTACGCTTAATGGTATATTGATGTTTTAAACAGTTTGCTAAGTTTTTTTTAAATCGTACCGCTGTAGAAATGGTATTTGATATAAAAAAATATACACAGAAATTATATACTATGTATTCTAAAAAATTGTTTATTATTCTTAATAATATATTATTTCATTGTTTTCTTATTTTGTAAATTTGTTAAGTTATTAACAAAACAAATTCAAGTTTTAAAAACAAATATCATTATTTAACTAGGCAGTACGATTTAAGAGATAGGTTTACTAAAAGATATCTTTTACATTGTCTTATGAAGTCTGATAAATGTGTTATTTAAAAAAAGGTTAAACTTGTAAGGAGAAAGAATCACAAAATATAACTGTAGGCAGAAATATAAATTTTCGTGCCAATTTACGCTGAATAATAAATAAAACAAAAACAATCTCTTAGGTAGTACCCTAAATAATTTTTTAAATGGTGTATCTGTTAGAACATCTAAAGGATTTTCTATATCCCAATATTATTTATCTCTTCAACATACTCTTTAAAATATTTTCATTATATTTAATTCTTCATTAACAAATTTTTTTAGCTTATTCATTATTAACTAATATTACAATAATTTGCACAACAACTGATTACACGTCACTTTTAAAAGACAAGGCGCAAATGAACTCGACAACCGGTGAGACGAATGCTTTTACCCACTCACTTTGAACACGAAGCGATTGCACGAATTCGTAACGATGCGAAGAGTCGAGATTACCATTTTATTGATTTCGTTTGCTATGTGTACGAACGCGCACGACTCTGACGATTACGAAGGGTCGAGAATACGGCCCCTGGTTGGTAGTGGGGCAGTCCGTAGTGATCACTATAAGGAAGTGATCACTACCGTGCAGGTCGTCTAGTGCCTTCCACAAGAATCTACTCGCTAGTACGGGGGACATGATGGTAAGTTAAATTCGCAAAAATGTCCTTGACCGGGCATTAAAATACGTGGGTGGGCCATCATTCATAAGTACAAGATCTGGGGACTGCAGAAGATCTTCGATAAGTCGACCTCTTTGGTCCCTATGATCCGAACCCCAGAGACCTTTGTGGGCATTAAAATATCCAAGTAGTATTAGAGGGGCAGGGAGTTGTCTAATGATATGGCGCAAGTCATTTACGTCCCACTCTGCATCAGGTAAGTATATGTTGCAGAGGGTTACTGTAAGTGGAGATGAGATTCTTACTGCCACTACTTGGAGATTAGTATCGACTGGGATTTCTCTATACTGAATGTCTTGTCTTAAAATGATACCTACACCACCACGAACCCTTATATTGGGTTCCATGTCCCTACGTACTATTGAATAGTTCTTCAAAGAGTAAAGTTGACCAGGTTTGAAACGTGTTTCCTGTAGACAGGTACACATAGGGTTCAGTTCAGTCATAAGAAGTTTTAGCTGACAGTAATGGTACACACAGCCCTTGATGTTCCATTGAATTATGTTATCCATAAATGATGATAAGTAGGTTTATACACTGTCCTTTAGCTTTCGAGGTTTCTCAGGAGGTCAGCCTCTCGATCTTTTGGCGCTATGGGAAGTTTGAGAGGAAGCGGAATGCACTGACATTTCTCCGTCAGATACATCTGTTCCTTCCTCTCTGTTTCTTTTCTCCGATGCATTAGAAGGCGTCGGACTTTCAGGTCTTTTCACTCGTCAAGGTAAGGCAAAGTTGTCCTTAGTTACAAAAGTAGCTTTCCGCGTATCAACAATGGCTGGAATAAGTTGATGTACTTCCGGCACCTGAGGTGTAGTTACGCTACTTTTTGTAACAAACACGGCTTTCAATGCTGAAACTAGTTCAGGGATTAATTCCTTTGTCAATGAGGGGGCTAATGCCGCTTTGGCATAGGATACTCCAGCGCTTGGGGTCCGTATGACAACTTTTGCCTTTGCCTCCGGATAGGAAAGATTATCTTTGACCTTGACCTCTTTACCCATGTTTTTGTCGCGGTTTGTCCAGCACATCGTGTGAGAAGGAGCGGGCCGGGAAAAGTTGGGAACGGGTATACCCTTGGACGACGTGTCCTACACCAGTTCCCTGAGGCCCAACTTATATCCGTTTAACCGGCCCCGGAATACTCGGACGGGCCGGACTCGCTCGGCGCAGGAAGGGTTCCGACACCCATGTCACACTACCCGATCAGGGCCCGAAGTGGCTGGCTCCTGGCGCCTGTAGCATCCACGTTTCGGCAGTGCTAGGCACACATCAACCCTTCTACTCTGAGGCCGCAGGGGAACTAACCCACTCCAACCCAACCTTTCGGCGACAGAGCTTCCGGGTACTCCCCACGCTTCCACAACAGTGCCGATCAACATGTCCAGAGACGTAGCGAAGGTCTAAAACCAAGAAAGACTGGGGCCCGTTAGTTTCAGCCTCTGCTGGCAACAGAGGGCTACTTAGCCCCCCCCCACCACGACAAGGTGGGCCCACGGGGGGAATAATAATAATAAGTATAAAAATAATAAAAAAAACAAAAATAATAATAATTTATTTCCCAAAGACAATAAACAGCGGTATAGAAATAGACAAAACATACGAAATATACAATGCTAAAGACATAAAATGTACAATACCGGAATACACAATTAGTATTTATCACTTAAAAATTCGCTTACATCATAATACGCTTTTATAATTAAGAATTTTTTTATTTCTCTTTTAAATTTATTAACGTCGGTAATATCTTTAAATTTTTGCGGCTATTTATTGTACAATACCAATCCATAATAATTTGTGTTACTTTTTGTTTTATGTAGCCTAAGTTTTGGTACTTGCAGGTTTAATTTTCCACGAGTATCGTAACCAAGTACATCACTATTTGTAGGCAGTTTGTTTATGTTATTTTTAATGAGTAGAATGACAAATATAAACGCAAGGTAAAGTTAAGAAACCTTCTGTTTTAATAATATTTTGCACGATGATCTTTTATTTACTGAAAATATGTTTCTCACAGCATGTTTTTAGAAACACGAGTAGCATAAGAAGAATTTCCCCCAGAAGATTCCGTAACATAATATGGAGTAAAATTTAGAAAAAAAAAATGTTGTATGCACATCTGTCATATTTTTCTTTTGATTGCATAACGTGTATATCCGACTTTAGATTACTCTGTATATGCAATCCTAAAACTTTGGTGTTATTAATTTTACTAATGATTGCTCATAGTAATTTCTAGTAGTACTTGATAAACTAATCATCATAATCTATTGATTTCCTTTCTATACTTACTTACATACATACATGCATAAAATCACGCTTATCTCACATGATGGTGGGTTGGCAAGCACAAACCCAATGGAAGTATTCATGCAGCAAAGCAACACTCATCTTTTGCCACATATACGAGTATTTACATCCAATCGCACATCTTTTGCCTCGTCTACATTCAAAATACCACTCATATACACTTAATGATCTTTTCCTCTTTCTACCCAGAAACTATTTGTCCCTTAGCATATTACTAATCACATCCAATAAAAGTGTTATTCCACGTAACGGGACACTCAATTTTACCTACATGTCTAAACCATCCCAACTGACTCACCCCACTCTCTATAATAATTTGGTGTAGGAAGGACGTCGTATCCTTCCTACACCAAATTATTCCTCACGCAATCCTGTTTTATACTCACTTGCAGCACGTAAAAAACTTATTTCCGGAGCAGTCACTTTGCGTTTTCCTTCAATTTGAACAAAAACTAAAAATAGTGTAACTTGAAATACGAGTACTAAGGTGGTGACTCGAACACCCAAACATGAGGATTTAAAAGTAAAATCAGACTTTCCTAATTTCCTGCTTCCCTAATTATTTTAAGTAAAAAACCTTCAAATAAAAGTTGTGGAGCATACAATTCTACATCCGATTCGATAACCAAAATTAATTTTGCATGCTTTGTAACGGCAGAAATTAGCAATGAGAATGTCAAAAATCGCCTCAAAAATAGCGATAGCCTTGGAATTGAGACAAAATAATTAACAAATATCTGATGGTTTATCTGTCATATTAGGTTAATTTATTTGTATTAGACATTATCTCTAATTTCTGTTTCAGTGAAGAAATCTATTAATTTAAATTGATAACTGTTCATTTGAACGAAAATAACAAATAATAATTTTAAAAGTGAACTAATATAATTTGACAGATAAACCGTTAGACATTTTCTAATTTTTGTCCCAGTTCCATAGCTATTGCTATTTTTCAGGTGATTTTCGACATTTTCATAGCTAATTTCTGCTATTACAAAGCCAGTAAAATTACTTTTGCTTATTGATTCAGACGTAGAACTTTATGCTCTACAAGCAGGAAATGATGAAAATCTGATTTTATATGTTAAATCCCTATGTTCGGGTGTTCGAGTCACCACCCTGCATGTTTCTGTACAGAGTGTCCATCCTATCTGTTCCCGCCTGAAAATTCATGAATATTCAACTCATTTTACTTATCATAAGTTCCTTTGTTTTGTTTTTTATAATTAACGAATAAGTGGCTGCTGATTTAATATATCAGAAAAAATATAATTTACACGAAGCGGCTAGTGAAATGTATTCTGTGTTACCTATTCTTAAACTTACAGGCGAGTACAGATAAAATGGACATCTGTATAAACTAGTGTTCTTTATTTAAAAATTTACAGTAAAATTTGAATGTATTCTTTTTAATTTTACAATTAAGACCTATTACATATTTCTATTAAAAATAGTGTAAACTACTGACAAAAATTTAAGGTCGTTAAAATATGAGTTATATTTTAAAAAAGGCGGTTAAATGTAACAATTATAAAAACAACAGATTGGATTAACGTTAACCTAATAATACTTTTTCAATGTTCTAGCTTTACAGCTTTAAAATAGGTAATTTTTATTTTGTTGTTTACTAATACTTAGTTTAAAAAGAAAAGTAAATAACACATTTTACTTTATTATTACAAACTATGTGTGAAAATGAAATTACGTTCTGCAATAACCATTACATCGGAATATTTATAAAGTTCATCCGCTAATAAAAGTTTTATTCAACTGCGATGTAGAAGCTATTTTAGATTATTTTTAATCTTAAAAAAACTGAAACACGGTTCTCATTGCTTATCCTTTTTAAAATCATCTTTTTGTTCTTTGTCGAGAACAGCAACGACATCCTGGTGATTGAACACAAATTTCCCTGCTTTTAAGTTTCCCACATGGCCTTCCACTGAAGATGAATGTACCTGATACAATTTGTTCTTTTTTGCCAAAATGATGCAAGACCGCAATTTTACAGTACACTAAGTTTTCTGGTTTTGCAATAGCAAAGTATACACTGTGTTGTACTTTCGTTTGACCTTGTATGTTATTAACATATTTTTGCAGAAAACGGTTGTTCTGTTAATCATACGTTATTATAAATCCAAGTATTGTTAATAATAATACAGATGTTATGTATATTATAGAAACAAGTTGGCACATTCAGATATGCGTTTATTTGTAATTTTATTTCCATTCCATTGCTATTACTACAAATGAGAAAATTTATAAACTTTTATAGGTTATAGAACGTACAAAATAAAATCTGATTAGTGATTTACAGGTAGAATTTTATTTTCTACAACTGTTATTTAAAATATTTTTCTCTAAAACTAATAGGTAACTAAAGCAAAATGAAAAAATAACATCGTATTACCTATATATAATAGATTTCTAGCAATATTAAGAGGAATATTTACCCCTGTACCAAAATATGAATAAAAAATTCAAATAAATTTTTCCTGTACTAGAACTATTAACATTTTCAAAAATTCAACACAACACGAACATACTTCTATTACTAAACTGCATTTAAAAAAAATTATTAAAATCAAAGTCGAATACTAATAGATTTCAATTTTTTTTTAAATGCAGGTCCATATCGGAAGTATTTTTGTTTTGTATTGAATTTTTTTAAATGTTAATAGTTCTAGTACAGGAACAATTTATTTAAATTTCTGCTTCTAATTGTTTCCGATTTTCAAATAGTACCAAAGTGACTTCTGCGGTGTTTTGTAGGTGATAAGCTATTACAGCCCGTGCGTTGACGTATACGTGCGAACTCTAGTACCTACAAGTAGCCACCTGCATTCGATAAAAATAAGTATATTCATGGATGGGTGAAATAAATTACATTATTCATTAATAAAAAAATTCGTAATAGATCATAATAGTATTTTTTTGAAAAAAAGTTTTATTATTTGCAATAAATTGTGGGTATGTGTATGACAAAATATTAACTCATACCTATATATTCAAATTGTTGTTTTTCTATTATAATTTAATAATTTCAAAATCGTGTAAACACTTTTGACATTAGGTTGAGAGAAATTCTCTTGTCTGTTTGTAACAAGGACGAGCATGTTCAAAATTTCGTGTCCTCTTAGAATCACATCATTGTATCAGAACCTTACTTTTAAATTAACCTGAGAATTTTTTCGTAAAAGAATAAGGATGTAATATTGATGTTCAGCTGATAGCGAATAAATTAAATATGAATAAAAACTAAAGAAGCAATTAATATTTCTAATTTCGAGAATGACCCAGTTTGTTTATTATTCAGTATTAACAAAGCCACCGCTATTTTTTAACTTAATGGATAAACATACGCGCATAATAAGTTTTAAATTAGTATATTTTACTATAACTACAATAATATAATACATCATGTTTGCACAGTCATAAATTGTTAACTTGTTAACAATTTTGATAATATGTTTTGTGAAAAATTGGTTTCATTGGAAATGAGTGTTACATAAATATAATATTGTATTCTATTACAAATTTCATTACAAATTATTATGTACTCGTAGGTATATCTGTTTCTCACGATCTTAAAATTTTGTTAACAAAAACGGGCTTTAATAAAGCATACCTACTTGAATTATCAATAATTTATATAACTCTAACTTAATATACTTGAATAGTTGTTTACCTAATTTAAAGATTTGCAAGTAAAATACGTAAAGTATTATACGCCATTTTTTACGCGTAAAAAAATTTTACAATGAGAATATTTCAGATATTTTATATTAATAATGTACAATATGTAAAATATAATCCAACTTTAAATAATTTTTATGTAAAATTGAGATAAAATACGTAAATTTGAAGCGTATTATGGTGTTTCTTAAAACAATTTAAATTTGATATTGTTTAAACCTAGGCGTTGGCTCCTAAACACAAAGTTGATATTTCTACACAACAAGCCATCTAGTGTCGTTATGAAGAACTAAATTTATACATAATCTACGTTTTTTAGTTATTTAATATTTTTTATTTTTACACGTAAACGTACATGTAAATGCCAATCCCCGTTACCTATACAAGTAGGTACTCGGTAAGGAAGGATGGGTGTCAGCAATGTCACTTTCATTCATTAGATAAACCGTAAGTAATTGTGTAATTAAAAAAATTTGCATAAAATGCATCTACCATTCGAATTACTTTCAAGGTAATTAAATATATTTGCATTTACATTTATTCAGGACATATTGCAAAATGTAATTTTCTTAATGTTGAAAATTTTCATAAGAAACACTAATGTAAGAAAGATGGTTTTATGTTATTCTCCCAATCCCAAAACAGATGATTAGAATTAGGGCTGTCGTTTTTTATTCACACTGAAGAGATTACTTGAATAAAACATTATAATGTGTATAACTTGGATTTTTGCTTTTTGAAAAAAAAAACCTCAACAGGATTAAATCCCAATTACAGAGTGGGTTCACATACACAAATATCCATACCTAGGTGGGATTTGAACCCAGAACCCCGATAACACTAATGACTAAGAGGCAATACTATAACCAATGAGCCACCGGAGCCGACCTCTTTATAAAAAAGAAAGCTAGAAAATTTTGGTTTTTACAATTATTTATATTCATCTTGACCAGGTTATAACCAATATAATACAAGAAGTCTAGAAATGAAACCAATAGAATTTATGTAAATAAAAAAGTCTGCTACAGCCAGCTTAACTTCTTATCTTTTTCAATTTGAATTTTCATACTGTATGTACGTATTAATATATCGTTTCTTACAAATAGAAAGTTATTTCCACAAAAATTATATCTCAGAGGTGTATAAGGAGTCCCAAAACGTACCGGAAATATTTTAAGGATGAATTCCAGAACTTTTTAGAGTCGAAAAGTCAAAGTCCATATAAAAATATGTCCTAAACGTAAGCATTAACGAGTTATTGTTTATTTCATCATTTATATGGCTAAAATTTTCAACGGATTCCTGAAATACTGGTTGACATTAATAAATTAATTTAACTAAATCAATTTTCTAGAAGAAGACGTGCCATTGAATATTAGACGTACAATGTGGTATCGACACGATGGAGCACCAACACATCAATGTCTTCGTGTTAGATCTTGGCTTAACGCACATTTTTCGGGAAGATTGATTGGAGTAGGAGGACCCATAGTATTACCATCGCGTTCGCCGGACCTGCCTACATTAGATTTTTATCTTTGAGGTTACATGAAACAAATTGTTTATGCAACTGAAGTGCACACAGTAGAAGAATTATGCCGAAAAATACAGCAGGCTGCCGATACTATTAAGCCAGTATCCCACTGTAAAAAAATTTATAAAAATTTTTATACATTTTTTTTATAACTCATGAAAAAGAATTGGCGCCAAAGATACTACTAAATTTCATTTTGTGACCGTTGTTCTGCAGAGGTAGTTGTAATTTCATTATGAATAACGTCAATTCAAATAAAAAATTGTTAGCTGCAATAATTGTTGGAGTAATGGCTTACACAGTTATACAACAAATAAAAAAATCAGAACGTCGCCGGTGGACTAGTCTATGGCTGGAGGAATAAAAATCGCAGTGTTTTACTTGTCGCACATAACGAATTACGAATAGACGATAAAATAAATTACAGAAATTTTCTTCGAATGAAAGACCATTTCTTAAAAATCATGGACATAGTTCGAAATTAAAGTGAAAAACGTGACACTCATATAAGGCAGTGTATTTCGGCACATGAAAGATGGGCATTGTTCTATCTAGTATGCACACAAATTTTGAAAAATTAATCCTTTTATTGTCACTACTTAAAGGGTACGATGCGAGTATATAGGTGAATAAAGTCGATCATAAAATGCTTGAACGCGGATTTGTATGGGCTTCTCATTTACTTCATATTTTATTTTTGCAAATTTGTATACGTAATTCAAAATACACTTTCTATAAATTATAGATCAAGATATTTATACTAATACTACGTAAAATCATTGGTTGAAAAACTTTGTTGGTTACGATTAATGAGTATTCTAACAGGATTCGGACGGAAATTTAAAAGGAGAAAAAAGAAATGCAAAGAATAACGCATGTAAATATTAATTAACTTTAACACTTATTTTTTGATGTTGTATTGCCTGATTATTATAAGATAATAATATTTAGCAGTTGAAAATCGCACTTTGCCTGGCGTACTATAATATTCAGACAATTTTGTGTGGTATAAAACTTCTTCATTTCTTTTCTATACAAATAGATTACAACGCTGTCTGTTCAGGCAACCACACTATACATTTTGATTATTTTGCTTTATATTATTTCCAATTTCAATATGAACACGCTCACCGCTGTTCAAATAATGTCAGGGAATAACAACAACGCTGTCTCTTTTGAAAATGATTTTACACATGGTTCAAGCAACCGCATTGCGCACGCCCGCATCAACATCCAATCATAATGCAGCTTTCAACAAAATTAATACAGACTGCTGTATTTATGTGACATCAAAATTTTTACGTGACGTCATGTAAATACAGTTTTCATAAAAATTCTATCAAAACGGTTTTAATAAAAAATATTAACGTCCATTTTTATAAAAAAAAAATACAGTGGGATACCGGCTTTAAAAATAACCCAGCAAGCATATTAAGAACGCAACGACTTCTTATGCGACGTGCGGATTTTGTGTATCCAACAAAATGGAGATAATTTTGAACTTTACGTTTAGGACATATGTTTATATGGACTTTTCGACTCTAAATAAGTTCTGGAATTTATCTTTGAAATATTACCGGTACGTTTTGGGACATTTACTATACATTTTCGCTGTCATTAGTAATTAATTGAATTTATAATAAGTACGTAATTATTAATTATTATTTTTCAGTAATAATAGTTTAATGATGGTATCTCGTTACTGTGTGAAAGTTGTAGGAAAAGCAACCCAGGCTTGATTGTGATCGATATCAAACATTTGAAATAACATGGGTAATAAGCCGTGATATAAATTTATTTATATTTCTTGAATAATAACCTACTTCTTAGCATAACTGAACTGAAGCATATGAAAGTTTTTTTTTTAATAAGTACATTTAGCTATGAACTCTTGGAATATACATACGCATACAATGAAAACAAAGCAATAAGTGAATACAATTTGAGCGCCTTATAAAAATAAATAACAATAATTCTATTTCCTTTATACATATAAAACAGCAACTAATACCTATTCAATTAATCGTTAAACCATTTTCCTTCCTGGGTCTTACGTTAAGTCGTTCAGGTTAAGATTCTGTAGTATGCAAATAAAATCAGCAAAGCGGAAATCCTACAACCACAGTGTTGCAGGTGCTGCTGTCTGTAGGTTAACTCGTGATATTGGAGATGAGTTTTGAGCTGTAATTAAGCAATCTGTGACTCAGCCACTGCAACAGGACGACACACCCATCCGGAACAGTGAAAGGTTTACGGAATATATAATGCCTGAAAGTCGTCTGTTCCTCATTTAGAAGAGAACTAGACCAGCAACAGGTCAGGATTACACTAAATTGAAACTATCAATATTTTCGGAATGCACAATTAAAATTATAAAAAATTAGATTTAGTCGTCATCGTCTTCTATGATCTGGTCATTATAATCCTATTGTTCTTTTTTAATGAGATTGTGTATCTTAACCATCTATCAATCAATTTTTTTATTTTGCAACATTTAAAGGGATTTTATAACTACTAGAGAAAAACGGATAAGAAGAGACATATCAATTCTGGTATGGCATGCTTTATTAATGATAATTATAAAATGAATATTTGTCTTACAATTAGTAAAGAAATATATTTTTTACTATATGAAAAATAAAGTAATAGTTTTACGATGAGAAAACATTTTTGAATAAATGTAGGGTTCAGAGTTAAAAAATTCGCAATGAAAATTGAAAACTAACTTATTGTAGTTATAGGCGTAAAAGAAATGGAAGGAATAATACTTTTTTTTCCAGTATGAAGTTTTATGATCATTGTTATCTTGGGTTTTAAATCATCTTCTTAACAGATAGGTACGCGAACGCGAAGCGGAGCGACCTTTGGTATCTACATTTTCTAGCTTCTTTACCTTAATAAAAAATTTGTCTCGAAATGTGGAATAAAAATATTAGCAATTAATTAGTTTATTGCTATAAAATCATAGATTTTTTATGATTAGCAATGTTGATTGTAGCTGGAGTATCATTAATTAATAAACGATGTAATGACATAAATTTTATTTCTGGACGTTTGGACCCAGAACGTTGATAATGTCAGTGCCATCTACTGAATGGCTTAAATGGAACAGAGTATAAATAACTTCAAATATTTTTGTACAGTTAAAATAACAACGAAATTTTGCAGTCCGGCCCTGCTAGTTGCTAGCAGGCTGTTAGTAATCTCTCATGAAAACACATTCGATGCCCGAGTATTCACTTACTTAGAATGATCACTATTTCTTTTCACCTTTCTCCGTCATCGCTTTTTATAGAGTTGTAGGTTAACTGATCAGTGTAACAGTGTTACGAAGCTTATAATTTTTTTACTTTATTGCTGCAGAACTACAGAGATGGGAAAGTTATCATTGACCACTATATTTCCGGAAAACATACATAAATCTGTACCGTATTGAGGAAATCATTACATATATCAAACAATAACCAGAATGAATTGAACAATTTACGAGTATAACCTAATTAAGTTTCTATTTAAAAGAGAAATGATATCTATTAAAATCCACCAAGCCGCGTTGATAAACGAAATCAAATCAGCCGTTATATGCATAGTTTATTTTGTTTACTATATGTAGGAAACAGCCGTGGGGATGTCAAATATTAATCATTTTCTAAATTTTTCGAGTTTCCTATTCCTATTTTTATTTTGTTATAAATAACATAATAACTATATCTCTATTAAAGTTATATCCCAGAGGTCCTAAATATTTTAGTTCTGCATTTGATATTTTGTTGACGACATTTTTATCAATATCAATTTTAAACTAAAATTGTTACGCAAAATTTAAAAATATTAAAATAGTGCACATTAATATAATAAATTCTTATTTGAAGGCATAAAATAATTACGTACTTGTTGGCAAATTAAATACATTATGTAATCATACCGTTTTTTTTTTTTTCAACAACTATAATTCGATACTTACTTGAAAATTCATTCTACTCGTATTCAGAATTAAGCTATAATCAGGGACGCAATCGGAAATCGGTCACATAGATATGCCCGGGTAAATCGTGTGATTTTATTTATTTCGCTAAGTAATCGTATTGGTTTGGGCAAATCTAGGATATTTGATTACCGCATTATAAGCTTGCGACTATTTTTAAATATGTAGGTAATTACTTAAACCTAACAATGCATAAAACGCACGCACGCAATTTTCCAGTCGTTTTAGACTTTTCCCTCTTTTATTACCAATACTCAAAAAACGATATTGTGGGTCAAGTTTTGTGCTTTAGGTTAGGTATGTTAAAAAATGTTTAGAAAAGTTGCAAGCTAAAATGTTCAAATATTGAGAGAAAATAAATCTTGCACAATAGTTTTTACAATTTAGAGGGTTAACCTCGATGAGTCCAAATTTGGACCTCTTTTTTGCGATTTGCCCTCATTTTTGGCTCTAGTCAGTAACATAATACACTATTAATTAATTATCTATAATAAATTTGCGACTATAAAAATGACAGAAGAACTTTTTAATATTTTGTTGTATAATTAAAATGGTATATTTTCATTTTATTTTATAATTATTTTCTTAAGAATATTTCAGAGGAAATTTCATAATTTGAAAGCCTTGGGCCTCCCACATTCTTTATTTTAGTTCTGTTTATATCATTTCCATCAATCATAATTAATCAAATTAGAGGCGCCTTCAATTTTTGCTAATGGCTAACTGATCTAATGCTTTCATCAATCAAATATGTGATGTGTGATGTCATTGCAAGTTTGCAAGATACTCTCGAACCCGAATTAATAGTTGAAACCTGTTGTAAATTACTTTCCAAAATCGTTGATATATAATATGACATATTTTAGATCAGAACCAAAATAAAGTAATAAATATAATTAAGTTCCTTTGTGCTATGCATGGCATTCAAAGAAATAATGTAGCAAGTACCAGTACTAAACGAGTCAGTTCTCATAGCCGGATATAAGAAAGTAGTCACGCGAGTACAATGTCTGCGGTCAGGTCAAAGACATCTCGCATCTTACGCATGCGTGACAATGGCTTGGACATAGGTAAAAGTAAACAACAATCAAGTGGTTGCGTAATTTATTTATGGACAATATTCGCAAACGTGTACACTTACCAGATGATATACATATCTGTTTGAAATTGTTAATGGTGTACAGAGATATTGATCTTACGCTTACGTAAAAATTTCTCTTGATATATGACACTGTACGGAAAAATTCTCACATTAATCGCATTGTTATTAAATCAAATATCCCATAGATTGTCAAGTCAATGTACGTCGCCTGTGATTTATTTTATGTAAACGCTCACACGGTACAAATATGTCATCATCATTACCAAATTCTGTGTACAAAGCAGATTGGCACACCCAGCAATGGGTAATATGCCGTGATGATATATTTATTTATAATTTGATTAAGCTACAATCAGGTACAAAATAATATATACCTATATATATATATATATATATATATATATATATATATATATATATATATATATATTATCTAAAAAACCATTATAATCAACCAAGTGAAAATTAATTGCTAACATCTTCCATTACAAACTAAATAAGATAAATATAAATCAGTTATTTTTATAAGCATTACACACATAATATATTTTCTATGACCGCACTTTTGTTCAACAAACTTAAACAATATTTTTGTCGCGCAATGCGACAATTAAATGTTATTTGGAGTTACAGTAAATATAATTCCATAATAGTTTACAAATTGTATTCTTCTTTTCCATTTATTACGTAGTGTGAAATATTACTTGTCGCTGATGTGCAATAAAGACACACTTTTTATTCTTAAAACACTATGGTAGAAAAAATATACGTTCATTTTATAGATACTAGATATATTTTTTTTAAAGTAATAAAAAGTATATTGTTTAAATAGGTATGAATTAATCAAATACCTTATTATTTAGTTACTAAATAATGTAACATGCCCTCAGAATAACTAATTTATCACAAAATTGTTTCAGTACGAACATCTCTTCTATGGCTGGATCGAGATATAAAATTGAAATCCAGAAATTTGTTCCAATTCTATTTGTTTATTCATTTACGGTCAGCAAAAAATGTGATTAGCTACTAAATAATCTAATTTGCCTCGAAAATAACTAATTTATCATTAAATTAAATTGAAGTTATATTTTGGATCCTTGAATTGAACAGAAGAGAAAGGAATTTCGGCCTTGGGAATCCATGTGGTATTTTTTTATTTTGTATAAAAATTCATTTATTATGTAATAGGACGTTTCGGAACTAAAATTTGTTCCATCTTCAGCTATAAATTATTTACATCAATTTTATATATATATATATATATATATATATATATATATATATATATATATATATATATATATATATATATATATATATATATAATTTTTAAGAAGTCAGAAAAATAAAATTCTTATCACATACCATAAATTGTTGATTACAATTGTCAATACATTTTGTACTATATACATGTCAAAAATTTCTTGGGTTTTAACATTTTATAGATAGTGTTATACGCTAGTTAGGTCACAGCTATCATTGACACCAAAACAACCTATAAAGGTCAAACAACGGATACGAAAACGTATGAGTTTTGAGAAAGAAAGCATGTGTGAAAAAAATCCAACGTACCAACATTATTTGGGGAGAAAAAAAATAAAACTTTTTTAACTATTTGTAATGATGACTAAATTGATCTATGTATTTTAATTTATTTTTAAAATCAGTTTGAAAATTTAAATTTGAGTGTGGATTTATGTTTATATAAAAGTGTTATAAATGACGATTAAATGTTAGCGCTGAAAATAAGAATATTAAAAAACATTTATCACCCAAACCAGTATATACAGTATTAATACAAAAATAATAACAAATCTAGATGACCGTCGCCTGGCCGAACCCGGTCACGCGGAATCCTCCTTCACGCCGTGATTATTTCTGTAAAAGAATTAACACATGAGAAATACTCAGTGAGGAGGCAATCATTTACAAAAGGTTCAGGCATTCACACACCGTACACACATGTTGGCAACTACGGGCAGTACCGCTAGTTACTACGGAACCTCTGCCGCTTCGGTGGTGACCCGGAGACAATCCTCTTAACCAACTGGATCAGATCACTACAGCCCTAACTGCTGCTACCGTTGGCGACCACAGATGTGGGTCACTACAGCCTTCCCTGCTGCTACGCTGGCGACCCTCGGGTTCACACGAGCGGCCACTACGGAACCACTGCCGCTTCGGTGGTGATCCGGAGACATTCCTCTTAACCAACTGGATCAGATCACTACAGCCCTAACTGCTGCTACGCTGGCGACCACAGATTTGGGTCACTACAGCCTTCCCTGCTGCTACGCTGGCGACCCTCGGGTTCACACGAGCGGCCACTACGGAACCACTGCCGCTTCGGTGGTGATCCGGAGACATTCCTCTTAACCAACTGGATCAGATCACCACAGCCCTAACTGCTGCTGCCGTTGGCGACACCAGATGTGGGTCACTACAGCCTTCCCTGCTGCTACGCTGGCGACCCTCGGGTTCACACGATGCGGCCACTACAGTACCCAGTACTGCTCACAAGCACACTCACAATCATACACATGCTAGATCAACTCTCTCACCTGAATCACTATAATGTCGATGTTCTCACACTGAAATCTAGAAATAAACTGAAATAAAATACGTGAATACCAGTATCATTAAATGTAGCTCTTATCCAACAGCATCGGTTACGTATCTAAATAGCTAATTAGAGACAAAACATAATAAATTTAATAAAAATAATTTTACGCAAAATAATATCTGTGACAGTTCGGCCATCCTGAAAAGTTCCTCGTCCTCGAGGAATCAATCCCAAATTTTTGCAGCATCAACATCCGAAGCGCTGTTGTCTTCCGACAGTTCACGTGTACTTAAATAAGGTTTCATCCTGTCAATCGCTACTACGTTACTATATTTTCCTTTTCTACTTCGATTTGTACCAGGCAAATCTTCTACTGAAAATCTATCGTTCAGTAGAACTTTCTTTATTTGGAATGGTCCTTCATATGGATGGTGTGAAATGGAATTGATAGTTTCTCAATTGGATTCAATAGTACTGGCTGCTTTCCTCTCTGTTGTTTCGCTTCCCAACACCACCGTGTATCCTTTCTCGTAAGATTAGTAATCGGTCGCACAATCTTAGCGTAATCTTTAATGAAGTGTCGAAAATAACTTGCAAGTCCTACAAACTGTCTTAGTTGATGCACATTCCTCGGTGCCTGAAATCCGGTGACGGCTTTTATTTTCTCCTTTCCAGGTCGAACTCCATCTCGACCAATCTGAAATCCTTAATAATTGATGCTGCTCTGAAAAAGAAACATTTCTTCATATCCAGTGTAAAGTTGTTTGCCCTAAACAAAATGTCAAATAGTGTCGTCAGTCGCTGAATTTCCTCTGTAAATGATGATGGGCAGATGATATCATCTAAGTAAGCCATGGCGATGGTGTTACGACATGATCCTAGAACTTTGTTGACCAGTCTCTAAAAAACTGATGGTCCATTAGATAATCTAAAAGGGACACGATTAAACTCGTAATGTCCGTCCGGTATTACAAATGCAGTTTTGTACTTCGAGCTCTGCGCGATAGGCACCTGGTAATATCCTGACATCAAAGTTGCGAAGTACTTCGCTCCTTGCAATTGATCTAGTTGGTCTTCAATTCTTGGAAAGGGGTATCGGTCGTTTACTGTTACTTTGTTTAAATGCCTGTAGTCTATACACATTCGCGCTTCTCCGTTCTGCACAAATCGATACTCATTCCCGTTTGTTGTTATAATGTGAGCGTATATGTCCCAATTTTCCACAAATAAAACAACAAATGTTCTCCATTCCATCGTCGTGCTGCTGCGTAGTATAGTAAGACTACTTGTTCTTCTGAAAAGTACGTTGTAAAATGCGTTTAACGGGAGCAGAAAGGTTTCGTGTCGTTAATTTATCTTCGATCGTCTTCAAAAATAATAAAAGAGACTGCGACTTCTTGCATTCTCTGATAAGGGCAAGTGTTGAGTAGCGCCAGCTTCTCATAATAGTATTGCAAAATGGTTTCATCCGGTTTCTTGTTGCGAGAAATCATTTCTTGAAGCAACTGAAAATAATTTTCCTGTGACGGAAATGCCTTCAACAACATAGCCTTCTATGACTCCCAAGAATGATTTATTCCTTGCAGCGCTTTATACCATATTTCTGCATACCCTCTCTCCAGCGACATCTCACATACATGATGGTAGTTATTTCATCCCATTTATGCATAGCGCGTAAAGCGAACGTACATACTGAAATTGAGGACTGTTGTTAGGTAACGTCATGTTGTAATGTTGTTCCAGGTTCGTAATCCAGCTAAACATAAACGTAATCAATATCCGCACTGTTCCAAAAGCTTTGTTGGTGAGATCCCAAAAGCTGAAAGTTAAAAAGTTCTGATCCCACTTCTGAAATGTTATAAATGACGATTAAATGTTAGCGCTGAAAATAAGAATATAAAAAAACATTTATCACCCAAACCAGTATATACAGTATTAATACAAAAATAATAACAAATCTAGATGACCGTCGCCTGGCCGAACCCGGTCACGCGGAATCCTCCTTCATGCCGTGATTATTTCTGTAAAAGAATTAACACATGAGAAATACTCAGTGAGGAGGCAATCATTTACAAAAGGTTCAGGCATTCGCCTGGCCGAACCCGGTCACGCGGAATCCTCCTTCACGCCGTGATTATTTCTGTAAAAGAATTAACACATGAGAAATACTCAGTGAGGAGGCAATCATTTACAAAAGGTTCAGGCATTCACACACCGTACACACATGTTGGCAACTACGGGCAGTACCGCTAGTTACTACGGAACCTCTGCCGCTTCGGTGGTGACCCGGAGACAATCCTCTTAACCAACTGGATCAAATCACTACAACCCTAACTGCTGCTACCGTTGGCGACCACAGATGTGGGTCACTACAGCCTTCCCTGCTGCTACGCTGGCGACCCTCGGGTTCACACGAGCGGCCACTACGGAACCACTGCCGCTTCGGTGGTGATCCGGAGACATTCCTCTTAATCAACTGGATCAGATCACTACAGCCCTAACTGCTGCTACGCTGGCGACCACAGATGTGGGTCACTACAGCCTTCCCTGCTGCTACGCTGGCGACCCTCGGGTTCACACGAGCGGCCCCTACGGAACCACTGCCGCTTCGGTGGTGATCCGGAGACATTCCTCTAAACCAACTGGATCAGATCACCACAGCCCTAACTGCTGCTGCCGTTGGCGACACCAGATGTGGGTCACTACAGCCCTCCCTGCTGCTAGGCTGGCGACCCTCGGGTTCACACGATGCGGCCACTACAGTACCCAGTACTGCTCACAAGCACACTCACAATCATACACATGCTAGATCAACTCTCTCACCTGAATCACTATAATGTCGATGTTCTCACACTGAAATCTAGAAATAAACTGAAATAAAATACGTGAATACCAGTATCATTAAATGTAGCTCTTATCCAACAGCATCGGTTACGTATCTAAATAGCTAATTAGACACAAAAACATAATAAATTTAATAAAAATAATTTTACGCAAAATAATATCTGTGACAAAAGTCTCTTTAATTAATCTATTATTGTAATAATTTTCTTTATCTAAAATTTTTGCGTCATTGAAATTGAATTTATAGCCGGTTTCTGTAGTATGTTTTGTAAGAGCACTATGATGTGGATTTTGATTATTAGAATGGTAATTATGTTGATATAATCGTTTTTCTATAGGTTGACACGTGGTAGTTGAAATGGAAGAATTAGCTATTTTTATGTTACTATTTTTAATCAATTTATTAATGGCATAATAGGATTTATTATCATATGGAATTTTTGTATAAATGACTCCGTTTAAGTTATGTTTTTCATTATTATTATTATCTAAGTTATTTTTAACAGATTGTAGTTTGCAAATCCTCTTTTTTATATATTTATTAATGAAAGTAGGAGGGTAACAATTTTTAGTTAATGTTGAGCGAATGTAATTTAAATTTTTTTGGTGAAAACGTTTATTTGAAATAAAATAGCTCTATCAACTAGAGAGTTGATCACACTAACCTTGTAATTTAAATTAGTAAAGGAATTGAAATTTAAGTATCGGCCACTGGCAGTTTGTTTTTGGTACCAATCAGTGATGATCTTATTATTATTCCTAATAAAGGTTATGTCAAGGTAATTTAATTTTTGATTGGTTTCTTTTTCTAACGTAAATTTAATTCTGGGGTGAAAACTGTTAAATTTATCTAAAATTGTGTAAATTAACTTATTAGGTGCTATTATTAAGATATCATCCACGTAACGTTTATAAAATAAAATACGGTATTCGGGGGTGGGAACAATTTCATTTTCTACTTTTTGAAGGACAATATCTGCTAATGAACTGGAAATACTTGAATCCATAGGGGAACCATCAATCTGTTTGTATATGTTTCCATCGTGGGTGAAAACTGAACTATTAAAACATAATTTTATGCCAAAAATAAATTGATCAATAGTTAAATCTGTGAAATCAGTAATTTCAGAACATCTTTCTTTTATGCAACTTATAACAAAATCTTGTGGTATACTAGGATATAAGGCTACTACGTCCAAACTGCAAATGGATAAATTCGGGGGTATTTTAATTTTGGAAATATCCTTTACGAGGTTAAAAGAATCATTTACGATGTGATCTGATTTTTTAGTGACCTGGGCTAATATATCATTTAAATATTTTGATAACTTATAAGTCGGTGTGTCAATGGTAGATGTTATCTGTCTTAACGGTACATTGTTTTTGTGTATCTTAGGGTTCATGTACATCCTGCCAATTCTGGGGTTTTGCACAATTAATTCAGGTTTATTAACGCTTTTTTTAAAAAAAATACATTCGGTATCTAGTTTGTTAATGGGATTTCTAGTGAGTTTAATGTAAGTTGATTTGTCATTTAATATTTCATGGGCTTTTTGGTCATAATCGGATTTGTACATAATGACAGTTTTTGACCCTTTGTCAGCTTTGGTAATAATAATGTTATTTTTGTGTAACTTAATGAACTGTTTAGTGAGTTTAATCCATTGTAGTAATTCTATTTGTGGGTAAGTGAGTTTCACATTTTTTAGTGATGCAAATCTAGAGTCTAAATATCTAGCAATTTTAAATTTCATTTCATCTTTATCAATAATGTTGCTCTTGTCTATAGACAGAGAGAGATTGACATATGTTTCCGTTGTTTGACCTTTATAGGTTGTTTTGGTGTCAATGATAGCTGTGACCTGACTAGCGTATAACAATATCTATAAAATGTTAAAACCCAAGAAATTTCTGACATGTATATAGTACAAAATGTATTGACAATTGTAATCAACAATTTATGGTATGTGATAAGAATTTTATTTGTCTGACTTCTTAAAAATTATATATATAAATTTGATGTAAATAATTTATAGCTGAAGATGGAACAAATTTTAGTTCCGAAACGTCCTATTGCATAATAAATGAATTTTTATACAAAATAAAAAAATACCACATGGATTCCCAAGGCCGAAATTCCTTTCTCTTCTTATCATTAAATTGTAATTACCGAATTATTTCAATATACGAACAGCTTTTAATACAATCCTGTCATCAGTAAAACTACCTAAGCAAACAAAAAAAAATTCAAACTAAAAGTAAATTTTATCATGAAATATTTGCAACCATTTAAGTATGATTTAGTGATTTAAAAAAAAACCGCTTCACTGGGAACCCGCCGGAAGCTGAACACTCCATTTCGCATGTTGGTTTCCATCGATCATCGATGTAATAACATGTAATATTCAGGGTCTAGTCGAAATCACGCGGGCATACGCCGTACACCCTCTGGATTCTTTAGGTGCCCTTGCGTGTACCCTCTGTTTTTTTTAAAATATTTGAGACAAAAAGTTATGAAAATTAAATTAACTAAGGAAAATTTTATTCAACAATTATATCTTTAAAAAAATTATATTAAATTTATCTTCTTGTTTATGATATGTACTTTAGATTTAGATTTTTGTTATATAAAAGCCGTATAGCCTATGTTTCCACTATAGTCTAAGTGTATACCCTCTGCTAATTGTACGACTACATCACTGGTAATATCCCTAAATCTTCAGGGACGGGAGGAACTTCATTAACTAATCTTGCTTTTAATGTTCGAAAACGTTTTCTATGCACGCATTAGCGTTAACGCCATCCTTTCCTTGCAAATCGTTTGCGGTGCATTTTTAATTGAATTTGCAAATCAAAGCTGTTACTTGTTACAAACACTTCCTATTTATTAATAAATAAGTAAATTAATTGTTACTACTATGATGTCAACCGTAACAGAATAAAACATACATCGTAACTAGGAGCTGAAAATATTTTATTTGGTGATAAATCAGTAATTTCGAGGACACACAGAACTGATTTCATGCTGGATATAAACGGTACATTATGTAATTAGTTATTGAGTGGATTACTCCATTGCTCATTTAGAGATTTAGTTAATCTGAGATAAAAATAAATGTCTGAAATTAGTTTGAAACTCAATAATTTGCTTAAAAAAATTCAAAAATTATGAAAATCGTTCTGCGGTGCATTTTAAATTGAATTTGCAAATCAAAGCTGTTACTAGTTACAAACACTTCCTATTTATTAATAAATAAGTAAATTAATTGTTACTACTATGATGTCAACCGTAACAGAATAAAACATACATCGTAACTAGGAGCTGAAAATATTTTATTTGGTGATAAATCAGTAATTTCGAGGACACACAGAACTGATTTCATGCTGGATATAAACGGTACATTATGTAATTAGTTATTGAGTGGATTACTCCATTGCTCATTTAGAGATTTAGTTAATCTGAGATAAAAATAAATGTCTGAAATTAGTTTGAAACTCAATAATTTGCTTAAAAAAATTCAAAAATTATGAAAATCGTTCTGCGGTGCATTTTAAATTGAATTTGCAAATCAAAGCTGTTACTAGTTACAAACACTTCCTATTTATTAATAAATAAGTAAATTAATTGTTACTACTATGATGTCAACCGTAACAGAATAAAACATACATCGTAACTAGGAGCTGAAAATATTTTATTTGGTGATAAATCAGTAATTTCGAGGACACACAGAACTGATTTCATGCTGGATATAAACGGTACATTATGTAATTAGTTATTGAGTGGATTACTCCATTGCTCATTTAGAGATTTAGTTAATCTGAGATAAAAATAAATGTCTGAAATTAGTTTGAAACTCAATAATTTGCTTAAAAAAATTCAAAAATTATGAAAATCGTTCTGCGGTGCATTTTAAATTGAATTTGCAAATCAAAGCTGTTACTAGTTACAAACACTTCCTATTTATTAATAAATAAGTAAATTAATTGTTACTACTATGATGTCAACCGTAACAGAATAAAACATACATCGTAACTAGGAGCTGAAAATATTTTATTTGGTGATAAATCAGTAATTTCGAGGACACACAGAACTGATTTCATGCTGGATATAAACGGTACATTATGTAATTAGTTATTGAGTGGATTACTCCATTGCTCATTTAGAGATTTAGTTAATCTGAGATAAAAATAAATGTCTGAAATTAGTTTGAAACTCAATAATTTGCTTAAAAAAATTCAAAAATTATGAAAATCGTTCTGCGGTGCATTTTAAATTGAATTTGCAAATCAAAGCTGTTACTAGTTACAAACACTTCCTATTTATTAATAAATAAGTAAATTAATTGTTACTACTATGATGTCAACCGTAACAGAATAAAACATACATCGTAACTAGGAGCTGAAAATATTTTATTTGGTGATAAATCAGTAATTTCGAGGACACACAGAACTGATTTCATGCTGGATATAAACGGTACATTATGTAATTAGTTATTGAGTGGATTACTCCATTGCTCATTTAGAGATTTAGTTAATCTGAGATAAAAATAAATGTCTGAAATTAGTTTGAAACTCAATAATTTGCTTAAAAAAATTCAAAAATTATGAAAATCGTTCTGCGGTGCATTTTAAATTGAATTTGCAAATCAAAGCTGTTACTAGTTACAAACACTTCCTATTTATTAATAAATAAGTAAATTAATTGTTACTACTATGATGTCAACCGTAACAGAATAAAACATACATCGTAACTAGGAGCTGAAAATATTTTATTTGGTGATAAATCAGTAATTTCGAGGACACACAGAACTGATTTCATGCTGGATATAAACGGTACATTATGTAATTAGTTATTGAGTGGATTACTCCATTGCTCATTTAGAGATTTAGTTAATCTGAGATAAAAATAAATGTCTGAAATTAGTTTGAAACTCAATAATTTGCTTAAAAAAAATTCAAAAATTATGAAACATAGGTACTTTCGATTATGGACGTAATTATACTAATTTTCACATTTTTAAATTAATTAATCCAGAACAGCTTTGAGAACTCCTTGAAGAGACGACTATAATTATCGTCAATTCAGTATGGACTGGAGATTTCTACACTATTGTTATTTCAGTTGCCATGTGAAAAATGCTAAGTTATGAAGAAGTGGCAACATCACAGGGCAAGGGACAGGGTACGGAAAAGATAAAAACCTGAGCATCAGTCCATACTTATTTGACGGCGAGTATAGTAATCGTCCTCATCATTACCGAAATATGGGAATAGATGCAGACTGGCACACCCAGAAATAGATAACAAGTCCTGACAATATACTGAATTTATTTATTAGTTAATTTGAATATTAAATTTGAAACCTACATTAGAATTTTACAAAATTAATTTTTATCAATTCCTTTTATTTAAAAAATAATAAATTAAGTTGTCTAAATTTATATAGCATTATTATTAATATTAACTAATATTTTTATAAAATTATGTACAAATTTAGATGGGTAAAAATTTAAATTGTATTATTTTAAATAACACACACTATACAAAAATATAGCTGTAATTTTAATTTTCTATTATAATATAACAAATGTATGAATATTGTTGTTTTACATGCATTTTGACATATTTAAAATAAATAAGTGAAAAGTATCACATAAAAGAAAATAAATATATAATAAATATAAATAAATAACAAATATTTATGAATAAATAATATAAAAACTTTGAAAATAATTAATCCAATGATTCATTATGACAGTACGTAAAATTATAATCTAATTAATCTCAATTACATAGTGAATAATAAAATAAATTTCTATTACTAGTACTACGCTGTAAGTAAGCACAAAAATGAAAATGCGTAGAATGTAGGTATATACTAACAGAAATATTTGGAAATATGAATACACTAAGCATGAACTTCTTATATTGGAAAACATATTGCACCTTCTGCAGGACAAGTTTCCGGACAAATAGTTTTAAAAATTTCTATAAAATGGTCTGTAGTCATAATTTTCATAATAAAAAAAAATCAAACAAACAATGGGATCATGGTTTTATAAAGATATTAAATTAATAGTAATAATTTTCTTATGTTTAAATATATAAAATTAAATATATAAATAGTTGATAAAAAATTTAATTATTGATTATATAAGTTGCACTTATATTAATTTGTGTTTAATACTCAATTGAAATTGGTGCAACCGGCCAAAGATTAAAGATTGCGGTTGCACTAATATTTTAATTGAGAATTAACAAAAATTAAAGCAAAGTGAACATATATAATGTTTTATACGTATAAAAATGTTGATTTTAATTATTTTTTTCTCAATTACATATTGGCGCAACGAACCATTAGTGTTATAAAAAGTAATGTTTGTTTAACTTTTTCATATATTCATTTCCAGCAATAAATTCTTAAATGACTTTCACAAGATTATAATATACAGTCGAGTATACTATTATTATGAGAATTAAGGATATTTTGTCTAACTTTATAATGATTTAAAGAGACATAATTTAGTATTTCCAAAGGACCATAATATCAAATTTGTTTGGAGTTTGTAGGCAAAATATGTATTGTCATCGTTAAAAATATGTTCATATATGTATGTATGTTTTCTAGTTTTATCTTATCATCAACCGAGCAATACCTACAAAAAATTGGATTTTATATTTTCTTATTTATAGTGAGTAGAAATTTTTACATCATAATATAAGAATTTACATTATTTAAATATTAATTTCATAATTTAATTATAGTGTTGATAAACACAAAATTCCAGGTGTCACATAAATTATTATTCGCAAAATTATTTATGCATAGTACCAGGTACTCGTAAATGAATAATAGTGCTTAAATTTGGTATTGCAAACTCGATGAATAATTTACAATCGATCCGTTAGAAAGTTATAGTGTATCTTTTATAATTTTGAATAAAATAATAATTCTGTAAAATTAATATAGAATGTTTTTATATATTATAATTAAGACTTTACTGTAACCTTGAAAAATTCACTAGTGACTTGTTACTCTTTCATCTTTTCACACTGTTTCATTATCACTCTCCACAGACGTCTCAGGCGTAACTATGATGGGCGCCTTCTCCGTAGTGCTCAGGGTGGTAGTGGTGGTGTTACTGGGCGTAGTATTGTTGATCACGGTGGGGGACACTAGTGGCTGTGCCGTGGTAGTATTTGGTCGAAACACGGGTGGGTACATATCAGGGATTTCGCAGTTACGGCCCACATAACCCTCACGGCACAGACAGCGGTAGTTACCATCCTCAGCGGTCAAAGAAACACATTTAGCGCCATTCTCACACACGTTGGGATTATTCTCGCAGAATGTTAGCTCTGAAACAGTAAAACGATATGTTATTTAGTTATAAGAAAAACGAAAATAATTATAATTAAATATGCAGGGTGTTTATTTTATTTTATCCACTATTGCTATCTCGAGAACTATAAGAGCTACGAGGTCGGTTAAATTATCAAACAATTTCTATTTTACTAGACTATTAAAATGAGCAAAAAAATTTTTTTACCCGTGGTTTTCAAAATACTGGCTACAAGTTACATATTTTAAATGGAAACCTATTCAGTATTTTTTCGGAATTCAACGATATCCATTATGTAATACCCTCATATTACAAAATATTTGAGAAAAATGCAAATTGAAGTTATGCGATTAAATTTAAAACTGATTGTAATAAAAGTTTTTTGAAGAAAACAATTGAATATTTCGTATACTTTCTCAGTGCAAAATTAATTTTATTCGCAAAGAAAAGCTTGATGTGTATGAAGTATATATATTTTGTTTTCTTCACAGCACTCTTAATACAATCAGATATAAATGAGATCAGCATAATTTTAATTTGTTTTTTCTTATATATTTTGTAAAATTAGGGTATTACATATTACATACGAATACCGTTAAATTCAGCAAATAAATACTAAATCAAAAAATCAAATAAAACAAAAATAAGTTCCCATTTAAAATAAGAATGTTGTAAGCCGTATTTTGAGAACCACTGGTAGAATTTTTTGGTCAATGTAATAGTCTAGTAATATAGATATTGTTTGCTAATTTAATCGATCTCATAGCTTTTATAGTTCTCGAGATAGCAATAGTGGACTAGTGGACAAAACAAAATGAACAGCCTGTATAACTACAACCAGAGCTGGTTTTAAAAAAAACTGAGTTTAGTAATTTTTGCGTTTTCAATTTTATTCTACTTATTTCATATAAATTCTTAAATAATAATTGTAAATTAATATTAAAATAAACATAAATGAACCAACTTTTTCATAATAGGGATAATACCTACACAATTTATTTTTAAATTTATAATATTAATTCTTATATGAATAATAACATATTTGCTTAGTTATATGATTTGTGGCCTGTTGCATCAATATTTTAATTGGGATATAAACAAAAAATAAATATTTGTGAACCCGGCCATTAGTATTGAAAACCTCTGTTTTTTACATTAATTCCGTTTTTAAAATGAGTTCATTTAAATAAAAAGCGTGGTAATTTTTTAAGCGTTTTTTTATTGGGGAAAATTAGACTAACTTATTGCACATTGCTGGGAATGCCAATCATCCTTTTTACAATCAGATAATAAATTAATTCCAACGACTTGAAAAATGAGCATCTATTGGCAATATTTTAATTTTTCAAATTTACTTAATAAAAAAGAATTTGCAATATTCAGTTTTTGAACGTTTTATTTAAATTCTATTTCCAGGTATATTTAAAGTAATGAAATACATATTTATTACTTAGATGATAAAATTGTATTTTATCGACCCGTGGAATGTGTTAAATCAAAAAAATTCATCGCTGTTTTTCGCGAGTCGCTAATTAAATTTTATCGTCGTGCATAAAATTAAAAAGTTAAAGTGCTACTTATACTTGATCCGTTAAATGTACAATTTAAAAACCATTATAAAATAATTTTAAGTTACAATTATTAATCTTAATTATATTTTGCATGCACTAGTGTTTTACATATATGAACGAGATAGGATTAGCGTACTTTTATTATTTACATTACCGTTCTAATGATATGTGTGGAATTTAAAATTTGCGTAATGGATTTCACATAGGTAGGTATGTAAAACCTAACCGATTCACTTATTACATAAAAACACGTTCATAATGTACTTATTGCATAAATGCATAAAATTAAATTCTGTATTTAAAATATCTAGTACTTTATTAATACATATTACGGGAAACGAAGCTGGTTTGTTTAAATTTACTAGTATTATTTATGCCTTTCCAGAAAGGTGTCTCATCTAATTACCTACTCGCAAAATTATTTATGCATAGTTATAATAGTGCTTGAGTTTGGTATTGCAAACTCGACAAACAATTTACAATCGATCCGTCAGGAAATTATAGTGTATCTTTTATAATTTTGAATAAAATAATAATTCTGTAAAATTAATATAGAATGTTTTTAAATACATATTATAATTAAGAATTTACTGTAACCTTGAAATATTCACTAGTGACTTGTTACTTTGTTACTCTTTCATGTTTTCACACTGTTTTATTATCACTCTCTACAGACGTCTCAGGTGTAACTATGATGGGCGCCTTCTCCATAGTGCTCAGGCTGCTAGTGGTGTTGCTACTGGCCGTAATATTGATCATGGTGGAGGACACTAATAGCTGTGCCTAACCGATTCACTTATTACATGAATGTATTATAGGATAAATGCATAAAATTAAATTCTTCACTTACTTTCTATTAATTCATATTACGAAAAACGAAGTTGATTTGTTTTCATTTACTAGTATTATTTTTGCCAATGAAAGAACATAAAATAGCAAAAAAGTGGTTCCTATTTTAGTCTTGCATTGTTATCTCAATAGATAGATGTTACAAATAAAGGTACGCATCTCAAATTAAACATTTATTTTAAAAAACTACTACTCCATTCTCCTATGTTTATGTATAATCTGTGTTACAAACAGATATTTAACTTTACATATATGTTGTTATATTCTTATTATTGTCATAATATTGATATGCAAGGAAAAAGTTTAATATTTTTAACGATTTCTAATGTAAAAATTATAATAATTTATTGGTATATGTATAAAAAAATATTCTTAGTGTATTTGTACTATTTAAAAAAATTAGCCAAGGAAAAGCAAAAATTTATTTCCCGTGTTTTTGCCTTTTATTTGTTGAGATTAAATTTTAAAAATACCAATTAGTACACTTTCAAAGCGGATTACCTATTGTAGAGTGATCATTAGTTTGTCATTTATTATTTTCTTCTATTGTATATTTTATAAGCAGAACTTATTTGTGAAACGATATTTTATTTTTATTATACGTTAGTTTCAAACGAACTTTGAAATGTATAGTTTAATATTTAATTATTTGGTTAATATATACCTACATCAGTGATAGATGGTGTTCATTTTAAGAATATTTAAATAGGGCGATTTTAAATTAATGATATTTCTTTAAATATTTAATACTTTATTATTTTCAATATCATGTACATAATAAAAATGATTATCAGTATATTATTTAATATTAAATTAACACATTATAGCACGCAGGTGAAGGCTAATAAAGACCATAACAGCAATCTTTAAAAATATCGTAATTTGCTAATGTTATATGAAAGCAAATTATCTCGTCATGGCAAATTTATCAATGTTTTGAATATTTCGTAATATAATGTCAATTATTAAATATTGGATTAATAGGGGACTACAGCGCAATTGATTTAAGAGAAATTAGGAAAAAATATTGAAAGTATATGCTTAATAATGAAAATTAATAAAGAAATAAAACGATATAATTGAAATACTTCGGAAATAAGGGGGTTATGTTATAGCAGCTCGTCACTCATATGAACTATATATATATATATATATATATATATATATATATATATATATATATATATATATATATATATATATATATATTATTTTGATTGTCGACTTAAAGACGACCTATAAATATATAACGAATACCCAGTTAGGGAGAGGAGCCTACTACCAATGGAAGTAGAGATTCAAATAGCGGAGGCGTGGCTATAAGTCCAGTACTGCAATTCTCAAACAGTTTTTATTTGAATATAAATATTTTGCATTAAACTTAGTAATTTAAATACACTTTTCCAATTATAAATTATGTAGACTTGTACATTATAATAATATTCATTTATTTTTTATAAATATTATTTAGAAATAGCATATATTTCAAAAACATTTAGGCCCACGAAGAAAAAAGTTTGATATAAAAACTTATATTCGTGACGTCACATCTATATTTTCAAATTTCGGGGGACTATAATTCGCTTATTAATAGGAAGTTTTTCATCGGAATTTCACCGACAGTCTTAGTTTTACTTATACGTTCAGCTGAAATTATATTTAAAAAATGGTGGAACCCCCTATTATTAATGAATTAATAAATTACCTTCATCACAGAGCATGCCGCCCCATCCTGGCTTGCAGTTACACTCCCAAGGTCGACGGCATGTGCCATTCACACAGCCAGGGTAGGGATAACACAGGTCACAATTCTTTCCGTACCATCCCACTTTACACCTGAAAATAATACATAAAATAATAATAATAGTAATAATAATAATAATAATAATAATAATAATAATAATAATAATAATAATAATAATAATAATAATAATAATAATAATGATAAAAACAATAATGATAATATTAATAATAATTAATAATAACCGAAGTTTTCTTAATAATAAATTGAATAATTATTAATGAAAAATGTGTCGTATTTTAATGATAAATTAAGTAATTTTACGTACCAATAAGATACAATCTTTCATTATAATAATATTAGCTAACACGAATTTTATTACTGATTTCATTACTGATGCAATTTTAAATTATTTTTAATACGATTATTTATTTTCTAATATTATGGATTATCCAATAAAATAAAATACTCATAACATAAGTAACCAACTTAATTTAATTTTCACTTTTTAATAATAATTTTTCAATATGCGAATAATGATGACTATAACTCAGAAGGATGGAATTTGCGATACTAACCACCAGTTACAAGAACTAATGTCAGCGATACGTACCCAACTATCCAACAATAAAAGAGTGTCACTACGAGTACAAGTTTATGATTGGTTAAAATACGGTGATTTATGGAATATAACTCCTCCACCTTGGCTATTAAAGCCAAAGAGACCAGCAATTTTTTTTAAATTTCTGATATTTCTGTTAATTAGATTTTATAAAAGTCGTAGCGTAGGTAATATGAATAATTGCTTCTTTTAAAATATTAGATGCATACTAGATGACATTTATAAAAATATAAATGTTAGTAAAAACAGAAACTGTTAAAAAGAAAATGAGTTTATCGTAAACAGATAAATTACATAAATGTTCACTAACCTGCATTCACCAGGTTTCCTGCAATAACCCCTTTCTTTATGGCAGCTTTCAGCGCAAATTGCTAAAACAAACAAAAATTGTTAACAGTTATTTTATTTTAATTCGAATATATATACTTAAGATTTCACAACATACGTGTACTAAAATCAGTAAAATCAATGACTCGTAAAACTTAATTAATAGCTGTTGAATAAGTACTGTTAAATCTATTGTAACATAAAAAGAAAAGGTCATACCATATTACCTTTTACTTTATTATAAATTTATGCATTAATCTATATGAAAGTGTTACATAATGTATTGTTAATTTCATATAAGTTTATTGTAAATTTCAATACAATAAACGAAGCAAGAGAAGTAGTTATGTATACCGGATGTCTACTTTTTTTCCCGAAATAGGAAATGTTAAAATGTTAATTTGGCCCTATCTCTTACCTATTAATTTTATTAAAAAAAGTATAATGAAGAAAAATATTCCGAATGAAAATGTGCACCGATGAGTACCAAGTTTGTTGTTCAATTGTTTCTTATGTACGAGATAGAAGCAAAAGAAAATACATACTCGATTTAAGGCAATTATAAGAGTGTGATGAAAATTAAAACAATAATTTATGTTTGATGTTTCTGACATATCTGACAGATTTGACATTACACTTGATTTTATTATTAGATTAATTTTTTACTTCTAGATTAAGTATTCCTATTATTCTTATAATAAAAAAACCCAAAGAAATTTCAAATCTGTCAGAAATGTCAGGAACAACAAACATAAATTATTGTCTTATTTTTCATTGAACTCTGATAATTGCCTTAATTTCTGTATTTTCTTTTGCTTGTAAAGGTGTATGCACACTACTATCACGTCACGTAAACTCACATGATTTCACATGTCAAGTATCAATTGTTGAAACCCATAGTTCCCATTTATTTATATTGATGGACATGTTTTTATCTGATTTCAAATTAATGCAACAAATGACAACAGTGTGTCTAAAGAAATAGGAAATATGAGTCTCAACAATACTCTTATTTCCCATTTATTTATATTGCTTGGACATGTTTTTATGTGATTCCACATTAATGCAACAAATGACAACAGTGTGTCTAAATAAATGGGAAATAAGGGTCTCAACAAGTGTTACTTGACACGTAAAATCATGTGAGTTTACGTAACGTGATAGTAGGTGTATGCACCCTAACTCGTGCATGAGAAACAAATGAACAACAAGCTTGGTACTCATCGATGTACTTCCGCATTCTGAACATTTTTCATCCTTACACTTTTTTTCTAAAATTAATATGTAAAGAGATATCGCCAAATAAAAAATTTTACATCAAAATCCCGATGTTCGGGAGAAAAAGTAGACACCAGCCAGCAGTGGAATCGCGCCGTTTGTAATTATAGAAACGAAGCGATAGAAAGAAAACGCGATAGAAATGAAATTTGGTATCGCGCCGTATCGTTTTGTAGAATGAAAAGTAATTCGGCTATTTTCGGTTTTTGTATTATCTGTTTTGTAAAAATTGACACATATTTTGACATTTCAAATAAATAAATATTAATAACATTGTCAATTTTTGTGAATTCTGTACTTATTTCTGTGAACACAGAGTGTTTTTTTTTTTTTTTATTTATTAATATTATCGAGCACTTCAATTACATAAATTATTAGTGCTCCGGCTTAACAATGGTATAATTTACAGTATATTATTTGTTATTTGCATTTAGAGTATTGTACAGTTTGTTTATAAGTATGATTTACAGTGCATTATTTGTTGTTTACATTTATATCATTTTATAGTTTGTTAAATATATTAATACTTTTTAAGTATTTAAATACTTTCTTTAGGTTTTCTTCATTTCCGAGGCATTCTATAAGTGTGGATGGTGTGTTGTGAGTACTACGTTGTGAGGTGTACTGTCTGCATTCTGTGAGAAGGTGTTCTACTGTGAGTTTTGTATTGCACTGTGCACACTTTGCTGGTTCTGTCCGTTTGAATATGTAGTCGTGGGTCAGGAGGGTGTGGCCGATTCGAAGCCTGGTTGCTACTATCCGTTTTCTTCTGCTGGCATTTATTTTCCATGTGCTTACTGTTTCTTTTATTCTTCTCAAGTGATTATTGGTAGTTTGAGTCCATTGTTGTTGCCATTTTTCTTTCATTTTTTTCTTGATAGTCGATATGAGATCTCTTGCAGGTATGGGCACTTGTGTAATGGTTGTCTGGGTTGCAGCTTGTTTAGCAAGAGTGTCCGCTTCTTCGTTGCCTTTTATTCCGCAGTGGGACGGTACCCAACGGATGGTAATGGATTTGGCTTCTAAAATGGATGTGTGGATGTTCTCTTGAATTTTTAGAATTATTGGATCGGATGGGTATAGGTTTTGAATACTCTGTATGCAGCTTAGTGAGTCAGTGCATAGTACGAATTTGTTACTGTTGCATTTGTTTATGTACTGTGTTGTTTTTAGGATGCTAAATGCTTCTGCTGTATAGATAGTCGTGTAGCTCGGTAGGTGATATTTTTTTGATGATGTTTCGGTGAATACAGCGGCGCCTGTTTGGGAGCTAATTCTGGACCCGTCTGTATAGATAAACTCATGGTTCGTATATGTTTCATTTTTTAGCTCTAAGAATTCGTTTCCTATAATCGTTGCTGGTGTGTTTTGTTTGTCGTGTTTTGTTAGTTGGAGGTTAAAGTGGGCTTTTTTGAGTGTCCATGGTGGATGCTGAATTTTATATATTTCTTGAATGGGTGGCATGGTTAAATTTATAGATTCTAATATTTTGTTGATATTTTTGTGATACTCGTTGTCGTTTTTTAACATTTATTTGTGATTTTTGTGTATGAATAAGTTGTTATGTGTAGGATTTTTCGTGTTTGTTGCTAATTTGGTTATGTAGTTTAGCAGGAGTTGTTCTCTGCGTATTTCTAGTGGTCGTTCTCCTGTTTCTGCCATAATGCTCACGACAGGGCTTGTTCTTAAGGCTCCACATATTATTCTTATTGCTGCGTTATGAATTACTTCTATTTTGCGTAGTTGGTGTTTTTTAGCAGTTAGATATACAACACATCCGTAATCGAGTTTCGATCTAATAAGTGTTCTATAGATTTTCATTAGGCTTTCGTGGTCTGCGCCCCAATCTTTACTGGCCAGGCTTTTAAGTAGGTTTAGTTTGTTGTTGCATTCCTGCTTTAGATGTTCAAGATGTGTCTTCCACGTTAGTTTTCTATCTAAGTACATGCCTAAGAATTTAATTGTATCTACGTATGATATGTACTTGTTATTTATAGAGAGTGTGGGGTGATGATGTTGATCTTTTCTTATTTTGCAAAAGTGAATGGCTTTTGTTTTCGTGTCACTAAATGTAAATCCAGTTTGTTTCGCCCAATGTGTTATGTTGTTTATCGCAATTTGTAAATTATCTTTTATTGTTTGGAGATTCTTGTTCTTGCTATGTATGATTAGATCGTCGGCGAATAATGAGTATTTTATATTTGTGGGTATGTGTTCGGAGATGCTATTTATTGCTATAATAAACAGTGTTGGGCTAATTATTGACCCCTGCGGTATACCGTTTTCTTGTAGTTTTGTTGGAGAAATGCAACGATTGTAGCGTACTTTGAATTTGCGGTGTGATAGAAATTTTTTTACAAAGTGTAATAGGTGTCCGTCAATTCCGTATCTTTTTAGAGTTGTTAATATGTTATATTGCCATGTAGTATCAAAGGCTTTTTGCAGGTCGAAGGATACTGCTACAAGATGTTGTTTGTTTGTAAATGCCGTTTGTATATTTGACGTTACAGATACTAGGTGGTCAATTGTTGATCTATTATTTCGGAAACCATTTTGTTGCACTGATAGTAAGTCGTTTTTTTCTAGGTGCCATAAAAGTCTTTTGTTTATTATTTTTTCAACTATTTTGCAGAGTATACTTGCAAGTGCAATAGGCCTATAATTTTCAGGAAGTGTTTTATCCTTACCAGGTTTTAAGATTGGTATTAGTATAACTTGTTTCCATTGATCAGGAAATGTGTTCATTTTCCATATTAAGTTGTATATGTCTAGTAGGTGTAAAATAGCTTCTTTAGGTAAATGTTTTATTAATTCCGGTGTAATATGGTCGGGGCCAGGGCTAGTATTCGATTTCGTGTTTTTTATGGCATCTTTTATTTCCGTGTATGTAAGTGGTTTGTTTATAGGATTGCCGCATTCTTTTATTGATATTTCGGATTTTTCGACCTCCTTTTTAATTTGTAGGAATTCATGATTATAGTGATTGTCTGATGAATTATATTCAAATGTGTTTGCTAGTTCATTGCAAATTTCTTGGTTTCCAGTGATATATGATCCATTAATTTTCAATACAGATGTTCCGTATGTTGTGTTTGATCCTTTTATTTTTCTGATTTGATTCCACATTTCCTTAGCAGGCGTATTTGTGTTTATGTTTGCTACGTATAGTCTCCATGATGTTATTTTAGCATTTTTTATTATTTTTCGTGCTTGTGCCCTAGCTTTTTTTAAATTTATTAGGTTATCAGTAGTTTGGTGTTTCCGGTATTTGTATAGTGCCTTCTTGTTTTCTCTTGTTGCATCTTCGCACTCCTTATTCCACCATGGTGTCGTTTTAGTTCTAATTTTTGTTGATTTCATTCCGAATGCTTGTGTAGCTGCATCGTATATTTTGTTGGTAAATGTGTCGACAATTTTATTTACGTCAGATTTTGGGGATAAGGGCGGGTATTGAATTTTAAGTAAGTTTGTGTATGTTTCCCAGTTTTCCTCTTTAATTTTCCATTTTATTATATTATAATTACTGTTGTTTTGTTGTGTTATGTGGTTTACATGGTTTATTAGGATGGGGAAGTGGCCACTACCGAAATTGTCTGGTAGTACTTCCCATGTGAGATCCGATACTATATTTTGGCTGCAGATAGACAGATCGATGCAAGAAAATGTTCCATATCTTGGCGAAAAGTGAGTAGGTGTTCCATCGTTCATGATTGCTTCATTATCAAAACATTCTTCTATTATTTTGCCTTTACGATTGGTTGATCTTGAACCCCAGATAACATTGTTACTATTAAAGTCACCTACTATTATATATGGGGTGGGTAGTTGTTTTTTTATGTTATCGATATCATCTTTGCTGAATGTTTGATTAGGTGGTAAGTATATGTTGCATATTGTTATTTTGTCTGGAACAAGTATTCTTATTGCGAGAGCTTGTATGTTTGTGTTTAATTGTAGGTCTTCATAGTGGTGTTCATTTTTTATTAGTATGGCTACCCCTCCGCTAGCATGTTGATTATTTGACCTATCTTTGCGGCTGCAGTTGTAGCCTCTATATCTTATTTTTTGTGTTGGTTTAAAATTCGTTTCCTGTAGGCATATGTAGTGTGCGTTTGTTTGATGTATAAGTCTCTGAAGTTCTGCTAAGTGGGAGTAGAAGCCGTCACAGTTCCACTGTATTATTGTTGTATTTGTATTATTGTTGTTCATTGTCGTAATTATCACTATCGGTAGGTTCGTAGGTTGTTTGACTTACGTCACTGAAGTATTCTCCTTTTTCTGCGTCTATTTGTCGACTTAATTTTCTGGTAATTCTAGTGATTCTAGCTTTCATAGTTTTGTTTCTTAAAAGAGGATAAAGTTCCTTTAACATTTCTATCAGTGATTCAGTCTGTTCCGTGTACTCCCTCGCAATACTGAGCTGATTGTCGCTACCATATACGTTTTCTAGGAAGTCTTTCAACTGGTTAAATGTGAGTATGTATTTATTTGGATCATTTTCCATTATTTCTTTGAGTGGTTGTAGGTGTTCTTGTGTTGTTATGTTTGAGGGTTGGCTCGTCTGATTAGGTTTGATTTTCTTTTTTCTTCTGGTGTCTGTTGATGTCGAGTCGCTCAGTCCATGGGAAGCAGGCCTTTTGAAGAGGGTTGATTGTTGTGATGCTATACTTTCTGTAGTGGCGTGTATATGTTCTGCATTGTTTTCTTGTTGTATCAATGATTCTTTTGTGTTATCTTCCATTGCGGTGGTTTCCTTTTCATTATTATTTTCTGCTGGATATATTTGATTTTGAGTACTTGTGTTAGAGTCTGTGATGTCTTGGGTTTGTTCAATGTCTATTGCGTCTTCGTTTTCACACTGAATTGCTGTGTGACCAGTTTTTTTGCATATAAAACATGTCATAGTTTCTTCAGTTGTTAAAAATACTTTATGTGTTGTGTCATCGTAGTGTATCGATATATTATTTAGTATTGTGGTGTTTTCATCTGGTATTATATAAACTTGACGTCGAAAGCTCATTACGTGCGCGTATTCAGTGTTTTGCATGCCTACTCTTAGAAAATTGAGGGGTGATACTAATTTTAGATTGTGCTGTTTAAGTTTGTCTTCAATTAAATGATGCGGAATTATGGGATTAACGTTGGAGATTATTATTCTTTTGGCAGGTGTACTGTAGTGTATTATATTTATGACTTTATTTTCTATTGTTATTGTTCCGTATTTGTCCACTAGTTCGTCCGTAATTTTTTTAGAGCTTAAAAAGATGCAGATTCTTTGTTTCGATATTTTTGAAGCGAATATCACATTTTTTGGTTGAACAATCGTTCCTACGGCTGTTATATAATCCCTGATTTTTAGGTCTTCTATAGCAGGCATAATTATGGCTTGATCCTTTTTTGGAAATTCAGTGATCCGGGTAACATTTGCGTATGACTGGTTGTGGTTTTCTGTGGATTTACTGGCATTGAGATTTGGCTGCATGTTGGTTCCCGTGGCGGCTCCTGTTGCCAGAGGCCGTCGACGTGTGTTGTGTTAATTAAGCAAGTATGAGATAGAATTTTATATTTATGAACAGTTTTGTTTTACTGGACATTACGGCTATTGGGCCGTAGATGTCGTTTAGTGTATGAAAAATAATACAGCTGGTTCCAAGATGTTATATTTTATTTAGGTTAGTGTATTATAAGTATAAAAGAAGAGAGGTTTGAGAAACTGAGGATGGGTACCGTACCTTCTTCGGTGTTCTCTTGCCTTCTGGTGATAGTTTGGAACTCGTATTTGGCACGATTTTTGTAGTTTGCTAAGTCACTTAACTTTCAATGTCACAACCTTGACAGTTAAGTCAGAACTCAGTGTTTTTATTTACAGTAATAGACAGTAAATTTCTTAATAGTAATACTTATTATCAGATATTGTAAATATTTTAATAAAGTAATGGCTCTTCCGATGCATTTAATGGTGGCATACGAAATGTTAGAAGAAGAAAAAAGGGCTGCGATGTTCAATTATAGCATTGAGAGACGTTTAATGAGAAACCAAGGCAATCCGTTTACCTTAAGTGATGCACGTTTTAAAGACTTATTTAGGCTTACGAAGGATATGGTTCATTATGTGATGGCGAGATTAATTCCATATATGCATTATAATTCTCATCCTAATGCATATATATATATATATATATATATATATATATATATATATATATATATATATATATATATATATATTTGCTCACCAAATAAATTTATACTTGTAGTTTATTTTCTACAAATATCGTTTCCCTAGCAATGAGTCGTCACTTTTCTACATTTCTACATGGCGCGATTCCATTGCAGGTATAATTAATTTCATATATCATGAACTTACGATTTTGGCACAGCAGACCAGTATATCCAGGGAAACACCTGCACTCTAGTGGTTTGGTACAATGTCCGTGTTGACAACCGGGTAACACTTGGCAGTCTTTGCATGTAGGGCCGGACCAACCCAAACGACATCGACATTCCCCAGGTAAATCACAATATCCTCGTGTGGCATGGCAGTCAGGCCGACAAATTGCTGCAAAATACAGTTTACTAATATTTTAATGAATTAAATATGTATTATGAACTAACGCAGATTATTCTAATATTACGGTTGATTCATTGTCACTAATAAGTCTAAAGCCGCGTACAGGCCAAAATCAACAAACTGTTCGCGAGATCAAGCTGAAATTCCACACCAAATATATGAATTAAGGTGGGTACACATTTGAGCATGACCGAGAATGAGGCAGGCCGAGGCCGAATTAAGAGAAATTAGTAAAAAAGCTAAAGTATATGTTTAATATTGAATATTAATAAATAAATAAAATTTTATAATTAAAATACTTAACAGAGAATAAGCGTTGGTAGTCTCTTCACGATTAATTATATTTTCAGAGATGTAAATTAGGTACATAACGTAAACAGTACCTACTTAAACTGATTGTGTCCGTACTAACGTATGGTTCTAAAGTTTTGAGAAAAATTTTAAATACTGATAACTTTTTCAAAACTCTTTTACTTTTTAAACTAATTATTACAACAGTTAACAATAAGTATAAAAATTAATATTTAACATTTAAACGATTCATAATGGACCATTATCTTCAATGGCCCTTAATTTTCTTCTGACTTGCCCCATCATCCTCTGGACAACATATGGATCGATTTCTCGAATCTTTTGGTAAATGCGACGTCGTAAGTCGTAATTGTTCTTCATTTGCAGCTTCCCATCCCTTGTACAATTTTCTGGTTTATATTGACCAAAATTCTTCTATTGGTCGAGTTTGAGGTACATTGGGAGGATTGTCCAATTTCGGAACAAAGTCTACGTTGTTTTCGTTATACCAGTTTCTAGTTATTCTGGCATAATGGCATGAAACTAGATCAAGCCAAAACATTATATCATCATTGGCGTCATGTGTATTTAAAAAATGAAGCTTCAGAAATGGCACACTATACTAAAATTTTATCCTTAAATTTAAATTTACCTTTGAACTTGACATTGTCTGGTGTGTTTTCCATGTTATTAGTATAAAAACCATCGTTTCCTTTCACCTCAGAAAGGGACACAGTAAAATATTTCTCGTCATCCATTACAATAAGTTTATTGAGAAAATGAATTCACCTTAATGCACGACAACATCTAGGAATTCTTTCTAATTGGGCCACGGTATATTTTGGTGCCTTTCTTCTTTTTCGAAACACCACGTCTTTTCGAGAAGTGTTCTACAAAAAGTTGCGACACTCCAACTTTGTCTTTAACGGCATTTACGAAAATAAATCGATCAATAAATTAATATTCCATTTTCCGCGATTTTCCGTCAATTTTTTAAGGAATTTTTGGTTACTTTTCTAGTGCCAACTCTATAATATTTGACATTTCAAACTCTATTTGACGTGTGCATTAAGATTATAAGTTTTTATGACGAAATGGCAAGATATCGGTGCTTACACGTAGAAGAAGAATCGAAAGACTAAAAAGGATAACGTTTGCGTTGATGGTTATCGTCTGGTCTGAATTTGCCTGAAGATAGTGCTTTTCCAGGAAGGGCTACACTTGTACCTCATGTCATAGCTGATACAGCTTTCCCCCTGTCGAATAAAATTTTGAAACCGTATCCTTTTCGAAACATGACGATTGAACAAAGAATATTTAATTACAGGCTAAGCAGAGCTCGTAGAGTAGTAGAAAACGCGTTTGGGATTCTAGCAAATAGATTTCGAATTCTACTAACCACTATAAATTTGAGTCCAGAAAAAGTTCAGTATATAACATAGACTTGTTGTGTACTACACAATTATTTAAAAAAATAATGTCATAAATTTACAATGGATGAAGAAGATAAAAGTACAGATTATGTATGTTGAATTTGCTCTTGCTAAACAAGGTGGAAACCGGTCGTCTTTAACAGCAGGAAGAATTACAGAAGAATTTATGGAATATGTGAACAATGAAGGAGCTGTTCCATGGCAAAATGATACTAATTTAATGTAAAATATGTGTGAATATGTATGTTTTATTATGAAACTAATCAAACAAAAAACCATAATTCTATCTATAAGTTGGTAGGTTGGTAGCCTTGATTCCAACAAAAATAAATTGATAAAAAATCGTTGAGTGCAAATTCTCAAGATTTCTACAATAAATTGATCGATTTATCCGTCAATGAATTAAACGATTTATTGTTAAGTGTAATACAGCCATTAGGCATTTGCCCAACAAGATTGTAAATACCTTTACGAATATCTAGCTTATATGACATTTTGCTGCGTCAAATCGAAAAAATTAAACTGTCAAAATGAAAACAAGTTAATTGTGATATTTTGTTTCTAGTGACAATTTGATTAAACGTTATTTGGTATAAATACAAAACATCTAAAAAATTTCTGAGAACTTTAGGACCATACGTTACTACAAGCGATATATCTAAAAAAAAAAACATGAACATCTCTCGAACTAAAAGTTTACCCAATAGGGAACCATTTTAGTGGTGTTGCATGTCGTTATTTAAGAAAAAATGAATAGGTCACTAGATTTAAGAGAAAATATTTTTTTTACAGAGTGCCATGCAAGACATAACATACAATTCAAATATAGTAAAAATGAACAAGCAGAAGACTCACGTCATCAATAAATATTACTAGATAATGACGTCACTTATTACTACGTATACATGGGGTACTAATTTATTCTAGAAAATGTAATGCGTGTTGCATAACTTACTGTATACAATACATGCATGTAAGTAATTAAAATAATTAACAACAAAACTATACTATTTTTGAAAATAATCATTTTCTTTTATATATTTTTATTTATTTATTTATTTATTACATATATTTGGATTTAATTATGTACAATTTAAAGTACATATATGTATGTACTCAACATATTTCACCATAATCAATACAATACATATTATATTGCTAGATGCTGTCTTCCCAAATCCCGACGCCAAGTTTCCCGGTCATACGCTAGATCTTCCAGGTTCCGCTGTCTCATCACTCCTCTCCAAGATTGGGCGTCCTCTCTTCTTCTTCCCTGCATGGTGGTATCTACTGAAATATATGCTTTGGCCAGCTATTTTCCTCCATCCTCATTAAGTGACCGAACCATTTTAGAGATCTCGTCTCTATTCTGTTTATTATAGTTTTTGAAGTTTAATTCCAACAGTTTCTTCTGCGTTAATATCGAGCAAGGATTTGCAAGTCACGTGTGATTCTAGAAATCCATAATAGTTGATGACATTTTTATTATTGCAAAACGAAGTATTCAGTATACATATTTGTAATAATAAATTTGCTTTTTGCGTACATCTCGTAAATAACATTTCGAATTGCAGTTTCTGTAAAACTATCAATTTCAGTAACCGGTCTTATCCGTTGTTTGGGCTTTTTCGGTGATGTTACAGGTTCTTCTCTTCTAACTTTTCCCGAAATCTTGCACACAGCAGATCTGCTTATTTGTAGGGCATCTGCTGCTCTCTAAAAATACATGATTCAATAAAGTTTGATAAGAAAAGAAATGTTTGAAAAAAATTACCTCTCGAACGGCTTTTAACGGAATCAAAGGCCCACCATTGGCCAGTTCCCATTCGAAGTAGTTCACGACATTTGTTATTTGCTTCTGCGATTGCTTTGTTAAAGCTTTTGGCATGATTGCAGATGAATTATTGTGTAATATTTATTAAGACAAACCAATAATATTCAGGGCCTGGTTTAGGTCGTCTTAGCTCTAACCAAATCAAAGCACCCCAAAAACTACAAGACGAGAAAATTGTGCGCCCTAGGCTGCAGCCTAGTCAGCTTATCCGGTAATTGGGCACTGCAGTAATTCTGTAGCGTAAGACACAACTCACAAAATACTAAGAAGAAACTAGAACGATTTATTTTATTTATATATTTTATTGACAGTTCAATACAAATAGTTCAATATATCTTTAACAAAACAATAATATATAACTACTTTGATATTTGCAATCATTTATATTAATTCAAGTCACTTGTGCCTGGATGAGATGAGTTGACAATCACCTGTCAATCAAGTGACAGGGACAGGATCGATATTTGATCGATTTTAAATTCAATGTAAACATGGACATTGTCAGTAGTGCTACCGTTATGATACGAAAATTAACTACAATTACTTCAAATAATTTTATATTTCCTAAAAGAAATAAGGATTGACTTTGATATGAAGATAAATTTCATTAATATATACGTTTCTTAATACTAGTATTTTTTATTCCCTCTTTTTTAAAAAATAAATAACACCCAATAATTTCTATAAGTTATATTTCATTTTATAAGGTTTTTTTCAGGTCGATGACGTGAGTCTTCTGCTTATTCATTTTTACTATAGTCAGATTGTTTGAGTTTGTCAGATAAAATTTATTAAATGTTATTTAATTGTTAATATTGTTACACTGAGTTTTTTCTGCAATGGTAAATGTATCCATGTTTGCTGATAAATAAATTCATCATTTCAATAATTATTAAAACTTCATGACAAATGTCATCTGCCAAACTCAAGCAATATAACTGATTAACATTTTGTGCTATTGCTCATGGCACTGTAAATAGCTAAAAATTATTCCTTTTTTGCCTCTCTTTTGCAAACGAAACGCTTGTAAACAATAATTTTGGACGTGTTAGATGCAGTTTATAATTCTAAATATTTTTTTGTATTTACACTTTTCTTCTAAAATTAATAGGGTAGAACTCACAGCACTATGTAAATTTTACCATTGTATTTTCTATGGTCCACCAAAAAAGTAGACACCCGGTATATATATATATATATATATATATATATATATATATATATATATATATATATATATATATATATACCGTGTGTCTGTCTTAAAGGTGTACATAGGAGATTAGCATGGGAAATCATTTTGCAATTTCCTGCTCGCCTAATTATTTTAAGCAGGCACCGGACAGCTAAATAAATGTGCCAAAACACTGTCATAGTTCCAGGAAGCAAACTGTAGAGGCGCGACACTGCTTAAATTTTAAGAAAATGGATTAAGTTAACATTGAGTTCAAAACATTTTGCAATATTTTGAATTGTAAAGTCACAAAAGTCAACACACATGTCATTGAACGTACACTTTAACATCTTTAATTATTTGGTAATCCAATTTGTAATAGTTTATAGATTTAGTTATAGTGCCAGTAGTGATTTATTTCGTAATTTCTCCAGTTTTAAAATGTATTAACTGTGTTTATTTTTTGACGTAATACGGAATTGAAATTCAATAAGCTGATGAACATTTGTTGTGCTGTTTGATATAAAGTGCAGTGCAAAGAAGCAAATAGACGTTTACTTTTATATTTAATGATGAAATGTCGTACCATTTCCAATATCCTTTTATCTTACATATAAACAAAAATTAAAATAGAAGTGTATGTCTATCCGACAAGTAATTTTAAATTTATTTAGAAATAAATTTATAATTATTGTATTGTGATTATTTAAAATATATGTATGTACTTATATTCAATTTTCTTATGTTTATTATTTTAAAAATTCAAAATTTCAATTTATCTATACATGACATGTCTCCTATGTCACAAACTACCAAGCCGACCAAGCCATCACAGTGTGCGTTAGTTCATGGAAGCAATCTATAGATGTCACTATTTTGTATTTCTAAAAATACATTGACTGTCCTATCTGTAGTTGAGGTGATCCGTATTTTAAGCAAAAACACGTCAAATAAAAGTTTTAGGGCATAAAATTCTGCATCTAAATCAATAAACAGAATTTCCTTTACATGCTTTGTAACGACAGAAATTAAATATGAAAATTTCGAAAATTACGTTGAAAATATCGACAGCCATGAAATTGAACAAAAAGTAAATAAATGATTGACGTTTTATCAAATTGCCAGAAACGTCAAATAAGTAAATTTACGTTGTGACAGATAAAACGTCAAGCATTTATTTATTTTTTGTTCAATTTCATGGCTGTCGATATTTTCAACGTAATTTTCGACATGTACATAATAAATTTCTGTCGTTACAAAGCATGTAAAGGTAATTCTGTTTGTTGATTTAGATGCAGAATTTTATGCCTTAAAACTTTTATTTGACGCGTTTTTGCTTAAAATAATTAGGCGGGCCGGAAATTGCAAAAAACTGATTTCCCATGTTAATCTCCTATTTACACCTTTAAGATAGACATACGGTATATATATATATATATATATATATATATATATATATATATATATATATATATATATATATATATATATATATATATATATATATGCAGGGTGATCGAATATAACTGATTCAGTTGGAAATACAATTCTGGGAATCTTTTTATTCTATAGTTTATAAAACACCAGGCCGATTTGATGTCATTTTTACAATAAATACAAATAGGTTATGTCAAAGCAAGGACATGACAGCTAATAGGGTTTTGAGTGAATGAAATACTGTAGATTATTGCTTGGTGGGTAATGTAAGAAAAAAAAAAGTATATGGGTAAAGGAAACAACGATCATTTTAATAAATAAAATTGTAAATGTATTCTAATTTATATTCTCAAATTTCAATGTCAACAGTGTCAACAACTGCAAGTAATGTGTATCAGTCTTACCAATTTCAAGGATCAGTTATTTTTTATCTTTTTGTATATATATATATATATATATATATATATATATATATATATATATATATATATATATGTATTCATATACTGATCAAAAATGGCTAAAGGGTACATGACAACTTTTGTTCCAAAATAATATCAAAATTATGTTTCAATTTTCCGTACTTCATCGAAACTATATTCCATACATGACAGGTGCATGACATTTGATATATCATTGCCGTACGTTGATTAATTTTATGTTTGTTTTGCATACCTTCGTGAAAAATCATTAAGAAATTTCTTTTCATTATGGTGTTTAATGAAGAGTGTGACAAATTTCTTCTTGAAGCATATTTTCTTTCGGGTGAATGTAAAGAAGAGGGTTCTTACGATTATTATTATTATGACAGCTAAAAAACATCGAAAGGTACGCCCGTGGAAATAGTAATCCTATCATACTAAGTAAGCGGCAAATATCAAATTCGTATGGAGCGACACGCTTCAGACATTTGTGATCATCTGTATACATATATGTGTTTGAAAAAGTGAATACACCCTTTTTCTCGGTCATTATTGTAGATACATATATTGCTTATAGAACATGATTTAATCAGTGAAATATTTAAGATTGTAGTGTATGAAAATAGTAATTGTGGAACTTTCTGTGTACCCGAAAGTGACACCAACTTTGTAACGCGGCGGTCTCACTGACCGAGTACTATCAATCGTTTACTGCCGTGTATATTTCAAACACGTGTATTCTAATAGCGTGTGTCACATTGGGCCATCGTTTTCTATCGAGTGCCCTCGACTTGTTTGATTTTCAAGTTGGTTTGATTTTTACTCGATGCTGGATTCCACTCGATGCCTTGACGCATGCGTAAATGTACATAACCTCTTAATTTGGTTGATGTGATTCAAATTTCATTTGACTTGACACTGACAAACAGAAGTAGTCGTGAAAATAGAAACAACAAAGGTTATTGAGAAAGAGCGGAGCACGAGTGAAATTAATATAAATTAATATATTTAGATATACTCGACACCAAATGATATATGCAACTCGACCAGTGAGACCTGACACGACATGATTCGATACTACACTACACGACACAACTTTACCAGTGAGACCGCCGCCTAAATTTAAATGAACCTACAGTAAAATTTTTGGAATATGTCCGATCAACGTCATCTGCGAATTGCATGAATTAATATTTTGTTCTGGTAAATTCAGTAGTGTCGTTTAGTTTGTTTTTATGAGGGTACATAAGATACTACAGTTATTTTATTATTATACAAATACATTTTACACAAAAAGCATTCAAAATTCAAAACTAAGTCAACTGGTTTATCAGCAAACGTAAAACCAAATATGTGAATTCAATTTACTGACATCGTGTCAGTGTTAGTGACACTGACAGAAAGTAACATTATTCGTTCAGCTATGAATCAAGGTATATCCTAATTAATAAATAAACTTTCATTATAGTGAAAGTATTGTCAACAACGAGCATAGTTTTAAAATTTAATGTCCTAACTTAGTCGGAATAATATGAAATTTTTAAAGACGAGCATGTTATATCAATCCTTATCGCACACGCTTCTTGTGAGAGAGATAAATATATGCCAATTTGTTAATTCGTTCATGATACAGATGACTTTGATCGGACATCTTTCAAAAATATTACTGTATAATATGTTTTTTATAAATGTGGATTGCATTTTGTGTTTTCTTTCCGGCCATACCAAATTTATTAGTTTATTTATTTCGCTCGATTTTTATCGTTGAGATGTAATTTCACATGTGAGAGGACTATGACAATATTGAAGAACTGAAGACCAGAATACGCAATGCCGCGCAAGGAATTGACAGAATCGAGCTTAAAAATGTTATGAGTGTATTAAGAGTCTGCTGCTCGAAATGAGACTTTTTCTCGCTAGTTCTGTGACATTATTGTAAATAATAAATTATTAAAATTTGGCATGATGAATAATGAAGGTTCATGAAGGCTTTTTTAAAAAATAATTTAAAATAAATAAGTAATATGATATTAAAATAGGTCAATTTGACGATATTTACTAATTTCGAAACTGTGTATACCAATTTCGTTCTACTTTTGCAAACTATATAAGCAAACCTGTAAAAAGTACGCTACATAGGCATATTTGATTCTGCATTTATTTCAATTTAAATATTTTTCAAAATATACAGGATGTATATGCGGTCTTCTTATTTTTATGCGTGACACTGCAGATCAAAAGAAAGCGAAAAACGTTAAAACATATGTCCGGGAACAGCCGTTTGAAGGTGAACCTCAACAGACACATTTTTATTAATAACTTTGGTACTAGTTGCAACTAAAATTTAGAAACTTGGTGTGAGCACACTACTTATTTAGATGCATGTTTATCCTTTTTTTGTTTCTATATCTCAATCAGACGCTTTGAAAGTTATACATTGTTATTTTTTTACCTATTAACATTTTTTCATTTTTACTAATAAAATATCACAAAGTTGCAAAATACACCAAAAAGGTACTCTTGATAAAAGCAGTAGTTTTTCAGGTATTTAAATTTTTAAAAAATCAGTATCCAATAAAATAAAAAATAGGTAACAACTAGTTACTAATCAAATTCACATAAATTCATTCTTGGACATACATAGACGTCAATATTTCCTCGAAGCACAACTATACCATTACCGTTACATTATCCACAAAGAAACGTGCTTTAAAATGTATACATAACTATTGATGTAAATAAATGTTTTGTTACTTGTAAATTAAATAAATGAACTTTATTAATATAATATGAAAACAATTACTGCCATAGCCCTCTCACCTTTCACATATTAAATAACATCTTTTAACGATAAAAATCGAGCGAAAGAAAGTAATTATTTTTAACAAATGTATAACGTTAATATTTATAATTTCGGCATGGTCGAAAAGAGAACAAAAATTTCAATCCAAATTTATAAAAAAATTGTACAGGTTGTATTTAAATTTATAAAGTTGATGTCACTTCAGGTTCTACCGAAAGTTCCGCAATTACAATTTTAACACAATTCAATCACAAATATTGCACTGATTAAAACATGTTCCATAAGCAATACGTGTATCTGCAATAATAAGCGAGAGAAAAGTCTGTATCCACTTTTTCAAACACACTGTATATATAATGGGAACCACAGTGCGCACAACTCGTTCATAAACTCTACAGCATATGTTACCAAATCCGATATTTAAAATAATATTTAAACTTAAATCACCTTTTGATTTTTTACTATGCTTTTGTTGAATCCATACTACGGTATGGTATATACTTTTATATTCATACACTGCCTCAATTGTTTTTGTTTCTCAAAAGAGAATTATAAGATGTCTACGTGGAGTCAAATACAATACACCATGCAGAGAACTTTTTAACAAATATAAATTATTGACCATGTAAAATATTTATATTCTTGAAACCTGTCTGTATATTTACCAAAACAAAGAACATTTTCTATTAAACGAAGATAAACATAACTACAATACCAGAATTAAAAATTAGTACTACATACCAAGTTCTAAATTAAATGTTACTAAGGGTTCGCCTGGTAGAATTAATTTAATATTGTATAATAAACTACCGGAGTATATTGGAATCCAAAACAACTGTTAGTTCATTCAAGAAGGAAATAAAAATGTTTCTCCTACAAAATACTTTTATTCTATAAACGAATATTTAAACTGCTAATATGATGGTATTTTTTGACATTTTCTATATTCATGTGCAATGTATTTGTATCAACAGAAAATAAAGATATTATTATTATATACAGGGTCTTTTTGGATACGGAACACCTTGATTATTTTCTTTATTATTGGAAATAGAAAAAAATCATTGAAATAAATGTTATAGTAAATGAAGGGTGACATACACTTATTGAAGAAAAAAACATCAACCAGTGGTTCAAACTGTTACATAAAGTTATAATTTTAAATAGGATGGTATATATATATTTAGGACTATTCGATGGAGTATATCTTTCTGAATTCAACCATGTAATCACTTTGTATCCTTACATAACAAAAATATTGAGAAAAATTTAATTGAAATTTAAATTAATTTTATGTTTATATTTATTTTTCAGTTGGATATGCATAAAATACAGAAACTGCTATTTGTGAATTTGAATTATTTAGTGCATAATTCCTATTCTTGCTATTCGTGCGTTTTTGGGCCAGGCTGTATATACAATTTAATTACAATATATGTACAACACTATAAAAGAGGGATTTTCCGGGGTCTCACAAGAATAAAACAAGTCAATTTATTGAAATTTCTTGGTTATAGCGCCATATCATTCGATTTTGGTCACGCCATATTGTAAGCAAAAAGTTTCAGCATAATCAAAATAAAGCACAAAAAATATAAACGATTCTAACCAATCCGCGCCCATTTTGGTCAGGAATGAAACAATCTTCGTTCTGGCAAGTTTTATCTTTGCCTAACTTAATTTTTTAAACATTTTCTTCTTAATTTTTATATTTTATTTCATCGAATAAAATCAAAATTTTTACGTGTCTAGATGTTATTTTTTTAAATAAATGATGATTGCATGGTAGGCCACAAAATATGAAAAAATTTAAACTGTTTTTATGATTATTATATATTCCGACAAAAATTGCCACACTCATATAATGAACGGTTTTTTTTTGGGTCGAATTTTTATATATGTTATTTTTATTTCATATATTTAAATATGAAGAGACGATATTCCTTTTTTTACTACTTGGTTTTGCTTGAAAATAACTATCTGTCTTTCTGTCTGTATCAAACGAATATGATGATCCACGTAGGATATAAAAGTAAGGGCAGAATTATGTATTAATCCTGTTATATCCCATGTCTCGTCCCCTATCCTTACAAAGTATAAAAGGGTTGTCAAAATAAAACATTAACGATTTGACTTAATGTTGTGCAGTCTTCTCACCTCTGAGAATTTAAATACCAGTGTGTTAAGGGTAAGTTTATTGAAAAATTACTACATGTTAGTATATTGTATATATGTGTGTATAAGCCGGAATAATGTGTTTGAATAATTGTTGTTAATGAAATTGAATATTAATTACTCAAACTACTCAAAAAGTGCTATTAAAAAGACTGTAGTCTATAGGTAATATCTTGTGGAACTCCGAAGGCCATGCCGATGGATGTTCAGGAAGGGAGAAGATACATTTGTCACTCATTATAGGATACCTTTTTTTACTGCATGCACAAAAAACCATAAGAGCTTCATCGGATTAATACAGCTAAGGAATACTAACGTTCGGAACAGAATAAGCCATCCCATCCTTCGTGGCATATGCACTCGAAGCTTGTATTGCAGTAGCCATGTTGGCAGCCGGGTAGCGCAATGCACTTGTTACACTTGTCCCCATAATAGCCTAATTTGCAGCGACATTCACCCGGCCGCTTGCAATAGCCCTGCATGGGGTCGCAACCCTTGCGGCATTTTGGCACATCGCACAAATCGCCGGTCCAACCTGGCAGACAACGCACTTCACCGTTGTCGTCGCAGATGTAGTGACTGTGCTCGTTCTGAGCTGCTGGGACTTCGCACGCCTGCAATAAAGAAATAATGATTAATATTACCGTATTACATGCAGTACAAATTGGTCATAAAAATAAATTATATAACAGAAAGGATATGAATAGGAAAAACCGAAGAACTGGAAGAGGAACAAAGGAGTAAGAAATCTACATTTGAAGTGTTATGTATTTAAAAAGAAAATAAATAATATAAAATTTAAAAAAATATATGAAAACGTGGTGTATATCCATTGTTCATAAGTGAGTTTATTGGGGTATGACCATAATAAAAATTCAATATGTGGCTCATAAAATATAAAAATTAACCATTATAGCTTAGGAGAAGTAAAATTGTGACGTCAGCAAGGACTGAGATTATATCTCTACCGCCATCAACCACTATAGCCGCTATGGCATATTATGCCTTTGTCGACAACGCTCGGGACAAAGCTTGGAAAAAAATACTTACAATTCAAAACAGGTAACAGAAATAAGTACATTAAATTAACCAGTGACAGAATTCGTCCACTGCAACAATACCTATACCTTAGTATCTTTTTTGAAATCTATTTTTTTTTAGTATTTTAGGCAGAAAAATTAGAAGTTTTTTAATACAGTATCTAGAAGGTTACAAAAAAGTTACTTAGAAATATTGTTGCTCTCGATGAGTTGTGTCACTGGTTAAATTTAATGTACTTATTTCTGTTACTGCCCATATAGAATTTTTTTTTATAAAGTTATAAGAGTTAATCCGCCTTTAGTCTAAAATGAGTACATTTATAATTTTTCTAGAAAGATATATGCTTCTGATTATATAGTGTTGCCCCAATTAACACAAAAACAACGCAAATAAATTATTGATTACATAGCCTCTTTTAAATTAGTCCATCATCAGCATTGTTATATTCGAATACAAAAAAAATGTTACTTTTTGTAATTTTTCCAAAGTTAAATATGTACATACATTTATTGTTAAAACTGTTTGTACCATAATATACATTTTTGACAATGAATGTTTAACAGGTAACTTTTTTCGATATATTTTTGTGGTTTCTTTAATTCTGTAAATCTAACGTTTGAATTTACTCCTTTTAGTTTACTAACAGACTATAGATATCAGACTGAATTATGTCACTATACAGGAAAACTTATATAAATATATACTAGTATGTTACATGATAAAAAAAAAGTAGGTATATAATACCGACTAAAATAAAAATATGAATGGTTCATAAATAAAGGATATTATTATTATTATTTAGTAATGGGTAATATGATATATATATATATATATATATATATATATATATATATATATATATATATATATATATATATATATATATATGTCCGCGTGCCAGAGTGTTTGGTCGCGAATCTGGTGAACCGGGTTCGATCCTGACCGACGCCAAATATTTCAAATTTTAAATGGCATAAAATTGACCCCTGTGGTGCGCTCTCCACGCCAACAATGAGTGCCCGTGAGATGACGCCTGGTAAATGCCCGCACAGTACAAATATGTCATCATCATTACCGAATTCTGTGTATAAAGCAGATTGGCACACCCAGCAATGGGTAATATGCCGTGATGATATATTTATTTATTTATTTTATATGTATTTGCAACGTTCGCAAACGATTTGCATGGCTTGGCGCAGCAATCTGGTCCGGCCTAAAGAATAAGTTATAAATTTTATATAGAACACACTATAAATTATTGTATATTGACATAGTTTTTAAATTTTATACTAAATATCTATCCATATTAAGCATTACAGCCATATCATATGATTTTTCGTAACAGGGACCGAAATAACTTTTACTTAAATTAGATTAGAGACATGTTTTAGGACAGATTACATCATAGCTAATTTGGATATCAATAACTCGCTTTTACATCAAATTTTAACACTAAATTTTCTCTAATACACTTAATTTTTAATGTACTAAGGTACTAATAGATAAAGGGAAAATAATAAATAGTAAAATATCCCCCTGCAGTGTTCTAATTTATTTTTATTATACATACATTGTTGGCAAGTATGAAAATAAATACTTCAAAATATTTCAAATAATTCTTCTCCTATTTGCCTGTTTTACAGGGTTAAATGATTGCATTAATAGCAATTAACTATTAATAAAAATTTGAAATTTCCAGTGCTCATTTTATGCCCAATGTCCATGTACCTGTATCACATTTGTGTTATGTAACATGTGAATTATTGCTAAAACATAAAGAAAAATAATACTTTAAAAATAATTATTATGAGGACACATGTCTGAATATCCCTCGTTCTTAAATCAGTCATTGATTCTGTCTTCTAAATTATTATTCTTATACTTGTTAGTAATCTTTCATAACCGTATCTGACATGGAATATAAATTCGGCAGCAGTGGTACACATAGCCTTAAGCTAATAGAAACTTTTTTAATGAGTGCTTTCTAATATGTATTGAATATTCTAGAAGCTACTGTTGTCTTCCAATAATCAATGTAGAAAAAGTTGTCCTGAGGTGTGTGAACATTTATATTCTTGTCAAGCAGTTCTTTCACCTCTGAGTCACACATCAAAACATTTCTCCGAGCCTTGAATAAGAGCCTAGATCTCCAGCAAAACCAGGTCATTATTTTTCGCATAATTACTTCTTTTTATGATCATTAGATATTTTGAACATTAATTTATCCTACATGATATTTTATAAATGTTATATGTAAAAGCAACGTTACTAAACAGCAAACATTGTGCTGCCGAATAATTAATTCTGCTCATTAAACGAAGTAAACCTCTTATATAAACCAGTGATTTACTTGAACTTTACACTATAAATTGCGTCATATCGAGTTCTATATAAAAAATAACCCAAAATGTAACTTATTATTGAGGAAATAATTCTTCCTCGGCTGTGTTGTAAGAAGCACTGATACTGATATGTTTACTGTAGAAATTCAAAAAAGAAAGTTATACCTTGGTAGAATACTTAATTTTATTCTCATGTATAATTATATGTATATTTTTTTCTTTGCTACGTATTCAAAACATTTACGTAATTATTAATTTAATATTCGGAACTCGGAGAACTATTTTATTATTATTATTATTATTTATGGTGGTGCAACGTGCTAATGTTATTGCAACTTATATATTATTTTAAGAAAAAAGTTAAAATATTAAACTTTACATAATTCTTTTGTAAAATATTTCACGGGAATATGAACATATTTTTATAAAAGCGTATCTTAAAATAAAAAAAGAATTGGCAGAAGGACAATGTTGATTTTTCTTGAAAACACTGTTTACTTAGCGACATAGGAAGTGTTTACTATTCGATTTATTGGACAGATATTCTCATTAAAACCTGTTACGGATACTGTATAAATAATATTTAATATCCAGCGGGATAATTTAAAATCACTGTTCAAGTTGGAATTTGTTTGTCTTACATTCAATAGAATTTTTAAAAATATATATTTTTACATTTTAAAATAATGTTTTAGTTAAATGAATTAAAAATAAAATATTATATTAAGTAGATACCTACTTGCGACTAAATTGTCACTAAAATTTATTTAGTGTATTAGATCAGAATGGATTATACTATTGTTCTAATTTCTTCACCAAAATATAAATCTAATGACATCTGTAAAATATAATAATGAAATCATTTATTTATTATGTTGTTGTTTGCCTCATTATGAGATAGTTTTTATATTATTTTGTTAAAATTTAAATGTGGTGCGATGTATGTTTTTTTTAATACAATTTATTTAGAGTAAGTGCTATTCGGACAATAAATAGACAGCTGTATGTGTAGGATATCTCCATGTATATCACTTTTTTGTTATGTCAAATGGATAATACCGATATTATCGACAAAATTTGTGAATTCATATTATTTATAAATAAATATATTATCTATTATGTACTGCAGATGTTATTGAAGTTATCAGTATATCAGTTAAGTGTTGGTATTTTATGAAAATATATTTATCGATCAATTCTATATTTATATATTAAATACTATTTTCAATCAAATAACGAATATATTTAATCGATAATAATCTATCTTTATCAATTATAATTATTGAAATTATAATTTGCGATATCACAAACCATATAGATAATAGGTAGATAATATTTATCGATACCATTATGATATCGAACATCGATATCAAATATTTTATTTTACCTGTTCTAACTAATATTAACACAAAAGTAATTAAGGCTGTATTTTTTTATGTACAATCTACTAATTAGTGTATAAATACGTACAAAGGTGGGTGGATAAATAGGCTGATTGGATAATCATTAGAGCTGAAAGAATGTTACCAGATCAATTCTTCCGCTGGTTACAATACAGGTGTTAACTAATAATTATAATAACGGTTATGCATTACCTGTACTGCATACATTTGTTGCCATTCATTCTAATAAAATTTTCATTTGTTCAGCTTTATATATTTTTGTATATTATTTATAAATTTGTATTCATGCTAAAAATTCATATCCTTTTTTTATTAGATATTGGTTATATTTTTATTCAATATTGTCTGGCGAGAGTTTATTTCTTCATAGAAATCTACCTAATTATATTTTTTGACGTGCTAACCCGACTTCTTACATATACAAATCATTTTTTAAATTTGTAATGTCTTTTTGAGTCTCATGATTTTAATTACTGTTAAATATAATCTTCCCCGGCTATGAATTTTATAGTATCTGGTCAGAGTTTTGCATTATTATTAAATTTCATAATCTTCTTACAGCAATAAATAAGTTAAATTCTTAATGCCATATTTTCCTCAAAATAAATTGTATCAATAATGCAAAGTTTTTTTTATTAAATATAATTTATATTTGTGTTCACTATTCATACCAACCTGTTTCTTCCATTTCGGGACGTATCTGGTGGACCATACTCCCATCAAGTTGAGACAACACCAGATTGCCACAAACCTAAATTGCGCCATGTCGCTAGCACTTGAAACCGCACTGAGTCAAGTCAGTTGACTGAAGCTGACCGTGAACTTGAGTCTTGAGTGCATCTGCCGGTTGCCGGTGCGCTGCCCTCCCAAGGCCTACTTAACTGGTCGCTTAACTGTACATCGGTTGACGTCTGACGAAGAACGAGGACGTGTCATTTATTAAATTCTGGGGGTTACTGCAAATATGTATAGTTGTAAAATTAATTAATAGAGATATTTCATTTAATTTGTCTCCAAATAATGTATCCTTTTCTTCGATGGCGCTACAGCTCAAATCGAGACTTGACCTCAAATTTTCATCTCCATTTGTCCAGTTTTTAACTTTTATTGATTTTGTAGCATCATTTTTGATTACATCTTTCCACGCTGGTCTTCTGCCTTCGAGTTGTCCTCTAAAGGATTTTTTTGCGATCTGATCTTCCGGCATTCTTTGAACATGTCCTGCCCAGTGCCCAGCGTAGTCTTACGAGTCTCATGTGTACCCATAGTATATGTATAAATAATGTATAGAAAATAGAAAATTCAAAGAGATTTCATTATTTTAATTTAAATAATACAGAACCTATGCTTAGTCGTGTTCGGAAACCTTATTGAGTGAAAATTGATCGCGGAAAAATAATCGCGCGGAAAATCGGTCGCAGGCACATTGACGGCACGGAAATTTGTCGCTTGTAAATTGGTCGCTAACAAAATTTGTCCCTAGTAATGGCGGCAAAATTTCACTGTGGTGAATCTTGCTGAGACCAATTTTCGCCGCGATCATTTTTTCCGCGATCAGTTTTCGTGAATGATTCCTTGGCACATGAGAATATATGTGTTCATTGTGTCACGGATTATGAATTTAGATTTACTTTAGAATAAAAGTGTAAATACAAAAAAAAATGTTCAGAATTAATTATTGTTATATACCTTTCGTTCGCGAAAGAGAAGCAAAATAAAAGTTGTAATGTTTAGCTATTTACAGACTGCCATGAGAAATAGAACAAAAATGTTAAAAGCCAAATAATAAAAATTTTATTTTACCTCTCTCTCTCTCGCGACCAAATTCATATAAACAATAATTTTTTACTAATTAGATGCATTTACGTTTGTTGTAAAATTGATTGCACGTACATTGACCGCAAGAAGAATTGGTCACTTTTAAATTTGTTGCTGGTAAGTAATTGCGGAAAAATTGGTCGCTAACAAACGGACCTAACAAAACAGGTGAAAATTTAAAGTGATACACAATCGTGTAATAAAACTTCAGAATTATTTATTATTTTCAGTTCGGCTCCGGTGTCTCAATGGTTAGAGCAGCGCCTCTTAGTCATGAGTGCGCTCGGGGTTCTGGGTTCGAATCCTACTAAGGCATGGATGTTTGTGTATGTGTACTCTCTAATTGGGATTTAGTCCCATTGAAGGGTTAAAAAAATTCTAAGTTATTCTTATTAATTTGCAAATAAAAAAACTAATAATTATTGTGAGTTAACTACCATCCCCTCACAGAGGGAGACGCCCTACATCCATGAGGATAGATAATATAATTACTCTCGTATATTATAATGTAAAAAATGTAAAAATAAATATTACCTACCTGTTTCATCTTAATTTTCTGTAATACGCAACTATGTACTCGTAAGTTATGAGTATGTACCTACATACTTTGTATATGTACTAATTCTTTTCATCGTGTGACCTTTGTTATAAATTAATATTTGAAATAGCAGGTATTTAAACTTTTATTATTTCATTTCATTTTGCTCAGTACTTTATTTGTATTTGTTCAGTATTTTATGTGTGGTAAATAAATTAAAATTGAGATACGTTTTTAAAAAATCTGATGTGGCCAGCACAAAACCTTCCGTCAGTATGTATTTTGTACAAATTTTATACAGAAAGTTCCTTGCAAAAGATTCTTTTTCTTGTACATTACCTTCCGGCAAATGCATGTATTTTATAAAGATTCCATACAGAAAATTTCTATCAAAAGATCCTATATTTTCAGTAAAATTATAAGACAAACACATTATGTCAATTTCGCTTGAGACTGATATCTTTCAACCAGAATTTTCTTAATATAGTAGCTGTTTCCATAGCTATGGCTACTTTATGAAATTGAATTTCTTTGTAATTTTTTAACTGTATAGCTATTTAATATTAAGTATAAAATGCAGTCAAATCGTATAGAAAACAAAATATTCTTTAATATTTATGACATTAAATGTAAAAAAATGATATTTAACATAGGTTTTTCAAGAAAAACTGTTAAAACTTCAAATGATGGTACGTCCGGTTGAACAATTGTAACCAAAATCTAATCAGCTCTTCATATGGCTGTAACGAAGAAGAATACGAAAGAATTATAATTTTTGAAATTGTAATGTTAGAGTTATCGCCAGTGGCGTATTATCTCAGAAGCCCGAGAAGCCCGGGCTTCTGGCGCAAAATTATAGGGGTCGCAAAATTTTTTCAAGAAATGAAAAAAATCACATATTTAAATAAAAAATAAACTAGCAGGCGCAGGCATGAGTTGGATATTATAGTGGAAAAAGATGCAATGCAAAATAATTTATTTTAGCTATCCTACGAGTTTGTGCCTATAGTCAAATTATTAGATTTTTATTAAATATGTAGGGGCGGGCGCTTGTCTGCAGGCAGTTTATCTGTCTCGCACAATGTGTGGTTTCACATACGAGTTCAAATGCGCCATACAACTCAAGCACTTTTTCTCCCATCTTACGTTCATGGTTGGGCTTGAAAAATAGGGATAGGGGTAGAGTAGAATATGTTTCGCTTAAGGAAGGAAAAGGGATAACTCAATCACGCAACTAAATTAATGCGCGCCTATTTAAAAACACACTTTTATTGGAGCACCAATCTACAATAGTCAGAGATGATCTGTCGATGGAGGGGGCGATAGCGACGAACTGATGAGTAAGAAGGTTGTTTGAGTTGAACTGAGAGCACTCTGGTGTTGAATAGATGGATTTAACTACGTCTACTTCAAAATAATAACTAAACGCTTTGGCTATTATGTGCATCGAAAAAACTAATTTTGACGACACAGTGAATATTTTTGCCTGTGCCAAAGCAAGAAAAATGTCATTTTAATTTGTCATTATACTATATTAATTAAAATTAAAAGTTTAGTTTCAATGTTTGCTGAATTTTACTTAAAAAAAACTCCCATTTATTCGCTTATGATTATCATTTTTGGAATCATTGATCTATGTCAATTGTTAGATTTAATTTTTATAATTATTGTATTGGTTTCTTACTAGAAAATTTTAAGTATGTTTTTTTTGTTTCATTAAAGTTAAACAAAAAACGGGGGGAGGGGGGCTCGGGGGTGCAAAAAATTCAAGAGCTTTTGGCGCCAAACTACCTTAATACGCCACTAGTTATCGCAGACGAAATTTTTGTTACACGCACACACACACACACACACACACACACACATACACACGCATACAGACATCGTAAAAATAGTAAATTCGTATTGTAGGGACCCTAAAACGTGCTTATTGATTAAAAACTCATCATCGATTTTTTTGACCAAAGACGATACCTTCCTTACCTATAATAATAATATGATTTATTTGTTCATAAGATATTACATCTTGTAACAAAGAGACAAAAAATTAAAAAAAAATATACATAATATAATGTATGTATACCTATATTGCACATAATATTTTACTATATAATTTACAAAATATATAACATGAAAACCAAATATTATAAAATTTTACTTGCTTATGGAGAAACTTCTTAAAGGATTAAACTTTTAGTAACAAAATGAAATATATTATTCATTTTTCTTACGTCTAAATTTTCCAGTAAGTTTATGATTTGCGAACTGTTAGAGTCAGTGAGGTAAGGGCGAAGATAATACTTTCTGTATGGTTTATAAATGGGGCATTCTATAAAAAACATTGTAAATTTTCTTGTTCTTGTTTATTGCAAACACTACATAATATTTCTTGGTCCCAGTGATATTTTAATCCGTTGATATATAAAAAAAAATTTATTGTTTAATGTTAAATTTGTTAGTATTCTTGTATTGTAAATGGGTATTTTGAGATTTAAATATTCTTCAGTAGATGGATTACTTTTTAATGCTTTATAATAAAGATTGCACGTAGAACGATTTAATGTTTCTAAATCTTTTTCATTTGCAGTCTTTCCTGCGTTTTCGATAATGTTTTTTATAACATTTTTATTTATAGTTGTTTCATTTGACCATAGATTGTATACTTCGAGATTTTTTATCAATGCAATTAGTTGTAGAAACCAGTATATTCCGTTTTCGAGTGTTCCAGTGACTTTAGTCTGTTCAGTATAAGTTTCGGATATCTTGTGTTTTCCATGTTCTCTATTTTGTAATACCAATTTAACACTGGATAATAGCTGAGTATGAGTCATTCCTGTTTCTAACCGTATCATGAAGTTTGGTGTTGTCTTCGGGCATTGTAATATGGATTTGGCAAACCGTATTTGAATTGTGTCTATTTTTTCTGGATATCTAAGCCCCCATATTTCTGATCCATAAAGTAGTGTGGCTTTCACTGTTGATTCTAATAGTCGTTGTTTCTCCTGCCATGTTTGTGATTTACCTTTGGCTAGTATGGTGTTTGTTTTGGCTATTGCAAATGTTGCTTTCTTGTGTGCATTGTCAATAGCTTCAGCGAATTTTCCTGAGAAAGAAAAATTAATTCCTAGATAGCAGCAGTTTTTAACTATTTCTAATTCCTTTCCTTGGTATTTAAATGAATGTTGTTTACCTACCCTTCCTTTATGAAAATACATGATTTTTGTTTTTTCAGTGTTTATTTGTAAGAAATTTTGTTCACAGTATATTTCAAATAGTTTTAATTTATTAGTCATATTTACAGATGAATTTGCTAGTATGACCAGATCATCCACATAAGCTAACATTGTCAATTCATGTATTCCATCAATATTTAGGCCCTTGTTCCGTTAACTTCAAAATATTGGTTTAAGTCATTAATATAAATGCTAAATAATAATGGGCTTAATGCTTCGCCTTGAAAAATTCCTCTTTCCATTATTGCATGATTATTTGATAGCAATTTACTAGTTTCTGTTATAATTTGGGCATTATTGTATAATTTTTGTATAATTCTAATTAATTTGCTACTAATTCCAATAGCATGTAGTTTCCTTACCTAAAGGTGACGGAAGGTAAAAATTATGACTACTTATATTTATAAATTGATAAAATATACGTATCAGACATTTATTTCTATGGCTGCAACCAGTACAACAGTAATGTTACAGAAAAGCATATAATTTAACATATTGCAATTTAAAATGGAACAAAATACAAAATAAATAATGCCGCACTACATATCATTTACATTTTGTATATAATTATTTTACTAGAGTAACTTTGTGACTATTTATTACATTCAACATGGGACGAATGACTTGTTCAACAACATTTCTTGCAAAGAAGAAGTCTACGTGATTATATCTTGAATCTTTAACCTCATAAAGAATGTTCTTATTTTTGGGTAATTCTTGATACAGACGAACGGACCCCTGAAATTACAAATAATTTATGAGTCAATTATTTATAAATATAAGGTAAACTTAATCCCCAAGTTTTTAAAAATAAATGTACTCGTTTTACATTTGATCAGTAGGTTTTTGTAGGTATTAATATAAGACACGTAAAATTGTATTCTGTTTAAGGTTACATTCTAATTTTCTAATAATTTCCTAAGGTAAAAAATACTTCTGTATAAGTTTGTACATTTAAAAATGTAGATTATATATTTTTTCATATAATGGTACGAGTACTTAGATATATGGAGAAATGAGAAAATGGGGTTATACTTAGCCAGGTTTTGTTCAATTTTAAAAGAGTAATATTTAATGTTATGTTCTCAACATCAATGAAATTATTATTAATTACCACAACGGTGGCATTCAAAACTATCAGCACACTGATGATTTGTAAAAATCAATGCATTGAAATTATTTCTGGTATAATATATTATTATAATTCCTAACGAAACATTTTATTTTATTTTTGCCACTGTTTACCTTTACTTTTTAAAGGAATAAAATGAGTAGATAAGTAATCAAATCAATCAATATTAAGTAATCAGTTGTAGGAGAATTTGCTAAATATATCAGTGTAAACTTTTACAAAAATTAATATAAAAGATTCTTGCAGTTTGTCAAGACGTTTAGAAAGCCAGAGGAGGTTTTTCAAAAATTTCAATTCACTATGACAATTTACTCGGTTATTTTGTTAAAATTAACCCGTTCGTTTCGAATTTACAAATTGGGTACCATATGTTAAAAATTCTTTAATAAAAGGAAATAAAATTTACTAATGATAGGTAAATATACTTTCAAATCTATATAGATTATGCGACTTCTTTTCTATAGTGAAATATGTATAAGAAAAATATCTGTTGTCAAGTCAACTGAATATTAATTTTATAATAGTTAGCATGGCATATTGTGAAAGAAGGTTATGTGTCCAGGATCCTCTTAGGTGAATTAATTATACAGGGTGTAAATGAAATAAGTACACTAAATTTAACCAGTAATGTAACTCGTCGAGAGCAACAATATTTCTTAATATTCTTAATATTCTAGTTTTTGAGTTAAATTTCTTTAAAGATTTGTTTCAAATTTGGCTACCCGCCAATGGAAACATTGCTGCTGCCCTCTGCTGTCTGAACTAAAGTTCGATAAACACAGCACAAAAATTGTTGGCTAGTAGTTGCAGCCTTGCAGACACAGTAATTAATAAACGATCAACGGAAAACATATTTATTATTAATAAATTCGTAATAGTACAATTTTTAAAATAAAGAAATTTAAATTTTGTTATCGCATTTATCGTCGACAAATCATAATAGTTTAAATACGTTATTCAAAAAATGTAAGTACATAGGTACTCTTGTCTATTTAAACGAGGTATAATATCAGTTTCAATTAGTCGTGCATTTACTGTTCCCTCCCAAACCTTTTTTAATGAAATTTTTTACAGCTGAGTATTTTCGTCTGTTCAGATATATGCATTATGCACAATAAAGACACCTTCTTTAGTAAATCCGGCCTTATCAGTGAACAATACAAGCCATTCGCAAAAATGAAGTCTGCTATGAACTGGAAACATTGAACTTTTTGCACACGGTATGGATATAACGTTGCTTTTTTAAAAAATTGTCATATGTGACAGTGTCTTAATTTCAACCACAAAGTAAAATGAAGTACAGATACTAATAAATGAATAAATAAACCATAGGTAAGTAAGTACAATGTCTGTGTACTCACTATTCGTAAACGTAGGCATTTCGACAGAATTTTACCTTATAAACAAGTTTATTACTTATGTCAAAATTTAATTGCAACAACTTACAAGACTGTTAATGCTAAAACAAAATTTTTCATAGCTGCTGTTACTGCATTCATTTATTAGAAAACTATGTGGAATGACTCGTCAATTTACACTTATTTATACTTAATGGCGGCTCAAACGACAAGTGCAATAATTGCTGAACTAAACAAACTAAAAAAAGTTAACTTACAGACTTAATAATCACCAACGAGTTACCAACGCAATACTGTGAAAATGAGATACCTTTAATAATAGAACTTCTACAAACAAGGAGGACGATAAAAATATTGTTTTCATAGATGCAAGTGATAACCTTAAATGTGACAATAAAAACTGTTTAAATGTGAGTAAAAAGTGCCTAATACTAGAAAATCTTAATTACCATTTAAAACAAAGGACTATAGATTAAGCGTTAATCATAAATCTACTGAGTCCTGCAAAAGATAAAACTAAAAATACGCACGAACACCACAATGGAGCAACGGTTCGTCGGATCATAGCACAAGAATCAACTTTTGAGCGTGGTACGGCGTGACGAAAGAAGAACACCGAGATCTGTTTACAGTGTCTTCAGATTATTCCCTCGGTCACTGCGTATCAGAAAACTTAAAGATGCCCCGAGGCGTAGCTTCAGTTTTTAAGGCGAAATTTGGGCGACAACAAAAACTGGCCAACCAACGTCCAACTGTTGGGAAAACGCTACGACTAAGGGATAGCAATGCAGACCATCAACGGTACATCTACTACCTGGTTACAAAACCAGCCGTCGTATCGCAGCCTGCGAAACTCGCTGTACGATTTGAGGGATTATCTGCTAGAGAATGACATTTTGAAGCTAGCCATACCGAAGTTAGGCTGTGGTCTAGATAGCTTAGTTTAGAGGACTGTTAGGAACATGATAGAAATCCTGTTCCACTGACTGGCGTTGAAATTCGCGTTTGCAGCTTTAACCCTAACGGACGTGTGGACCATCGACTGTCATTTCTTCAAAACTTCGAAATGCACCAAGGGTATTGCATGCTGCATGCAGATTTCGTCATGACGAACGGGGCGAAACAGTCATACGGAGGGGGCAGTGTAATGTACAGCGCCCGTCGTCGCCGCAGCGATGAGCGAGTGTCTATTTTTAGCGATGATGCAATAGCCACGGAGCGTCGTGCGTTGTAAATAGACCTCGGGTGGCGTGTTCTATTGAATTTGATGTTTTTATCTAGAATGATGTTCTAGAAATTTCTCGAATACAAACACCGGAGTAAATAAGCACTGTTAGCAAAAGCATTGGTCAGTCTGATATAAACAAGCGTCGTGAAACGAATAGTTGGTGATATAAACAGATAATCGACAAATAAATATAGTTATATAAATAGATAAGTGAAATAAATATTGTTTAAATAAATAATTTTAGTGTTTAAGTGTTTTCTAATATTTTTAGTCTTAAATTAGTATTTCATATTTGTTTAATCATAGTGTTAAATTTATTGTCATCTCATTATCATTTAATATCTCGTTATCTTTTTAATAAACTTTTATTTTAATTAATAATGATTGTCTAATATTTATACTTCCCTCATATAAATAAAAACGTTACAATAGTGTAACGCCCTCCGACGCCGCCGCTGTCACCACCACCGTCGCCGTAGCAATGAGCAAGTGTCTATTTATAGCGATGACGCAATCGCGCTAGCAGCCGGGCTACGTAAACATACAAGTCGCGACGTGTTTAAATACTTGCGGTCGCCTGAACCTTTTGCATTCATTACTATTATGCCGTCGAACATTCTAGAGCTCTCTGGAAGTTAAAACTCGAATCAGATGACGACGATGACATTATCTCTCATCGCAAAGAACAAAGTCAAGAAGAAGGAGGAAGAGGAATATGACGTGTGGAAATGGGAGGAAGAATTCATTTGTCACAAAATGCTGAAGAAGTCGCTGGATTTTACGCCAAGACGCTCGACCATACAACCAATGACGTATTCAATATCATCTTCAAGAATTGGCGCAAGTGCATGACAGAGAAAGAGAGATCTATCATAACTGATCTGAAGAAGTGTAACTTCAAGTGATGCACACGTACTTCAGGGAAGTTGCAGAGAAGAATAAGAACAGAACCAAGGAAAAAAGCTCGAGTTGAAGAAGAAGATGAATAAAGAGCCACAAAACGAATATAAGTTTTGTACCACTGATAGGTTTAAAGAGAAGATTGGTACCTTGAAGTATCTCCTGGCCACAAATAGAATGAAATCCGCCACGATCCCATCGTTACTACTTGGCTCGCTTCCTGGACTGAAAACAACAAGTGATGTTGAACACAGGCATAAAAGCTTGGCAGAAGTATGAAACTGCCTGCAAAATGGCCGAGCGCTTCGGTAGGAGCCGGAAGAAGATACAAGGAAGACTTGAAGAGCTAAGAGAAGTTGATTAGACAGAAAGCGGGGGCGTCGTACTTCATTGTTGAGGTGACGCTCAGGGCATGTAATAAAAAGGGAAGTCCAGGCGAATACTGTGAATTGTTTCTTATTGAAAGCGGAGCGCATGGAGCTACATGTACAGCGTGTCTCATTTTCGATGTTTTTTTAAGGTATCTCGTGTAATATTAATGATAGAGCGAAACCATTTGCACATTGCAGGGTCAACTTTTCGTGAAAAGATTAATAGTCACCACAAGAATTTTTGATCTTCTTTTGTTTCTGAGCTACAGACAAAAACTCGTTTGTCGCTCATTTTGAAAATATCTCATATCTTATTTATTATGATAGTTAGAGAAAACATGTTTTTAAAAAAATTTTACCGTTTTTCAAATAGAATGATATGGCGTAATTAGATTTTTTGAAAACTTAATAAGTTTCGAGATATTACACAATCTTATGTTTTTTTTAATGGGAACCAATGTTGAAAATAGTTTCGTTTTTTTACTTATTTTATAAGCTTTTCATTGATGTATAACAAATCTTTTTTCTTTTGTTTTGAACGTTAATAAAAGACGAATTATTAATTTATAGGGGTGAAAATAATGGAAATTATTAAGAAACAAATGAAAAAATCTATTCCAGATCATTTGCATGTTTCTAATAGTATTTGTTTCAGTTTTACTCATTTTTTCAATTTATTTACTTCAAAATCATATTTTAAACCATTTGGTTCGGATCATGTCAAAGCCAACTGTAATGTCGATAAATAGTAATTTAACTAACCCGAAAATAATTGGTTAAGAATAATTTTGAGAACAAAATTAATAGATATTGAATCAAAATAAACAAATGATGATTTGAAATATTTTTTTTCATTTGTTTCTTAAATTTCCATTATTTTCACCTCACTAAATTAATAATTCGTCTTTTATTAATGTTTAAAAAAAAAGAATAAAGACTTGTTATATATCATTGAAAAGCTTATAAAATAAGCAAAAAGACGAGACTATTTTCAACATAGGTTCCCATTTAAAAAATCATAAGTTTGTGTTATATCTCGAGAATTATTAAGTTTTCAAAAAATCTAATTAAGCCATTTCATTCTATTTGAAAAACGGTAAAACTTTTATAAAAACATTTTTTCTTTAACTATCATAATAAATAAGATATGAGATATTTTCAAAATGAGCGAAAAACGAGTTTTTGCCTGTAGCTCAGAAACAAAAAAAAAAGATCGAAAATTCCTGTGGTGACTATTAAACTTTTCACGAAAAGTTGACCCTGCAATGTGCAAACGGTTTCGCTCTATCATTAATATTACCCGAGATACCTTAAAAAAACATCGAAAATGAGACACCCTGTACAGTAAGATAAGTATTATGTCGTCATGCTTGATTATTCCTCAGAAAGGACACTATCCAGTGTTGCAATGAGGTTCCACTAGAAAAGCGCGTTTTCAAGAATCTACAGCTGTTCATGGAGAATGAAGGTGACGATCTGTTCGACAGGTTGAACACACAAATCTTGGATAAACATCTGCAGGAAAATGGATAGTCGTAACACTAAGATGTTCTGTACCTACAACGCTACGCGGCCAAAGAGAATAACTCAAACTGACCATCGATTGCCACGTATTTAAGACTTCTAAAAACGCCAAGGGTAATACATGGATTTCGTCATCACGAACTGTTCCTGGACGAAACACTCTTAAGGAGGGGGCAGTGTTACGTGGAACGCCCGCCGCCGCTGTCGCCACCGCCGTCGCGCCGCCGTTGCCGCAGCAACGAGCGAGTGTTTATTTATAGCGATGACGTAATTGCGCTAGCAGCCTGGCTATGTAAACAAACAAGTCGCGACGTGTTTAATTACTTGCAGTCACCTGAACCTTTTGAGTTTATTATTATTATTATTATTATTATTATTATTATTATGCCGTGGGACATTCTAGAGCTATCTGGAAGTTAATGGCAGCTGTATAAAAGGGATGCAGCTATACATAGGAGAGTCGCATTCACGTGGAGTGTTAGAGAGTATAGTGTTAGTGAAAAGCACAGCAGTATCGTAGTGAGCGTACGCAGTTTGTGTCAAATAGATACTCGGAAAGTTACTGGTATACTGGGATAGCTGTGGATGTGAATACTCGGTAGTGTTGACGAGTATTGGAAAGCTAGGTATACGGGGGCAGTAACGGCGAGTGAAAGTGGATACTCGGCAGTTGTGTTAAAAAGTTGTGGTATACGGATAGTCGGTGATACTGAGCCTGTGGAAGTGAGATAGTTACATAAATAGACAGATAGTGAGACGAAAGGTGTGATTTCTGTCCGACCAGTTGAATATACAGACGCTGTTGAGTCAGTTGAGTATATAGACGCTGTGGAGGTCGTTAGCCGGACAGTTGAACGTGATATAAAAAAGGTGATATGAATAGTCGAAATAAATAATTAGTAATATCGTGGAAATAAATAGTAGTATTAATTGGTTCAATAAATAAATAGTGTTAGTGTTATTTAGTTAATTATAGTTTTAGTCTTAACTAGTTTTTAATAATTGTTTAATATTAGTAGTACTCATTTTCATTATAGTTTAATAAACACTTATCTAAATAATAATATTTGTCTAATATTTACACTTTACCCATAATGCATAGAAACGTTACAGTACGTATATGTTATTTAGTTAATCGGAATAAAATTGGAGATTTGTGACACTGTAATATCAGTCCTATACGAGTATATCAGTAACTTTTCAAAAAATGAATTTAATGTCTTTATTTTTCTGTTGTATTTCATTTAAAAATAATGATGAAAGTTAATTGTTTTTGAATTCCACTTTATTGGATTCTTATCGTTGCATCGGGTTTTTGGGTCCTGATTATTGTGGATTAACATTTTGGTGGAGGATTTTTTATAGAATTCAGTGTCAAATTACGTTTTCCGAGCGGAAGTCAGCGCACGCTATATTTAATACGTCAAACAATACATTTACATTATTATTTATTACCATCCTACTAAGTCCCTATCACACACTACTGGATTTGGTTTTGTTTTTAATAATTTTAAATCGCACCAACTCACTCCCGACTCCACTGTCTACCTGAAGAACTAGGATGCGTTACACATATGCATTTTGTAGTAAAACGTTGTCACAGTACGTAGCAACTAATTGGGCGGAAATAAATAGGTCGTAATTGTAACATTACATGTAGTGGTATCATCATAATATGATCGTCATATGAAAAAAAAATTAAAACTTTAAAGTAAACATAAACTTTATACTATATTATTCTCAAAATAAATGTATGACATTGAAAGTAAATTAAGTAATTGAAGGTGAAGTATTAAATATTCCCACAATATTCGGATTTCAAAATGATATTTCTGTGCAGTTATCTTTACATGGTTAGATATCTAATGGACACCGACTTCGAAAATAATTTTGTTTATGGATTAAACATGACATGTTGTCATACCTTCTTACTGATACATACTGGTCACAAGACATGAAAATGTCCTGACTAGTGTGAAGCTGAAATTATCAATTTGTTTATTTTCGATGTTTGCATTTTCCAATTTTCGCAAATTTAATGTTTCCTCCATCTGCCTATAAGACAATCATGCTCGCCTCTTATTTTGAAGTGTTAGAGACTATATAAGTGAAATAAAATTAATGTTTCATTAAACAATATTTACATCGGTGAATAATAGATCGTCAGTTTAATACAAGAAATGATTATTAAAATTTAAAAAATAACAGTGTAAGGGCCATTTTCAGACACAGGCTCACTTTATGACTAATTAAAATTACTTTAAGACGTTATCTTTATTTTAAAGTAATATTACAGTCAATGGCGTGCAGTCAGGGTAAGCAAGGTAAGCTCTGCTTACCCATCAGTTCTGAAATGTAGTCCATCTTTTCTTTATAAGCCATTAAATATAAAATTATTTTGATAATTTTTACAAGATCATATACGTTATAATATGTATTAAATGTAAGTGTAAATATGACTATAACGTGAAAAGCGAGCTGAGCGGCAAATGCTCAAACGTGATTCGTCTATTATAATTTATCAATGTCATGTAAAGACAGTATATTCGACGCGTAAATTTATCAAGATCGGAACCATTCGTCAAGCCTTGCTATATGCAGAAAACTCTGTTTAGCGCACGACAATCGATAACGCAACTGAAGTGTAGCTATCAACCTTCGCATAAAAGCGAATTATTATAATTATTTTGATTTGATATGTTAGAAAATGAACTTAGAATAGTCAGAGTTCTGAATTATAATAGACATTTGAATATATGAAAACGAACTATTAGTCCAGACAAAATAGACAAATAAGTTTATATTTAGAAAAAATTCGCATAGAGCTGAAAATTGGTAAAAACCTTAAATACACTATTATAAATGAAATGCCAAAGTTCTCATTGATTCTATTTCTACTAAAAAAAATTATTCAAGGTTAAAGGACAAAAAAATTGGTTTTTCGCAAATATCTCGAAAAAATAATTACCCATATTAACATTTTACAAGAATACAAAATTAGAACTCACATTGTTTATACAAAAAAGGATTCTTACACTTTTTACATAGAATGAACTGTCAAAGAGTTATCAACATTTTACAAGACTACAAAATTAAAGCTCAACATTTTTTATACAAAAAAGAATCCTTGTACTTTTTACCAAGGATGAATTCTCAAACAGCTAGGTTAAAAAATATTTACCCAAAATAATAATTTATGAAAGAAATTTAAATACTCAAAAAATATACAATAATATGTACTCGTATTTAATACTAGAGTCCGTGCGTTTAGAGAAAAAACAAATCGGCGCAGTAGAAATTGTACTACCCAACTTACAGATGTTGAATATTAATAAACATTTAACTGAATAATATTTAAATGTTGTTTACGATACGTAATATTCATAAACAAGTATACATATAATTATTACTCGCACAAAAGACATTTGATTAAATATCTTTGTCCATATTTATATCTGTAACCTATATGCTACAAACAGCTGCTACCTATCACAATATCGTACCATCTCTACTTTCACAAGTTGGACCCGCCCGGATGAATTTTGGTCTGTGCGCCGGTTTTTTCTCTAAACGCACGGACCCTACTTAGTTTAACAGGTTTTACTGTTTATAATTTAAATTCATCGTGGCATCGAAAAAACTAAATTATCAATGATTTTTAAATTATTTTTGTCAACGCCTTCCTACAAATTTTCATTTTTTTTATTCACTACTCTGATTCTGTTAAAGAGAAGATAAAGCTGTTTAAAATTTTGAAATCAACATGAAATTCTCTTTCATATCAGGTACTATACGATTTTTGCCTATTTTAAACCACGTTATTCTACCTTTTACAAAATCACAGAAGAGGATAAAAAATGAAAATTTGTAAGAAAGCATTGATAAATATTTAAAAATCCAATGAATGAATTAAAACTGTTATAAACAGTGAAACCTGTTAGACTAGGTATTAAGCACGTTATTGTATATTTTTTAAATAATTTAAATTTCTACCTGTTATTTTGGTTAAATATATTCAAACCTAACTCTTTGACAGTTCATTCTATGTAAAAAGTGTAAGAATCCTTTTTTATATAGACAATGTGAGTTCTAATTTTGTATTCTTGTAAAATGTTAATATGGGCAATTATTTTCGAGATATTTTCAAAAAACCGATTTTTTGTCCTTTGACCTTGAATAATTTTTTAGCGGAAGTAGGATCGATGAGGACTTTATAAATTTCATTTATAATGGTGTTTTTAAGGTCTGTACCAATTTTCAACTCTATGCGAATTATTCCGAAGTTGAATGTCTATTTTGACTGAACTAAATCTGGAAAGCGCTTTATCCGAGAAAACATTTAAATTGATATGTTTCATTATTTCTATACAACAGCGGTAGTTTAGAGAATATTCACGTTAAAAAAAATTAAAACATAGGCAGCAATATATGGAATGGACATAGGTTGTCATCTCTTGTTCAAAAAGAATTACGGTTACTTATTTTGAATTGATATGATAAAAATGATTTTGATTTATTTATTTTGTAAATTAGAAAAGTTTACGGTTTATCAACTTTTTCTGCTTACCCAAATTTGAAACCCACTGCACGCCACTGACCACAGTGCTCCCTGAAGTACTAAAGTTAGGTTATGAAAACGAACAAAACTTTAATTTACAGTGTTAAAGGAAAGGAAAACTTTACTATGAAAACGGCCCTAAATTAACCATACTTCTCAAATTACTTACCTCTTTTGTAGCTACAAAGTCATTTAAACCATAAGAAATATATCCTGGAATACTTATAGTCGATAATCGGTACTCCGGTGGTCTAAATGACTGATAATATTTTAAATTTAATCCAATCCCATAGTCATATTTTGCAAATTTCCTACTATTTATATTCTGTATTAAATGGTCAATAGTTTTCATTGAAGTCCCTGCTGGATAATGACCTAGAATAATTGGAAACTTTTCCTAAAATTTTATCATGTCATAAAAAAGTTTGTAGTTATATATGTAAGATATCTAATATATGACTGTGTTTTTGATCATGGTCACATGCAAAACTAATGTATTTAACAATTTCCGTATTAAAAAAAAAACAGATTCGTCTTGTATATATGTTATGAAACAAAGATATTCATATTTATATTTTAAAACTATATTTTAAAATATTCAAACTGTATAAAAAGTAAATTACGAGTTTATGCATGTGTCCGTTCTTCGAGGCTCACCATTCAGATCTCGGAAACTCTAAGAGATACGAAGTTGGTTAAATTAGGACAAATATGGAATTTTGGTTTGCACTTCTTTAGGACACTTTTTTATTTTCTTTTGTTCAATTATTTTTTGTATTTTGGGCGTTCGGATTGCCAGGGTTCGTATTATCGACGCTCTACTGTACATCTTTAAAAAGATCTACTAATGGGACAACTTTGGCTAATTTAATCGACTTGGTATCTCATAGTTTCCAATGGTGATTGGTGAGCCTCGAAAAAACGGACACCTGTATTTGTTCATATATACTTATTTACATTAATGGCGTATTCCGTTAAAAACTGTCTTACAGATCTGTAAATAATGAATAAAATTTCAACGAAAACTGACACTCTTAGTTTTATATATAATTTTATCTTAATCAACAAAAATAGATGAGTTTCTGTCAGGTTTTTACAGATTTACAGATCTGTAAGACTAATGGTCAGTTTCACCAATATTTTAATTGGGAATTAAACAAAATAATACAACACATATAATGTATTTTATACGCATAAAACTGTTGATTTTAATTAATTTTTTTTTTAATTCTCAATTAAATATTGGTGCAGTCGACCATTAGAGTTTTGAATAGAATAGACCTATTTAAATGAATTGTTTCCTAATACAGGAAATTGAAAATAATACGAAACGAGTATCTTATACAATATGAAGCTCTGAAATTAATATGGTTTAGTTTATTTATTTTGATAATAACGATTGATAATATTAGAAATTATATTTTTTGCTTGTAATGTTTTCCCCAGTTATGATACCACTCAATTAAAGATAAAAGTTCTTCAATTTGGTAAAACCTAATGCTGAAGCATAATATTTTTCATCCTCTTAATTAACTAGGAAGGAAAACACTCTCATTTGAGCAAAAATTTAATATACTTCAATAGTGATTTTTTTTATACATAGTTATTCTTTTATGTTACAATACTTACAGGCGGTAAATTATCGTAATCCATGCCAAATGCTGTAAATACCATGAATTGACAAGTTAACAGTTGTACACCTGACTCTGTACATAGTCTTGATGTTAAATCTATTGGAAATTGATCATACGATAATACTTCACCAATACTAGCTCTTCGAGTATATTTCTAACAACAATATAATTTATTAATTTATATATAATTATAACAGAAATTTAAATGAATATAGTAAACTATTGAACAAGTGTGTAATGGTGGATCATGAAGTATGCCACACGAGCCATAAAAATCTATCTCTAAACGATAGTAAATAAATCTTATTTGTTATACCAAATTCCAATTAAAAATAAATTATATTTTAAAATTTTGGGCATATCTTTTAATCTTTTTATTTTTCCGAAATAATAAAAACACATGACTAAAATGAAATAATAATGTAGCAAGTTTGATCTAATTTAATAGACGTTCGTTTTTCTGATTTTTTGATCCCACGAAAATAATGCTATTCGGATAATGTCGCTTAGGTACCTACGGTATCACAAGGATACATGTATTAAATTATATAAATCGATAAAAAGTAGTGTAATATATAGTCTATTCCGCTTAATTGGGCCACCGGATAATGGGAGCACCAGCTTATTTCGGCCAAATCTCACGGAACAGAAACCAAACCAAGAAACTAACAATAATTTACATCGCTTAATTGGTACAACATTCCGCTTAGAGGGGTATTCCATCGATTTTTTAATCCTTTTTCTGATAATATATTATTAATATCCAGGAATATTGATACAAGCGCGATGTTATAATTCGAATTAGTAAGCGAGATATGAATTTTTGAATGTCTGAAATTATTTTGACGTCATAGTCCCGAGGTGGTTATGCTTCTCAAACAGCTAATTCCAGAGGTATCTGCATTGGGCATATTTTTTATTTATTTTTATTAAATATTCTTTCGCTGGTCAAATTAATTAGTAATGAATACATATATAAAAAATAATGTTCAAAACAAGTAAAATATTTAAAATAAAAATTATGTCAATCTATTTCATGAAACATTTTGACAATGTCATTAGGACGACAGTAGTGTTTCTATAGTTCTTATTTGAATTCAAATAAAATTTTTACGATAATAACCAATTAGTAGGCTCGGGCCGTTCCCAGGGACTATGACGTCACGTTTACAAAGAAATAAATATTTTTATTACAACAAAGTAATATTTCATCAGTTTATTTTTACTAAAACTCTTGATTTAAAGTAATGCTACTTTATAATTATTGAAGTTTACTATTTCTTTGCAATGGGAGATAACCTTATTCGAACAGTAAATTTCAGATTACAATAAATATATACGTACATACTTATTACATTACATACATCTAATCTTAGGAAAAAAAAATATGTACAAATAATTTAATATGATGCGATCTCATATACAGGCTGTTTTACAATTTCAGGTACAAACTTTAAGGAGTTATAGTTCTGACCAAAATGATTAAAAATAGTTTATTTAATATGGGTCCGGTCTTCAACAGTTTCCGGGATATAAGGCAGTGAAAAATAAATGTTTACGGGGTTTACCTCTGCTATGTCGAAAATTATAAGAGTTACGACTTCGATTAATGACACTTTTTGTTTAACTTTTAGAGGTTATCTTAGATGTTTTTCAGAAAAAAATCAAATATCTACTACGTATAATAATAATTAATTATTAAATAACTTTTTAACTACTAGAAATTGAGAAAAATATTATATATAAAATTTGATTGTATTTTTATAGTCTATTTACTGGCAAAGACAAAATTTTGTTCGATCGCTTTTTTGTCAGTTTTTCTTCGATTTTAACACAAAACGGGCTCTTTCTCGGTAAAAGTTGAAGATCAGACCTATGTTTATTAAGCTTTTTTAGTTATATTGGTCAATACTATACGCCCTTAAAGTTTGTACCCGAAGTTCTGATACAAGTTGTACAACAGCATTTCAGATATATCATATTAGCTGCTACCACAAACCTTGTTTTGAATACAAACTATGTTCTGCTTTAAAATATTATCTTTAAAAAGTCGTTTTTTAAACATGCGGGTGAAATTAAATATTGAAATTTGGCATTTTCAAAACTGCGTGTTCAAAACAAGACTTGTGGTACCAAATATTATGTTTGCATCCGTACTGAACACCTGTGCTGATTTGGTAGAAGTGCATACATTCAAAGACAAATTACTACACTTGATGAATTTTTAATGAATAAAAATTTTATGTGGCAATTTAAACATATTTTACTTTAGAATTTATTATTATTTTTTCTTCAAAGTTTATAATATTTTCTTATACTTAATATTTTTGTAAAAATATTTATATATTTTTTTTAAATTCTTTGTTTAATTTTACGTGAAATTCGCTCAATTAAGGCAGCCGCTTAATTGGACAAGAATGACCTAGCCCGATATGTGTCTCAATTAAGCGAAATCGACTGTAATAATATTACATTGTTTCAGGTTAAATTTAAAACGCTTTCAAAATGAAAAAATCTGATGTGGCCAGCACATAACCTCCCGTCAATTCCATGTTTAAAATAGCAATGAGCTTCCGATTGATCGTTTGTAAACAAAATCTAATTTCTCGTTCCAATAAATAGAAAAGTCTGTAATACGAAATTTTGGATTATATTCTATTATGTTTTTCCTCGAAAATCTGTTAAAAGCTCCAAATGGAGTACCACTTCCGGTTTATCATATAAGTGTAGTCAAAATCGAGTTTTCAATACCAAATTTCATAAGTTTTGGATCATGTTTTAATATATTTTTTCAATAAAATCTGTTTATAGCTTTCTATAAAGTACTATTTTCGGTTTATCAATTAAAAAAAATATAATACGTCGTTTTCATTAATATAAAAATCTTAAATACTAATTTTGAAAAGTTTTGGATTGTATCAATATATTTTTCACGAAAATATGTTCAGAACTGCAAATAAAGTATCACTTTCGGTATACCAATTTTAACCAAAATCTAATATGTTGCTCCCCTTTATATGAAAATCTTATATATTAAATTTGACAAGTTTTGGAATATATCATAATATATTTTTCACGAAAATCTGTTCAGAGCTTCAAGTAAAGTATCACTTTTGGTTTGTCAATTTTAGCCAAAATCTAATATGTTGTTTCCTTTCATATAAAAGTCTAAAATACTGAATTTAAAAAGTTTTTGAATATATCATACTATATTTTTCACGAAAATCTGTTCAGAGCTTCAAGTAAACTATCACTTTTGGTTTATTAATTTTAGCCAAAATCTAATGTTATTCCCCTTGGTATGAAAGTCTTACATACTAAAATTGAAAAGTTTTAGATTATATTTTAATATAATTTTTTCATTAAAAACTGTTATGGGCTTCGAGTAAAGTATCACTTCCGGTTGTCCAATTTTACCCAAAATCTAATCAACTCGTTATATGAAGATAGAAAGCTTAAATACCTACGGAAAACAGAAATTTTCGGAGGTTTGTTGTAAGAGTTATCGTGGGCGAAAAAAATCGTCACGCACACACACATACACACAAACACACACACACACACACACACACACACACAAACACACACACATACACACGCACACACACACGCACACACACACACATACACACACACATACACACACACACACACACACACACACACACACACACACACACACACACACACACACAGAGAGACATCATCGTAAAAATAGTAAAAACGTGTTGTGGGGACCCTAATTCGTGCTTATCTACTGAAAACTCACCATCGAATTTTTGGCACAATTACATAACCTCCCTACCTACGGTATGACGGGAGGTAATTTTTTTAATAATGTCAGGAAAATAGTTAATGAATATATGTTTTTAGCCATTTAATCTTGGTAAGTTATCCTAAATTTCATGTTTGTTTTTGAATGAATATATTTATTTAATAGGCTACTATTTAAAAAAGAATTTTAAGATGTAACTAATATTTTATAATGAAAAATATTTTGTACTAACAGTAACAAAATAAACATAAATGTTAATTGGTATTAAAATTATTATTTAAAATGTAATATTGTACGAATAATTACACATTGTCTTCATAGTCTTCGTCGCTGCTTTCTTGCGGGTATAAACATTTTTGACAGACTGTACTCATTTGCTTTACACATATTTTTTATTTATTTATTTAATAATTAATTAATTAAAATATTTAATTAATTGATTTATTTATTAATTAAACTAATTAATTACTCACTTAATCGTTGAGCCCTTTTACCATTTCTGGTATCGGGCTTTTCGTGATGTTGGGTTCATTTATACTTCTTTTCTTCTACCACTGGAGATCTTCGCTATAGTTCTCTCCAGCCCTTTCTGTCCTGTGTCCTACTTCTTACTTCATTCCAAGGAATAACCCTTCTTTCTACCGCTTTCTTGACTTCATCAATCCACTCTTTTCTAGGTCTTCCTCTTCGTCTTCTTTTATTTACTCTGGCTTCAAATACCTTCTTTGTGTCTCTCTCTTCCCCCATTCTTTGTATATGACCAAACCATCTAAGTTGCCCTTCTTCTATTACTTGTTCTACGGGTTTTGTTCCTAGTTCTTCTCTGTACTTAACATTTTTTATTCGGTCCAATTTTGTTTTCCCCTTTATCTTTCTTAAAAATCTCATTTCTGTGTTTCTTATTCTGCTTCGCGTACTGTCCAGAGTGGCCCATGCTTCCGATCCGTATGTTAATACTGGTATAGCTACTTTTTTAAACACCCGTACTTTTGCTTCAGTTGGTATTTCTCTTTTTTAAAAAAAGGTTGATTTTATAGTGCTAAATAACTTTCCAGCTGCTCCTACTCGCTCAGTGATTTCTCGGTCTATTTTTTCCGTCTGCCGTGAATATGGATCCCAAATATTGAAATTCTTCGACCTGCTGTATGTATTTTTTTTCCAATTTAATCGTGTGACTTTTCGGTTTTCCATTGATGACCATCGTTTTTGTCTTTTCGTAACTGTTTTTATGTTTATGTTTTTTAACCAGAAGTTGAAAGTATCTAAAAATTTTTGTAGTTGTTCTTCGTTGTTTGCTAGCAGGACTTGATCGTCTGCATAGCATAGCTCTGAGATGGTGACACATCTCATTTTCCATTGTCCTATCTGATACTATTTTATTTCTTTTGTGGCATTCTTAATAGCTGTGTCGATTACGATAGTGAAGAGTAGTGGACTCAGTATACATTCTTGTACAAGGCCTATTTATGTCTCAAATGATCTTGAGTGGTTATTATTAGTCCACACATAGCATTTGGTTCCCTCATAGAATCTTTGTACTCCCTCTATCAGATATTCTTTTATTCTTCTTGTTCGTAATGCTTTCCATACGTCTTCTCTTTTTATTCTATCATACGCTTTCTCAAAATCTATAAAGCATATATGCAGCTCTTTCCTAATAGCTTTTTCGCTTATCTGCCGTAGCATAAATATTTCTTCCAATGTTGTTTCTAATTTTGCTCGCAGTCTTACTTCCAGTATTCTAGCGAAGATTTTGGCGACTGTGCTTATTAGTGTGATCCCCCTATAATTGGTGCATTCTCTTGAATCTCCTTTTTTAAAAATTGGCGTGATTATCCCTACTTTTTAGTCTTCTGGTGCTTCAGCTCTTTTCAGTATTCGATTCATAAGTTCCAGCATTTATATTTTTGCTTCTTCTGGCGCTGTTTTTATTATGTCAACAGTCACTTTGTCATTTCTTGGCGCCTTTCCTAATTTGGCTTTGGTAACAGCTTGTTCCAGTTCTTCAATAGTGACTTCTATTATTGTCCTGCTTTTTCCACTATTTGATGCTCGTATCTTGTTTTCTTCCTTTCTCATGGTTATTTCATTCTTTTCTATTATTTCTTCAAAATATTGTCGCCACCGTTCCATTATTTCTTCCTCGGTTTGCAAAATGCCTCCATTTTTATCCTTTATATTTCTCAATTTAGGTGCTTCCTTCTTCCTTAGATTTCTTATTGTTCCATAAAAATATTTAAATTTCTTTGTAATTTTACTCCATTTTTTCTCCAAACTCTTTCCATGTCCTATCTTTTTCCTCTCGAATTACCTTTTTTACATTTATTCTTTCTTTTTTATATATTTCATAATCCTCGTTTGTCCTCTTTGCCAGATAGATCTTCCACTATCTCTTTTACTGCCTGTTTTACCCGTTCGCACCACCATGCCATTTTCTTTCTGTTCTTGTTACTCACATTATTTTCTCCACAGGTTAGTTTTGCAGCTTCTAAGATATTACTTATCAGCGCTGTCCACTCCTCTTCTATAAGTGAGTGGTCTGTCATATTCTCTATTTTACTTCTCCAAATTTCTTTATATTTTTCTCTGTATTCCGTTATTCTCAATTTAAAACATTTTATCTTTTTATTTATAACTTTCTTTCTTTTTTGCTCATTGTTTACATTTTTAGTCCTTAAGTCCATCTTCAATAAATAATGGTCGCTTCCTATTTCCAGGCCTCTTTTAACTTTCACATCTTTAAATAAGCGAAAAGTTTCTTTATCAACTAAGAAATAATCTATTATTGATGCCTCATTTCTACTTTTCATTTCTCTTGTTATTTTGTGTATCTCTTTATGCTTATAGTGCGAGTTTGTTATTAAAAGCAAAACTCAATTAGTCTCTGTCCGTTGCAATTTTTCTCTTTCTCACCTTGTTTACCTAGGCACCATTTAAAGCCATTGTTCTCCCTGACTACTCTTCCATTCATGTCCAAAATTCCGTTTTTTAGAACTATTCTTTTTTCTATCCTTATTCATGTTCTTTGTCATTGCACTTTTCATCATTTTAAAGGGTTCTTTCACTCTACCCCGTAATGCTAATTGTTTTTTAAATCGGTTTCTTTCATAATTTTATTGTCCTGTTCATTCCATTTATACAATTCATTATTGATCCACAATTTTTTATACCCTACTCGTGCTTTTTTCTTAGCATTCCTTTCCTCTCTAGTCCTTGTTCTTAATTCAGCTTGGATTCTTCTTTCATTGTTTGTCAAATCATGTTCTAAGTAGATTTTGCTTCCAATATTTCATTTCTACTAAAATTATGTCTTTCTCGCCTTTCTTGTTTAATTGAATAATTGCTTGGGTTTCTACATCTACCTGCATATGCTCTTTAAATAAATTTTTAACTTCTTTTATCTTATCATGACGCACTTAAAGCCTGTAATTATTATGTTATTTTTTCTTTTATCTTTATCTCAGCTCTCTGTTCTCTTTTATAGGTTTTCAATCTTGTCCATTAGTTTACTTTTCTCTTTTTGCCACTCTTCATCCTTTTTCTTCATATCCTTTCTTAATTTTTCATTTTCCTCAATGTTTTTTGTTAGCATTTGATTCCCATTTTCATTATCATCCGTGTTTTTCTGTATCAGACCTTTTAGTTCTTTGAACATTTTGTCTATTTTTTCCATTTCTTCTTGTTTTATTATCTGTATTTCTGTTTCCGGGGATCGAGGTATTAATCTACTTCTTTTGAATATTTCCTCTTCTGACTGAGGGCTAGTTATTTCAGATCTCTCTCTCTCTTATTTTGATAATTCATGCAGATTATTTCCTTTATATGTTCTCAAAAAGTTTCTACGTAATAGGGCTCTCAAAGGAGTATTATTATGGCCGCGTATTCGAAACTTTTGTTGTTCACTGGCATTTTAAACAATTACTTTTGTCACAGATATTATTTCACGTAAGATTATTTTTATTAAATTTATTATGTTTTGTCTTTAAATAGCTATTTAGGTACGTAACCGATGCTGTTGGATAAGAGCTACATTTAATGATACTGGTATTCACGTATTTTATTTCAGTTTATTTCTAGATTTCAGTGTGAGAACATCGATATTATAGTGATTCAGGTGAGAGAGTTAATCTAGCATGTGTATGATTGTGGGTGTGCATGTGAGCAGTACTGGGTACTGTAGTGGCCGCATCGTGTGAACCCGAGGGTCGCCAACGGTAGCAGCAGGGAAGGCTGTAGTGACCCACATCTGGTGTCGCCAACGGTAGCAGCAGTTAGGGCTGTAGTGATCTGATCCAGTTGGTTAAGAGGAATGTCTCCGGATCACCACCGAAGCGGCAGTGGTTCCGTAGTGGCCGCTCGTGTGAACCCGAGGGTTGCCAGCGTAGCAGCAGGGAAGGCTGTAGTGACCCACATTCTGTGGTCGCCAGCGTAGCAACAGTTAGGGCTGTAGTGATCTGATCCAGTTGGTTAAGAGGATTGTCTCCGGATCACCACCGAAGCGGCAGAGGTTCCGTAGTAACTAGCGGTACTGCCCGTAGTTGCCAACATGTGTGTACAGTGTGTGAATGCCTGAACCTTTTGCAAATGATTGCCTTCTCACTGAGTATTTCTCATGTGTTAATTCTTTTACAGAAATAATCACGGCGTGAAGGAGGATTCCGCGTGACCGAGTTCGGCCAGGCGACGGTCATCTAGATTTGTTATTATTTTTGTATTAATACTGTATATACCGGTTTGGGTGATAAATGTGTTTTAATATTCTTATTTTCAGCGCTAACATTTAATCGTCATTTATAACACTTTACGTTTGCGTTTGGAGCTACCGTGCGCTATGTTACTCTTCTGCTTGATCAGCTGTTTGACCCTGATCCACTGTCACCAATCACGTTTCAAACGCTCTTAAAATAGTTCACCAACTTTTAATGATAGTTCCACAAAGTTTTCAGAATTCTTACACCGCAAGAACCAAAGAATTTAAAGATTTTTAAATTTCTTTGACACACCACGCACTATTACTGTCTCCAGCGGTACTCAAATTTAATTAATTAATAAATTTTTGTATTTACGTATTACTTATTTACATATTTACGTATGTACGCATGTGCGCATGTACATATGTATGTACGTGTGTATGTATGTATGTATTTATTTATATATTTATTTATTTAGGTATTTATTTATTACATAGAATAAACAAAGTTATATTTGTATATAACAGGTCTGTTAATAGTCGGGTGGGGTGATAGGAATACCCCAGGCAAGGTTTTTTACTTCCTTGTACGAAGTAAAGGAAGTATTGTAATCGCGAGAAATTTCGGTTTTCAGATTTCAACGGAAATATCCATTTTGACCATCCCTGAATCCATTTTGACTAATTTCGTTGTGACGTCTGTACGTACGTACGTACGTACGTACGTGCGTGCGTACGTGCGTATGTATCTCGCATAACTCAAAAACGGTAAGCCGTAGAAAGTTGAAATTTTGTATTTAGGACTGCTATAACATCTAGTTGTGCACCTCCCTTTTTGGTCATTACATAATTTCTAGAAATGGTACTTTATTTGAAGCCTATAATAGATTTTAATGAAGAACTATTTTAAAATATAATCTAACACTTTTCAAATTTGGTATATAAGACTTTTATGTCAATTGGAATAACATAGTAGATTTTGGTTAAAACAGGCTAACCGGAAATGACATATTACCTGAAGTTGTTAACAGTTAATCTTCAATAAAATGGTTTCAATTTGATTTTAGAAATAAATGCTTCAAATAAAATTTTTAGAGAATTAAATGCTGTGTCTAACACATCAAGTATTATTAAATTAGCCCTTTGTATAAGTGAGATATGTATATTTAAAACTTATATACTTTTTGGTTTTTATAATGAAGCTTGCTATGGATTAGGACAAAAAATAACAAAAAAATAAAAAATAGATGCTAATGTCAAATTACGTCAAATACGTGGAATTTTATACTTGGGTCTATACTTCATATTGGTCTTGTGTACAAGGAAGTCGTGTGGTGTCCACATCAGATATTTTTCATAATAAAACGCAAGCACATCTCGCTGCGACAAGGTATTGAGACACTCAAAATGTTTGTACGTAAAATAAAATAAATATCCCTAGGAAAAGGGCATGGGGTGTCATAAACACCCCATCCGCCCGTTTAAGGGTTAAATTTAGGGTTCGTAAAGCCTGCTTTACAGATTGCATAAAATAGAATGGAATATGGAATAAAATAGAATGGGAATAGAAATTTTTAAAATCATTTATAGTTTGATGGAATGGAATAAAATGTTACTTTTACAGTAAATTAAATATTCATTCTTGTGAGCTAATTTAAGGGTTTGTGAAGTAAATATATGTCATTTGGCAATTGTATGGTTTGTGAGTTTGTGACAGAGTGATTAATAAATATTTATTATTTATATCTGCGAGATGAAACGAAAAGTACGGATAGCGATTCGTTTCTTAAGTGCACCCGTATGAGTGTATCCTTATTTACGAAAAAACTACAAAACAATACATCGGAATCACAAAAATAGCATTGGAGTAACCATAATGGAATAGGAACAGGAATAGAATAGAAGAAGAAATAAAATTTGGTAATTTCGTATTCTATTCTTTGCTATTATATTCCATTCTATACATATATAAATAGTTCCATGCATATGCACTGGTTTATATTTTTATTCCCTGTGCTATTCTATTCTGTTCTATTCCATTCAGTACTATGTAATCTATAAAGCTTGCTTAATAAATAATTTTTTTTCCATGCAGAATTCTAAAAGTATGCTGCCATTTCTGTTTAGAGTTTCCTCCCCTTTTTATAATAATTTTAATTTAAACCAACCACAATCATTATTTCATTTTTAGCCTTCTGTAGTTTGTAGAAAAATTCCTCTTCTACTTTCATTCTATCATTTTCATTTGGCCCGTACGCAACAATACAGTCTAATTTTTCATTTATCCTTAGCTCAAAGTTTAAAATTCTTGAATCGTCTTATTATAATAATGGCAGTAAAATAATATTAGCCCGAACAAACAAATATGTTATTCGTATTAAAATATGGCAAAGGAAATTTTTGACAACCCGGCATCAAAAATTAGTTTTTTGACATTTGGATAGACTACTTGATAAAATTTATTTTAATAATTACACGGCACAGTCCCTTACATTTTATTTTTTCTGTCTAAATCGATACAGATATCACAAATTACACAGAAACAGAAAAGTTTGCAATTGAATGTATATTTCTGAAAACTAATAATTTTACGTGTTGACCTTGCCATTAAAAAGTTATGGTTTAATCATTGTCGTGACAGTCAAGTTTCAAACACTAGTGGCTCACTAATAATAGCAAATACCATAAGATGAAACTATATCCATTTGGATTATTATACCAAATTTCATTCAAATAGAACAAAGCGTTTCGTTTTTGTAAGCATATTTTTTTAGAAGGACTATCGGATATAGGTAAGTTTAGTTAAAGCGTCTTTTTTTGAGCCCAGGAACCTGTGGTTAAGCCATGCCATGTCCTCCTATTTCCAAGACAGCCTGTATGTACACATATTATTCTCTCGCTCAATATAATATTTTAATGCAGATTAATACTAACACAAATTTCAAGTTCTAAAAATTAGTACTTACATACAAAGCAGGCCATATCGGTATCAATTTCGTAAGTGGTGACCGAATGTATTGGATAAAAGCAGTAGGTGATAGATAAACCATGTATTTAACTCTTTTCTTAGCGTGTACAGGTAACTCTGATGCATATACTAACTGAATGTTTGTTCCCATGGACTGACCTATTAGAATAATATCCTTTCTTCTGGTGGTTTTATAAATGAAATCCAAATTTTTTGGTAAATCATAAACACCCATTTCGTGAAAACTGAAATTAGAAAATTATTTAACTTATAACATCTTTAAATTAATTATTCTTACAAGATAATAGGTGTATTGCAAAATTGAAACGGGTAGTGTATTTAAATTATACAGAACAGGTAAACTTTATTTTTTACGAAACCCCAGTTTGCGAGTTCTCAGTTTTACGAACAACAAATAAAGCATTGAGCTGATAATTTGAAGATAAATTTTTATTTATATGTACAGTACAGAGTGATTCAGCAAGAGTGTGCTAAAATAAAACCATATATTAAGGGAGTCATTTTCAGTTAATATGTTATTTGGAGGTATGTCGACAAATTTTTCTTTACAGAGTTACAGCCCTTTGAAAGTGCACCTTATCAGAGACTTTTTTATTATTAACTCTGGTTCTAGTTCGTTAAAATTTTGAAAATTGGTACGAAGATACTACAGTGTGTTCAATAAAATTCCTAACTCAGAATAGGCTATTAACAGAGAAACGTAAGTCTGATCATTATTCAATTCAAAGGTGAAGATGACAAAATTGATCTTGAAATGTAATTTTAAAGAGTAAAACAATAAAGAAGGATACAGTATATTGACATTTTCCGTTTTCTAATTTGTTTCCATTTCTAAAATTAGGTTCCAGAAAAACTCTGATTTCTGCAGATAACATTTTTGAATTTCGTTAGTTCAGAGTCATGCAGTTGGGTTCGGTGTAGTGCAGTACAATGCATACTAGTGCAACATATTGAAAAAAACAGATAAATGTAGTTCAGTGTGTTACGTGACGTTTTATATTTTGGGAGATTCTGCATATTCATGTTCAACTTCATTTTCCTCGCAAATATATACGGAGCTGTTATCCATGGTGTTTATAAAGTTATAATACTTTGTTGACTGACAAATATTTGTCACGTCGTTAATTTCTTAACCTCAGTTCTCCATGTTTATTCCAAAACAGATTTCTCATCCCCACAGTTGACCTACTTTTCTACTCTTGCTTAAGAGCAAGGATAGGAAAGTCCGATCTAGTGCAGCTGATCATTTCATCGAACATGTTGCATTAAACTGACCCGCTGTCCAAAAACGCGTCATAGTGAAAAAGTTTACACCAGTTTACGCTAGTGCTTGTCATCGAACATTTTTTTTTATTTTCACCTATAAAATATTACGTACAATGCAAAATTACACGAGAAAGGTAATCTTGCTAAAACTTGAGAAACTCGGTAGTTTTTGAGATATTTTAATTTTTAGAAAAAAAAAGGTAACAATTAAGTAAGTGATAATGAAATTCATATAAATTTATTCTTGGATATCTCCGTTGATATTCTCCGGACGTACGATAAGCATTACCGTTACAGTATCCTTTAAATAAACTCCATATATACATAATCATTGACACTAAAATTTTACATTTTTTGTTAATAACAAAAAAACCCATATATTAAAAATAAGGTAATTAACAATAGATATGAACAGATTATATTTATTTTTTATATTCTGTCTATTCCTATAGTAATTTGATTGTTTTTAACTGATAACCAAATATTTTGAATAATTGACTTTTCTAAAAATTAAAATATCTGAAAAACTACTGCGTTTATCAAGTTTTAGCGAGAGTACCTTTTGTGTGTATCTTTGCATTATGTAAATATTATACCGGGTGTCTTAGGCCGACCGACACATGGGCGATTAACATGTAAAATTAGTTAATTGTGAATAGTATCTCCCCAGTGCAAGATATTAAGATGAAATTTTGCATGCTTATCCGGGGATACTATTTCTATGGATTTCAATTCAAATCAGTCAATTTACAAGTGTAATATTAGAATAAATTAAGAAAAATTGTAGAAGTACCATGAATGTTATTCATATCTTGAAAATAATAGTATCTAAGCAACAGCTCTGATAGAGTAGGGCTAACGTGCGCGCTTCACAATTTAGAGAGTCGGGTTCGAAACCAACCGACGGCAATATTTATTTTTTAATTTTTTCTTTTCAAAATAATTTTTATTATTAATATGTTTTTAATCTTTTATTAATATTTAATTTAATAAAGTGGATACATTGTACGTAACAAGATTTATTTATTTAAAAAATATTTTATTATTTGCTTTATTGGTTTATTATAAATTAAATTTCTTCAAATTATAGTTAGCCCTGACGAAAACAAAAAAACGAGAACATTTGATTTGAATAATCAAACGTCAAATGCAGATTTGTATTGTACTATCTTTATTTGTTGCTAGTGTTATTTAAATAATATGGATTTAACTACAAAAGATAAAATTCGTATTGTGAAATTATTTCACATTGGTAATAGCCTACAGCAAACTGCTGATGTATTTTCTGCCGAAAATCCAGAAAAAGTAGTTAATAAATCCCGTGTAAGGCGTATTATTAACAGATTTGAAGAAACTGGGTGTGTTGCTAATCACACAAAGCAGGAAATACAACCAATTGAAAATGAATTTGAAGAAATAATAATTGCGCGGGTTGAAGTGGAGCCTACTATTAGTTTAAGAAGTTTACAAATGGAATGTGGAATAAGTAGAACAAAAATTGCTAGAATACTTAAGAAAAATGGATTTAGAAGTTACAAAGTAGGTAACCATCAAGAATTGCGAGACGGCGACGAAGAAAGAAGAGCAACTTATTGTGAAACAATTATGGATAAAGCCAATGAAAACAGAAACTTTTTGTATTCCCTCTGTTATACCGATGAATGCACATTTATTCTTCATAACGAAGCGAATGTGCAAAACTTTCGCCACTGGTCAAAAGATAAACCAACTCTTCAAAATTTATCAAGAACACAATATCCCCAGAAGGTTAATGTTTGGGCGGGAATTTTGGGATCACACATTATTGGACCATATTTTATTGAAGGGACATTGAACGGTCCAAAATATTTAGATTTATTGGAAACAGTAGTTGGGCCTAGACTTACAGAATTAAATATGGAGAGGATATGGTTTCAACAGGATGGGTGTCCAGCGCATAACGTGCAAATTGTCAAAGAATATTTGGACAATTCATTTCCAGATTCTTGGATTGGTTTAAATGGACCAATTAATTGGCCGGCAAGGTCTCCTGATCTAAGCCCCTTAGATTTTTTTCTTTGGGGTCATTTAAAATCAAAAATTTACGGCCATTATGAATTGACCATTTTAGAAGACCTGAAAGCGGCAATAAGGAATGAATGTAGGCTTATTTCTAATCGACAGCTAAGCAACGTGAGACAGCAATGTTACGATCGTCTCGGATTTTGCTTAGCGCAAAACGGCGGCCATTTTGAATATTTATTATAATTTTTAAATTTTAATGTTGTAATTAGTAGGTACGATTTAATATTTAAATTAATCTTGTTACGTACAATGTATCCACTTTATTAAATTAAATATTAATAAAAGATTAAAAACATATTAATAATAAAAATTATTTTGAAAAGAAAAAATAAAAAAATAAATATTGCTGTCGGTTGGTTTCGAACCCGACTCTCTAAATTGTGAAGCGCGCACGTTACCCCTACTCTATCAGAGCTGTTGCTTAGATACTATTATTTTCAAGATATGAATAACATTCATGGTACTTCTACAATTTTTCTTAATTTATTCTAATATTACACTTGTAAATTGACTGATTTGAATTGAAATCCATAGAAATAGTATCCCCGGATAAGCATGCAAAATTTCATCTTAATATCTTGCACTGGGGAGATACTATTCACAATTAACTAATTTTACATGTTAATCGCCCATGTGTCGGTCGGCCTAAGACACCCGGTATACGTAAAAAATGTTAATAGGTAAAAAAATAACGATAAAAAATGTTCATAGGCTCCTCATCTGAGACGCCTCTGGTTGAGACACAGAAACAAAAGAAACTATAAATATGCATCTAAATAAGTAGTATCCTCGTATCAAGTTTCAAAATTTTATTGCAACTAGTACCAGAGTTATTAATAAAAATGTCTGATGAGATATACTTTCAAAGGATGTAACTCTGTAACGACCAATTTCCGGACATACTTTCATACAAAATTTTTACTCAAAATGACTCCCTCAATACGAGTATATGGTTTTATTATGGCACACTCTTGCTGAATCACCCTGTATATGTACATATGTTTTAATTTGATTCCATTTAAATACACACCTCATCATTTTATTAATACATATTTTAAAACATCCTAATATTTTTTAATAGGATTATATCAAAGTTAGCATGATTGTATGTGCATGGTTTTCTATGTGTAAATCTGTATCCACACTAAGCAAACATTTGAAAAAACACATTATGACAAACTTTTAACAAAACTTGTCAAACGTTTACGAAATGTTTGCCAAACATTTTTGTAAGTTTGTTAAACCTTTATTTGTGGTAGAAATGTTTCCCGCGAGTGTACCTTCAAACATTGAACCACGGAGGTTTTACTGTGCCTGTCCACATACCAGATTTTGTTTTTGTGCCCCATCAAGGGCTTCTGCAATTTCCAGCACGGCGTCCGACTTTTTAATTTAAATTTTTATCTCGCGGAACCCACATCATCGTACTGTTATTTCTTGGTCCCATCTTTCTTCAGTCATGGTTACAACGTTTTGGACTCGCTTGCATTGCAAATAATATTGTAATGCGACGCAGCGAATATTCGAGAAACACTGAATGTTTTCGACGGTTAGTGACTGAAACGAATTAAAATAATTCTGAAAATATACTACACAAAACACGTCCATATCAGACAATTGTTTATCAGATTAGCAAACGTTTAGCAAATATTTTACATATGTTTGACAAACATCTGCTTATTGGGGACGTACCTTAATAATGCCTCGCTGTACGATTTATTTTGTTATACTAAAATTCTTAATGTGGCGAGCGCAGCTGATGCGCTAAGCGTGCGAGTCTAACGTCCGTTTCACACACAACGATTTTTGGTAAACGTATCGTAGCGTTCTTGTTTTCACACAGAACAATTTTTTGCCGTTTTTCGAGTTCAGTAACTATCTGGACGTCATTGAAATCACAGCTTGTTTCAATGAATCAGTGAAAAATTATTATTAAGTTATGGTTAGCTCATCTTTGTAGAAAAAGTCGGATATGTAGTCGACTTAAAGCTCTCAAAATCTGGTTGTAATTCTAGACAGACCTCACATCATGCATTTCTTAAAAACATACAGGGATTTATCCTGCAACACAATCTAGCTTCAATTAAAGATATTATAACGTCAGCATCAATATTTTCAGCTATTTTAATAACGAGGTTTGCCGTTTTTGTGCCACGCGGAAGCTGACGTACGACTAAAAATCGTCGCGTGTGATAGGCTGCATTTGGTCAAGTGAGCCCCTGTCTTCCCGGAACGGCACGGTCGCCGTCCATTCTAGTGACAACGGACAGCTTGCAAATAGTACGCTCACGGCGCCATGCCGTTACCATTCTGTGTAAAAGGTCTCATACGGCTCTTCATTCAACTAATGAAATGTATGTCGATGATGTAATAGTCGCGCGTCCGGAGGCGGCTGACGAATCTTAACACGTGCATGGGGTCATATTGTTCGCGAACGTTCGAGAGTAATCTGGAATTAATAGCGAGCGGTATAAAAGGTGATTCGGCTCTGCGTGAATCAGTGGAGCCTACAACAGTCTATAAGTCTAGTTCACAATTTACGGTCGTCAGTAAACCGGACTGAGCCTTATTGGGTGTGAAATAAATAGTGATATAAATAAATACGTCTAATTAGCCTAGTCTACAAGACAGACACTGAATCGCATGATATGAATATAGTGAAATAAATATCGAGGTAATAAATAGTGCATTGTGTTATTGTTTAAATAACTAATCCTGGTGTTTAAGTGTTTAATAACATTCTTTAGTTAGTGTTTAAATTTGTTTATAATAGAGTGTTTCTATTTATTAACTTTTTTTAATTTATTTCGTATTTAATAAACTTTTTTAGGAAAAATAATATTTCTCTTATTTTGCACTTCACCCAAACAAATAAACGTTACATTATTAATTCGTAAACCCAAAGTATATACATGTATTTAAACAAAGGTTTCACCAAATAATCCCGATGAAAAAGTTTATAAAAGTATTGTAGCGGACAACGGACGTCGCTACCGCGCCGCCATCTCCGCGGGTACTGGCAAGTATATTTGGATCCATTTTACTGTAATGCCATTTGGGCTCTGCAATGCCCTTGCAACGTTTGAACCTCTCATGGAGACAGTATAGGGTGGGGTATAGCAGTTGACCCGAAGAAGATAAAGGCTGTGAGAGATTGGCAAGCACCTAGCTACAAACACGAAATTAGAAGTTTTCTTGTTTTGTGAAAATTGGTGACGTTCTTTCCCAGATACAATACGGACATGAAAATGTTATTTAGTAAGACCTTGTCAAAACAGGAAAGAAATTATTGTGTTACAAGAAAAGAACTTTTGGCAGCCGTTTCTACAAATATTTGTACGGAAGGAAATTTTTGATTAGACGTAACCATACTGCATTAAAATGGGTGCTACAATTCAAGAATCCTGAAATTCAGGTGGCCAGATGGATTGAAAGACTACAGGAATACGATTTCAAAATCAAGCACAGAATAGATACCAGCCATCGTAATGCCGACGAATTGTCCAGAGAGCCATGGCAAGATAAATGCAAACATTGTAGTCGACTAGAAGAAAAATTTTCCATCGTCGGCAGGACGACAGTAGTCGACGCTAACTGGCAGCCCGATGGATTACGCAAAGACCAGGAAAAGGACCTGACTTTGAAAATCATACGGGAAAGGAAAGTGAATGAGAGCAAACCAGTATGAGTAGAAGTTGCGCCGCACTCATCGAGTGTAAAATCGTACTGGGTGCAATGGGACTCCATGATGATCTAGGGTGGCCTGTTAAAGCGTGTGGTAGAAAATGTCGATGGAACTGAGAAGAGAACTCAGTTGGTTATTCTTAAGAATAGAGTACCAGACGTGTTGAAAGAAATCCATGACGGATCTGGAGGCCATTTTGGAGTCATCAAAACTCTAGAATGATTGCGCCAGCGATTTTAATGGTTAACTTCATGGAAGATGTTAGAGTCTGGTGCAAGAAATGTATGGTTTGCGCTGGAAGTAACGGTCCGCATAAACGACGAAAAGATCGAACGCGTCTATACAACGTTGGCAGTTTATTTGAACGTACTGCGGTTGATGTGGCCGGACCATTTACAGAAAGTGACAAAAGAAATAAATACATCGTGGTTTTCATGGACTACTTCACCAAGTGGGTTAAAGCGTGTCCATTACCCAACCAATAAGCCACCACGGTCGCTGAAACTTTAGTTCAAAGATTTATATGCTGATTCAGGCTACTACGTGAACTTTACTCCGACCAAGGAAGAAATTTTGAGTCCGCAGTCTGAAGGCATGGTACGAATGAACAGAACGATCAGCCGATATTTGTCGAATGTAGTCTCCAACCACCAAAGAGACTAGGACCGACATCTTTATCTGTTCCTGATGGTTTATCGTTCATCCGTGTATGAAACAACAGGGCAAACTCTTGCGAACATTTTATTCGGGCGTGAGTTGCGCTTGCCATGTGACTTGGTGTCCGGGAGTAAACCTGTGCTAGACCTGCTTGGGGAAGATTACGTTACGGAGTTACGTAAAAGAATGGATGACATTCACGAACAAGTCCGTACGAACATTCAAGCTGCCAGCGACCGAATGAAGGACCGGTATGACATCAAAGCCGAAAAAGGTGGGTATCAATCTGGGAATTTAGTGTGGCTCTACAACCCACAAAGGCGTCGCGGTTTATCACCAAAGCTGCAAAAGAATCAGGCAGGTCCCTATGAGGTAGTCAAAAAAAATAAACGACGTGGTATATAGAATTAAGAAACGACCTACTGGAAAACCGAGAGACAACCACAAAGACCATAATGGAGCAATAGTTCGTCGGATCATAACTCAAGCACCGACGTTTGATGACTTCATGGAGAGATATTCCTGTGGCCGCAAGGCGCGGTACGGCGTGACGAAAGAAGAACACCGAGATCTGTTCACGGTGTCTTCAAATTATTCCCTCGGCCACTGTGTATCAGAAGACTTAAAGATGTCCTGCGGCATAGCTCTTTAAGGAGAAATTTGGGCGACTACAAGAACTGGCCAACCAACGCCCAACTATTGGAAAAAAGCTACGACTAAGGGATGGCAATGCAGACCATCAGCGGTACATCTACTACCGTCGTATCGCAGTCTATTGAACTCGCTCTGCGATTTGAAGGATCATCTGCTAGAGAATGATATTTTGTTAGGCTGTGGCCTAGATGGTTTAGATTAGAGGACTGTTAGGAACATGTTAGAGACCCTCTTCCATTATACCGGCGTTGAGATTTTCGTTTGCAACTTTAACCCTAACGGACATAAGGAAGAAGTCAAGCAAACCATTGACTGTCAATTTTTTATGACTTTGGAATACACCAGGTAATACATGCAGATTTCGTCATCATGAACTGTTCTGGGAAGAAACAGTCTTAAGGAGGGGGCAGTGTAACGGAATATGGACGTCACCGCAGCGCCTCCGTCGCGCGAATGATGAGCGAGTGTCTAATTTTAGCGATGACGCAATAACCGCGGGCAACTTCACGTAAACAAACATATATATATATATATATATATATATATATATATATATATATATATATATATATATATATATATATATCATTATGGCATATTACCCATTGCTAAATAATAATAATATCCTTTATTTATGAACCACGTAAACGCAATTATTAGTTATATTTTATACTTACAATACATATACATTATTTAAAACAAAATTTAGTTTAAAAAGTTATTGATGGTTTAGGTCCATTGTTGGACGAAGGCCTTCTTCATCTTTTTCCATTCTTCTCTGTATTGAACAATTCTCTTCGAGGTATTTCTTGCTATTTGTTTTATATCATCGTCCCATCTAGTTAGGGCTCTGCATATGCTTCTCTTGTTGTAGATTAGTAACCATTCTGATGTTTTTTCGCCCACCTATTGTTGGGTAGTCTTGAAACATGGCCTGCCCATTTCCATTTTAATTTCTTTGAGTGGCGAAGTGCGTTTGTGGTTTTGGAGCGTTTTCTTATATCTGTGTTTCTTATTTTGTCTTTTAATTTCAGTCCTAGCATGCTACGTTCTAGTTTTCTCTGTGTTATTTGTATTCTGGTGTATTTCTGTTTTGTTAACGGCCTTGTTTGTGAGCCATGTGTTAGTGTTGGTAAAATGCATTGGTTGAATACTTTGCTTTTGATGTTTATGTGGATGTTACTTTTCATAATATTTTTTAGTGATCAGAATTTATTCCACATCGCTGTAATCTATTTTTGAAGATTTTTTTGTTTTTTTTTTTATAAAAAGATATTGTCTGGTCTAGGTAGGTGTATTCGTCTACATATTCAATTTCTTGGTTAGCAGTTTGAATTTTAATTTTATTACTGTTGGTCATTGCTTTAGTTTTATTTATATTTATTTCGAGGCCCACTTTTTGGCTTTCCTAGGTAACGTCTGATAACATGATTGATAAGTCTTCTGCTGATTCAGCGAACAGCAATATCATCGGCGAATTTTTTTAGTTAGCTTTACACCACTTATATTGATTTCTTTATTTTTACAATGTAGATTTGTGAATATCTTTTCAAGAACAGCATTGAAGAGGTACGGTGAGGCTGGATTACCTTGCTTCACTCCTCTTTGTATGTGAAAGTTCTGTCCGTTGGATATAAGCCGTACTATCAGCGTATATCGTTTTGAAGATTTCAATATACTTCTTGTTTATATGCATTCTGTTTAACGAGTCTCAAACATATTGATGTTTTATTGAATCGAATGATTTCGTGAAATCTATGAATAAAATGTAAAGATCAATGTTGTATTCTTTTGCTTTTTCGATCAGGATATTAACAGTATATAGATGGTCGGTCGTTGAGAATGAGTTTCTAAAACCCGGCCGTTTAAATAATAGATTTTCATTTATGTTTCCTGTTATACGTTTTACAATTGTTTTAACGAATATTTTTTATAAGTTTGGTAGCAGACTTATTGTTCTGTAATTTTGAATGTCGTTTTGTTACCTTTCTTGTGAAGAAGGATGATCGAGGACTGTTTTCTCTGTTGTGTGATTTCATGAGTCGAGCATTTTATTGAATAGTTTGTAAAGTAAAGCAATTAGTTCTGTCGCATTTAGTTTTATTGTTTCATTTGTTATTTTGTTTGTTCCAGGTAATTTTTTGGTTTTTGTCTCTTTTATAAATGTAATATAGTAATTAAATTTATTGATTAAAATAATTCAAAAATATTACTACTGGGCTGCAACCAGCAGAGTGGGTTATATCAAAGATGGCGTTCCATTGTGTACGGGTAGCAGAACTCATTCGCCACTCTATAGTTACTTAAATAAGCAAAAAAAAAAACTTAATAATATCTTAGATATATTTCCTAGACATTTTTAAGTTTCACCAAGCCCTTAATCATCGCAATTCTCATTATATTATAACGATAATACTTTTTTGACTTTACAATATAAAATATTTGTTAATTATTACGCCTACTTTTTTTTAAAATGTATTATATTCTTTATTCTACGTTTTTAATAAGCGTATAGCGTATAGTTTCATACATGTTTTTAAAAGATTACAACTACAACTGCTGACTATTTAACTCTCTATACTCTCTCTCTATTGTTGCAGTGTTGATAATGGAAGTTCTGTATTACTGTTTTTATCAGTGAGATTAGTTATCCAATGTTTGTTGCTAGTTAGTTCTTTATACAGTTTTTTTTCTTGATCCGTGTTCTGCAAAGATTTCGTCTGCTTTTCTTATTTCATAATCATAAATGTCTTTCCTTATTTCTTTCCTTGCACATTTTCTGATTTCTGCAAACTCGGTTTTTTTGTAATTCTGTTTTGTTTCTTATTGTTCTTATTTCTTCTCGTTTTATAAGTTATATAAATAAGAAAGCGAAATAAATATCGTTTAAATAAATAATCTTAGTGCTTTATAATATTCCTGGTCTTAAATTAGTGTTAATATTTGTTTATTATAGTGTTAGTTAATTTTTTTTTCTTTTAATAGTTATTTATCGTTTTAATAAACTGTTACTTTAATTTATAATAATTCTTTGACTTTTACACTTCACCCATATAAATAAAAACTTTACAGTATTTATATTAATTAGAAAATAATCCTGTTAAGTTGTAATATTTTAAAAACATGTATGTAACTATACGCTATACGCTTATTAAAAACATAGAATAAAGAATATAATACCTTTTTTTTAAATTAGGCGTAATAATTAACAAATATTTTATATTGTAAAGTCAAAAGTATTATTGTTATAATATAATAAGAATTGCGATGATTAAGGGCTTAGTGAAACTTAAGAGTGTCTAGGAAATGTATCTAAAATAATACTAAGTATTTTTTTTTGCTTATGTAAGTAACAATAGATTGGCGAATGAGCTCTGCTAGCCGTACACAATTAAACGCCATCTTTGATCTAACCTACACTGCTGGTTGCAGCCCAGCAGTAATATTTTTGAATTATTTTAATCAATAAATTTAATTACTATATTACATTTATAAAATAAATAATATTATATTATGATAACAAGTTTTATTATGACTTACACCTACAATATTTCCAAAGAAATTATTACGTTAGTATTTAGTTTCACAAATATACATATACATAATATAAATTCCACTATAAAATAGGATGCTGCGAATTCAATGATGAATACGAGTATATTTTGCGATAATTTATAGATATAGGTATCCTGATTTTGTCGAAATATTTTACGTTAATAACAAGAAGTATGGAAAATGTAATTGCATCGATATTATTAATTATTATTGTCATTAAACATAAAAGATATTTTTTTTAAAGAAATTAATAATTATATAGAGTATCCATTTTATTTGTTCCCGCCTAAAAATTCAAAAGTAGGCAATCCATGTTACATTTCATAAGTGACTTGGTATTTAAAATTTTGTTTTGTTATTATAACTACTGTGATTACTCTATTTAAAGTACTAATATTTACCAAGTGACTTATGAAATGTATTCTGTTTTACCTATTCTTAAAATTTCAGGCGGGAACAAATAAAATGGGTTCCCTGTATTTTATTGTGATTTACAATATTTAAAATAAACAAATAATCTCGGTTAAAATAAGAAATATATGAGACACAAATTAGAAATTAGACATTTAATTAACCTTTAAATATAATTATTTCGGTCAATAATTGCCAAATGTTATCGCCTTGAATACTTGTAAAAACAATCCTTAAATGGTAAAATATGTTTTAATAATTCATTATAGTAATTTAGAGAAATGAGATTCTATTCCGAATTCTATACAAATAATTATTCATCGTCTTCAAATAATGGCGTAGACAAAGCGCTTATTATTTCAATTTAAATTTTTAGTAATCGGAATTATTGTATTTAATTGATTATTCTGTCCACGAATTCTTATAACACAATTATTAGACGATTAATAAGTTAATTTTTAACGTCTAACATTGATCAAACCTGCTATTTTCTCTGAAAAATTTTGTTGACTTGTAATGCATAGTAAACAATTTGGTTTTACTTTATTTTTAATATAATGGACCACATTATGAACAATTTTCTGCATAGGGCCTGAGCTGAGCGTTGAGCTCGGTTATAAGTATGGCCGCCGTCCTAAGCATTCAACTGTGTACGGGTGTAGTATACGCTGCAGCGTGCGATGCGCCACTCTATATTTACTTATTTGCGACTAAAACTACCGATGGCGGCGCTAGTGTTGTAGTAAACACGTGCTCTGAAAAGGGTATTGTGCTGTAAGATCGCATACAGAAACATTATATAACAAACATTCCTTTTTAAGTATACTAACAGTTTCATTAAACTTTTTATAAATAGTGTTAGTATTAATTTTGTATAATTTATAATGACATTCGAACAAAGTTGTCTTAGACTTATTTCTAAGGAAATGTTTACTTATTTGGAGGCAACAAATTCTTTTCGAAGTTTTATAGAATTGTTGAATCGTGGGTTGTTATTTTTATGTGGCGTTAATGAACATAAAGCTACAGACTAAAAACGAAAAATTGAGCTGTGTTTAAACAGGTGCTCTAACGTCACATCCTCATGAGATTAGAAGAACTTAAAATTTACAATTGATTATTTACAAAATGCTTTTGTATAGCTGGCCATCATGTGGCCAGTGCAAACACATTACAGCTGTCTTAATATTTTGTACAAGATAGTAAAATAGTACCATATATTATTCATGGATGTTAAATAAATACATATTTACTTTACTTGGTTAAGAAAATTAAAATGGACTAATATCAAATATCTTTCAAATTGTTTTAATTACAAGTGTAAGAATATATTCAATGCTACACATAAAGTGAAAAGTGTATTATTTTACTCATGAATTGGCCAGGAAATAGTACAATACTTTTCATTTTTGTTATCATCTTATAATTCGTCACTTGTTTTCCAGTTCGTATTTTCCTAATCCAGCCCTCTCTTTTGTCGATAGATTCAATTTTACCAAATTTATTTTGGATGTCACTCTTTTTCTCACCAATTTTCAGGACAGATAATTTTTTACTACCCCGAGAATGACAGCCATAAACACAGCAATTGACGTTGTTAATATTTTTTCGTTCTTTGCTCATATTGCAAACAAAAAGACAAACAAGAAACCAGCAAGAAATCTAATGCACTATATATATATATATATATATATATATATATATATATATATATATATATATATATATATATATATATATATATATATACTGTCTAGTTGAATAACAGAAAACCATTTACAAGAGTTGCAAATATCGTCCGCTTGAGGGATTCACGTTAATTTTAGTCGCCAATAGCTCGTTGATGTACCTACAGAAGGTTTGAGATAGCGTCTGCGCAGAGAGCAGGTATAAAATTATCAACTTAGCACTTAGTGTTATAGAGATAATAAACGCAGAACGCAGTCGAATTTAAAATTTTTTGAAACATATTACCTATAATCTTTTACAAAATATGAAAGTTGGTATGTGACTTAGGACAAATTTCACTTAATGCATACATATAATACGTTAAACTTTACACAACTATATTCCGAATTTGTTTGTGTAGTAGTTTAAATTACCAAACAAATCTTAAAACAGAACGGTCATAATTAATTATCTAGCATATAGGAATTTTCAGTTTGTTATTAACTTAGATTAAATATTTTTTATCATACTTTTCTCAATAAAACACTTTAAATAGATTTCAATACAGGATACTTATTGCATACAAAATGTGATAAAGCAGATTTTCTTTTTCTTTACCATTCTTATCATAATTAAAAAAAAGTTATTTTACTTTGTGTATTGAAAATAAACTGTTATTTCTTCCTTTGTTTATTTTATCTTTATTTACCTAGTATCAATATTTGCAAGAAAAATTTACAATTCATAAATATTGTTTTACCTAATTATTTGAATTTACATGACCATAATAAGAAATGAGTTTGCAAGAAATTTATTTTGTTCGTCGTAATATTTCTTACGAAATTGAAATTTTTTACTGTTAACATACAGGAGATTATGAAGATACATACCTACACATGTTTTAAGCTATCAAATAAATCTTTTATTATGATATACATTTGTCCTAAATAAAATATGACAAATTTCATTTGTGATGATAATACAGATAAACAAAACCTACATGCTATAAAATATTTAGATTTTGAAATAAAAAAATGGCGTCTGAGCGTTTTGTTTAAGTGACTAAGACTGACTAAAATCATAAAATATTCATTGTTTAAATATATTATTTTTTTAGTACTATTTGCGTTTTAAGTACCACTTTATTTTCATTTACTCTTTCGATATTTTATAAACATTACGGATATAGAATTTCTAAAACTCAGGAACGCCAAAGTTTACTCCGCCCAGGACAAGACAAGTATTTACCTTACAGCTCTACATTACATGATTTTTTTTATAAATATATGAAAACTTGGTTCTTCTTAAAGTAAGATTTAGTGCAACGATTAAAAATGAAAACTAATTCAACCTACCAGCCTATTTCGGCTTTAGTCAAAACTGTTATCCGCAATTAAGAACCATGTTTGCGTTACAATTATATGTGCATTACCCCAAAAGAATTGGCCTACATCTATTTATTATAATTTTTCCTATAAAATTACTAAAATTAATGGCTGAGTATTTTTTTCTCTCAGGCTGGTTGGGAATCTGGGGACCCGGGTTCAATCATGACCGACGCCAAACCTTACTTCGAATTTTAATGGGCACAAAAGTGACCCTATGATGTCTTGAGGTAACGCGTGATAAATGCCCACACGGTACGAATATGTCATCATAATCATTACCGATACCTGCGTACAAGCAGATTGGCACACCTAACAATGGGTAATATTACGTAATGCTATATTACCTCCTTCATACCGTAGGTAAAAAATTCGATAGTGAGTTTCCAGAAAACAATCACAACACGTTTTTACTATTTGTGTGTGTGTCTGTGTGTGTGTGTGTGTGTGTGTGTGTGTGTGTGTGTGTGTGTGTGTGTGTGTGTGTGTGTGTGTGTGTGTGTGTGTGTGAGTGAGTGAGTGAGTGTGTATGTGTGTGTGTGTGTGCGTGCGTGCGTGCGTGCGTGCGTGCGTGCGTTTGTGTGTGTGTGTGTTTGTGTGTGTGTGTGTGTGTGTGTGTGTGTGTGTGAGTGTGTGTGTGTGAGTGTGTGTGTGAGTGTGTGTGTGTGCGTGTGTGTGCGCGTGTATTTAAGCCTTTTTACATTCATATAAAGAGTTGTTTTTTGATATTGGGTAAAACCGGAAGTGATATTTTACTTGAAGCCCATAACAGTTTTTAATGAAAAATTATATGAATATATAATTCAAAACTTTTCAATTTTGTATTTAAGACTTTCATATCAAGGAGAATAAAATTTTGGCTAAAATTATAAACCGGAAGTGACACTTTACTTGAAGCTCTGAACCGATTTTCGTGAAAAATATAATGATATACTCAAAAACTTTTTAAATTTAGTATTTAACACTTTTATATGAAAGGGAACAACATATTAGATTTTGGTTAAAATTGATAAACTGGAAGTGATACTTTACTTGAAGCTCTGAACAGATTTTCGTGAAAAATATATGATATATACCAAAATATTTAAAATTTGGTATTTAAAACTTTTATGATAATAAGGACATATTACATTTTTTCTAAAATTGATAAACCGAAAGTGGTATTTTACTTAAAACCTGAACAGATTTTCGTGAAATATATATTATGATATATTCCAAAACTTGTCAAATTTGGTATTTAAGACTTTTATATGAAGGGAAGCAACATATTAGATTTTGACTAAAATTTTAAACCGGAGGTGATACTTTATTTGAAGTTCTGAACATATTTTCGTGAAAAATGTATTGATACAAATTAAAACTTTTTAAATTTGGTATTTAAGACTTTTTTTCTATATTTGATAAACCGGAAGTAGCATTTTACCGAAAGCCATAAACAGATTTTCTTGAAAAAATATATTAAAACACGTTCCAAAAGTTATCAAATTTGATATTTAAAACTCGATTCTATTTGTCAATTTGAATTATTTACTGCATAATTCCTATTTCCTTTTTATAAAGATATAAACAAATATTTATGTTTCGTTTTAAGTTAGGTACAATTTTTTTCATGCATAGCCTACCGAAAAATTAATATAAAAAATAAAATATATTTAAATTTCAATTGCATTTTTCTCAATATTTTTGTAATATGGGGATATAAAATTATTACATGGTTGAATTCAGAAAAAATTCTCTATCGAATGAACCTAATAAATATATACTATTCTATAAAAAATATAGCTTTATGTTATAGTTTGAGAACCACGAAATAAAAAAAATATTTTCTTCAATAAGTGTCTCCCTTCTCCTTCTCCCTTTTTTTGAATGAATTTCCTGTATTTCCAATAATAAAGAAAATAGTCGGCCTGTCCCGTATCCGAAAAATACTATTATGTATTAGTTTTATAGATTTTTTGCTATTGATCCATTACATTGCTTATGTAATACCTATGTAACATTAAGAAAAAAATCACGAATGACAATCTGTGATCCGGTGCATTGTCGTGGTGCAAAATCAAGTAATGGTTTGCCCACAATTCTTTTCGTTTTCTTCGGATTGCCTCGCATGCGGTTCAAAAGCATACATCAGTGGTTTAGGTAGGTATGTGCTACAACGCTTCACGGCCCTCTTGAAGACGTTTCAACCATTTATAAACTTTTAATTTCGACGTAGCTTTCTCGCTAAAAACCCTGTTCAACATTTTTATCACATCACTATACTTTAAACCATTTTTGACGCAAACTGACATAGCGCCTTTTGAAATAATATATATATATATATATATATATATATATATATATATATATACACTGACCGGCACGAAAAACGGGCCATTTTTTTTATATAAAAAAATGTTGTTACTGCTTTATTATTTTGTAATATCATTACATATTTTTATTATGGGTTTACAGACGACCATTTGGTATTATTAAATGAAAGATTAAAATAGCTAATAATTACATTGGGTTGACTTCTTCCGTCTTCAATTAATGCAACAATAGAAGCTACAGTTTCTGCATTCAGTGACATTTTCAACACATTGAATTGACAAATAAACAATGAAACAAGCAAATGAAATAAATGAAACCAATATAAGCCTACTAACACATTTTGTTAATTTCGTGATTTCGTTATGACAAGTTAAGAATAGGAATATTGGAGTTAATTAGTGATGTTTTTAGGAGTTGATGATTGATGTGAGGTCGAGGAAGTTCAGTTGACATCTATCAATAACAACATTTTATAGAAATTAAGTGTTATTAGCATTTTTGTTACAAAAAAATGGCCCGTTTTTCGTGCCGGTCAGTGTATATATTATAAAAATGTTTCATGGACAAATCATCTTGTAATTTGACGATTATTATTGGTCGTCAAGATCACCGGATTGAAACGAGCCAGATTTCTTTTTATGGAGCTATATATAATGAGCAAGGTCTGTGTTAACGAACCGCATATGAAGAACAGAGTTTGAAACAAGAATTTATGTTTCCCAGCCTTATTGTATTCTAAATTCGAAGGAGGTACTATATTTTAATAAAAATAATTTGATATTATTTAGGATATTTCAATATTATATTAAAGATGCTATTATTGTTAACTAATGCTTATGTGTAAGTTAAGACGAGTGTACGTAACACAGACTAATATAATGAAAAGTTATTATTATAAATGAATCTAGTTAGTTAATAATTTACTAACCTGAAATTCCAGTATCTTGTATCATTCGCAGATAGCTTTATATGACCTTTTCCATATGTGGATCCTCTACAATTCATTAGCCACACGTCATATCCGTCATCAGCTAAAATGTAGCCTAAAAAAATACATAAAATTCTGAGTGTACTATAAATTGCAACTTATTTTACAAAAATAATAATAAAATTGCCGTAGTATAAACCTGTGGTTCTTAAAATGTACATGCACTTTTAGGGTACGAGACTTTATGATGAATAAAAATTATATCAAATCTATTTTGCAATGTAAAATTTAAATTAGCCATTTTGTGAGAATACAGAAAACATTTTATAATTTTATTCTACATTACTACAGTTGTAGTTCGTAGTTGTAAGATATACGCTCGTCTATACTTAGTGGTAAATTATTTTCTCTAATAAAAGTAGTAAAATCCTTAACTACACATACATAGATGGACTATATGTAATTTTGTTGCATTGAAATGATTAATAATAATAATAATAATAATAATAATAATAAAAATAATAATAATAATAATAATAATAATAATAGTATATCTTAATTTGGTGGTAATTATTATGATAGATTATTAAGAGGAAAAGAGTTATTAATATAAAATAAATAGATTTCATTGGTACATTTGTACTCACCTAATGAATGTATATTAATTCACTAATTGCACATTTATAATAACATTGTATTATGTAAACATGTGTTACATATACTGTTTACAGGTTTTGAGATAATACGAATTTAACATATTTGAATAATATTGCTAAACTGACCGTACAGTCTAATAAACAAATAAAGTTACAAATAAGAAAGATCAAGTTCAAGTAAATTTGTGCTAATATCTTTCAGAGTTTTATGTATAACAAAGAATGATTTTTATGATATTAACCTTGTTTTAATATATTTTATTTTAAAGAATAAAATAATTTGAACAATTCATTCAAATTAATGGAATACAAAAATAAATAAATTAACTATTATTACAAAAGTCAAATTGAAAATATACTTTTAGATAATTTGGGTAATAGTATTAAATAATATAAAATTAGTATTCTTACCTATAGATTCATTTCCATTTATAACAAAGGGAGCAGAACTAGCCAGGATCCCATGAATCAAAAGGACGGGCTGGCGACTTTCATTCTTAGAAGAATTTGTACTATTTCCTTTAGCGTACGGTATTCTAAACAATTGTAATATATACCCATCTTGAGTTGTTACTTCATAGACTTCCAGCGGATATCCATGTTTTAAAATTATGGCCGGCTAAACCATATGTAAAAATTAAATAGTAATTTGCATTAAAAAGCAAATATAAATACATAATATTATATTCTATTGGTTTGAATTGTGTTAAAATATTTAAATAAATAAAACATAAATTAATAACTAATTTTCCAAATATAGATAAAGAAAGCTCAGTTGTACGTTTGGGAAAATACAAGTACTTAATAATCGATGCACTTTTGTTTATTCGCATATTATATCATTAGGGACATACACCCATAAGTATATACTTGTAGTTTGACGAAAAATTATATTTATTGTTTTTATAAATTGGTAGAGAAACGTTAATTAAGAATTTGAACAATAATTTTACTATTGCGTTAAATTTACGATGAAGATAAATAAATTTTCAGGACCAATGTTATGGAAACTTTCACTACTTAATTTATATTTTTAAATGTAAGATTTTCAATGTTAAATGCATAATCACGATTAGATAATTCTAAAAAAATAGTTATAAATGAGAAATACTTGTTAATGATTAGTTTTTAAACATAAAAAAGTCTAAACCAAATTACATATAAATGGAAAATACTTGTAAATCATTAATTTTGAAACCTTGTTTAAATAATGATTTTTTTTCATATTATTAGTATTATAAAAATATTCAAAGGGTTTATCCACGAATAATTCAAAATTTATAATTTTTATTAATTATATTTTAATCTGTACTTGTATTAAATAAAAGACTTACGACAGAGAGAATCACATCTGAATTATACCAGCAATTTTTACTAGTTGATTTAATATCATAGTCATTAACTTCAGAGCACACATTATTTGGTTCGGCACTTGTCACTAAAACGAAGCAGACTAAACTGATAAAAACTTTCATGCTTGTAGGACACCGAGCGCACATTCTTAATATCTGGTACATTCTGTGCATTATACTTTTATAAATACGTCTGCAAATTTTATACGTAATATGTACCTACATGATTTGTTATACGAGTATACCAGCTGCTACACAAAGTAGCTGAAAAACGCAATATCAATTCTGCACGAATACAGTATGTTTGTGTTCACAAAAATCTAATACTTGGAAAAGTTCAGATTATTATAGGTGGGGATACACTTTTTGTTTAAAACGTGCAATTTAATTTAACAGTTGTTTTCATAGTGCAGGACTGAATAATGATAAAAACGATCTAATCTCGCTTGCATATATGCTGACGATCTTGTAGTATTTTGTGATAGTCCAGCAGATGTACAAAGGAAATTAAATATATTGCACGTATATTGTTCGATAAATAAATTAACTGCAAATGAAAGTAAAATACTACTCTTTAACAAGGGTAGAACTCCAACTATGAATAAACAATTTACATACAATCAAACTCCAATTGAAGATTCGAACAAATATATTTATTTAGGTATACTACTATTTTCTACGACAGGAAGCATCAGTAGCAATTCATGCAAGAAGATATATCTTAGCTAGAGTCAAATTTAATATAGTGCCTGAGAATCTTAAACTTTAACACACAATAGTAAATGATTCGGCATTATATACTTGTGAAATATGGGGACTACAGTACTGTAAAACTTTAGAAAAAAATAAATTTACATTTTAAAAATAGATTGCAATGCCCAAAAAACACCCCTAATTACATTTTGAAATAAGAAACAGGAGTGGCAACCTCTGTGTGATATAGAGCTATTAAGTTAAGAAACCAGTGAAAAAATAAATAAATATGGAGTACAGTAGACTTCCTAAAATAATTTATACCTAATTAGTTGTTTTTATTTCTCTCCCAACAAATAACCCAGAACTAAATTGAGCTTGTCAAGTAAAAATATTCCTACAAGAACTTGGTTATACTGAAGTATGGAATGCGCAACAAAAATTGCAGAAATAATTTCTTTCTATTGAAACATTACAAAATAAAGATTTATAAAAATTCAATCTTCTCACATTTAACAATCATTATTTATCATTCAACCTATCAATGAACAAACAACGTCTAATCATAAATTAGAGTCTTCTTAATTATTTAAAAGAGTCTTTTTTTTTAACATTTATATTTTACCAGCTCAATACACTGAGTATTATACATGGTACTGTTCTTAAAGTATTATTTGACATTTACATTATTTTATATTTTATATGGATAACAATTTATTTACATGTTTCAGTTTATTGGTATTTTCGTCGTTTTCATCATTCTTCTTCTCTAGTTAAGGATATCTTGAGGTAGTCGTTTTTTTTAATCTTGTTGATGTAGATTTTTGGCCTAGTTTATAGAATTCTGCTTCTGGACAGAAGTGAATTTTGGTAAGATAATTTTTTGTTAGTTTTTTAATAAATTCTGTAATAGATATGATACCGATTTCAGAATGAATTTGATTGTTTCGTACAAACCATAGAGATTTAGGTACTTATGATTCGCAGTATTTTATTTTGCATGACTTGTATTTTTGAGGTTAAAGTTTTACTTGCGTTGTACCATAAGTTGCAGCCGTATGTGATTATGGGTCTTAATATTGATTTATAGATTAATAAGCCGCATTCGATTTTATGTGGTGATTTTTTGTTTATTATTGGGTACAGCATTCCTAATCTTTGGTAACATTGTTTGAGTTTTGTTGTTATGTGATGTCTCCAGGTGAGTCTTTTGTCTTAGTAAACTCCCAAGTATTTTATAGCGCTGTTATCGGTATTCCATACTATTTCCTCTTCACAAATTTTTATATTTGTGGCAGGTTTATCTCTGCGGAGAGTGAATATTTTTGCTTCACATTTATCGGCGTTGATTGTTATACACCATTTTTTATATCATTCGGTTATTGTGTCAATGGAGCTTTGTAGATATTTTATTGCTGTGTTTATGTCATTACTTTGACTAATTATGGCAGTATCATCTGCGTACATTGCGATTTCTCCGTTTTGAATGTTGGGTATGTCAGAATTATATATATTAAATAGTGTAGGGCCAAGTACGGATCCTTGCGGGACACCGGATTTTATCGTTTTTGTGTTTGGTAATGTTGAATTAATTCTTACTGCAAATGTTCTGTTTTCTAGGAAAGAAAATATGATTTTTGTTAGATATTCGGGCATGTCGCATTGTAGTAGTTTATATTTTAGACCATCTATCCAGACCTTATCGAACGCTTGGGCTATGTCTAAGGCGATTGCTGTGTATTTTTTATTTTCAAATCCTTTACTCATTGTTTCTGTCATTCGTGTTAGTTGATGTATAGTTGAATGGTGTTTTTGAAATCCGAATTGAAATTTTGGTATAATACTGTTTTGGTCGGTAAATTCGTTGAGTTGTCTTTGTATGATTTTTTCTAATATTTTTGACATAGTTGTTAGCAAGCTGATAGGTCTATATCCTGATGGTGTTGAATGGTCCTTGTTTGGTTTTGGAAACAGTGCTATTTGAGCGTGTTTCCAGGTGTTTGGAAAATATCCCGTTTTTAGACATCCATTGAATATGTTTGTTAAGTGTTTGAGCGCATTTTCTGTTATGTGTTTTAGTATTATGTTTGGTATCAGATCGTGGCCTGGTGCTTTTTTATTAGGCAAATTTTTTATGTGTGAGTATATATCATCTGTTGTTGTTTGTTCGTAGATATATGTGTTTGTGAATTGTCTATTTGCTGTGTGTTGCTGAATTTCTCTAGTATTATTTATGTTTTCGTTAGTTGTGTTTGGCTGAAATACTTTTTCTAAGTGTGAGGAGAAGATAGAGCATTTCTCTTCGTCTGTTACATAGTATGTATCTGCTATTCTGATTGTGTGTACTGGTTCTGATTTCTTTAGAATTTGTTTCGTTGCGAGCCACATGTGTGGGCTTCCTGTTTCTTATTCTTCTACATAGGTTTTGTATGAGTTTATTCTGTGATTGTCAATTTCCCATTTAACTTTTCGAGTTAATTGATTTAATCTGATTTTGTGGCAAGGGTCGCGTGTAGTTTGCCATAAGCGTCTTTCTTTTGATTTTTGTTTTATTAATTGCAGTATATAATTGGGTGTGTCATATTTTTCTTTAGATGTGTTTTTCTGTTTGATTGTTGCGTTGTGTGCTGCGTGTGCTATTGACTTCGTAAAGTTGCTTGTAGGCGGCTATGGTTGTTGTTTTGTTGTTATTGCCTGTATATAAGGTTGCAGCTATGGCTTCTAATGATTCTAGTGGTGGTAATACAGTAGCGTGATGTTTTATTTTTCTTTTAAGGATAATAGCTGCTCCACCAGAAGCTTCATCTGATTCCCTGTCATACCTGAATATTTTATATCCTCTTATTTTGAAGGGCTCTTTTCGTTGTAAATGCGTTTCGCTTATGCAGGCTATATCTATGTTGTTTCTTGAGATAAATTCTGTAAACTCATACTTTTGTCGTTTTATTCCGTGAGCATTATAATTTGGTATTGTGATCTGATTGATATAACGTTTATTATTTGCTGCCATTAAGAAGGATGTTAGATAGCAGTGTAGTAAAAAAGGATTTTATTTGTTCTATATATGAGAGGATAAGGTTCATAATTGATTGCAGCAGAGAGGGAATTATAGTTTGTACGCTATTATTGTCAGTGTTGTCGGTATTTTGGGTTCTGTTGTTTTGTGCTGGATTTTTGGTTCTGTTAGCATGATTTAGGATTGTTTTGGGAGTACGAGGATGGTTCTGTGTGGTTATTTTTGGTTGAAGTGTTGTGTTGTATTTGTTGTCGTTGGTATTGATTATTAGTTTTTATAAGATTTTGATATGTTGAGCATCCCTTATAATTAGCTGGGTGGTTACCACCGCAATTGGTACATTCAGGATTTTGATTTTTTTGTTTGGTACATGCACTGTAGTGATGATTTTGCATGCATTTTACGCATCGTGAATCTAATTTACAATAATTTTTTGTGTGTCTGTATCTTTGACAGTTTGTGCACTGTGGTATTTTTTTGATTTTCTTCTTGGCTCTACTGTGATAATTGTATAGAATAATTTTGTTAGTACAAATATTTCATTAGCTCTGTCGTTGTTAGTTAATTCTACTACACATAAAGGCATCGGGTATTTTTCTTTATTCAATAATCGGGTAACTTTTAATCCTGGGTACGATTTTTGTTTTAGTTCGTTTGTGATTGTGTCTGTACTGATAGAAATAGGGATATTTTTTAGTACTACTGATAATATGTTGTTATCGGGATTGTGAAATGTGTGATATTTTAATTTTTCATCATCATAGTATTTAGTTAAGGTACGATAATCTTCGATAGTTGTTAAATTTATTCGTAGAGTGTTGTTTTTTTGTTGTGTTGTGAAGTCATCTTTAATTATTAGCTTGATATCTTTAGTTATTAGTTCATAGTTGTTGACATCCTGTAGATATATGGGCGGTATTTTGGGTTTTTCTTTGTTGATGTCTTTGTTATTTTGTGGTTGAGATTGTGTTCCTGTTTCATTTAATAAGTAATATCTGTTATTTGTTAGTAATGTTTCTGTGTCTATAATATATTTTCTGTGTGTTGCGCTATAATTGTTATTTGCTTCGATTTTACGTTTATTAATTGTGTGATTTTGACGGATAAATTCTGACATACCTTCAGTGGTGTCGATGTTCATCGGTATGGTTTTTTGCTGTTTTGATGTTCCAGGTTGGGTTAAAGCTATGTTTTCAGGTGAACAGAGACTCTCCGAGGAGAGCTCTGTATGGTGTTGTCACTATTTTTTTAGTTTATTATGATTTTTTTGAACGTTATTATTGTTAAGTTTATCCCGTTTGTTACGCCTATGCGCGGGTAATTAAAAGTTTTCGTTTGGTTTACACTCGGTTAGCACGTCCGACTTGGTTTACTGTTCGCTTAGAACTCTAAAAGAGTCTGAAAAATAATACTTCTATATAAGAACATTAAATATAAATTAGGCTCAAGAAATATTTGTAGTATTTGCAACTGCAACGGCTTCCAATTAGAAAATATGTTTACATTTTTCTGCGTTTGTTCAATTTATGTAGAACTAAGAAATTCTTATTTGAAAAAATATGTTCCTTCGTTGAAATCTGAATTATATATCCACTAACTTTTAGACAACCCAGATGTTACGAAAGTTAATGATATTTTTTATTTTACAATTAATGCCTTCAAATTACAAACCTTCTGCTTCAATGAATGATTTAATTTAATAAATATTTCCTACCAATTTTACATAATTATTGGCAATAAATCTAACAGTGTTATTGTTATTCTTATTATTATTCAAATAAATGTTATATTTGTAAATAAAATATGTTAAAAAAGTAGTACAATCTTTAATTAATTAATTACTTTTGTCTGTTTTTTAAATTATTATTATCCACTTTTCTTTAAAGCAACTATGTTTTTCTTTCTGTCTTCTTTTTAAATTACGTATGTTTAACGTTGATTCTATTAATACATACTTGAAACTATGTAATAATGTTTAAGCTAAGTCCAACCTCTATTGTATGAGATGTAATTTTAAAAAGTTCCATTAAACATGTAACCTAAAATTAATCGTTACAAAGATATTGACACTATTTGCGAATGCGGAATGAGTCACTTACGCACTTAAGTTGTCATATGTGCTGCCGCCAGCTTTTATGCAGTGGAGACTGGCGGGGTCGAATACGCAGGAATGATAAAATAAAGATAACGGGTGCCACGTAATTTTTATACGGGAAGTTACGAAAAGTCCAGTACCAACGAGATAAAATATTACTCTACCTACCGTTACTGTTGTTGCCTGAAAACGACTGCGGATTGATAAATAAAAGAAAAATTTAGTCAAACGGCGTTTAATTATTTTAAATTTAAATAATTATTGTAATGTTTGTTATACCTGGAGCCTCGTAACGCAGTTATGGGCCCAGGCATAAACATTTCCGCCATGCGAAATTGATCAACTTCGTAGCGCGGGCCAGTAAAAGCCAGTTGGAGCGCCACGAATTACAGAGTACATGCTACAACAATGGGCAACAATGCAACCATGATATTAATAAAAATCCGATAAGTAACAATACTATTTTAAATGAAATGCTTTTAGCAACAATATTACCAACAATGAACTAGTTGCTCCAAACTACATATGGTAAATAATTGTACAAAATACTGAAAACTACTATTAATAACAACAATGAAGTACCAAATAATGTATTTTTTGGAGGAAATAATTGGCGGAACTCGAGGAAATCCACTAAGTGACATCATACATTAATACTTATCGCTTACTTCCAATGATCTCATACTCTACTATAGATGTTCCCTGGTACGCAGCTCGCATCGAAACACCGTTATGAACATGTGACTGAGAAGAAGAATAAGGGACACTTTTCGTGAGCGGCTGTGATGATAGATTTTCCCGTCACGTGACCTAGGGAGATATATTCAAGCGAGAAATAGGTTTTAGGCATATATTAGATATTTTATAAATTTTTGACATACATTAAGTCAAATTATGCTTTACCATTTATAATGCGTTTATTTAATTTCCCTTTGCTTGTTCACCGCTATAATTACTATGTAGTGGCGCGTTATGTCATACCCGTCGGTACATTTGAGAGCTATGTAATCAAAAAAACACCCGACGTAACATCTGATTACAGCTCATTTAGTTACTCATTCCGTTATTTGTACCCGTCGGATACGGACGTTCAACAAGTGGTTGTGTGTTGTGTTTTTAAATAAAGTGTAGTGATAATGATATTGTGAAAAAGAAGGCACTCTTCAGCTTCAGGCTGCTACTACGCTGCGTTGGAGGAGGAATTAAATAAATTGAAAAGAAAACTGATTTTGCAGTACTAGTTACTTTTTTATGGCAAGGATCTGGTAGTCATGTGACACCCTCATAGATCCGATGAACGCGTGTTCATCCTTTTTTCTGCTTCTGTAACATTTGGATCTGGAAATCAGGGGACTTACCCACTTAGATCTGATGGACATGTGCATTATGGCGTATAATTACACTAATCTGAACCAGGTAGTCAAGTGACTTACCGCTACGTTCGTGATAAACGTGTGTTTACCCAATTTTTAGTAATTAATGTAAGTAATTTATAGTACCCTTTCATAGTCCAGGTTTAGTGTTTGCTTATTCCTATTGGTAACAATGTTACATACGTTCAGGGTTACATTTGTTATATAAACATCAAACGTTCCTTGATTCAGCTAGTTTGTCACGTGACTTACGAACCTTGTATTTTACTCGTATAGTTTTCAACACAAGGAGATGATACATACATGGTTCTGGGGACAAGTTTTTTCCTCTGTATCTAAAGTCTTAAGCAAAGATTTACTTCTATCTTGGGAAAAAATCCTACCGATTAACAATGCTAAAGCGTAAACATACAAGATTAATTTGTTGTAAGAATTAACAAAGATTTAAAGGAAAAAATGGCTGACAAGTACCCGTTGGTAGGAATTTATTAAGCCTTGCACCCACCTAAACTAATTGGTGAAATTCAAGCGTGCATACCGTAAACTGTGGTCAAACAAGACATTTTTCTTTCATTAATAGATTACTCATAGCTTTTTAGCTTTGGTTATCTTAATGAGTAACATGCTAACAAACGATCTATCTATAACTGGTGTAGAAGATTTAATGCAAAACCGTGTAAACTAACAGCGGCATCGGAAATCCATCAGGCTAAAAGAAAGGAGGGAGGCGTTAAACACGGGGCAATAAAAGGACGAGATACATGAGAAACTATGCTCGTTCCCTACCTAATTACTGGTGTAATTGACAGACTCTTACGCAAGACAAAAGTTGTCTTAATCTGGGTAAACGGATTTGCTATATCTTTCAAAAATATTCCTTTCAAAGTTCTATATCAAAAACATTTATTGAAAACAGTCAACTTAAAACATGAATGGGCTGTTTCTGACTTACTCTTTATAGGTACTATATCTAAGTGCTAGGTACTTCAAATAAGTTCTTATAAAGTTATTTTTTAGCAAAAAAAAACCTAATGGAAAGTTTAGCTTCATTTAAAATTTAGTAGATCTAAATATGTTCATATTACATTCTTTTTTTAAAATTAGAGGATTCTAAAATAGTATCTAATTTATTACTGATAACTGTTACCTAGCAAAATATAGCTTTCAAACATGCTTGTTTTTACTATTAAAAGAAAGCGATTTAGAAAATACCAGAGATATGAAGTTAATTGTTTACCATTTAGGTTAACATATATCACACATACTAATAATGAGAAAAAAAACTACGAGTAGAATATAGTATCAATGTGTATCTACAGTAAAACTCCTTGAATCACTGTAATTCTTTTTTAACAAAAAAATATGTAACCAATCTAATGCAAGAACTAAAGTTTCTGGGATTTGGTAAAAAGAAAATTTCTCCTAGCTCCACATAACTATCAGCAAAACTTAACAGAAAAATGTCCATTTCGAACTACCGCAAAAATCATCATAATTAGAGATGCAGTCATTTTTCACTTAATATTTGTCATATAAAACAAAAGCTTTAAACTTAAAATTATTTCTAGTTCCTCAACCTCTGGCTGGGGAGCTCCCAGTCATGAATTTAATTTAGCACGCGGGTAATGTAACACGCAGGAACGAAATTGAACCTGGTGTACCTATATAATATGGCGTCCATATAAAAATTAAAACTTTCACATCATAACTCGAAAATATACAGTATAAAAAAAGAAAAAAGCTGAGCTTTACCAGTCGAAAAAATATAAAAAGTTCTCTAAAGATGTACAAATTGAAAATCCAGTATTATTTAACACTTAAAAGTATTTGCAAAATATAAAACAGCAAAAATTACATTTTCGTGTATATTTAGTCACCTTTGCATTTTTCGCAAAAAACTAAACACCATTAATATGGTGTTCTAAAGGGGCAACTTTTGTATAATTTAACCGGCTTCGTATTTTTTATTTTCTCGAGTTTCCCATGTTGGAATCGTTATCATGTACCTTGTATAGTCACAAAATTCGGAAAACTGCAAATTGACCTATATGCCAAAATAATACAAAATGTAAAAATTACGCACTCCAGACTACTTTTAAGTAGATGCCTTTACAATTAATTACGCGTATTACTTTTAGGTTTTTTCCGTCTTTCTTTAATAATTTGTTAGTTAGAAATAATAATACTAGAAAAAGCGATCGGTATTTTAATAGTTGATAACTATTATTCAAAAGATTGCCCACAGAAAATCAAAATTTTGTTGAATCAAAAATTCCTTACTCTTACCACGTTTCAGAGACACATTCGTTGTCCCAGAATCTTAATTACCCTCATAGCAGGGATATTATCCGGAGAGTGTTTATAAATAGAAACATTCCTCAAACTGTTCTGCCTTTACTACTGTCCTCGTTGTCTGAAGGAACATTATGGATGCTGTCACAAAAGAAAAAACCAAGAAATTTTGTTGCTCAAAAAATTTAGAACCATATTCATATTCTTTAGAATATAATATAAATTTTATAACCAACTCCATCCATGTAGTGAGTTCCTACTACACAGGAATTTCTTATCAAGCAGCTCTCAATCTAATACTATCGATAAAAAGTGAAGATGAATTTGTAATTAAAAGATTAATTAGAGAAATTTACATAACAAGATCAGCAAATCAAAAATATAAAGTTATATAGAATCGAGTTCGAATTCTAAAATATATCGGAAACATATTTTCCCTTACAAGGACCACTATCAAACTAGTCACCATAATGGCTCTTACCAGTGCACATAGGGTTCAGCCTTTATCATCAATAAATGTAAACCTTACTACAAGAATACAAGATAAAATAAAAAATAGTGAACGAATAAAGACATCAGATCCAATTAGACAACAATCTTTACTTGTTTTTGCAATTTGCCGCGAAAAAACAGAATTTTACACTGCGTCAACAATTATTCTCTACATTCGTATCACATCTGAATACCGTTCAAATGACCAAATATATTTAATTCTAACATACCAAAAACCGAATTAACCAGTATGTTCTCAAACTATTTGTAGATGGATAAAGCTATTATTAACAAAGAGCCATATAGTTACTAATATTTTTCCAGGCTACAGTATAAGACACGCTTCCACCTCTGTAGCAAATAGAACAGGTGTTAATATAGACACGACATGTTGAACACCGAATTCTCAATATTCAATCAACTTTTATAATAAACCTGTAATTACCTAATAGTCAATTTTTGCAAATAAGTATAGAGAATTAGTTTAAATTTTTGGGATTTATAAGGGGCTATTGTTATGTATAGGCTATTGCAAACCGGGTTGGTGCTTGTATGGGCTATGTATATCAATTCAATAATAGAAAACAAAATACAGAAAAAAACTTAAAAAACAAATTTGTCTGAGTGTGGTCTAGATTTAGAATAAATAAAGAGAATTTTGATAAAGAAAGAGGAAAATAGTATTGAGAACACATAAGCGCCACAGTTGTGAGCGTCAAAACGCTGAACTAAAGTAGCATTGCACGCTTATGGACGATATAAAATTTCCTACGAATAAGAAAATCTGGGCCAAATTCACTTATAAATTTTAAATAATAATGAAGTATTCATATATCCTCTGGAAATAAGGTAAAATTCTGGTTGAAATTGCATTTTAAATAAGATAAAATAATTTTGAAAAATCTTGTTTTGAACAATTCTATATTTTTCTTTAATTTACTAATAATTTATTAATTATATAAAAAACTGAAACCTATATGTCAATCTCCATGTGTTTACCTTTAAATTTATACAATTTTGTAATAAATTATTCTTATATATCAAAATTCGTAGGAAGTTATACAAAAGCATCATTTCATCGCGCCCTTAATAGCAGATCTCGCAGTGACACAGCTGCTAGATTCACTTACATGGGAGGATGTGGTAAAAGCACAATAGATTTAGTGTGGGCTCACTCAAGTTTCCTGCAATATATCAATGAATTAACCGTTATTGAAGATATACTAGTACCCGATCATTTCGCATGTTCAGTAAAAACTGTAAATCTCACAAATACTCATAACTACAATAACACTGACCAAGATAAGTGCTTATCAATATAAACAAAAACTAAATGGGACCCAGAGAAAACTCTGACCAATAAACAACTTGAAATGAAATTCCTTATCTAGATAATATAAGCTTTGAAGAAAAATATAAGATAATGACATTAAAATTATAAATGTTTCTAAGAAAATTGAAATTGTTCATCGAAGCAAAATATTTCAGAATAAACTTACTAAAGCAAAAAATAAAATATGGTTTAATGACACCTGTTGTAAGCTCAATGAAGAAACAAGAACATACCTGAGAAATTGCAAGGACCACGGGTACACAGAAGAAAATCTCAGAAAATATTTTAACTCAAAGAAATTTTACAAACTATAGCAGAAGAAAAAAGAAACATAAAATGGAGATCAAATGTAAATTGGAAAACGTTTCAGACCAGAAACAATTCTGGCACGCAATAAACTCCCTACAACCATCATCCTACGTCTCTAACCCAAAAGAAAAACGGGTAAAATATTTCCAAGTTTGGTATAATACTAAATTAAATAATGAAATAACATATTTCGATATCCACTACCCATATCTTGATGACGACATTACACTCAACAAACTACATGGTGCCATAAAATAAAACTGAAAGCAAACAAAGCACCTGGGAATCATATACAAGCAATTACAAAATTTGCCAAATAACTGGACTTCTATTACATCAATTTCTTTCAGAAGAAGATTTACCCCAAAATTTAAAAACTATTATCTTTTTGCCTACTCACAGCCTGACGCCCAGAGAAAACTTGACGCATTAACTGAATATTGTGAATCTTATCTCCTAACAGTCAATGCGGACAAAACCAAAATAATTCATTTCCATAGAAGAAGAACTCCTAGGCGAAGAATTAAACACATGTGCCAAAATAAAAAATTGAGTTCACAAAGAAATACTACTTAGGAGTAAGTTTTACTACCTCCGGTTTATTTAATCAAAACACCATAGAAAAATTAAGTGCAGGGAGAAATACTGCAGGAGCTATTAGAAACACCATAGTGAAGGCTAAACTCTTTTGCTGGAAAACAAACATTAATTGTACAACACCGTTCTCGTACCATCTCTCCTATACGGAGCAAAAGTATGGGGTTTGTTTCAACATGAAAACATTGAAACGGGATTGTAAAATTATATATAAAAATATTTTGGGTGGAGGAAAACAAGTACACATTGTCAAAAAACAACGTTTTTGACAAAAAAAAAAATTAATGCCCGAAAGCCGATACGTCAAACTCTGCTACAATAGATTACTAACGCTTAACAAAAATTCTCCGAAACCAGCTAGTAAAGAACAAAGCGTTTTTCCATTTACCAAGACGGTCTCTGGCACAATTTTAAAGAAGACGAAATCTGTATCCTATGCAAACTTCTCGAAGAAAACAATATTTCTCATTTTCTGTTTCAGTGCCCACTGTACACTCCGATTCGAGCGCAGTACATAGACACATATATTTCTGACAATAACGACTCTAGTCCCATTAATGATCTAATAGCAGAACCATCAAAAGAAAAAATTTGGCATATAACTAGCTACTTCAGATCAGCCTTGAAAATTCGAGCTTTCGTTTCAAATGAATAGTCCTATGTACACTATATAATAAACACGTAATTTTCAATCTACTTTGTATAGATTTTTTCTCTAACAAATTAAATTATTATTATTATTATTATTATTATTATTATTATTATTATTATTATTATTATTATATGTTGCACATGCGCACTAGAGACTTAGGGAAGAACATCTGATTTCTTACTTAACCTGACACTCCAGTGAAAATCAGTAATTAAAATGAGAGGTAGAAAAGCGAACGAAAATATAAAAAAGTTAAATGTGTGTTAAAGTGTACCAGGCGTCACCTCGCGGGCATTCATTTCTGGCGTAGAGAGTGCACTACAGGGGTCAATTTTGTGCCATTTATAATTTGAAACATTTGGCGTCGGTCGGGAACGAACCTGGTTCCCCAGATTCGCGACCTGGCACTCAGGTACGTGGCCATGAGACCCCATGACTAACCTGTAACAGTAATATTTTTTGCCCCAATTATAGTCTACATGCGCGTAGACAATATACAAATTTTAATCACATAATCAATATCAACGTCTACGCGTAGACAATGACGTATTTTACGTAAAATAGATCACAGCCACAATCCTGCCTATCCTTCATTTCACTTAAAAAAATAGTAAATGGCGTTTGAGAGCCGACCGTTTTTACATATATAAGCTAAATAATTAAATTCGTGAAACCAAATTTTGAATATTAAAAATTACGACAAAATATAGTAAATTATCAATTAATTCTGTAGATTTTATTTGATAACTGGCAATTGACAGGTGATATTTTTTTCGTTTTTATGAATTAGGGCAGAACTTATATCCCTATCTAAACCAACGCTATTGTCTTCGTGAAATGAAGTATTGTTAACGAATTTTGACACATAAAAAGCCAAGCATTTGTTTATGTTTTTATTCAAATGCCATGGCTATTGCTATTTATAGGAAATAACATAAATTTAATAATTAGTTTTTATATATGCAGATGTTTTTTATCTTTCCTTTATACATATTTTTATTATTTGTAAAAATTAGGAAGAAAATAAATATTATCCCAGTAATTATTGTCTCTAGTAATAGATATTTATAAACTGTTCATATGTAGATACAATATTGGTTTTTGTATATCATTTCATTTCAAAAATATTTTTATGGTTGCTTAACTTCCTTCCATGTGAATTAAGTACAATTTATCTTTCACCTGTACGTAATTAGCCGTTTGAAGATTACATAAGTAATTAAATATGTATGTATACAATATTGACATGACAGATTTTAGCCCAAGAATACATGTTATGTATGAATAATTGGAAAATGATGTGTGAATAATGTGCACACTTTTTAGAAATTCGTATGCCTACATTAAGGAATCAAATTACTGTTTTGACTTAAAATATGATATTTATGTTATATTTAAATTAGTAGTTTTACGTAAGTGAACTTGACCCAACCCACAAGCAAACAAACAATATTTCATACATAAATTACTTTATTTGGATGCGTTTTCAAATGTTTGCTATATTTAATTGATTGTTCGACTTTTTTTCCCTTTATTTTTTAAAAAAATATGTGGGTGGGGCTATTTTCACATTAACCCACCATTTATACAATAATGTTTGTTTAAATAGGTTAATGTTTTCATTCTCATTTGTTTGTTAATGTTTTAAAATAATTTTATTTGTTTAAACATACTATTCCCTTTTTTATTATCTTTAAATGATGGTGCGGCTAAATTCTCATTTTCCGCACCCAATTGACCCACTGTTTGTTTAACTATAAAAATCTGTTTGGAAGTATTAGTTTAGTATTGTTTTAACCTTTTCATCGATTGTTTGCGTATTTTAATTAATTATTTGTAAAATAATACATATGGATGCGGTTAAGTTCTCATTTTCCGCACCCAATTGACCAACCATTTGTTTAACTGTAAAATTATGTTTTAAAGTATTAGTTTAGTAATGTTGAAACCTTTTTATCGATTGTTTGCGTGTTTTAATTAACTAATTTTAATAATACAGGTGGATGGGTTTAAGTTCTCATTTTCCGCATCCAATTTGCCTACAGTTTAACTTTTAAAATCTCTTTTAGAGTATTAGTTTAGTTATGCTGACACAATTTTATAGATTGAATATTTTCTAGAATAGTTAAGTAAAGTTTTAATAAAATTAAAATTAACACTTATCTCATAGATGAGGGTGAGATTAGCAGATTCAAGTAATTGTGAACCCGCCTCACGCTGAACGTATGGATGCGCTACCAAGACCAAGTGTGTTGTAATGAATTGTATGAAATATATAATATACGCATTACTGTAACTTAACATTTATGTCTCGGTCGAAATGCGCGGTAAATTCAAAATAAAATTATGAATTTTTATTATATATCTTTTTAATATACTTCCTATATTGTTACTAACAAAATGCAATAACTATATTATACTGAAGCCCCGTAGGGCAGTTTGTATGAATTAATTATCGTAAAAATTATATCACTTGTGACAAATAATTTTTTAAATTATTATTAATGGAAGTCTTTGTTTCTAATTTTGCTAATATTATCCTTACATTTTTGCTTACAAAATGCAATGACTATATTATCCTGAAGATTCATAGGAATATTTGTATGAATAGACCATTTCAGAAATACAAAGCGTGCCGTTTGCCTGGCCCTATACCCATCCTTGTTTATATAACAGTTCTGTCTGTTGACTTAAACATATTTTTTTTAATTGTTATTAAAGATAGTCTGTGCATTTAGAGCAGTTAATATTATCCCTATTTTTATACTAACAAAATGCAATAACTATATTATCCTGAAGAGCCTTAGAACAATTTGTATGAATAATTACCGTAAAAATTCTCTCACCCGTGATTTAATTTTTTACCTTCCGTCACCTTTAGGTAAGTGTGTGTGCGTGTGCATGTGAGAGCGTGCGCGTGCGCATGCGCGTGTGCGTGTGTGTGTGCGTGCTTGCGTGCGTGCGTGTGTGTGTGTTCATATGGAGAGCTTAGATTTTGGTTACAATTGGTCAACCGGAAGCACCATCATTTGAAGATTTTAAGTTTTTCTTGAAAAAAACTATATTAAATATAATTTTGCACATTTAATGTTATTATAAATATTAAAGAATATTTTATTCTTTATAAGATTTGACTGCATTTTATACTTAATATTAAAAGGATATAGAGTTAAAAAATTATAAAGAAATTAAATTTCATAAAGTAGCCATAGCTATGGAAACAGCTACTATATTAAGAAAATTCTGATTGATAGATGTCAGTGTCAAGTGAAATTGACATAGTGTGTTTGTCTTTAATTTTACTGGAAACTTTCTGTATGAAATTTGTACAAAATACATAGAAATGACGGAAGGTAATGTGCTGGCCACATCAGATTTTTTTAAAATTATTATTAAAGATAGTCTATTCTTTAATAGTATTTAAAGTCGCTAATATTATCCCTATATGGCTATTAACAAAATAGAATCACTATATTACACTGAAGACCGTAGAAAAACTTGTATGAATAAATTACCGTAAAGAGTGCATTACACGATGAAATTTTTCATTTCATCACTTGAAAAGTTTTCTCTCTCGCACATTCATGTGAGTGAAAGAGAGAATGATGAATAGACTTTGAAAGAAAAACTTTTCCCGAAAAACTGGAATATAATAATAATAATAATATTTTTGTAATATTTTTGTCGGCTTTTTAACACTTTTGTTATAGCCCTACTCAAATACTTTATTTATTATTACATTTCATTACATAGTACATATATTATAAGTATTTGAAAAACATACACAAACATCCAAGCCCCTGGAGGAAATCAAACCCACGATCCAAGGAGCGGTAAATATCGCTTCGAGCACTGTTAGGCTTGACTAACATTAGCGGTACAATGACGGTACGGATACTTCTTGCTCCAATGTATTTTAATGGACCCATTTACATCTACGTTTACGGTATAATGACGGTACGATGACGACCCTTTCATATTTACTGATTTACATACCGTCACTGTACCGTCATTGTGCCGCTAATGTAAATCAATCCTTAGAAAACACACTGCCTTAATTCACTCGGCCACTGGAATATGCGCTACTTTTTCTTAAAAGTCCCTATAAGTTTTGACTGTCAAGTAACTGCCAAATGTCATTTGTGTTTATATTTTTGATGTGTACAAGTACGGCATTAGCAGTGATTAATATTAAATTGAAAAAATGACAAAATGGAGTAGAGATGTAATTGAAATGTTGATGGATACATACGAAAAAAAATAGGGGTAGTTTTTGTAGCATGACCTATGTTGAAAGAAGATATATTTTTAGTAACAGTAAAGAGAGCCATAGGTACTACAAAAACGAATTAAATTTTGGCAAAAAGTAGATAGTGTTTAATATATCTGAACTACAAGGATTTTCGAAAAATAAATCAAATATAAATAAATAAATAAATAAATAAATAAATAAAATAAATATATCATCACGGCATATTACTCATTGCTGGGTGTGCCAATCTGCTTTGTACATAGATTTCGGTAATGATGATGACATATTTGTACCGTTTGGGCGTTTACCAAGCGTCACCTCACGGGCACTCATTGCACTCATCAAATATAACCCCCCGCATACTTGCCTGTTGTGTTTTGGCTTAAAATATAACACATCAAAATTTTAAACCACTACGGCCCTTTGAAAACGAAATAAATTTTGGTAAATAGTAAACAAATAAAATTTCACATTTTGACAGTGTTGTGAATTTTGTGATTGTTTATATTAATACATTTTTTATATTTCGGTGTTCCTGAGAGTCTATAAAAGCACTGTTTATCACTTAGAACACGACGTTTAGAAGATCTATAAACGTACTGTTTTTGGCCCCTTTCGTATTCTAGAGGTGGTAGTTATGACAGATGAATTACATATAACCTCAAAATGGAAGTTGTTTATGTTGAAGTATTAATTTTTATCTTATCTCCAGGTGATAGGACTAGAAAGAAGAGGAATTTATAGCTATATCTGTGTTAGTTCAAAAAGAAGAATATGTGAAGTTAAAATCTTTCAACTAAAAAATTATTAAACAAGAAACAATGCGCTCAGATTTACTTTGTCAAAACAATTTAAACGGTTAGTTTTATTTATTACAATTTAATTTTATGGTAATATTGCAATTTTTAGCTGATTGTATTGTTATATCAGGCTGGTTTTAAAATGTATGGTGCACGTTAGTTAAAATGTTGACACTGTCCATTTGTAGCTACTTGCAAGCAAATATGAAAATTTTACGATCCATGATTTCCAGTTCCACGTCGAGACGAGCTGCCGAATATTAAATTTTTAAATATGATTTAGACATAAGTGCCATATACAAATACAACATATGCTTTGTATTGAAGGATGTAAGAACAACTGTTGCTATTTTGTCTGCAACTGAGCAGTGGATGTGTTAAAATGGTGGAATGTAAAAGTGTAGATCAATAAATTGTTCATTAAAATATTTCATTATTTATTTTTATTTATTTATAACAATGACTAACACGAACCAGCGATCCCGATTCGTTATTTGATAAATTTACCTTTATTACAAGATATATCAAATCAGGTGGTTCAATAATAAACCGGTGGAGTATATTGTAAGTATTAGTTTTCCTCTTCCATAATTATATAATGCTTGATACAATACTGTACAATTAGTCAGAATCACACGATACACAAATTGTCAAAGTGTAAAATTTAAATTGATAGCGGGAAACGCTACTAACATAATTGACAAAAAAAAACACTAAGACATATTTTTGAAAAGTCCTTTTAAAAAAATCTAATTGTAAAATTACCTGAATAGAAAAAATAGTATAAAAAACATGTATCATAAGGCCTGTTAACGCACTCGTCTTTTGTAAAACTCTCCTAGCGGCTCGTTTTCCAAACTTGGACTCGTACGTTAACAGATTACCTTATGATACATGTGTTTTAATGTAATAGTATAAAACCGTAGCTATACCTATATAGGTGACTACATCCAAACAGTGCGCTTATAGATCTTCTAAACGACGTGTTTTCGTGATAAACAGTGTTTTTTTAGACTCATAAGAACACCGAAATAGAAAAACTTATTTTAGTATGTGAAAAAATGAATCAATTACAAAATACGAGTATTGTATTACTATACTTTCAAAAATATAACCTCACTTTTTTTTAACATCAAACATAATATTTCAAAATTCAAATGATAATATTTTTTTGTGGATCTTTAATAACAATTTAAAAAAATATGTTTGTCAACAGACAGAACTGTTATATAAACAAGGATGGGTATAGGGCCAGGCAAACGGCACGCTTTGTATATCTGAAATGGTCTATTCATACAAATATTCCTATGAATCTTCAGGATAATATAGTCATTGCATTTTGTAAGCAAAAATGTAAGGATAATATTAGCAAAATTAGAAACAAAGACTTCCATTAATAATAATTTAAAAAATTATTTGTCACAAGTGATATAATTTTTACGATAATTAATTCATACAAACTGCCCTACGGGGCTTCAGTATAATATAGTTATTGCATTTTGTTAGTAACAATATAGGAAGTATATTAAAAAGATATATAATAAAAATTCATAATTTTATTTTGAATTTACCGCGCATTTCGACTAAGACATAAATGTTAAGTTTAAAGCACTACCGTAAATTTGATAATATTGTTATTACATTATTGTAATTTACACTTTTGTTCCATCTATATATTGTTATTGTGTCTCTACATTACAGTAATGCGTATATTATATATTTCATACAATTCATTACAACACACTTGGTCTTGGTAGCGCATCCATACGTTCATCGTGAGGCGGCTTCACAATTACTTGAATCTGCTAATCTCACCCTCATCTATGAGATAAGTGTTAATTTTAATTTTATTAAAACTTTACTTAACTATTCTAGAAAACATTCAATCTATAAAATTGTGTCAGCATAACTAAACTAATACTCTAAGAGATTTTAAAAGTTAAACTGTAGGCAAATTGGATGCGGAAAATGAGAACTTAAACCCATCCACCTGTATTATTAAAATTAGTTAATTAAAACACGCAAACAATCGATAAAAAGGTTTCAACATTACTAAACTAATACTTTAAAACATAATTTTACAGTTAAACAAATGGTTGGTCAATTGGGTGCGGAAAATGAGAACTTAACCGCATCCATATGTATTATTTTACAAATAATTAATTAAAATACGCAAACAATCGATGAAAAGGTTAAAACAATACTAAACTAATACTTCCAAACAGATTTTTATAGTTAAACAAACAGTGGGTCAATTGGGTGCGGAAAATGAGAATTTAGCCGCACCATCATTTAAAGATAATAAAAAAGGGAATAGTATGTTTAAACAAATAAAATTATTTTAAAACATTAACAAACAAATGAGAATGAAAACATTAACCTATTTAAACAAACATTATTGTATAAATGGTGGGTTAATGTGAAAATAGCCCCACCCACATATTTTTTTAAAAAATAAAGGGAAAAAAGTCGAACAATCAATTAAATATAGCAAACATTTGAAAACGCATCCAAATAAAGTAATTTATGTATGAAATATTGTTTGTTTGTTTGTGGGTTGGGTCAAGTTCACTGACGTAGTATTTTTCATGTTATTATTTAGTATTTAGTAAGCCATAACATATTTATAATTTTATATCTTAAAATGAAAGTTAAATCCCTCATCATACGCTATTCAGGGTATTTAATTTTATAAAAATATATTTAAAAACTCAGAACTTAATGAAACTAAAAGGTATGTCTTATTTCTGGGTAATTAAGCTTGAAATTACATTAAGTATGCATGGTATACTACGAGTAATTATAATGTTTTCATAATATCGGGCTACCCTAATTTATTTTTCTGAGATTGTAAATGTATGCATGATTATGACGCGTTCTCTCGTGAACGAACAAAATGTAAACAATAATTTTCAACTTTTTGTTATACACTTTTGTTCATCTAATATTAATAGAACAGAAATTACAGTCATATGAAAATTTTACCATTGTTTTTCCTATAATCCATAAAAAAGTTGGTATACACCCGGTATAGAAAATACAATGATAATTTTTATATTGCTGTACTTAGGTATTAAATTTTGAGGGGAAATTGTAAATACAAAAGTTATTCAGAATTTAAACTACAAAATATGAATTAAAATCAGTGACTAGGAATGGAACAGAAACAAAAACGATAAAAAAAATTACCGGAATAGAAACGAAACAAAATTCTTAACCTTGATCCTGGAGTAAAAACGATATAACTGAAATAAAAAATATATTTCTGTTAACAACGTTATTATTTTATATATATTTAATTATTTATTATATTAATAAATAAAACTGTAGAAAATGAATTTATAAGATTTTTTATATAAAAACTAAACTAAATAACTGGTTCGGAACAAAATTTATTTCTCGTTTGAACGAAAAAGATTTTTTTTTTGAAACAGGAACGACATTAACCAATACGAAATTATTTTTATGGGAACTGAAACGAAACTAAAAATCTTTTCGTTATTGGTCTCGGTCTAAAATCAATCGTAATTTTTGTTTATTTAAAAAAACCTAAACATATTTCAGAGTGCCTTGGAACAAGTGATTTTTTTTATTTTTATAAGATCTGTCAAATAAAAGCTATAATTTCAAAGCAAATTTTATTTAGCATTTTTCGTAAATTAAAAGATAACCGCGATTGATTTTATTCTCATATTGTGTAGCAATACTGAACAAGATTTTGTACTTTAAACTATCTTCTGAAATTAAAAGGTACCTACCTACCTAAGCAAATACAGCAAAAAATAATAAAAATAACAATGTACGTATTCCCCAAATAAGGTTTTAAGTAGACACCTCTGGTATAGTATTATTTTTTGAACAATGTTATTTTTCTTTATTACTAGCATATTTAAATTTCACTTATTTTGAATTTATGCCATTAAATAGTCGAAAAATGGATTTTTTTGCATAACGGTTTCTGTCATCAATTAAAAAAATAGCGCATATAAGCTTCAAATAAAAAAGGAAAAATCTATTTATTTAATTATTATAACGTAGAATTTATATTCTCCAAATATCATTATGAATATTATTTTGTTTCGCTTAGCAATGATTTATAATTTGTGAGCAGTTTTCCTCTCACCTTAGTAAAAATAAACCATATCTACAATGTAGGTTACTGTTCCAAAATATAAATATTTCCGCATTAAAAACGTAACTTGTATTACAAAAACCAGTTTGACGACTAAATATCAAGTTTAAATAGGTTACAAAATAATACGTTGGATCTTCAAAGAAATTACAGAAAATTACGAAAACAGGGAAAGAATTGACATCATTCTGTTGCTATAGTTCTTTCCCAAGAAAATAGATTGCACGGCGTGTATATTAGCTTTTGAACATACAATATATGTAGGTATGTCACGCAAATTGTTATAATTTTTATTGGATATAATTATGTGTTTACATTTTTAATATACGTATTTTACATTCCAATTTTTTATTTATCAAACTCTAATATACTTTCTATGTATCTTTGCGTGATGCCAAAAATTGAAAGTAATCATATGTAACAGACCTTGCGAAATATGTAATAAAAAGTTGTAACTTAATTTGACAAATTGGAAAAATAATAAGATATTTCTTGTTTACTAAAAATAAAACTAATGAATTGTTTCTTAATATTAATTAGTTTTTTATGAGAGCAAAAAATATTTCCCTGGTAACCAGTACATACTCGTACAATAAAATTTATATATCGTTCTAAATACTGTACATAAAATGTAGGCGTCTGTCTGTTTGTTGGCGCTAATCTTGAGAACCACTGGAAATGTTGATACGGTTTTTACGATTTTTAGCGCAGTGGAGAGCAACCTTTTGTTAGAACAGGCTAATATTCAAAATTAAGTCATCATTTCGGGTCGTAACCTTAACCATCTACGGAAACTTTTTTCTTACTGGATATTATTATTCGTATCCAAACCATATATTATAAATAAATAATTAAAAATACACAATACGAGGGCTGTCTGAAAAATCGCGGAGCGGAAATGAACAGCAGTTTTTATGTTCGAAAATGACTTTATTTTTCAACATAGTCTCCCTGGATCTCAATCCATTCGGACCAACGTTTTTCCAATTATCCAGTTTCGTCGTTGAAGTGATTTTCCGGAAGCTCTTCAAAATACGCGTCCACAGCGGCTATGGTATCTTCATTAGATGAAAAACGTTTACCAGAGAGGAATGTATTAAGTTTTGGAAATAGGTGTTTAATTAACATATACATTTTTTAAAACAATGTCGATACTACACAGTTACCCCGGAAAATGAGAAAATAGCGCCGCATCTTCCTTGTGATTGGTGTTATAGTAAAGCTAGACAAGTGTGAAAAACTTTAATAAAAATTCAAGAGATTGCTGTTTGTTTCAATGTTTTATGAATAAAACTAAAGCTTATGCGAACTTTATATTTTTTTTTTTTACTTTTTACTAGGACAATAGGATGTTATTACGCTGTTCTTGACATCACCAGTCGCTGTTTCAAGGCACTCGTTGGTGTATGTTTTCACTATGTTATAGCGTTTTCCATTTATATATTTAGTGCACACCTTTTTGCACTGAGTGCATAAATTGTTTTCCATTTATATGTTCAATACGCACTAACTGAATCTTACTCAGTGCGTTCTTTCTTACACTTACTAGGATCGTCAGTTCTTGCCAGTGCAGTCGCACGAGTTGAAACAAGAACTAGTGCCGGACATAGCGAGATTGCCTGCACTGAGTGCAAAACAGGATGTTCATTTTAAATGAGCCACGATTGCTGTCTCGAGAACTATAAGAGCTACAAAAACTGTTAAATGGACAAACAATTTCTATTTCTCAAGACAAATTTAAAGAAAAGATAAATTATTTTTTTGGACCAGTAGTTCACAAAATACGGAACATATTTTTTTTAATTTGAAATGAGAACATACATTTTTTATTTGCTCATTCGATAAAGAATTTAATTTTGAATTCAGTGATATGGTACTTTTGTTCCCTTACATAATATATGGTTATAATAAGAGGGTCATGAATGGAAAAAACGAATACGTGTTATTTTTTTACATAAATTTAGAATGCCATGAGAAAAACACGTGAATATTTTGTTTACGTTGATATTTATGATCAATTACATGAACAAAATATTCACTTCTTTCGGTCAGAGCACTCTTATTCTATGTAATAAAATGAATGTACTATTTTTTTTTATTTGTGACCCTCTTATTATAGCCATATTTTAAACAAATTAGTATAAAACTTTACATGCATTTTTCTAATAAAAATCGTTATGTAAGGGAATAAAAATATCATATCACTGAGTTTAGATTTAAATTCCTCAACAAATGAGCAAATAAAAAATATATGTTCTCATTTTAAAAAATCTGATGTGGCCCACACATGAACTTCCGTCAATTCCATGTTTGATATAACAGAGAGCTTTAAGTAAAGTATCACTCCGGTTGATCGTTTATAAACAAAATCTAATTTGTTGTTTCAATAAATAGAACAGTATATAATGCCAAATTTTGGATTATATTTTTTGTTTTTCCTCGAAAATCTTTTAAGAGCTCAAAATTATATTTTATCATATAGGTATAGTCAAAATCGAATAATGTTTCAAATTATTTAAATACCAAATTTGAGAAGTTTTGGATCATGTTTGAATATATTTTTTCAAGAAAATCTGTATATAGCTTCCTGTAAAGTAGTACTTCCGGTTTATCAGTTTTAGAAAACATCTAATATGTCGTTCTCGTTACTATAAAAATCTTAAATACCAAATTTGAAAAGTTTTGAATTGTATCAATTTATTTTTCACGAAAATATGTTCAGAGCTACAAATAAAGTATCACTTTTGGGTTATCAATTGTATCCAAAATCTAATATGTTGCTTCCCTTCATATAACAGTCTTAAATAACAAATTTGACAAGTTTTGGAATATATCATATTATATTTTTCACGAAAATCTGTTCTGAGCTTTAAGTAAAGTATCACTTTCGGATTATCAATTTTAGCTAAAATCTATGATGTTATTCCACTTTATACAAAAGTCTTAAATACTAATTTTAACAAATTTTGGAGTATATCATAATATATTTTTCACGAAAATCTGTTCAAAGCTTCAAATAAAGTAACACTTCTGGTTGATTAATTTTAGCGAAAATCTAATATGTTGTTCCCTTTGATATATGTCTTAAATACTAAAATTGAAAAGTTTTTTTGAAATAGAAATTGTTTGCCCATTTAACCGTTTTTGTAGCTCTTATAGTTCTCGAGATAGTATTGGTGGCCCGTTTAAAATGAATATCCTATATGTATATATATATATATATATATATATATATATATATATATATATATATATATATATATATATATATATATATATGTCGGATATAGTAATATCAAAGCATGTCGTAACGATCATTTAATGAATCAAGTATTACATGAATCACTTATAATCTTTTAATTGTATTGTCGTAATCGAAACGTCAAGCATTCTTGGCTAGAATGCTTGGATGGAATCAGTGTGTAGCGGTGCTCAGGGTGAGTGCATGTCCGCCTCGCTGAGATCATCACGTTTATATTATCGCTGTGGTTCTGAAATAGTGTTGGTCGACATAGAGTTTGCCAGTGATACTACCCCGCGACATCAGAAGTGGGATTCGCCTGCGATCCGCAATATTGTATGTGGGTTTGTGTTCTGTTGGTGAATTATAAATTGAAGTGTAGGGCCAAGCAGATTAAGATGGAAAGGCCGTCTAGCAATTTTTGCAGGTTTTCATCATAGGGCATTGACCAGTAACAAGGATTCCGTCTGTGACCCACCCAGAGAATGGTGACGCAATTACAAGAGCTCGTTAAGTAGAACCGTGAGTAATGAGTACTGAATTTATGTTAAGCGGTCTTCCAATACTGGTAAGAGATTTTATTACAAAGCTCAAGATATCGTTGTGAGCTATGTTGGTGGCAAATGGGTTGCTGTTGTAATAAAAGCAATTCGGTCAGTTGCTTGCTGAGAAACGAGAGACGAAGTTGAGTTTGTTGTTTATGATATTGTGATGGCCGATGATCCGGATTACCGATCTCCATATATGTTATTTAAGATATTATTCATTACAGTAGGTGTTCCTGGCAGTTGTTATATTTTGATTGATGTTTTGTCATTGAGCTTGTACGACGTAATAAGTATTTCATTTTTGGTAGCTTGATTCTACTCCTTTACATCGTCTGCGACGTGATAATATTATTAAACTGAATGTAGGTCAAGTAGTCACAGATCGGTAGTATCAACCAGTTTGCGATTTAGTTAGTTATTTGTGAAATAACAAACGAACTAATACAAATTCCTTAAAGCGTTTCGGTATGTCAAGAAAGATTGTAAAATGTTTTCATTGTACAAGTTTCGCAAACTAACAGACACGTTGAGTAGGTACACTGCAACCTTGAGGCACCTGATATATCGTTACTTACTTTTTATCCAGATATGACCGATGCGGGTGCAGAACCATGGTGTACCGAAATAGAAACTATAACATGAAAATTTCACTGGAGATCTTCAGGGAAGATAGTTAAAGGTGGAAATATGTTACAAAACTATGCTAAAGATTAATATTTTATTAACTGAAGATAAAGTTTACTGAGCTACAAATTGTAGATAGATGATATTGTTATTATCATTATTGGTTGAGGGCTTTAAGCGCTGGTGACTTTTGTCAGTAAGATCTGCTGTAGCGTGTTTTGACTGAATGTCTGGAAGCCACTCCAAAGTTTTGATGAACTGAAATTTGGTATTTTATAGAACAATGACTAGTAAAGATACTTGTCATAATTCAAAGTCCCTTTTGTTGAGAGCTAATAGCAGTTTAACGTTTATCGTCGTGGGTGAAATGAATATCTCCAGGCTATGAATTATGGCTTTTCAAGTATCCACAGGAAGTGCCTAAGACTCACTTACACTACGGTACCCATTTTAGCTTTGATTCACAAGTGAAAGCAGCCTGGTTATCTGACGTTAAGTAGAATGCTTCTCCTTTGAGAGCTTGTTTAAGTTTATTGAGCACACAGATTTATTGCTTGAGATATAATGAAACCGTTGTGTATGGATTCCTTTATTTGGCAGCACGGACCAAATAAAATCGATCCAGTTTCTGCTGACTCTAGTTTAGAAATATCCGTAAACCAGGACAGATAGTCTATTTGGAAGAGTGGCCTTACTACTGTCCACCGAAGGCGATTACCAAAAACTCTCTTGTGTAGCTTTTTGTTTTAGAAATTATGAGTGGCCTACGAGATCTCCAAACTTGAAGTGTTTTGTCTTGTAGAGTGCAAAGACGTTGGCCCCAGAATCAATTCTATTACTGCACATGGACAGGTATTCATAGCGCCTGTGGTATGTGATACAAAGAAAAACTATCGTTGCGCTTCCACAAAGACGCTTGTGCTGTGTTTTGTTATATTTTGGCCGCCATATTAACGATGCATGAGTGATCATTGGTCCAAATACGGTGATGTATGGCCAGTGGTTCGTTCCTGCCTGCAATCTCCAGTTTTTGCTAGAAGGACAGCGGCTTGTGTCCGAGGCTGCTACGGTATTTGTTTTGATGATTTTGTTAATGTATAAATTGCATGTGGACTTTTGAGTATTCAGGTTTCAGGTATCTGCGTTGACATTAAGGGTAATGTGATTGAAGTGAGAGATCGATGCATTCGATCAGTTACCGTACGATGATGCTATTTGGGAAAAATATTGTGGACAGTGGCGGGAAAGCTGTAATTATGGACGAAGTCTGTACCAGTCTGTCTCGAAATAATAAGCCAGAATGGGCGAGCATCCTGCCCAAGATCTACGAATGAGGCGATGTGTAGCACTGATAGTGAGAGAATGTATTGGATGTACCGTGTTAGCGTGAATAATATAGCGCTGTGCAGACAGTTCAAATCTGAGTGAACTTTTATCAATTGTTCATGGTATAATTTGTATGAAGTTATTCAAGTTCCTGCACGTCCATGTTCCAAAACCCTGAGACGTTACTGATGGAACTTTCATGAATATTGAAATTTAGGTACAAATATGGTAGTGGTTTGAAATAGTCCCTGAGTCTATTCCCAGAACATACTATATGACTTTATTAAATTTCCGGTGAGCATGGTCGTAGCTATAAAACTTGGCGTTTTGGTTTTGATGGGGCTGTGGCCGATCGGGCTCCTCGTGACTGTTTTCGGGGTGACCATGCCAGTTTTGTCAAATTGTGAATTTGTTGAATGTTTAAATTGTGGCAAGCTAGATCATCCGCAGAGGAGTTGCACAGGACAGCTGGTGCCCGGACTGGAGCCTGCCACGGTTGCGAAGCCGACTGTTTTACCTGAAAAACAATTGAGCAACAGAAATCTGTCAGCCATTGGAAGCAGAGAAGTCTGACATGACGGGACTTGCTTTTCAATTGTTTGTCTTAATGTTTGGGACGCCTAAGTGCAGCGTAATGGACGCTGGAACAAATTGCTTTAAAATATTTTGATCGTATCCAAGGATAAATTTAATTGAAGAAAGTTCATCGGATGATGGATATAAAGGAAAATAAAAAATTTGTTTCTACATCTCCTCTTGCAAACGTTTCAGTATATTATTTTACCTTCATCAAGTGCTACAATAAAAATATTTGACACAAATCAACAACAATCATTTTCCAGAGCATAATCAAGCAATAATAAACAACAAGTTTAAATAAACAACAATTTTTTTATAAAATACCTGTGAGGATTTGTAGGTCAAACGAGAAACATTATAAAAGACAGCATCACCTGTGACAGTGTAAGATCAACTGACTAAAACTTACTAACCTCCAATAAGAGCAAAAACCAACTTGTCAAAAAATTAAACTAAAAAACACTAAGCCAAAATACAGTTAAGAAAACAAAAAGAAGAACTATATGTTTGAATTATTTAACAAATTTAGAACATTTTGATAGCTTTAAGTTTAAGCATGCCGGATTATTTCGATTTGGTATTACGTATTATTTACATAACACATGAATCCATGTTCTAATTTTTAAGTAGAGCGGTTCATGCGTACAATAATGAACCTTCTGGAGGTTCAGACCACAATTTAGTTAGGCTAATCGAGTGGATCATTGAAAATACACAGGGGTGACTAAAACTTTGAAGAGCCGACAAACTTTTATAACAAAAGTGGCTAAGGAGCAATTGAGGCGTTGGTCTGGACATTGGACATTTTCGTTAAATTCTTTAGAATTATTAACCGTGATGGAAGATGACATGCTACTGGATGCCTCTGTCATGGTGTTTCGGTATGCTACTGTGATACCTCTGCCGAAGGTAACATGCTAACTAGGTGCCTCTGTCGTGTGGTTTTCCGAGCTGGTTAAGCGATGACGGAATAGTGTTCCATTGCTGAGTAAGCAATGACGCTGTGGTTTTCCGAGCTGGTTAAGCGATGACGGAATAGTGTTCCATTGCTGAGTAAGCAATGACGCTGTGGTTTTCCGAGCTGGTTAAGCGATGACGGAATAGTGTTCCATTGCTGGGTAAGCAATGACGCTGTGGTTTTCCGAGCTGGTTAAGCGATGACGGAATAGTGTTCCATTGCTGGGTAAGCAATGACGGTGTGGTTTTCCGAGCTGGTTAAGCGATGACGGAAGGGTGTTCCATTGCTGGGTAAGCAATGACGGTATGGTTTTCTTGCGCTGGTTAAGCGAAGATGGAATAGCGATCGATTGCTGGTTAAGCAATGATGGTCTGTCGCTGTTGGACAAGCTATAACAATGCTTGAAAACTGATATTGGTAGTCATGTATTTACTGGTGAAATGTATTGTCACAGAATTATGTTTTGTTTGACGTCTTGTAAAAAAGGCGTCCATTAAATAATTTAGTGTACTATAGCTAAATTTTGAGCTTAATATAAATGTGAACAAAGTTGTAACTATTTGAGCACTTATTGGTCAGAGATAGCCGAGCGAAAATACTGTGGATAAATTCTTTGTTTTCAGATAGTTCACACGAGGACGTGTGAAACGTCAGAATGGCCGTGTCGGATATAGTAATATCAAAGCATGTCGTAACGATCATTTAATGAATCAAGTATTACATGAATCACTTATAATCTTTTAATTGTATTGTCGTAATCGAAACGTCAAGCATTCTTGGCTAGAATGCTTGGATGGAATCAGTGTGTAGCGGTGCTCAGGGTGAGTGCATGTCCGCCTCGCTGAGATCATCACGTTTATATTATCGCTGTGGTTCTGAAATAGTGTTGGTCGACATAGAGTTTGCCAGTGATACTACCCCGCGACATATATATATATATATACAGGGTGTAAATGAAATAAGTGCATTAAATTTAACCAGTAATGTAACTCGACGAGAGCAACAATATTTCTTAATAACTTTTTTTTAAGTCTTTTAGATTTTGAGTTAAAATTCTTTAAAGATTTGCTGCATATTTCGTTACCCGCCCATGGAGAAGAAATGGCTGCTGCCGTATTCAAGTGGGATACAAACAGCTCAAAAATTGTCGGTTATAGTTTACACTTGCAGTCACAGTAATTAATAAACGAATCAACGGAAATAACATTTATTATTAATTAATTCGTAATAGTACAATTTTTAAAATAAGATATTTAAATTTTAGATAAAACAATTATAAAGTTGTGTATTGAACCATGTTTTAATCACCTGTGAATAGAGGAAGACGAGCAACGAGGTAACGAAGAAGAGCAAAAGCATAGTTATTAGGTTATGAGATGATTATTTCTCGTCGACAAATCATAATAGCTTAAATACGTTATTCAAAAAATGTAAGTACAAACTGTTGTCCATTTAAACGAGGTACATGAATACCAATAATTAGTCGTCCATTTATTGTTCCCGCCCAAACATTTTTTAATGAAAATTTTTACAGAATTTTCGTCTGTCGAGATGTGTATTGTGCATAATAAATACACCTTCTCAAGTAAATTCAGTCTCATTAATGAACATTATGAGCCATTCCCAAAATTGAAGTCTGTTATGTGCTGAAAACATTGAACTTTTTGCACATGGCGACATATTTGTACCGTGCGGGCGTTTACCAGGCGTCACCTCACGGGCACTCATTGCTGGCGTGGAGAGTGCACTACAGAGGTCAATTTTGTGCTATTTAAAATTCGAAGTATTTGGCGTCGGTCGGGATCAAACCCGGTTCCCCAGTTTCACGACCAGACACTCAGGCACGCGGCCACGAGACACCATAAAAAAACTTAAAACTACATTGCTTCTTAACTTTATGAGTTCTTTTTTTAAATCACCGACAGTAATTTGGATGACACTCGATTTTTAAAACACTCTTGCACCCATGTTCCTGCACACATGCGCAGCTGTGAACATGCAGATTTTCTACTATATGTTACTGTTTTATTAGTTGCACTGCACATTGCTGCAGAAAATGAAGCTACCTTTATATATTTCCCTGAAGATATCCTAGTCGGCGCTACTTAAAAATGGGACATTTACAAACTAGGGCCCGGAACGCACTTACCCCGGATAAGAGGGCAGATTCAAAAGCGCGCGCCCTGGGCCCCGACTTCTGAAGGGCTCCGCAAAACCCCAACACTTTTTTCTAACCAGGTTTGGTTTCACGTGGGCAATTAGATTTGAAAGCAACTTTTCCAAACGTGGAATTTATTTTGAAAATTTTGTTATCCATGCCAATTTTAAACGCATCGGGGAAACGCTCAGTTTCGTATTTAAATATAGTAAAACATTATTTAAGAAATTCAGTTTCAGAGGATAGAGTAAACAATATGGCTATTTTATATATAGACAGTTATATACCTAAAATTATTGATTGTGATTAATAAATTTGCATGGTGTGGACATTTTATTAATTCAAATATACATACTTACATATTTACTTATGCTGAAAACTGTATTGTCCCATTTCATATGACTATGGTTTTATTCACTAATTTATTTTTAAAATATTACTATTATTAATTTGAAATGATTAGTTCTTTGACAGTGACATTTATCTGTCAGTTACACACATTTGAGATATGAAATGTGTTTGTTCAAAGCATAGGCTCCGTGATTTAAAATATATGTAGATACTTTTCAGGCCCGTAACCAGGATTTTTTTTCGGGAGGGACTTCGAAATTTTAGGAAATGGAGGGGAGGAGTTTTATTATAATTTTCCTTTATCAGGCCTGTATCAAGAACTTTTTTGGAGGAGGGATTCTTAAAAAATGAAACACGGATTATTACGACAGTTTAGAACAAACAAAATTTATAATTTAGTATTTTATATACCAATTTAAACTAAATTCATAAGAATTTTGGGGGGCTTCAGCCCCTCGTGCCCCTCCCTTGGCTACGTGCCTGATACTTTTATAAAATTATCCAAAAAGAAAATTGAATAATCTCTAATTTTTATAATAACAAATCCCGAAAAACAACATGTAAATACCAATGTATTATTTTGAGCTTCAAGTAAAGTTCCATTTCCGGTTATCTGATATACAAAAAATCTAACGGTTTCTTTCCATATTAGAATAAAATTTTCTGAATGATAGTATTTGAGTTAGGACCTAAGACCCAGGACCTACACACACACACACATACACACACACACACACACACACACACATACACACACACACATACACACACACACACACACACACAAACACACTCGCACACAAACACACACGCACACATGCACTCATACACACACACACGCCCACACACCACACACACACAAACACACACACACACACCACGCACCCACACACTCACACACACACCCACACACACACACACACTTAACTTTTTGGAAAGTAAATGGTATGTGGTATGACTTAACTACACGTTAATAGTATTTTGCATTACAAGCCAGGTAAAACGATTTTTGCTGTGGGAAGGAGGAAATGACTGGGAAGCCAAGTAGGTGAGCCTATCAACTCATTAAGGCGTGCATTGTACAATATTTTATTTCTCATTTGTAAATCAAATTTAAAATTATAACTAAAAACTGTCATTTGCAATTGACACTAGAGGTGGGCGCGTGAGTAACTTTTTGTTCACGATCACGCACGCTCACGGAACTAAAAATGTAATTACGACCAATCACGCACGACTTTTTATGTTTGATTCACGATCACTCACGCTCACGATTTTATTTTGGCACTCACGCCCGATCACGTCCTGCGGGTCACGTTTGTGTCACGTTTGTGTAACGTATTTGTTTCTATGTACATTTAAGCCTGTTTAACCCAGTCATAAGTTGTTATCAAATTTGTTAACAAATTGGTAATAAGTTAGGTAACAGATTGGTTTCATTGGAAACGAATGTTTATGGACAAATAGGTTGTTGTATTCCATTACAAATATCATTATAAATTTGGTAACAAATTTGTTAACAAAATTATGATCGTGTCAAACGGGCTTAAAGATTTGTATACCTTTAGTGAAATTAGAGCAACTGTGTATACAATTTTGGGTACAACAATAACACTATTTTTATTCAAAAAAATACTGTTGATGACATACTTGGACATAATAATAATAATAACAAGAATGTAAATTAAAAGATGGAAATTGACAATTATTTTAATAAAACATAGAAGAAAACTTGTGCTCACGCCCGATTAAATTTCAATCACGCCTGATCACGCACGATAATTTTTTAGTGCCTCACGCTCACGACCAATCACGACGCAAAATTTAAATTATATTCACGATCACGCGGGTCACGTCGTGACCCATCGTGACCCGACAAAATCACGGCCCGCGCTCACCCCTAATTGACACTTACATTTATTTTTAACATGTACTCGTATGACAGTAACAAAACACAAATTTCTGATGTCAACAATGTTACCAACGTGGTTACTAACTAGTAAAGACTAATTTTCAAAAGCAGTAGGCGGTATCAATAAATGAAGTTTACAAGTGAGTAACAAAAAAAAATGTAAAATACTAAGATAATTTGTTTATGCGAGACACACACGTGCAAGGTGAACTTGATTTGTCATATTTTCTAAAAGATAAGTATACTATTTTCCATAACAAAGTCGTTAAAGATAAAGCAAAAGGTCGTCTCAATCGAGGACTAATTATTTTGATAAAAAATAATTCATAATTATATAGTTATTGTAATAGATAACTCCAATTTGTGAATAGTTTTGGATTTAAATATTTTATACTTGAATGCGTACTTAATATAATCTTATGCGTGTTACAAGTTACAATGATCTCTAAGTCAGATTTACTTAAGTGAGGGGCATTATAAGAAAAAATCTTATGTTAATTGGTCAATATTACAACCAACTCGAAAAGCCGCTGATACATTTATTTCAATAATAACCTACTGCGTTTTAAGCTGTCCCATAACTTCAGGTACATATTAGAAGGGCATATAGTTCTTAATGTCCTGATTACGGAACAAAAAGATTTTTTTCAAAATTCAAAAATTAGTTTTTGAGGTTTTTGAAGGAAACAGTTTTGGGACACTGGTTGAATAGGTAGTTTTAATATTAAATATTACGTTGTATTATATCTAATTAATATAAGAAATGTTTGCATAATACAACCATTTCATTAGGTTTCTAGTAGCCGGCCACATAAATTGTGTTTCTTATAACAGTTTTGATATTGCTCTTCTGATTATTGTTACAAATATGAATGGTTACAGTAACAGTGAGTTAGTGGATATGTTGCTAATGTATGGCGAAGCAGGGCAAAACTGTAGATTAGCTCAGCGTTATTACACTGAACGTTTCCCAGGACGACGGCATCCGAATTCTCGCATATTTGTAAGCCTTACTCAACGCCTTCGCGACACTGGTTCTTTGCAACCTAATCGGGGAAGAGACGGCGGGGCTCATCGGAGACCAGTAAATGTTGAAAATGCTGTCTTAGATTTGGTACGCAATGACCCAACAATGAGCATAAGGAGAATATCTCGTCAACTACCAGGTGTACCACGAATGACAATTTGGAGAAGTTTAAGGAATAATAATTTACATCCTTATCATTTTCAACGGGTCCATCCGTTAATTGAACCCGATCATTACTCTCGAGTAAGGTTTAGTGAATGGCTTCTAAACCAACATGCTCAGGATGGCAATTTTACGTTAAAAGTAATATTTTCCGACGAAGCGATATTTTACTCGTGATGGTATACATAATATATATAACTGTCACTACTGGGCCGAAGAAAATCTACATGCTGCTGTCAGGAGTCATTTTCAGCACAGATTTTCACTAAATGTTTGGGCTGGGATGGTAAACGGATCGTTACTGGGACCATATATACTTCCTGACAGAATGTCTGGGAATGATTATTTACAATTTTTGCTGAATAATTTGCCTGAATTATTAGAAAATATTCCTCTTAATGTACGTCAAAATGCATGGTTTATGCATGACGGTGCGCCGCCACATTTTGCTAGAAATGTCAGACATCTTGACAGAGTATTTGAGGTGACAGATGGATTGGTCGAGGAGGTCCCGCGTCTTGGCCCCCTAGATCCCCGGATTTCAATCCGTTAGATTTTTATTTGTGGGGTAATTTTAAATCCCTCGTCTATGATAATCAAGAGGCACCTGAAACCCTTGAAGAATTACGGCAACGAGTTGAAAATTGTGCTGAAAGAATTAGACAAGAGAATGCAATTCATCGGGCTTGTTCAATTTCTTTAATTCAACGTGCTGCATTATGTTTAGCTGTTAATGGAAATAATTTTGAACAGTTTTTGTACAAATAAAGTACATAATTTGATTTTTTTTCATTACATACACATCTCCCAAACTTAATTTGTGTGACAAAGCTTTACGTAATTGCATAAATTAATTTCATTGTTAAATTATTTTATGTAATAGTTATAACTAATTTCACTGTTCCAAATATTATAGTATCCAGGGGTACAAAAAATGTTCTTCTTAAGTGAACTACCCTTAATTATAGGAATTTTGAAAAAAATCCTTTTGTTCCGTAATCAGGACATTAAGAACTATATGCCCTTCTAATATGTACCTGAAGTTATGGGACACCATGTATAATAATCAACGTGTATACTGTAATGGGCCAGTGCGGTCCTACGGCGTAAGGGAGAAGTAGGAAGCCAAGTGGAGAAGGAGAAGAAGAGACAGCGACGCGGAGAAATAGGTGGGAATTGGTGATTGCGGCTTGAGGCGTAGGCTGGGAGCGGGAGGTTAGAGGTTAGTAGAAAACGCGGAAAAGAAAGTGATAGAGGGATTGCAAAATAGCCGGTATATTTATAAGCAAAGAAGAATTATATAAGAAGTGGTAGTTTGAGGCCGTAGAAGTCTACTGGAAGCAGCAAGAAGCCAACGAGTTGGTGAAGAGAACGCGAAAGCCGTGAAAGTGGAGGCGAAGAACGTAAAAGATACATAACCAGACCGTCAAAACCCCATTATTTATATTTGTTTAATTTTAATACAAAGATTGTGATCCAATTGTCTTGCCATTTTCATAACAAAAACTTGTTGCCCGAATCTCATACCCTAAAAACATAAAATCACATTACAATAGTATTATTCACCAAAGATCACTATTCAAGATCATTTGTTTGAAGAAAGAATACTCATCGCACTTTATAAGTAGAAAGACAAAGATTATTTAACGTATGTCTATTTAACTTATATGGTGTGACAGATATACATATAGTTTGTTCATAGATATAAGAAAACTATTCCCATTAGACCCCTGGAGTGAGTAAACCCTAAGAGGATTAAAGAAAATTTATGGTTCCAAAAATGTCAAAATTTCCAGTGATGGATTTAAAATAATTGAAAATTTATTTTCCCGAGGTAATTTGTTGATTTTCATGGAATAAAACAAAACATATAATAATACACAATTTTTTTATTAACAAAGTTACTAGTCAATATAAAAATAACAATCTAAGAATTATTTATTTGCTATTGCATGTATGTCACTGTCATATACTAATATTTTATAAAGAATGTTAAAAATCAACATAAAAATAGAATTTAGAATAATTGAAAATTTATTTTCCCGAGATAATTTGTTGATTTTCATGGAATAAAACACAACATATAATAATACACAATTTTTTTTATTAACAAAGTTAAAAGTCAATATAAAAATAACAATCTAAGAATTATTTATTTGCTATTGCATGTATGTCACTGTCATATACACAATATTTTATAAAGAATGTTAAAAATCAACATAAAAATAACACAATTTTAGAATTATCAATCTACTATGAACCTATCTGTCACTGTCATTACAAAAATCTAACTCACTTTCAGAACTACTACCACATTCATTAAGATTAATAATAAACTCGTCATTAATATTATTTATATTAATATATTGATCTTCAAAATCAATAACATGTCGAATACATTTCGTCCATCTTTCTTCACTTATGTTTTCTATTTCTCGTTTAATCAAGGATGTAACACTGGGGCAATTTCATGGTGACACATTGTTTCTTCTAATATTTGCTTTTATATGCCCCTAAATTAGTTCAATAGGATTAAAGATACAATATTATGGGGGTAACCGCAATACAGTATGTCCATAAGTTGCAGCTAGTTCATCACAAACCTATCTTTTACAAGTAGGTTTCGTTTTCACCATTTCCAGTAACTCATCTTTCGTATAATTATCTTCAAAGTATAAGTCTTGAGCATAAAGATATTCCATTATTTCCGAATTATTGCTGGATTTATTTGGTACTTTTACATTTTGCCGAGAGTGATACGGCGCATTGTCCATTACTATTACACTCTGCGGAGGTAAATTTTGTAATAAATTAGTTTCAAACCAATGTTCAAAAATAACTGCCGACATGTTGTCATGATAATTAAGACTACTGTCTTTTACATTTTTGGCAGATAACAGCAGTCCGTTGTTGATCCACCCATTTTCATATCTAGCGTGTAAAATTATAATGCGTTTTCCTCGGGATACAGGCACATATACAGAACAACCTGGAATATCATCTTGCCAACTTTTTTTCACAATATCATGCGAATCGTAGCAGGTTTCATCCAAATAAATTATTGGGCAATTTTCGGTCCGATAACGTTTAATTTGAACCAAAAATGTATGTCTCATTTCACATATTCTTCGGCTTTCCATAATAACTTGTCGTTTGTTCACTTTTTTATACTTAAACCCCATATCTTTTATAATTTTGTAAAGTGTTGTCACTGAACATTTAATGTGAGTTTCGTTGGTCACTAATTTCTGGTGTAAACTTCGAATAGTAGGCAGCACTTTTTCACTATACATATTATAAATAGTTCTACGTATAACGTCTTTCTCAAATTCATTCACTACTTTTGTTTTTCCAGCATCACATCGTGTTTTTTTTTCTTCTGCTGCAGAATGTACAATTTTCCATACAGTACTATATGGCACATCGCTTGCTTCAGCTGTTTTTTTAAGTACTGAATCACAATTTTTGTCTTTATTAAAATAAAGATAAACATTCCGAATAATTTCTTTCGCGTCGCTCGATAAATGTTTTCTATGCTGGGCTTCGTCGACGACGTCCTCTTGTTCATTTCATGGTCTCCACATTTTGACTTCTTTTAATTTAGAACAAGTAGTTGTTTCAAAAACAGATTCGATTCAACTGAACTTATATTTTTCACTTACCCTTTATAAAGGAATAATTTAGAAAAGGGATTATCTATGTAGGTGTATGATTCTAAACAAAACCTATGGTTGGTTAAACAGTAATCTTGTTTTATGATAATGATAGAATTACCGTTAAGTATAGAAATTTTTAATTTTAATTGCAGTATTACGAAAAATAACAGTAAAGTTCATTTTTCCTGTAATCTGGCCCCTTCAATCGGTGCTTGGACCGCATACTGTGGGACGGTTTGCCACAGTCATTAAAGACCCAGGTAGATTTTCTTATATCTATGAACAAACTGTAAATGGTGGCATTACTTTCTAACACAATAAAAATAGTAGTGACGTTTATCGTAGAGTTAGGGACATGAAATTATCTACTACACTACCATCTGTATTAATGTTTATATTTATCGAGTAACATTGTCATTAAAATCAAATTAATATATGGTTTACGTCAAGTCTATATTTTGGTTTTTACAAAAACATGGATGTAGAAGAATAAACTTTGAGAAAAGCATTATTTAAAAAGAAATGTTTTTTATAATGTATCCATAAATATTTTGCATAGCACGCCTATTTGTACGAAATGCAGTTCAGTTATCTGCAAGTATATATCAGGCGGCTCATAAATTACCTTGCATAGTCATCTTTCGGAATTGTATACATAGTAGATGCGAATGGTAAATTTAGAAATCGCTATTCATTGTTTTTTTATATAAATGTTTGAAATTTTCTGGGAGTACTTTTCAACCCTTTGTCTGCAGGAGATAAAAATTTAAAATCGATATCTCAATGTACTCCGGAGTTATAGAGTTTCATACAGGATTCGTTTTTTAATCCTAGGTTAGTGCGTCGGGGTATGGTACACCCCAGCTGTCTATTTTTGTTTATAATTTTTGCACGGTTTTGTAATTTGGTTTCGTGCTTCCGTGTACCTTCCTGTACTACTCTACTCTTTGTATTCTAGATGTACTCTTAATTTAAAACAGACTGTCACAAAAGTAACAACAATTTATTTTCAAATAGGGTGTGATGCACCCCCAGCGCACTACACGATACAAAAGGTAAGAATTTTATATGTGCTGAAATTATATTTATTAATTTATTATGCTCTTTCCAGTTACATATGATAAGTAGCCAAATTATATGAAAAGAATAAGACACTCTTGTAGAATTACATGGAAGATAAACAAAGTTTTGCAATGATTTGGATGAACAAGTCAGATTGAAACACCATATACTTTTATGAAGCCTGCCGTAAATTGCTATTTTTGGAACATGTGGTTATTTTGTGTCATAAGTGTAATATTGAAGATACTGAAAGCGAATAACACCAAAGAGAATATTAGTTTTTCAATAGATTGTCATTTGTATGTAAAAATAGAATGTATTCAATGTATGTTATCCAAAACAATGTTTTTCTACTTTGTTTATGAGTTTTGCGTTTAAATTTAGTATCTCATCATTTATTTTTATTTTTCTTATTTATTTCACTAGTTACAGAAAAAATAAATAGAAACTAATGGGGTTTTGTACACCTCACCGCACAAACTACGCGATGATTGCCCACCGCACTAACGCAGGGGTAAAAGCCAGCTGGTCCTGCTATAACCTAACCTAATCATAACTTAATACTTAATCGAATCTATACTAACTATATCTTAACCTATATTAACAACGTGTCTCACTGCGATGTGTAATATCTATTATATATACCAAAGTTGCAATATGTGATATATTCCAGAAAGTATGTGGTGTTAGTGTTGATCAAAGTCAAATTGATCACTGTCATCGAATTGGTAAGAAATCTTCTTCCTACGCTAAACCTCGTCCCACTATTGTGAAATTTGTGAGCTACAAATCACGAGAACATGTACTGAGACACGGTAATAAGTTGCAGGGTTCTAAGATTTCAATTAAAGAACAAAATGTAGACTGAATTTACTTATAGACCGGGCGCCAAGAAACATTCCGTTTGAAAAAACCGATGGATTCATTCTGATTGATGATTTAAATTCAGAAAAACATAAAGAATGAAATTCTGAATGTTGCCGGACAAAGTCAGTGGTAATTTTTTTTATATAGGGGGTATAAGAATTATTGATGAAATCGCTGTAACGGTCAAGAAAACGCGTTTATTACTACTAAAAAGTTGTTTCTGTAGGGTATGAAATTACAAACATCACGAATATTATAAAATACAAATTTATTATGGTAAAATAGCCGCGTGCCTCAGTGTTTGGTCGCGAATCTGGGGAACCGGGTTCGATTCCGACCGATGCCAAAAAGAAATATTTCGAATTTAAATGTCACTAAACTTACTCTTGTGGTGCACGCTCCACACATAAATGAGTGCTCGTGGGGTGACGCCTGGTAAACACCTGCACGGTTGCCGGATACGACCGATGGTCGTTTTCTTTCTCCCTTTCCACAGCAGTTTATACCAGCTCCAATGTATTGTAGCGGGCCACACTGTACCTGACGCGGTTTAGACGTTTTAGTTATAAAAGAGTTTTCACATAACGTCAAACTAGATAGTGTGATAGCTTATTTTGATTTCTGAGTTAACAAATTTAAGGTCAAATTCTAATAGTTGTTCCAGAAAAAGCATATTGATGATAAATTTTCTTAGTTAGAAGCCAAGTACGAGTATATTACATTTAAACAAGCCTGTGTTTCCAGATCATAGCCCATCGACTCCTTCCGTCCCTGTATAAGTAAAAAAATTCGCAATTTATTAAACTATATCTCTTAAACAATATGATCAAAAAAGTTATTTTTATTTTAATATTTGTCAATTATAAATTTCTATAAACTGGGATGTTTTTTAATAAAATGGGAAGCGCTGTTTTGAAGCTACAGTGAAAAATATGACATTTACTATTGCTTGATATAGAAAACACGTACAAAAAAGCTCTCTTTGATTGCATTTATCTCAAATTTGAGATGGTCAATCGATTTTTACCAATAAGAAAATATGTAAATATTATTGTTCTGTACCATAACCAGCCACTGTCCCTCAGTGGGAGTAAACCAGCTCAACTTGGCGCTGGTTTCAAGCCCGAGTAAATAATGAAGGTTGGTGGTAGGAAAGGCATTCGACTGTAAAATCTTCGCAGAAACCATATACGGAAAGTGTAGGATCGGAAAGTGGTATAAAGGCTAGGGTGTTCCTCGCAAGTGACATGCAGTTATAGCCTCGCCTGACCCCTGTGCTAAGTCGGTTAGGACTACACGGTCGGGGTTAGAGAAACCAATCCCCTGGATTAGAACTCTCAGTATCGGGAGTATGAGGAAAGGCAAAGAGAAGGAGGAAGATCTGTGACGCAAAAGACTTGAGTGAGAAAGGACAGTTTGAAGATGTGTTGGACAGGAATGATTAAAGACGAAGAGTAAGGAACAGCGACCCATAAGAAGAAGAAAAAGAAGAAGAAAATACTACCTTAAAAAGATAAGTTTTGACAATCGTTATGAACACATTTACAGAAAGAGATAGAGTCTAAATAATTTTTTTTGCAACTATAAGACATTATTCTGCTGTCTGAATTACATTTGCAAGGCCTAATTAAAAAGTCAGGCAGAGGAGGTTTTATCATTTTCGTCGGGTGTAACTTGGAATTTCGTAATTCATAGCGGAATTAGAGGAAGTTCAGAAACTCGAACAGTGGTTGTAATATTTTTTTCCATAAATATGTTTGGGCTGCAGCTCTTAAACAATGTAAAAATAAAGCATCAGGATTACGGCTTGTAGCGTAATTCATCTGATGTGATTTTTTGATTGGCAAACAACTAAGTGCAGACTTCTTCAACCTAATGAAAGTGCATCGGAGTTTCTGGGTTAGTTCCAAAAGTAGAGAAAGCATCTTGAAAAAATACTTGTGATGCAGCATACAGACATTGTTTCTTAGTTCCTATTCGGCTTGTGTCGGAACCAGTTAAGGCATGCAACCCAGGTAAAATATTACAAATATTCATTTCATTTTACGGAACTGTTTGGAGATTGTAATAAATATTTCTATTTTAAATGTTGTTTGGGTGACAATTTATTAAAAATTGAGGCATCTTGAAATCTTAAATTTGTTAACTCAGCAATCAAAATAAGCTATCACACCATCTAGTTTGACTTTATGTGAAAATTCGATTATAACTAAAACGTCTAAACCGTGTCGGGGGTACAATATGGCCCGCTGCAACACTTTGGACCTGGTATAAACTGCTGCGGAAAGAGAAACAAAGAAAACGACCATCGGTCGTATCAGGCAACCGTGCAGGCGTTTACCAGGCGTCACCTCACGAGCACTCATTTATGTGTGGAGAGTGCACCACAAGGGTAACTTTAGTGACATTTAAATTCGAAATATTTTTTTTGGCATCGGTTGGGATCGAACCCGGTTCCCCAGATTCGCGACCAAACACTGAGGTACGCGACTTTTTTACCACAATAAATTTGTATTTTATAATATTCGTGATGTTTGTAATTTCATACCCTACAGAAACAACTTTTTAGTAGTAATGAACAACGTTTTTTTGACCGTTAACCGCGATTTCATCAATAATTCTTATACCCCCTATAAAAAAAAAATTGACCACTGCCTTTGTCGGCAACATTCAGAATTTCATTCTTTAGGTCTTTCTAAACTTAAATCATCAATCAGAATGAATCCACCGGTTTTTTCAAACGGAATGTTTCTTGGCGCTTGCACTATTACATGTGTGGCAAAATTAGTAGGGGTTGAGAAACGGTTAATCTAGAGACTGTAACATTTTTGTTAAAATCAACGGTGTTATCATACGTAATATAAAAAGTGATAATTATCATCGATGATATTCTCAAGTGAAACCAAGCTGCAAATTTCACGAGTCCAAAGGACGAGTGAAATGTGCTGCTTCGGTTTCACGAGCAATATCTTCGATTATTAATATCACGAGCTTATATTTAATGAGAGAATATAATAATTTTTTCTGACACATTGCGTGTGCTGCTAACCTAACTTTTAATATATTGTATTACAACATGGTTAATTTAACAATTGCCTTATTATTTTCATCGTTGTTGATATCAACCCAAAGATTATTGCACATTTTTATACTCAAAATTAACTGTCAATGTCGAATAAAGAAAACAAATCCCTTGGTAACGAATATAAATAAGGTGATAATTTCTTTGTTTTTTATCATCGCAGTGATAGATATGTAACTATGGAGATTCTGAATGTTGATTGGCGGAAAACGTCACGTGACTCATGAATTATATTCTCAAAAGAATAAATAATATCGCTGATACTTTGGACACTTCTTAATCGATAGTAGATAATATCTTCTTTCGCTTATTCTCAAATGCATAACGTGAATTTATCAAACAAATTTATCCTTTCTGTAAAAAAATATTTATAGTAGTAGATAATGGTATATTGAGCATTTTATAATGCTGATAAATTACTAGTTTTTAACCAATCATGACGCAAAATACTTGAAAATTCAGCCAATGGAAACAGTTGTTTGTTTATAACTGTCAGTGTGAAAATTATTATTTCAAGTATAAGAATAAAATAATAATTAAATTGTTTCATTTTGCGTTGTCTTTGGAATTTATCTCACCAAATACCACACGACCTCTCTGATTTTCTCAGATTAACTTTTATTTTTAAGCACTCATTCTTTTTGCTTTTAAGCAAAATCACTCAAGCAAACTGGCACTAGGTAAAACCCCTCCTCCTTCGGAGTCGGGATTTACCATGCAGTTTGTTTCGTGTTTGTTTCTAAGCAAAAAAAATTCGTGCCAAGTAAAAATTTATCGATAAAATCAGAATATATATATATATATATATATATATATATATATATATATATATATATATATATATTGCAAGTGATTTAGACACTTATTATAAAGTATTTGGCAATATTATATATAATTATGTAATTAGATATAATATGTATTAAGAAGAAATATACATGTACATAATATAATATTTTTAAAATAAATGACCTAAGTTTCAGGAATGTTTTAATATTATTTACCATGGCAAATAGATCTGCTAGTGGAACATATTTCATCTGCATCAAAAGAGTGTACAGAGTCTTCTACGATTATCTTTGTTTTACAGTAGTTAGCTACTCGGAGCTGGGAGATTAATTTTATTACGATGTACTGTTCATTTTTTGACATATACCCTCTTTCGTTACAGTATAGTTTGTATAAAGGGTTGTACGATGAGTTCCTTTTACTGAAATAGTGTTTTCTGCAGAGTGTATGTGTAATAATTTGTTGCAACAAATTTTCGGGTTTCTATTGTCTGACATAAACAGCAGTAGTTGAGAATTTGATTTGTTATCCTTATTTCTAATTTTGTTGCTGGGATTTACATCTTACAATGTAATTCGTAGTGGATTGCCTCCATTTCCAAAATAACTTAAAAAAATTAGTTTGACATATCTCTATGTATTCGAGGTGGTTAATGGCACACACTTCCGAACCATATAATAATGTAGGTACAACTACCGAGTTATATAATTTGTTGATTGTACATAAACTATGTACTCCAAATTTTATCATCATGTTTTTCACTCCCCAGATAGGGCATCTGGGCGTTCGTCTCAAAAATTCTTTTAAATTTATATTATACAGTCCAGACGTTGCAAAAGTAATACCTGAATAAACGTATGTTTTTGCTTGGCGTATATCATTGCATTGACAGAAATATCTCTTTTTACACTTTGGAGGGCGGCTTACGTGGAAGTGTAATATCTGTGTTTTTGTAGCATTTATTCTTAAATTTATAGAATTACTGTATTCTTCCAGTACTTTCAACTTTTTTGTAAAGTCTGTAGGATTATTGGCAAAAATAACATCATCTGCGTACTGTAATGATCATATGTCTTGAGATTGGTTGATGAATCCTCTTTCAAACTGTACATGGCAAATAAGAGAGGGCTGGTACACTAACCTAGATGTACCTCTTTTGTTATATCAATTTGCTTTGAGTTGTTGTTTTGGATAGTACGTGTCATTTAAGCTTTCTCATACATATTTTTTAATAGTCGAGTTAATTTACTACTTACTTCTTTTTCACATATTTTGTGCCAAAGTTTTTCATGACAAAAAGGGTCAAATGTTTTCTCGTAATGGATGAATACTGCGTAAATTCCTCCTTTTCTTGTAATAATTCGTGATTGAACAACAGTGTTCATCACAAAAATATTGTCCAGTCATGATCTATGTCTTCTGATTTTCGATTGTGACTCGAAGATTTTGGTAAATGACCACGCTTTAAGGTCCATAGAATTAGATTTTAACATTTTCACGATGATGTCTGGGTGTGTGCGTGCGTGTGCTTGTGTGTGTATCCTCTATATGCTGTAACTCAAATACTATCATTCAGAAAATTTTGAAATCGTGTATTTCTACCTTAATCTAGTATGAAAAGTAGCCATTAGATTTTGGTGTAAATCAGATAACCGGAAATGGCACTTTGCTTGAAGCTCGAAATAGTTTTTCTTCGAAAAATACCTTCAAATGTTATTTTTTCGAGATTTTTGTGTTAGTATAAAAATGAGAGACTATTAAGTTTTATACAGATTTGTATAAATACTTTTTCTATATATTTTATGGATAAATTTATAAAATTATTTATAATTTAATCCCGGAGCCTACGCATTAAACGAGTAAAACTACTTGGTTACACAGTTCATATCACATATGTATGTATCAAGGAACTAATTCCAAATTATTAATAGTAACATTTTAAAAAGAAGATTGTAAATAGAGCCATAGTTATATGGAATGGATCTTAATACAGTTTCCAGCACAACTAAATATGAATCATACAGGTATAGTCAAAATATAATGTTTCAAATTATGCACGAGTTTTAAATACTAAAATTGGGAAGTTTTGAATCATGTTTTAATATATTATTTCAAGATAATCTGTTTATAGCTTCCTGTAAAGTAGTAATTCCGGTTAATCAATTTTAAAAAACATCTACTATGTCATTCTCATTAATATAAAAGTCTTAAATATCAAATTTGAAAAGTTTTGGATTTTATCAATTGATTTTCCACGAAAATCTGTTCAGAGGTTCAAATAAAGTATCACTTCCGGTTTATCAATTTTAACCAAAATCTAATATGTTGCTTCCCTTTATATAAAAGTCTTAAATACTAAATTTCACATGTTTTGGAGTATATCATAATATATTTTTCACGAAAATCTGTTCAGAGCTTCAAGTAAAGTATCACTTCTGGTTTATTAATTTTAGCCAAAATCTAATATGTTTTTCAACTTGGTATAAAAGTCAAATACTAAAATTGAGAAGTTTTGGATTATATTTTAATATTGTTTTTCATTAAAAACTGTTATTTATTTATTTATTTATTTATTTATTTATTTATTTATTTATTTATTTATTTATTTATTTATTTATTTATTTATTTATTTATTTATTTATTTATTTATTTATTTATTTATTTATTTATTTATTTATTTATTTATTTATTTATTTATTTATTTATTTATTTATTTATTTATTTATTTATTTATTTATTTATTTATTTATTTATTTATTTATTTATTTATTTATTTATTTATTTATTTATTTATTTATTTATTTATTTATTTATTTATTTATTTATTTATTTATTTATTTATTTATTTATTTATTTATTTATTTATTTATTTATTTATTTATTTATTTATTTATTTATTTATTTATTTATTTATTTATTTATTTATTTATTTATTTATTTATTTATTTATTTATTTATTTATTTATTTATTTATTTATTTATTTATTTATTTATTTATTTATTTATTTATTTATTTATTTATTTATTTATTTATTTATTTATTTATTTATTTATTTATTTATTTATTTATTTATTTATTTATTTATTTATTTATTTATTTATTTATTTATTTATTTATTTATTTATTTATTTATTTATTTATTTATTTATTTATTTATTTATTTATTTATTTATTTATTTATTTATTTATTTATTTATTTATTTATTTATTTATTTATTTATTTATTTATTTATTTATTTATTTATTTATTTATTTATTTATTTATTTATTTATTTATTTATTTATTTATTTATTTATTTATTTATTTATTTATTTATTTATTTATTTATTTATTTATTTATTTATTTATTTATTTATTTATTTATTTATTTATTTATTTATTTATTTATTTATTTATTTATTTATTTATTTATTTATTTATTTATTTATTTATTTATTTATTTATTTATTTATTTATTTATTTATTTATTTATTTATTTATTTATTTATTTATTTATTTATTTATTTATTTATTTATTTATTTATTTATTTATTTATTTATTTATTTATTTATTTATTTATTTATTTATTTATTTATTTATTTATTTATTTATTTATTTATTTATTTATTTATTTATTTATTTATTTATTTATTTATTTATTTATTTATTTATTTATTTATTTATTTATTTATTTATTTATTTATTTATTTATTTATTTATTTATTTATTTATTTATGAACGGACTTACGTCCACTATACATATGAAGTACAAAGATTAGTAGTAAGAAAATAATACATAAATAGGTATAGTAACACTTAAATTCAAAAATGTATATAAAAACATTGTGATAGTTACAAAAAAAATTATGGGCTTTATGTACCTAAAGTATCACTTCCTGTTATCCAATTTTACCCAAAATCTAATCAACTTTTTATATGAATGCAGAAATACGGAAAATAAAAATATTTGGAAGTGTGTCACACGCACGAACGCATGCACGCATACACACACACCCACACACATGCACGTACGCACGCACACGCACACATCTAACTTTTGATTATAATCAAGGGATTTCTTTACGGCCATTTCATCAAAAATAATGATGCACTCTTTTTCAGATGATTCCATTGCCTGAACTCTAGATTTTAATATGTCAAATAATTTAGTTTCAACACCTGTAGGCAAGAGAAATTTGTTTAGCTAATTCTTTATAGTTCTTTCAGCAGGGAGAACAATATTAGAATTATTTCTCATAAAATTATATAGAAAAGGAGACTTGTGAAAATATAAGAGAGCCAGCTGTTTCTCTTTCTCAGTCCAAGATGATCGAGACCTATGCAACATTTGCATATGAACGAATGTTTTGACATCCTGACTTTTACTTCGTAAAAAATTACCAAACTATAGTTCTGTCGCTGAATTTTTTATTAAGTTTAATAAACTGAAATCTTCTCCTTTTTAAAACTTCTCTTTGTTTCTTAATTTTGTTTTGAAGTTTTTGTTTTCTTGGGGTTAATTTCAATACTGGAGAATCTGAAGCATGATAAGAAGGTGTTTAAAAGATAACCATCGACAGCAATTTGGATTTTGGGGGATAAATATCTAACCAGTGGCGGATCCAGCCAATGTTCTCAAGGGGGCATTAGGTTCATGTAGGGATGTAAGAAAATTTAGAATTAAATTTTATTTTACATCTTTAATTTAATTTTTTATTTTACATCTTTAATTTAATATTAACATTTGTATAAAATTAAATTATAGTAAACGTTATTGAGCTACAGCTATTTGAGGTTTTTCAGTTTTTCTTTTATCACGATTACTTGATTTCATACATCAGAGAATGACATTAGCCGTGTTCATCTGTATATCCGTCTAGGTATTTAACAAACATAGTCCAGATAAGCGATCTTTTGTTTAATTTGTATGCAACCAAGTCTCCATTCTTCTCAATATGGAGAAACATCTCTCAGTTATAGCAACAACTACAGGTAAATTAGCAAGTATAGGAAACAAAGAACCAAGTAATTATTCAACACTTTAAAATGAATACAAAGTTTCACCTCGTAAGAGCAGAAACAATATAAGAAACTACTACTACATTGAAAAAACAAGAGAAAAAGAAATTCATATTTAGAACATAAATTCTCCGGTGAAGGGGGGGGGGCGGTCAATTGCCCACTGTGGCCTTTCACTGGATCTCTAACTCCATTGTTTATAGATAATTTTTTTGTCTCTTCTTTATTCTTCGCATATATACTTCCATAAACTCTCTTAACAGGTTGTTTCAAGCATAATTCAGGTGATAATGAATTTTCATTCGCAACTATTTATAATTTATAAGGTACTGCATGTTTTACAAGCCTTTTTTCGGATTATTTGAGCTACTTAATATAAATTCCGGCTTAAAATGATTTTCACAAATAAGTTTTAAGGATAATTTGTCAAACCACTTATGTCAAATTTATATTTCCTCTATTTTCTATCAATTATAGCCTTTCAGAATTTGATGTAGGAAAGGCAAAAACTGATAAATTTTTGCTATCACGTCTGTTATTTTCACAATTCATGTATACGCATGTATAACATGAAGTAGACATTTTCAATATGTTTATTTAAAAAATCTGATGTGGCCAGCACATTACCTTCCGTCAGTTATATGCGGTATTTACGAAAATTCTACCGGTGAACTGTTACCGGTAAACAGCTTTTTATCAGGTTATCGCTACCGGAATCGATATTTTATGAACGCAAGTGCTAAACAGGGTAGATCCATAACCTATGAAAAAAATTGAAAATTTAAAACAGGTTAGAAAGTTGACAGAGTTAACAGACTGAGCAGAGTCCTACTTTGAACACATTTCCACTTTTAACGCGCGCACTTCGCTTTGCATCACTATCTTTTTTGAGATTAGGTTCTTCATGAATCCGGTAGATGGATCTGGTAGATATTGAACAATTTTCGAACATGGTAACTTTTTACCACTCGTGTTTTCGAACACAATCGGTAGATGCGGTATCTACCGGTAGAATTTTCGTAAATGCGTATGTATTTTCTATAAAATCCATACTGAAAGTTCCTTGCAAAAGACTCTAAATTTCTTGTATGTACATTACCTTTCGACATTTGTATGTATTTTATACAAATTCCATACAGAAAGTATCGAGCAAAAAGATCCTATATTTCGAGTAAAATTATAACACATATATACTACGAATATGTCAACTGTACTTGACACTGACATCTTTCAATCAGAATTTTCTTAATACAGTAGCTGTTTCTAGCATAGCTGGCTAATTTATGAAATTTAATTTTTTTATAATTTTATAACTCTATATTCATTTAATATGAAGTATAAAATGCAATCAAATCGTATAGAGAATACAATGTTCTTTAATATTTATAATGACATTAAATTTGAAAAAATGATATTTAACATGGTTTTTTCAAGAAAAACTGTTAAAATCTTCAAATGATGGTACTTCCGGTTGACCAATTATAACCAAAATCTAATCAGCTCTTCATTTGGATGCAACGAAGAGGAATACGAAAGAATTATAATTTTTGGAGTTGTAGTATTAGAGTTATCGTAGACGAAAATTTTGTTACACACACACATCCACACACACACACACACACACACACACACACACATACACACACACACACACACACACACACACACACACACACACACACACACACACACACATACAGACATCATCGTAAAAATAGTAAAATCGTATTCTAGGGACCTTAAAACGTGCTTATTCATTAAAAACTCACCACCAAATTTTTTGACCAAAGACAATACCTTCCTTACCTGAAGGTTACGGAAGGTAAAAAGCAAACTATTCAACTTATGAAAAAAAAAATACACGCTGAAGGTGTTTATTTCACTTTACTCACTGTATATCAAAACTAAACAAAACAGTAAATCACCAAACTTACTAACTCAAAATACGCTGATATAATAACAAATAATATAGCCGCGTCGCAACTATTCCCATCTTCCGAATGCGCTGTAAAAGCAGAGAGCTCTATATGGTTGCGTATCTTTGTACGTTGTATTAAATAATCAATGGTAATACCGTGGTGGAGTGTGCATTGTCTCAAGGAGATTTACTGAATAAGAAATATATCAGTGAAAGTAAAATAAATCAGCTATTATTTTATTAATTAGTCATATACATTGTTAATAAACTAGTTATTTGTGAAGAAAATATATAGACAAGTGAATAAATTGTGTAAATTCGAAAGTGTCAGACTTGTAGGTTAAAATAAATAATAGTTCGGTTTTAAAACTTCAAATAAAGAGTGAAAATCATTAAATAAGGGCACAAACCATATATACTTATGGCTTTACATATAGTTTTATCTCGGTTAAAATAAAAAAAAACTAGAAAAAATAAATTTTTGACCTATCTCGGGCAGATGTCCAAAGTTCTAAAAAGTTTGAAGTTCGAAATTTAAATTCTAAAAAGTCTGAAGTTCTAAAACTAAAGTTCTAAAAATTCTGACATTCTAAAACATTTGATCAAAAATTTATATGCCGTGAATCCTGCTCTTGGATCTAAATCCAAAGGCGTAACAATAATAATAATAATAATAATAATAATAATAATAATAATAAAATAATTATTAAAAAAATGGATACCCAAAAATACTAGATGCTATTTCTGGACTGGAAAACAAATTTGACCAACTAAAAGTGGAAATTTCTACCAAAAATAAAAAAATTGAGGAAGAAATAGAAATACATAGATCAATAATCGCAACACATCAAGAAAAGAAAGTGATAAAAAAGAACATAATAATCCATGGTATGGAAGAAACAGAACATAATCGAAATGAGCTAGAATCAGAATGCATGTTATTCTTTAACAATAACCTTAAAGTTAAAACGTCAATTACAGAAGTAGACCGTATCATTAGAATGGGTAAAAAATTGACTAATAAACGCAGATCAATTCTGGTAACATTCATAGCAACGAGAAAAGTGTATGAAATCCTTCAAAATCTAAAGAACATTAAAGACTGTTATGTACTGTTGCGTCCCTCCGGTGCGAAGGACTAAGTAATAAGGACCTAATGGCTCGAAGGACCAAATGTTCAAACCCTAAACCAGCGAATCCGGTCTAGAAGAACCAAAATGTTTTGATCCTGCTCGCAAGCCCAAATGCGATGTCTCTAGATCAGCGAATCCGGTCTAGAAACACCAACAATGTGTTTGATGTTAAATTCAATGAATAAAACAAAACTATATGTAAACCAAAATAATTACAACCTTCGATAGCTGGTTCACATCACTGGACTTGGCCAATAAACGGGATAATATTAATTTGTGAAATATACTAATTAAAACGAACGAAGGACCAGTTAGTTTGACGAACTAACAAACGTGCTAAATATAATTGCAACAAAATAACAAACAACTGAAAACCAATTCTGAGAAATATGTGATAGCGTATTGAATACAAGTGACATAAACAATAATAAACCAAAGATAAACAAATACGATATTTGTATAAATTAACTAAATCATTTCATAAGTGTATGAACAAACAAGTGTAGTTAAACAATATTAAGAACTCTAAATGAACTTAATAACAACCAACTAGACTGCAAAACTTGTTGCATTGAATGTACCTAGTCGACAATAACAGCAGATGCGCTGTGAATGACGTCACTCGAAGGTGGACGTGTGTAAACAAGTTTACAAAGAAATAATAATAATTTCACCCAAGGAAATATGAATCAAATCCCTAACAACACGAATTCCGTGAGAAATCAAATTGTACAGTTCGATTTTACAATTGATTCCTGAGATGTGTCTATTAGCTGCATAAAATGGCGCCGGAAAGTATTCGCGGACTATAAAGTACCAAATTAAAGGAAAACCGAACGATACTCCTTGAATTAGTCGTGTTAGGCTAATCAAGCTACGCGTACGATAATTAAACAACCAATTACTTTACTGACCATATGAAAATCAGAAAGTTTTATGCAAAAATGGTGGAAAATTCCACTCTCGCGGACGACGACGCGATACGTGTTTACCGTGTGCAGGCTAGACACATTCTGACTCTGTCGCAGCCGGTCAATGCTGTGCAGCTGTACGCTGGGCGTGTGGGTGCGCGCGCACTCGCGTGAAGCCAGATGCAATAATATTAATATTAATAATTAGTTTAAGATACTACAGCTATTTCAAACAATACTAAAATTAAACTTAAACACGTAAAACCATATAACTAATTTTTCAAAGTAACAGAAACAGTTATTTCCATTTATTTATTGACTTATTTAAATAGAGTCAGGGCGGGTTAACCGTTCTGTTCCCATGTGCAGCGGGTTGCTACCTCAAGGAGTTGATAATTTCTAAATTCCTCTCATTTAAAACATGTTAGTTTTAAACATACCGGCCACCTTAGGGTCTCCCTAAAGACAAACTTAGGCGTTGGCAATCTCTGTCTGAGCAGAGTTCGTTTGATCTTCGTCAAGTTGAACCACTTCACTTTGTGGCCAACACGAGTAAGGTTGTTGTAACCACTCTGGTCCCTTTATCCCGAGAGTACATGTCTTGAAAATTACAGGACTGAGACCTCTAGAACCTACGTCGGCCGCATTGTGTTCCGACGTTACATGACGCCAGTGTTCACTCGGAAAATTTGTTTGTATTTGAGCGACTCGATTACCCACAAATGTTTTCAGAGTGTGTGGTTCCTTGCGCAACCAGGCAAGAACTATCATAGAGTCCGAGAAGCAATGTACAGCCTCCGGTTGTTTTGGAATATTTTCGAGAATATTCTCGAGAAGTTTGGCGAGAAGATGCGCCGCACATAATTCCAAACGAGGTATAGTAATTTTTTTCAAAGGCGCTACACGCATCTTTGCACAGAGCAATTGAACCACTGGTTTATCGTTTAGATAACTTCTGACATAGACAACGGCACAGTAGCCTCGCTCGGAGGCATCCGCAAATCCGATAAGATCGAATTTCGAACCCAAACAGGCTAACCTTGGTATCGAATAGTTGGATATACAATCGATCTCGTTCAGAAACAAGTTCCACTCTGAGACAATATGAGCGGGAGGTTCTTCATCCCATTCTACCTTTGATTTCCAAAGCTCTTGCATGATGAGTTTAAGAAACATCACCAATGGGGACATAATGCCTAATGGATCATAGATCCTTGCAATGCAGGACAAAATGTTTCTTTTGGTGCACAAATCGTCGGGTTTTGAGACCGTATACTCGTAGCAGTCGGACTTGCAAACCCATTTGACACCTAACAATTTCACTGACTCGTCGTCATTGAAGTGGACATCTTTCACTGCGCGTGCATTGTCTGGTAGTTCCTCCAGTATTGTTTGAGAATTACTGGCCCATTTTCGGAGGGTGAATCCTCCCCTTTCGAATATATCCGTGAGTTCACGGCGCAGTGTCAGTGCTGACTGAATGTCTTCAGCTCCAGTCACAACATCGTCCATATAGACATCATTTTGCAGGACTTTAGCTGCTAAGGGATATTGATTCCCTTCGTCTTGAGCCAACTGCTCAACTGTACGCAACGCCAAGAACGGCGAACAATTCAAACCAAAGCAGATAGTGTTGAATTGGTACACAATAGGATGTGTGGCATCCGCAGGTTTCCAAATGAACCTTAGAAATCGTTGATGCTCGCGTACAACTCTAATTTGTAGGAACATCTGTTTTAAATCCCCCGTAATTAAAATAGGATAAAATCTATTTCGCAAATGAAGAGTGAAGATACTCTTCTGTAGTACCGGACCAGGATACAAGTAGTCATTAATCGACTTTCCATTAGACGATGGCTTTGAAGCATTGAACACAATGCGTACCGGTGTCGTCGCACTATCAGGTTTAACCACGGCATGGTGTGGAATATAGTACGAATCCTGATCATTTAAATTGGGTTGCACATCAAGTCTAGTGACGTAACCCTTTTGCAAATATTCTTCGAATATTGCATCATAAGCCTTGAGTAACTCTGGGCTGTTACTCAAGCGAGTCAGCTGTGCGTGACAAATGGACAAAGCTTTCTTATATGAATTGCCTAGTACTGGTGGGTACTGTTTAAAAGGTAAAGAAACCGTGTATTTTCCCTCGGAGTCTCTTTGGGTAGTATTGACAAAATGGTCCTCCACCATTTTATCCTCCGGTTTAGTGACAACCGATGGAGTTGGAACATTTTCCAATTCCCAAAATTTAGACAACAGTTCGTGTGTATCTTCTTGTGTGTACGTGTGATACGACACCACAGCATTGCTTGTTTGCTTGCTGGTATATTCTCCCATAACCACCCAACCAAAGATTGTTTTGATGGCGGTGAGTGTGCCATCGACTCCTTTCTTAATTCCGTTACGAATGATCTGACCCCAAATGTCAGCTCCTAACAGCATGTCTATTCGTTGAGATTTATAGCATTCGGGATCCGAAAGTTGGATATTCCCAAATTGTTTAAAGGTATCCCGAGATATTGGATAATCTGGGATTCTGCCTGTAATGTTGTCGATTACAATGCAACTCAAATCGAGAACTGGAGTTTCTCTACGACATGGTTTGATTTTGGTATGTATAATACCACTAGTGTCCTTGACGTGGGTGTCACTGATTGACATAATCTTTGTTTGACACGCTTCAATAGACAGATTTAAATTGTGGACACAACGACTTGTGATGTAGGATTTCTGCGATCCTGTATCCAATAAGGCACGTACAACATGTACCTTTCCTGCACTGTCAAATATATGCAGTTTTGCAGTGGGTAGTAATACCGAAGTATGTTTTCTGTGTTGATTTAGTGAATAAGTCCTAGCAGACATTGACGTAGTAGTTTCAGATTTACTACTACTGGCTTGAGAGTTTGCATCACTCTTGGGTGATGACGGACGATTGTTTTGCTCAAATTTTTATCACGCTTGGGTGATAATGACTTGTTCGACCTTTCACCAAAATGCAGCAGCGTATGGTGAGGTTTGTTACACGTTCTGCATGTGGCTGTACTAGGACAATTCGGGCGTATGTGGCCCATTCTAAGACAGTTGATGCACAACTTGTGTTTGATTGCAGCATCATGTCTTCCTTTACGTTTAAGAGCTATAAACCCTTCACACTGACTGATGTAGTGAGACTTTCTGCAATACGGACAATTCGTATCAGTTGCCAATGTCATCGCTCGGGATGCTGGCTTGTGCCTTTTGAATTGTTTGATTGGCTCGTGAGTTTTGACAGGTTTGTCTGGCTCAACCTCTAAGCTTGAAACTTGCTTAGTCAAGAACGCAATTAACTCTACATGAGTGGGCTTGGAGTCAGAATCCAATGTTAGTTCCCACTGTCGTCTAGTAGACGAATCTAGCTTACGACAAATCATGTTTTCCAAAATGACCCCACATGAGTCAATATCAACCTCTAAATTTTTCAGAGCAGCGATGTTTTCGCGTGCTGTGTTCAACAATGATTTTAGTGTAGGAGCGTCTGCCTGCTTGACCTTTTGCACATCTTGGAGTGCATTCAGATGTACCGACCTCAACAACCTAGGACGATAATATTCATCTGTGATGGCGTTCCATGCAATATCAAAACTATCAGCTTTGACGGGGATGTTTGTAATAAGCCTAGCGGCTTCCCCTTTTAAAGATAACTTGAGATATTGAAGTCGTTCAATATCTGACAAACTGTCCCGATTTATCACCAACTGTGTGAATAAATCGTAAAAATTCATAAAAGTTGTTTTCTCCCCATCGAATGTTGGGAGATTCAATTTAGGCAAGCTAGGTTGCATATATCGCAAAGATTGTGCTGATTGAATCGAATGTGATTCTGATTTAGCTCTGTCGGACCCTGACTGTGATCCGGTGTCTCCACTGAACATAAGTTTGTAATTGACACGTATGTCGCAAATGAGTTCTTTTATTTCATTAAACAATTTCTTAACTCGGGAAATTTCTGCCAATATATCCTCGTCGGGATTTTTGGTTTGTTTTAACTTTGAAGAATATTCGCAATAAGTACGATTGAATTCTTGTTCCCAAGCTGCGAGAGACGGAAAAGTTACTTCAAATTTCACTTTACTTTTTTCATCAGTCTCTGAAGAATAGACTGATAGACGACGAATATCTTCTGTCACAACCTCTAATTGTTCGAGTAGTAGTTTAGCCATTTTAGTGTGCTAATAAATGCAATTACTAATACCAAAGTAACTAGAAACAATAATTATCTCCGAATACCGCCAAATCCGGCTCGACACGATCAAATGTAACTAGAAACAATAATTATCTCCGAATACCGCCAAATCCGGCTCGAAGGACCAAATGTTGCGTCCCTCCGGTGCGAAGGACTAAGTAATAAGGACCTAATGGCTCGAAGGACCAAATGTTCAAACCCTAAACCAGCGAATCCGGTCTAGAAGAACCAAAATGTTTTGATCCTGCTCGCAAGCCCAAATGCGATGTCTCTAGATCAGCGAATCCGGTCTAGAAACACCAACAATGTGTTTGATGTTAAATTCAATGAATAAAACAAAACTATATGTAAACCAAAATAATTACAACCTTCGATAGCTGGTTCACATCACTGGACTTGGCCAATAAACGGGATAATATTAATTTGTGAAATATACTAATTAAAACGAACGAAGGACCAGTTAGTTTGACGAACTAACAAACGTGCTAAATATAATTGCAACAAAATAACAAACAACTGAAAACCAATTCTGAGAAATATGTGATAGCGTATTGAATACAAGTGACATAAACAATAATAAACCAAAGATAAACAAATACGATATTTGTATAAATTAACTAAATCATTTCATAAGTGTATGAACAAACAAATGTAGTTAAACAATATTAAGAACTCTAAATGAACTTAATAACAACCAACTAGACTGCAAAACTTGTTGCATTGAATGTACCTAGTCGACAATAACAGCAGATGCGCTGTGAATGACGTCACTCGAAGGTGGACGTGTGTAAACAAGTTTACAAAGAAATAATAATAATTTCACCCAAGGAAATATGAATCAAATCCCTAACAACACGAATTCCGTGAGAAATCAAATTGTACAGTTCGATTTTACAATTGATTCCTGAGATGTGTCTATTAGCTGCATAAAATGGCGCCGGAAAGTATTCGCGGACTATAAAGTACCAAATTAAAGGAAAACCGAACGATACTCCTTGAATTAGTCGTGTTAGGCTAATCAAGCTACGCGTACGATAATTAAACAACCAATTACTTTACTGACCATATGAAAATCAGAAAGTTTTATGCAAAAATGGTGGAAAATTCCACTCTCGCGGACGACGACGCGATACGTGTTTACCGTGTGCAGGCTAGACACATTCTGACTCTGTCGCAGCCGGTCAATGCTGTGCAGCTGTACGCTGGGCGTGTGGGCGCGCGCGCACTCGCGTGAAGCCAGATGCAATAATATTAATATTAATAATTAGTTTAAGATACTACAGCTATTTCAAACAATACTAAAATTAAACTTAAACACGCAAAACCATATAACTAATTTTTCAAAGTAACAGAAACAGTTATTTCCATTTATTTATTGACTTATTTAAATAGAGTCAGGGCGGGTTAACCGTTCTGTTCCCATGTGCAGCGGGTTGCTACCTCAAGGAGTTGATAATTTCTAAATTCCTCTCATTTAAAACATGTTAGTTTTAAACATGTACATAACAGAAAATTTAACTAAAGAAGAAAGAAAATAGAAAAATTTTAATACCCATCATGAAACATTTACGCAAAAACAACCATCATGTAACAATAAAGAACAACAAATTACTTATGGATGGGGAGGAAGGCACACAAGATAAAATAAATGAAATACACACTGAATTAAGTTCCAAAAAAAGAAATTTATCGGAAGATAAAGAAACAAGCGAAACAGATCAAAGTCATACTGAGGAATCAAATACGCAAGGGCTAAAAAATATGAAAAACAAACAACTTTACCAGGAAAAAAAGAAAAATAGGACATCTAAAATTATTGTAGAAACTATCAATACACTGAACGGTAAAACAACACCAGTCTCAGAACTAGCAAGACGAAGATCACACTCCATTGGCAGTATCCCAGGAACAAGTACAAATACGATGTATAATTTTTGCAACAATCCAAATATAGACATCCTAAACACAGAAACGCTTAAACAAAAAAGAAATAATGAAAAGGAAAACATATAGCAACTACACGCATTAGATACAATAAACAAAATATACTAACAAATTAAACAAATAAAAATATGAACAATAATAATCAGAGTGCCCAAAACGGTTGGTCACCGTGGGTGATATGACAGACCACAACCCCCTAACAGCAAATTACCAAAATCAAAAACAAAATAAATAGAAAGCAGAATAAACAGAAAAAGAATGTTTTATTTTATTTATTGCCACACTAAACGTAACAACGCTTTCAACTCAGGTTAAATGGACAAAAACTATAACCGAATGGTTACCACTAGAAGGAAAACGCAACAGAGGAAGACAGAAGAGAAGATGGGGAGATAGTATCGTACCAGAACAAGGTGGGCAATGGATGAGAATAGCTTAAGACAAAGAAAAGTGAAAGAGGTTAGGGGAGGCTTACGCTCAAAAATGGGCCTAACATACTTATTAGTACTGATCAAGGATATTAAAAATATACTACATATTATTATTAGCTGAAAAGAGTCAATGGTGTAAAAATCGATTAAATTTTTCTATTATTAAGAAATTGTAATTATAATCACACGTTATTTAAGTTGTAGAAGGAATTACTATCAGTGCAATATCTGTACTGTAAATACGTTAAATAAAGGTAATACCATTAAATCTTTTTCATAATACCATACTATTCAAAGTGCTGTGACAGTTGACTTCCGACTCTCGTAGAGAACGGACGTGTATTCATCACAGTGCTCCTGGAAGTTAGATAATTAATACCTCAATAATTTTACATCATCATAAACCTATTAATTTAATTAAATTAAATTAATTATTAACATACAAATAAAATAAATAAGTGTAAAACAAAGTGTTACGTGCTCTGCACAAGGCCTATGGCCGAAGTGCTTACACAAAATGAAAATATCTCATTCTTAAACACCAGAATGGCAAACCGTAAGTCGAACTAGGAAAACTAAAAGAAATAACACCGATAAAATTAAACAAGAAGAGTGAGACCAAAAATCACCCCAAATGCCACCCAACAAAGCCAGCAAATACTGACGCAAAATCGCTTTCAAACTCTCAGCAATAATACTGGAAATGAACAGCAAAACACCGAAAATACAAAAACTCCAAAGTTACCACCAATATTTATACCAGACGTCCAGAATATTTACCCTCTAAAAAAACCTTGTAGATGAGATAGCGAAAGATAATTATTTTCTAAAAACATTGGCAAACCAAATAAAAATCCAACCAAAAAACAGTGAAAGTTATACAATTTTTTTTGACAAATTAACAGAAAACAATGTACAACTTCATACATACCAATTGAAAGAACAACGCGCATTTCGCATGTTTATTAAAAATCTTCATCCCACAACAAATGTAGGCGAACTTAGCAATGAAATTGAATCAAAATGACAAAGTTAAAAATATCCATAACATAAAACACAGAATTGGAAAATATCCTTTGCCAATTTTTATAGTAGAACTAGAGAAAAATCCTAATAAATTAATGTATAACATTGAATTCCTACATTATACTAAAGTTACTATTAAACCACCAAGACCGAAACAAGAAATTGCTCAGTGCACCAGATGCCAGAGGTACAAGCATACCAAAAAGTATTGCAGAAGGCAAGAACGCTGTAACAAATGTGGTGAAAACCATATAACGAAAGACTGCAATAAAGACGAAAACGCACCTGTAAAATACGTATTATGCGACGGAAATCACCCAGCAAATTACAAAAGTTCCACTGTGTATAAAGAAATATACAAAAGGAAATATCCGCAACAACGAGAAAATACTAAACTAGAAAAAAACAGGTACAATGCATAAAGAAATAAATCCAGACATTACCTTCTCACAAACAGTTGTACAACAAATTCCGACGAATTCAACACAACAAATAACCTCAAACAGATGATGGTTCAATTTATGGGAAGAATGGATACAATTCTGAAACTTTTTACAACGCTAATCACCAAAACTTCCATATGGCCACATAGCCACGAGTTGAAACTATTCCTTAAGGAAAACAACACTGACATCATGCTAATCTCAGAAACACACTTCGCAAAGAAAACATATTTAAAAATACCGCAATATACGATTCACAACACCCCAATGGCACAGCACATGGGGGGAAAGCAATTATTATAAAAAAACAATTTAACACACTACCCACTTCCAGAATATACAATGGATCACCTTCGGGCAACTACTGTGCTAATTGAAGGATGGCTAGGTCCGTTCACCTTGTTCGTAATATATTGTCCTCCAAGACACAACTTTAAAATAAAATATTTTCTAGATTTCCTAAATACACTTGGCAATAAATACATTTTAGGTGGTGACTATAATGCTAAACACACTATGTGGGGCTCTCGACTAATTACACCTCGAGGACGAGAACTACTAAAAGCAATACAAAGCAATAACCTCTCATTTCAGTCCACCGGACAACCAACTCACTGGCTCACAGATGCAAACAAAATACCAGACCTGTTAGATTTCTATATCACTAAAAATATTCCATCAAACAAACTACAGGTCAAATCTAGCCTGAACCTATCATCCGACCACACTCCTGTCTTATTAGAATTCAACGTCAATATAATTACAAAACCAAAACCCTCCGATACTTCATAATAAACGAACACATTAGAACTATTTCAGGAAACTAATTGATAAGAATGTAAACCTCAATTTACCACTAAAACAACAAATAGACATTGATGATGGGATCGAACACCTAAACCAAGTCATCCAACGAGTAGCTTGGGAAGCAACAACAACATAGACTGAAAAGAATAAAGGAACATTTATACCAAACTCAATCAGAAAAGCTATAAAAGAAAAAGGGCACTTACGAAAAAGATGGCAACATACTCATTGTCCATTAGATAAAAACAGACTCAACAGAGCCGAAAGATAATTGAAAAATATACTGAAGGAATGGAGAAACTCGAATATCGAAGAATACCTTAGTAACCTATCAAATACTCAATCCACAGACTACTCATTATGGAAAACAACCAAACACTTAAAATGACCAGCACAAAAATTCCCCCATTAAGGAAGCAAGATAATAGTTGGACAAGAAATGACAAGGAAAAATGCGAATTATTTGCAAAACACCTAAAGAAGTATTTAAACCCTTCCAAATAAACATCAACACACCCGAAGAACAAGAAGTATAACAATTCCTGGAAAGTGCTGACCAACTGTCACTACATATTAAAAAATTTAAACTAATGAAATTGAACAACCCATAAAAACCCTACATCCAAGAAAAGCTCTAGGCTATGAATTCATTAATGGTAAAGTTCTTAAAGAATTACCAGAGAAAGCAATAAAACTAATAAAATTTATATTCAACGCAATAATTAGTTTGAATTACTTTCCATCACAATGGAAAGTCGCCCAAATCATACTGATACTGAAGCCGGGAAAACCACCAGAAATTATTACATCGTACCGACCAATCAGCCTACTTCCAGTATTATCGAAGGTATTCGAAAAAATATTGCTAGAAAAACTAACACCTATTTTAGAAGAAGAGAACCTGATTCCTTATTATCAGTACGGTTTTAGAAAATATCATGCGACAACTGAACAAATCCATCGTATAGCAAGTAAAATCAGGAGCGATTTAGAAGAAAAAATATATTGCTCTGCAGCATTCTTAGACGTAATACAAGCCTTCGATAAGGTATGGCACAAAGGCCACTTTATAAAATAAAGAAATGTCTACCTAGCAGTTACTATCAGCTCTTAAAATCTTACCTGACTGGGAGATACTTTCAAATTAAATTCCATGATAAATATTTACAATTAATTCCCATTGAATCAGGTGTTCCCCAAGGCAGTGTGTTGGGGCCGATACTTTATCTCTTATTCACAGCCGACCTTCCAACATCACCACTCGTCATGACCGCCACCTTTGCAGACGATACAGATGTATTAGCCTCACACGACGATCTACAAACAGTATCAATTATACTGCAGGCACATCTATATGAAATAGAAAAGTGGCTACAAAAGTGGAAAATCAAAGCTAACGCAACAAAATCAGTTCACATCGCCTTCACAAATCGAGAAGATACATGTCCAACAGTGACATTAAATAACTAACCACTGCCACAAGTTAGAGAAGTCAAATATCTAGGGCTACATATGGACAGACGATTAACATCGACCAACCATATTAAAACGAAAGGAAAGCAACTTAATATAAAAGCGAAATAGCTGTACTGGTTACTGGGCCGAAACTCTAAGCTCTCAATTAAGAATTAACTTTTAATCTATAAAGCAGTATTAAAGCCAATATGGACATATGGTGTTCAAATCTGGAGTTCCGCCAGTAACTCCAATATTAAAATAATTGAAAGATTTCAAACCAAAACCCTAAGAACGATACTCAACGCCCTCTGGTATATGAGAAATACTACCATATATAACAACTTAAATCTAGAAACCGTCAAAGAAGAAGTCAGCAGTATCGTAGTGAGCGTATGCAGTCGAGTGGAGTACGTTCTCTGGAAGTTACTGGTATACTAGGATAGCTGTGAATGTGAATACTTGGTAGTTTTGACGAGTATTGGGAAGATATAGTGTACGAGGACAGTAACGGCGAGTCTGGAAGTTACTGGTATATTGGGATAGCACTGGAAGTGAATACTCTGTAGTGTTGACGAGTATTGTGAAGCTAGATATACAAGGACAATAACAGCGAGTTGGAGTGGATACTCAGCATTGGTGTTGAAGAATTGTTGCATTCAAATAGTTGGTGATACTGAGGCTGTGGAAGGAGAAAGTTAGTTACATAAATAGACAAACAGTGGGGTGAAGGATGTGACTTCTGTCCGAGCAGTTGAATATACAGACGCTGTTGAGTCAGTTGAGTATACAGACGTTGTGGAGGTCGGTAGGCGGACAGTTGTACGTGATAAAAGTATATAGTGGTATAAATATAGTGATATAAATATCTCGTAAACAGTCTACAAGAATCTGCAATAGACCGGGAGTCTAAAGTTGGAACGCATAGTAAAATAAATGAACAGTTAGTTAAATAAAATGTACAAGAGTACAGTAAAATAAATATTATTGTTAATTGGTTAAATAAATAAATAGTGTTAGTGTTAATAATAGTTTTAGTCTTAATTATTTTTTTTAATAATTGTTTAATAATAGTAATAGTCATTTTTAATTATCTTTTAATATTTAATTTTAGTTTAATAAACCTTAATTTTAATTAGTAATATTTGTCTAATATATACGCTTTACCCAAGTAAATAAAAAAAAACGTTACAATAAATTAGCTTCGCTCAATTTTTTGATAAACAGATTAAGATTCCTTTAACAAAATACGATTTTAAATCTGAACTAAACTATATTGAACAAATAGCTAAGTATAACGGTTTTCCGGTTAAAATTATCGATAAATTAGTTCATAAATTTAAAAATCGCCAATTTATTTCTAATTTTACAACGTTAACACCATCTAATAATAATAATAATAATAATAATAATAATAATAATAATAATAATAATAATAATAATAATACTAATAATAATAATAATAATAATAGTAATAATAATAATAGTAATAGTAATAATAATAATAATAATAATAGTAATAATAATAATAATAGTAATAGTAATAATAGTAATAATAATAATAATAATAATAGTAATAATAATAATAATAATAGTAATAGTAATAATAATATTAATAATAATAATAGTAATAGTAATAATAGTAATAGTAATAATAGTAATAGTAATAATAATAATAATAATAATAATAATAATAATAGTAATAATAATAGTAATAGTAATAATAGTAATAGTAATAATAATAATAATAGTAATAATAATAGTAATAGTAATAATAGTAATAGTAATAATAATAATAATAATAATAATAATAATAATAATAATAATAATAATAATAATAATAGTAATAGTAATAATAGTAATAGTAATAGTAATAATAATAGTAATAATAATAGTAATAATAATAGTAATAATAATAATAATAGTAATAATAATAATAATAATAATAGTAATAGTAATAGTAATAGTAATAGTAATAGTAATAGTAATAGTAATAGTAATAGTAATAGTAATAGTAATAGTAATAGTAATAGTAATAGTAATAGTAATAGTAATAGTAATAGTAATAGTAATAGTAATAGTAATAGTAATAGTAATAGTAATAGTAATAGTAATAGTAATAGTAATAGTAATAGTAATAGTAATAGTAATAGTAATAGTAATAGTAATAGTAATAGTAATAGTAATAGTAATAGTAATAGTAATAGTAATAGTAATAGTAATAGTAATAGTAATAGTAATAGTAATAGTAATAGTAATAGTAATAGTAATAGTAATAGTAATAGTAATAGTAATAGTAATAGTAATAGTAATAGTAATAGTAATAGTAATAGTAATAGTAATAGTAATAGTAATAGTAATAGTAATAGTAATAGTAATAGTAATAGTAATAGTAATAGTAATAGTAATAGTAATAGTAATAGTAATAGTAATAGTAATAGTAATAGTAATAGTAATAGTAATAGTAATAGTAATAGTAATAGTAATAGTAATAGTAATAGTAATAGTAATAGTAATAGTAATAGTAATAGTAATAGTAATAGTAATAGTAATAGTAATAGTAATAGTAATAGTAATAGTAATAGTAATAGTAATAGTAATAGTAATAGTAATAGTAATAGTAATAGTAATAGTAATAGTAATAGTAATAGTAATAGTAATAGTAATAGTAATAGTAATAGTAATAGTAATAGTAATAGTAATAGTAATAGTAATAGTAATAGTAATAGTAATAGTAATAGTAATAGTAATAGTAATAGTAATAGTAATAGTAATAGTAATAGTAATAGTAATAGTAATAGTAATAGTAATAGTAATAGTTATAGTAATAGTAATAGTAATAATAATAGTAATAGTAATAGTAATAGTAATAGTAATAGTAATAGTAATAGTAATAGTTATAGTAATAGTAATAGTAATAATAATAGTAATAATAATAATAATAGTAATAGTAATAATAATAATAATAATAGTAATAGTAATAGTAATAATAATAATAATAATAATAATAGTAATAGTAATAATAATAATAATAGTAATAGTAATAGTAATAGTAATAGTAATAGTAATAGTAATAGTAATAGTAATAGTAATAGTAATAGTAATAGTAATAGTAATAGTAATAGTAATAGTAATAGTAATAGTAATAGTAATAGTAATAGTAATAGTAATAGTAATAGTAATAGTAATAGTAATAGTAATAGTAATAGTAATAGTAATAGTAATAGTAATAGTAATAGTAATAGTAATAGTAATAGTAATAGTAATAGTAATAGTAATAGTAATAGTAATAGTAATAGTAATAGTAATAGTAATAGTAATAGTAATAGTAATAGTAATAGTAATAGTAATAGTAATAGTAATAGTAATAGTAATAGTAATAGTAATAGTAATAGTAATAGTAATAGTAATAGTAATAGTAATAGTAATAGTAATAGTAATAGTAATAGTAATAGTAATAGTAATAGTAATAGTAATAGTAATAGTAATAGTAATAGTAATAGTAATAGTAATAGTAATAGTAATAGTAATAGTAATAGTAATAGTAATAGTAATAGTAATAGTAATAGTAATAGTAATAGTAATAGTAATAGTAATAGTAATAGTAATAGTAATAGTAATAGTAATAGTAATAGTAATAGTAATAGTAATAGTAATAGTAATAGTAATAGTAATAGTAATAGTAATAGTAATAGTAATAGTAATAGTAATAGTAATAGTAATAGTAATAGTAATAGTAATAGTAATAGTAATAGTAATAGTAATAGTAATAGTAATAGTAATAGTAATAGTAATAGTAATAGTAATAGTAATAGTAATAGTAATAGTAATAGTAATAGTAATAGTAATAGTAATAGTAATAGTAATAGTAATAGTAATAGTAATAGTAATAGTAATAGTAATAGTAATAGTAATAGTAATAGTAATAGTAATAGTAATAGTAATAGTAATAGTAATAGTAATAGTAATAGTAATAGTAATAGTAATAGTAATAGTAATAGTAATAGTAATAGTAATAGTAATAGTAATAGTAATAGTAATAGTAATAGTAATAGTAATAGTAATAGTAATAGTAATAGTAATAGTAATAGTAATAGTAATAGTAATAGTAATAGTAATAGTAATAGTAATAGTAATAGTAATAGTAATAGTAATAGTAATAGTAATAGTAATAGTAATAGTAATAGTAATAGTAATAGTAATAGTAATAGTAATAGTAATAGTAATAGTAATAGTAATAGTAATAGTAATAGTAATAGTAATAGTAATAGTAATAGTAATAGTAATAGTAATAGTAATAGTAATAGTAATAGTAATAGTAATAGTAATAGTAATAGTAATAGTAATAGTAATAGTAATAGTAATAGTAATAGTAATAGTAATAGTAATAGTAATAGTAATAGTAATAGTAATAGTAATAGTAATAGTAATAGTAATAGTAATCCTAATACTAAACGATCAGATTCACTATCTATATTTATATATTTGAATTCATCACGACGATCGTCCAACTTTAGACAAGGCTACAGCTTAAACGGTGTGACCGATTTTCATGAAATTTGTACCAAGTTGTAGGAAATGATTGGCTTCAGGGCCCTTCTAATGGGACGAATTTCTGTAGGATGTATAGTTTTCGAGTAAAAAATTATTAAAGATTGAAAATTGGGACAGAAACAATATTTTTCACAGTAACGATCACAGTTTTCCTTGAAAATTTAAGACGAAGAACGCCATGTTTGTCATGTCATTTTGAACCTTTAAATGGAAATATTTATGAAATGGAGACAATTTGATAGAAGTTTAATACATAATTATAAATTTTGAGAATGGGCAATTATATCCGCACAGGTAAAAAAGGCCTAAGCCATTTTAATTAAAAATTATAAAATTTTAAGGTTCATATGTATTTGGACAGTGTTACCAAATGTGTCATAAGTAACTAGGTACAAAACAAATATTTCTAACTAAACAATATTTTTCACAGTAACGATCACAGTTTTCCTTGAAAATTTAAGACAATAAACGCTGTTATGTCAATGTCAATGATGACAAATTATCAGTTTTCTTCCTTTTAAATGCAATAAAATGTTTAAATAATATGTAATAATTAAAGAAAAGATGATGAATTTAACAAGGTAGGTATATGTAATGATTTTAAGCCATGTTTATTATTATGTTACATATTTTATTTTGTAAATAGAATTTTGAAAAATGTATAAGGAAACACGTCGAAAAGGATCAGATAGGTAGGAATAATATCACAATCGATGTACAAAATTAAAAAGATAAACATTGTCATGTCATATTTGATATATTAGTGACAAATTATGCATGTCGTATCAATACTAAAAACATAGTCTGGAAGTAAACATGCAAAACAGAATATACGTGTTTAAATGGAACCCAAAAATATTTGGTGCTAAATACAGGACAAAGGATTAAACACTACAGACTAAAAAAAAAATAAAAATAAGGACTGAGGACACCATAAAGGAACTCTGTACACAATGAAGAAAGGCTATACCTATTTTACCTATTTTAAGACGTATGTTTATTGTTAATTTATATATTTTATTTTGTAAGTAGATTTAACAATGTCAGGCTGAGAAAGACATAATAAACATCACAATCGACAAAGAACACATGTACAATATCTAATACGTATTTAGAGGCAAGAATAAAAATTAAATACTACAGGAAAATCATAAAATCTGGAACAAGACAATTCAATAATTTTAGATAGTATGTTTTAATCTGTTCTTTTTTTTGTAATTCATTATCTTACATTACGTTTAAAATTATTTCAGATTATACATAATTCGATATCTATCTTAAAACGGTACAGAATTTAATCTGTATTTTATTTTCTTATATTACGTTAAAATTATCTATATTAAAAAAAAATTATTCCCAATTATTGTATCGTACTAATAAAAAAACTTTTAAATTACATAATCATACAGCATGTGCCAGAAAAGTCATCTTATAATTTTTGCATTCTATCCGCTTATTAACAATCCAAACTTTATTGATATATTTTCAAATCCGTTGTAAAAGTTCAGATCTAATGTAATGTAAGTACTTACTTTTCTGCAGTTTGTAAACTATTTACTCTAGAATTAAAATATCACATCTTTTAGTTTTGTTTGATTTATTTTTATCTTTAAATTTAGTATTGTGTACTCATATACATGTTACTAATACAGGCTGCGCATTTTAAAAGTTCCCGCCTGAAAATTCGTGTTTAGGCAATCCATGATACATTTCATAAGCGACTTGGTTTTTAAAATTTTATTTTGCTCTTAACCTACTGTGATTATTCGATTTAAAGTACTAATATTAATCAAGTGGCTTATGAAATGTATTTGGTTTTGCTTATTCTTAAAATTTCAGGCGGGAACATATAAAATGGGCACCCTGTATTATGTTTTTATTTATCCTGTAATTGGGACATTTTGTCCTGTTTGCTCGCATAAAATGCACATTTTATTATATGTTTTAATCAGTTCCTACCACGGTGTAGTATCTATAGGTGAGAGCACGAGATGCGTTGACATAACTAGCTGGTACAAAAGACGCTAACGCGACCCGTTACCATTTGACAGGCGTTTGGCAGTTGGTGTGCCGCAGTGTGCCGGTTGCGGTTAAAATAAGTTCGCGTTTAAATAGAAAATGTTGTGCTATAGGATGCACAACAGGGTATGGATCAAATAAAGAGATATAGACCCGAATTTTCACCTCTTGAAGTAACGTTACTTCAGAAGTAGCGCTATTTCGATTTTTTATTTATTTTATTTTATGAATAGATAAGAATAGGTTTCATATTTTTGTAAATGAAACCTATGACATTTGAAATAAATGCTTTTTACAATTTAATTTATTTTTATAGCTCTAATTTTAATGTTAAAGTTGACATTTAACAGTTGAAGTAGCGATTTTTTGGAAGTAGCGCTACTTTAAGATGTAAAAATACGGGCCATAGTCTTTTTAAGGTGCCAAAATGTGCGATTTTGTAGCAGCCAGCCATGCTATAACCATAGAAACAGGTACTACGATTAAGAAAATTCTGATTGAAAGATGTCAGTGTCAAGTACATGACATAATGTTTATTTTATAATTTTACTGAAAATATAGAAGCCTTCTGTATGGAATTTGTCCAAAATACATACATAGAACTGACAAAAGATAAAAGGTAATGTATTGAAAATATAAAATATTGTGCGTTATATAGAAATAATTTACTATTTTAAATATTTGTAAAAACCGGGTCGCGAAAAACCTGACATCTAGCAGCATACTGTATGAACTAACCCGGTTATTTAGCCATTCTTTGTAATACATTATACATCGTGCACTCAGCTATAGATACTACATTTCCGAAATATTACCTACTGACAATTTTATTTAAAAAAAAAAACAATAGCCGATCGAGCTGTCGTATTTTGGACAATTCTCTATGACAGTCCCTGAGAAAACATTTATAGATACTACATTTCCGAAATATTACCTACTGACAATTTTATAAAAAAAACAATAGCCGATCGAGCTGTCGTATTTTTGACAATTCTCTATGACAGTCCCTGAGAAAACATTTATTGTTTTTCGTATAAATTTGTCAGAAATACAGGGTGTTTCAATTTACTATGTAAGGCTTCGGAGTATAAATTCTAGACACCAACATGAAAAAAAATCCAATAAACATTGGTGCTAGAACGCTTCATAACAGAGATACCGAGGATTTATCTTAAATGAAGCGTAATACTGAAATAGAAAATAGTTGGCTGATGGCATTTGTTTAATTCATTTAAAATTTAAAAGAGATTTAATTAATTAAAAATTCTACTCATTTCAATCCGATAATTATTTAATTATTACACCTGTTATTTAATATTTTGATAATATTTCTAATACAAAAAAGTATTGCCAAGCTCTCTGTATTTAATAAAAATGTAATATTTTAATAATTTACCGTAGTATTTTTATATAATACTGATTTATTTATTGAATGTAATGGCTTTCATTTTGAACACTTGCTCTCGGATTCTTTTTATAAATAATTATTTATGACCCAATACAAAATAAATAAAACTAACCTATTTCCTGTTTTTTTTTAAAAAAATTAATCCTGGGGATCTCTGTTAGTCAGCGTTATAGCACCAATGTTTATTGGGATTTTTCCCACTTTTGGTATCAGAATTCATACTCCTACGCCTTGCACTCTTATATGAAACACCTGTATATCCTGTTTAGTATTAAATGAAAAGTTTTCTGCATGGCTAAACAATAGAACTTTCAAAATTTTGACATCTACTTCACCGGCTTTTGTTTTTCACATAAAGTTGTCAGAACCATGTCGTGATTAGGATCAAGTGAATTTTTTTCTGCAGGGCTATAACATAGAAGTGTCAACAAATAGACATCTCGGTCGGCTTTTGTTTCTGTATAAAGGTGCTAGAAATATGTCGTGTTTGGTATCAAATGAGAGGTCTGATTACGAACTTTTAGACACAAGTGTGGAAATTTATGACAGGTTGATTGGCTTTTGTTTTATGCATAACGCTAATTCGTTTGATAGAACGGGGACCTTGGGTATCTGACAAGACTGTTGGCGTTACCACTTTGGTTTTAAATTGTGCGTAGACAGATTGGATGTACGTATAAACTATTATAAAACACTATCGGCGGAGCCCTAGGGTAAACTCGGCGAAGCCGAGCTTAGGCTAGTCCTTAATACTAAAAGGTTAGATTCACTATCTATATATATTTTCTTTAATCACGACGATCGCTCAACTTTAGACAAGGCTACAGCTTAAACGGTGCGACCGATTTTCATGAAATATGTGTCAAATTGTAGGAAATGATTGGCTTCAGGGCCCTTCTAATGGGACGAATTTCTGTAGGATGCATAGTTTTCTGGTAAAAAATTATTAAACGTAAAACTAAACAATGGATCGTAGAATACATGTAAAAATTTAGAAGATAAAAATGCTGTCATGTGTAAAATTTGGCATGATGTCAATGTCAATAATGACAAATTATGAATGTCGTATGGGTTGTCGACCATTCCAATGCTAAATATAAATAAATATATTGTGTAAAATTGAAGAAAAGAATATGAATTAAACGAGGTAGGTATACGTAATGAATTTAAGCAATATTTATTGTTAATTTAGATTTTATTTTGTAAATAGATTTTACGAAATGTCAGAAGTTACTAAAAACTACGAAAACGTTGATAAAGACTAGAAGAGTTTCACAATCGAACGAAGAATACATGTATAAAATTAAAAAGATAAATACGGTCTTGTCACATTTGAAATGTTAATGACAAATTTAAACTACAGAAAATAGTCAGTTTAAAATTGAAGAAAAGAATGTGAGAATTAAACGACGTAAGGTACGCTATGAATGTAAGATATGTTTATTCTTATTTTATAATTTATTTTGTAAATAAATTGTTGAAAATGTACGAGGTTATTAAACGACGAAATGGACGAGAAATGTAGAAAAAGCATCAACGACAAGAAAGACTGGGAAGACAAAGTGTACAGTGTACAGAGAGAATGTCAAGGATTGTTTTCTGTGCCAGTCAGTGTATTAATTTAAGATATGTTTATTTATATTTTATTTTGTAAATAGATTTTACAAAACTGACAAAAAGAAACTGGTAGTATTTGGGTTGGCAGTCCAGCGTGTTTTATTCGCACAGCTTTACCAGTACGATCTAAACCTAAACCGTACACAAATAAAGGAGTGTGTGGGGGCAGTTTGGGTGGGCATGTTGCGTGGGTAGTTTGGGTGGGCATGTTGCGTGGGTAGTTTGGGTGGGTTGTTTGGGTGGGCATGTTGCGTGGGTAGTTTGGGTGGGCATGTTGCGTGAGTAGTTTGGGTGGGCATGTTGCGTGGGCAGTTTGGGTGGGCATGTTGCGTGGGCAGTTTGGGTGGGCATGTTGCGTGGGCAGTTTGGGTGGGCATGTTGCGTGGGCAGTTTGGGTGGGCATGTTGCGTGTGCAATTTTGGTGGGCATGTTGCGTGGGCAGTTTGAGTGGGCATGTTGCGTGGGCATCATAAACCACTATCGGCGGAGCTCTAGGGAAAACTCGGCGAAGCCGAGGTTACGCTAGTCCTAATACTAAACGATCAGATTCACTATCTATATTTATATATTTGAATTCATCACGACGATCGCCAAACTTTAGACAAGGCTACAGCTTAAACGGTGCGACCGATTTTCATGAAATTTGTATCAAATTGTAGGAAATGATTGGCTTCAGGGCCCTACTAATGGGACGAATTTCTGTAGGATGCATAGTTTTCGAGTAAAAAATTATTAAAGATTGAAAATTGGGACAGAAACAATATTTTCCACAGTAACGATCACAGTTTTCCTTGAAAATTTAAGACGAAGAACGCCATGTTTGTCATGTCATTTTGAACCTTTAAATGGAAATATTTATGAAATGGAGACAATTTGAAAGAAGTTCAATTCA